>CP099847.1:12293278-13029979 GCA_030062745.1 Capitulum mitella | reverse complement strand
AACAAGTTGTCAGTAGTGAAGCATAATTATGAAGCTTGTCGACTATTGCTTGGACTATTTGCCTTAACCATATTCTCTGCAGGCAGTGAGATTCACATTACCCGGGGGGAGCAGATCTGAGGTAATCTACCTTTCGGCCGACGCTTACGCATAATTTTTGGAGACGCGGAAGTGGCAACACAAGTTGTGTGAACAATTTAGCCCATTCAGGTATTTTTCTCAGCACTGGCCCCTACTGGATGTGTAAACTGACTTGGTTAGGTAACTCTTGAATTTTGATTCAGTTGACACATGTTTGCCTTCAGCCGATACGAGCTAACCAAACCAAAAAAACAGGCAAATTGAACCTAACAAAAAATTAGTTTTACATGCCCATCTAGGGCAATCCTGCAACCATACAGTAGGTTTTAGGTTAGGTCAGGTTAAATCATGTTTAACTTGGAGAACAGGCTACATTGTCCATGCGATTCGAGTTACCACTCCTGCGTTCCCGAAAACAATATCAACTGGCCGAAACACCTTTCGGCTGACACATTATTTTTTGTAGACGCAGAAGTGAGGACCCAAACTCAAACATGATATGAGCCGTTGCCACTTTTGCACCTTCGAAAAATATGCATTGGCCGAAAGGTGAAGATTACCAATTCTGCCCCCTCCCCTCCCCGCCCTTCCAGAGATCTCGAGATGCATTCGTCCAATGTTGATGGGATGAATGCCATTTAATATGTTTCAACGAGATCTCCAATTCCTGACCCCAAAAATTCAAAAATTGCGAAAATAGGGCGTGGGGGCAAACAAACTCCAAAATTTGGGGATGTTTGAAAGGTCACTGCGGCCGTGTTTACCAACCAATTTTCATGGGAATAACACGGTTCAACTTGGAATGTCCAAGTCTTTTATATACCGAAAGCTGAAATTTAAAATAGAAAACCATAGGCAGTTCCAGGGAGGGAAAGAAGGGTAATTTTTGAAATAAGAAATTTCCTTTGTTTTTGTTTGTTTTGGGTGATATAAACATCAGATGTACAACTAGCAAGCCAGTTTAAGTTTATATGTAGCGCAGAGGTGGATCCAGGTAAACAAAATTGGGAGGGCACCATAAGCACAATAGTGTGCTCCCCCATTTTTTCAGTACCTGGGTGTGCGTTCGCCTGAAAATGTGTGTGCATACGCATTGTTTAGGATGTGTATGACTATATAAATGAGTCAGTGATCTTTATTTCTACTCAGAATATCACGATAGTGAACCGCACAACTTTGCAGCTTCACGCACAGCACATTACCGCCGAAAACGGGGGCTTGGAACCGCCTCTGCGGGACCGACTTTTGTTTTAAATGTTGACAAAACACATGTGTATCAATTCCATGAAATGCCAGAAAATCTTGTGGCGCTGCGGCAAACAGTGTGGGGGCGACAAGCAAAAAGACACGGGTAGCACAATCTGCCCCCCCCCCCACAGGGAATAGGGTTAAATGAAGTGTTTTTAACCCGTCTCCGGCCGGGCTCAGAATGCCCTTTGCCCGGCCGGAGGGGAGCGCGGATTTCGGCACCTCCCAGGATCTCGGCTCCCATATATCGCACGGAAAAAAGGAAAACACCGGCAGAAAGGTTGTCAAACCGAGACGAAAACATTCAAGGGTTTTGACCTCGGGTCAATTTTGAGGCCACCAGACGCCATGAAAGGTCAAAACACGTCCTTGGAATTAGGTAAATAGACACAATACCTTGTCCCTGAAAAGCTGAACTTAAGCGACATATACTGAACCGTAAGACAATAGCGAGTTCATTGATATCAATTTTGGCCTTTCACAGGGGTCATGTCAGGTAACGTCACCGTTCCAAAATGTTCCACTTGTGAACGGCTAACATCCTCCGTTGCATCTTACTTATGACCATGTTTTTATAGCTAATTTGTCTTTTCAATGGTGCTGAAGAGATACTAAAGCACCTTTTTTAGTCTTTTATTTCGCAATAATAAAATCCATATCAGTCATGTTTTTTTGAGTCCTTCGTCGTTTGGTATTAAAAAACCGTCAGGGGTATCAGGAATCTTACCTCCACGCACGCGCTCGTACACAAACTAATACACACACATAATTTCAAAACAAAACAAGAAGTTCGCGAGACCGAAACGAGCTCTGAACAGAGACCATTATGTTCAGGGCGGATACTTCGAGAGGCATTGTTGATCAAACCCAGTCGATAGATGTTCGCTGTTTGTCGCATTTTGCATGCGTCCGCTCCAGCGCCGGTTGTTCCCGCTCCGTCGGCGCCGCGGGCAATGAACAGGAATTCATTAGTTTGAACATTGTGGCTAACACAGTGGTAGAATACCCGCCGCGGCTGTTGTTCCGGCGCCGCCGACTCTACAACGGCTGGTGAGGGCAGTGGGCAGTTAGCGGAGTGTTTTGGGTAAGCGCTTTTTGTTTCTTCCCTTTGTATATGGAATGCGTTTTACAACCACAAAGCAGCATAAAAGACTTAAAACCCGCGTTCGCTTGGTTTTCACTGCATCTAAAAAAGTAACGGAATAACGGAGTAACGGTAACTTCCGTTACTTTTTAAGGCAGAGTAACGGAGTAACGAGTAACGGACTGGCTTTTTTGAGTAACGGAGTAACGAGTAACGAAGTTACATTTTTTAGTAACGATGCCCACCTATGGCTGTCAATCAGGTACCAGAGGGTCGGGTACGTCTGTCTGAGGGTCGGGTACGCCTGTCTGAGGGTCAGGACGCCTGTCTGAGGGTCGGCGTACGCCTGTCTGAGGGTCGGCGTACGTCTGTCTGAGGGTCGGGTACGTATGTCTGAGGGTCGGCGTACGTCTGTCAGAGGGTCGGGTACGTCTGTCTGAGGGTCAGGACGCCTGTCTGAGGGTCGGCGTACGTCTGTAAGAGGGTCGGGTACGTCTGTCTGAGGGTTGGGTACGTCTGTCTGAGGGTCGGCGTACGCCTGTCTGAGGGTCGGCGTACGTCTGTCGGATGGTCGGCGTACGCCTGTCGGAGGGTCGGGTACGTATGTCGAAGGGTTGGGTACGTCTATCTAAGGGTCGGCGTACGCCTGTCTGAGGACGGTGACGTCTGTCTGAAGGTCGACGTACGCCTGTCTGAGGGTCGGGTACGTCTGTCTGAGGGCGGAGACGTCTGTCTGAGGGTTGTGGTACGTCTGTATGAGGGCCGGGGAAGTCGAGTCGACTGTATGCGGGTTGAACAGGTGTGCTGTCTGCTTGGTTGTCTGTATGGCTCTTGGGGCACCAGTGTCGATTGTCCAGACGTCTTTCATATTTCTGGACGGTCTGACGTTCAGGATGGCTAGGTGGCTTGTTCGCCGGCGGGGTAAGTATGCTAACCGTCACGTGGATGCATTGTCCAGCTCAAGGTATCCGGAAATCCTGGGCAGCGTTTTTCAGACTACATACGTAAACATGTCAGTATATCAACTAGGTTTCACTTACATACCACTGCTTCTTTTCGATGCATCAAACATGGCATCAAACGTTTGTTTTCAATGCCAGACGTTTGATGCCCCTCCCACATTCTTCAGTTCACCAACATTTTTATAGCTTGTGCTCTCCACGTTCAAGCTGGTCAATAATCTATTATCATCGGACCAAAAAGACGGAACATCGCTTCTGGTCCGTCAGCACTTTACGGGCTGATGCACCAGGCAACTATTCCCGGCGCAGAGGATAATCCTCTCTGGTACGCAGAGCAATCACATTCCATCAGCTGACATTATAAACCAATGGCTTACTCTGATTCATTGGTGTCCTGCAACCTCCGGACAGTGGTACGGAGCGGAGAGTAAATCAGCTGTGCTCTCTGCATTCCAGAGCGCCCCCTATGAGCAGAGACAGCTCCTGCTGTCAACGTGGGATAACCAATGTCACACACTGCCAGCCTGGCAAGGGTCAAATTGCAAAAAGATAGTAAACTGGTGGGTATGCGATGTGACATGTGAAATATAGAAAGGATGGCGTGTTCTGAAATTTCGGTACCTTTTTGGAAAGCATGACGACTGTTCATTCCTAAATAAATAAATAGATAAATAAATAAATAAATAAATAAATAAATAAATGGAATATATATATATATATATATATTAGATGGCTTTTTCACTGACATGCAATTGCTTCACAATAGCAGCAGCCACTTCGGTGCACCCCAATCTCCCGCCCTTATCGATGATCTATGACGACTGAACGCTCACTCGGAGCGGTGAGGACACGCGGCACTCAGTGACGATATATGACCGGCTGTCTGTCGCCGCAGCACCATCAGTTACCTCTCCCGCCGCCGGAACATTGCACCCGTGAATTAGTTCTGCCAGCCGGCAGGGCGCCGCGATTGCGGCAAAGCCCGCGGCCCCGGCGGCGCTCGGCGGCGCTCGCGCGGCCGCCTGCCGCAGGTTGCGCGGCGCCGGCCGATCGGGGCGGGTGAGCGGCGTCAAACCGACGCGCCGGCCTCCGCCGTGACTGTGTCGGAGCGCGGACGGTGCCGCTCTCTCGGGCGCGCCGCGTCACAACATATCGCGCCCCGCTGGGCGCTCAATTAGCGGAGCCGGCAGATTGGCACAGCCCGCGCGCCGGCCGCCGGCGCTTTTTTGCCTGCGCTCCGCCGTATTTTCGAGGGCTCTCAAGGTAGTTCCGGTTGGCACGCGTCGAACATCTGCAGTCAAATCAACATCGGATTCAATTACCTTTGTGTCCCGGCGGCGGCGGCGGCGCAAAAAACGCCTCCGGCGCAGACAGGGTCAGTGCCGACGGCGAAAAACGGCAGCTGATCATTTGTCCCGGCTCGCCCGGCGCGGTTTTTGGCGGTCCGGCCGAGGCGGTCGCTTCCTGGTCGGGCGGTCAGGCTCGGCCCGGGCCCAGGCGCCGGCGGGCGCGGCCGAGGGCGGCCCGGTACACGGAGCGTCACGCGGCAGCCGCCTGTGACGGGCGTAAGGGTCATCCACGCCACGCGCAGCTCAACAGCGCGAGATGGGCGTCGGTCGTGGCGGGAAATGTGGCGGTGACGTCACGGCGGACGGGAGAAAGGAGAACGTGCAGAGAATGTGGGCACGCTGAAACGAGGGGTGACATTTAGTGGAGGGCTCTGCCCAGCTGAGGCCTCTGGTTATCGTTGGAATCTTTAGACTGCCCAAGTCATAGAACTTTTAACCAACATGCCTATGGAAAACTGAACATTAGAATATATGAGAAATCTCGTTGTTTATGGAACATTTACCATTTTGAAGCAACCTTTAAAGATTCTCTGGCCAGCTGCCAATTGCTGCTGGAATACGTATACACCGAATCGCCATGGATTTGGTGTGAAACGGGTAACGTCCTCAGGACTCTGCCGCGGCGCTGAGAACGCAACACAGCCCACGTTAACACGTACCCTGGCGAGAGGCAAAAATTGCCACCCCTCATGTTCTTTTGTGTTATAACGTTTGCGGTAGGAACGCTGGAGCGCAAATATTTTGTCTCCCTTCTGTTGAATCCCTGCTGGGCTCTTCGCCGCATGGAATTGTAAAATCGGTCCGTATTTTTTGCACTCCAGTCTGGAGGTCGGCCGCGCGGCCGAACTATCGTAGGTGGCGGTCGGCCGCTCGAGTGTTGGGCCGCAGGATGGGCACAGTGTTGCTTTTCGAATGTATTCTGCAAACAGCCTTCTACAAAACATTGCGGAAAATTGGCCTGCGTGATTAGTTTACAATTTAAGGGCAATGGTAGATTATGACAGGTCAGTCAAGGTCAATCGAGGTAAGGTATTGAAAATGTGGTATTTTGTGAAAGGTTCATGCGAGGATTGTTAGTGGTCATGATGAAGGCAGGTGGCTCAAAGCATAGGCAAGCTAGGTCATGCCAGTTAAAGTTATCCAAGGTCAGTTAATAAAGAAACAACGTTTTTTTTTTACGAAACCAAAATTATCTCGACCATATTTTATAAGAAGGCATTTTGCTGGCATCGGTTGCCCTTGGACAACCTCAAATGACCAAAGTATGTCACTTGACTTACGTTCATGTAATACATATATATATTTATATATATACACACACATATATATATATATATATATATATATATATATATATATATGTGTGTGTGTGTGTGTGTGCGTGTATGTATGGCGTGCGGTCCAACACAAACAAAACATCAGATGGCGTTATGCCCCATTTTGACCAAATGCGGCATTTTTACTGCTGATCTGGGTTGACCTTTGTCGACCTAACCTGGGTCAACGTCATTTTGTGGTATGTAAGTTCGTTATATGGACCAGGTTTCCAGAAAAAAAAACTGTTTGGTTGCGGTCGGTTCAATAGATCTGGCGAAAAGAAATGTATCACTTATTTTACGTTTGCTTCTGCTTGACCTCGATAGACTTATTCTACGTCACTTCTGAGCTACGGAAGATCACGTTGCAGGCTTTGATCCCATAAAGTTTTGTTGCAATCGGACAAATAAATCAGGAGATAGAGGAGGGGAGAAATATGCCCCCGCACTCCACCAGTATGCGTAATTCACAGAGGACCACCAGCGCGCGCGTTCAATGTTTCGTTAACGACAGTTATTTGTGTATACCAGAAAAATACGCAGATGAGAGTCAGCGTTAACACTGTTTTGAAGGTACCAAATGGACCTCGGAGTAAACAGGCTTTCTGTTTCCTTTGCATCCTCTTATCCCCCCCCCCCCTCACGCAGTTAAACCAACCCCGAAGCAGCCTAATTCGTCATGTTGCATTCGTGAAATTGAGAGTAGAACCCGTATCGTAGACTGTAAACCGGATCGTTTCACGGTAAGTGGGGCGATTGTATGCTGGATGGCTACACGGCAAGTGGGACGGATGTAGGGCTGGAATTGAAAGTTGTCGATGTCATTGTACTGTACCCCGTCACTGCTTTTCTTAGATATTTTTATGAGGATGCAACGGTTCACCTCTGCATTCTGCAGCAGGTGCGTCATGGTTGGCCGTCTACAAGGTCCAGAGCCGTCGGAGCAACCCTCTTCTTTTGAACGATGAAACCACATCGCATGTCACAACCCAGGACGCGCTGCTAAAATTAGCCTTCACCGAGACCGTACAAATCGGCCGTGAAAAAAACTATGTTCTCAAGCTCCACAGAAAAGGTGGTCTTTTTACCCAATTGGGCTACAAAGACAGCGGGCGTAGAATGGCGCCACTGCCGCTGCTCTTCCAGAAACAGCAAGTTCGGGATGCAGGAATGGTACGCAGGCCGCATTTTTAAACAGGAAGATACATGGAATCCCGCTCGTGATGAATGCGGCACGAACACGCGCCGCTAACGGCCCAAATATTTTGGCCATTGCGTCCGCGGACGGCCGGGGTCCCGTCAGGCCGTCGGCGGAGCTAGCCCGAACCGACGCCGGCCCGTGACCGTGCAGCGTGCCTGCGGCGACGGCCGTGTGTTCCGAGAGTCTCGTTAGTCGACGTCCCGCGGAGGAAATGCCGATTCGGCTCCAGTCTGGCACGGCGCGCCTATAAACAGCGCGTCGCGGACGCGCGCCTGCCGGGTCTGACGGCGGCGGACAAATTATGAGTTCATGAGCGGCGGACGCGACGGCCCCCTAGTGCCGGTTTCCGTAAACAGTGGCGCGGCCCGCCGCCTGGCGGCGGGCGCCGGAACCTCCCCGCCCACGGGGCTGGCCGTTCTCCGGTGCACCTCCGCTCCAGCTCTTTGCACACTGCGCCCGCTTAAGTATCGGATCGATGTACCACGAGGAGCCCAGTTATCTTGTTCGAGTTATGGACGTGTATCCTCGCGTGTTACTCCGAAAACAAACTGGTATACAGATACCACTGCTGCAGAACGTCCACCCAGTCGCTCCCAAGGGACTCTGTAGAAGTCGTAGCACGTCTCCTGCTCAGGAGCCCTTCTCCCGGTCCATTTGAGCAGGCTGCTGTCTGCGGCCTGGCGGGGCTCGAGACCTCAGGCGCAGTGACCTCTAAATGTTTCACAGGGGGCCTGGAGCGGGTGGCAGACGCTCGGCTGATGCGAGAACGCAAAACCAGATGCCGGGAAATACGGCCGTCTGGCTTAGGAATTGTAACCGAGCGCGGCAGAAGTGTTCACCGCGGGGTGCGAAATGGGTGATGTACTGACGTCTCGCGAGGGGTTTTCCCGGTGTCCTTTTTCTGATGACGCAGTTGTCGGACACTACGAGCGTTGCTTTTATATTTTGATTGGCCAGTATTTTGATTTGTACCGGTCGTTATAAATATCGGCTATTATTTCTATCCGGGAACTTTCTTTTCAGCTCCATATAACACCTGTTGTCAGAATACAGCAATTATATCTACGTGCAAACATAAATTTTTATCCTAATCCTATTCAGGGCTCGTTTGATCGTCGCACGTAGTAAATTTTCCTGACTAAAGAGAGAACAAAACTTGTCGTCCATTTAAGAATTTGAGTAGCGTATTCTTGAGCGTCCTCTTCGTCCAACTCTTTCTGCGAAAGAATGGTTCTCGTCCACCGCCGTTCGTTCGCCAGCAGTATGCGGTCTGACAGAGTCTCATTGTGGCGAATATCCGGCCTGGTGAGATCTCGCACCAGCAAATATCCCGTCATCAGCAGCGGATATCCGGTCTCCGCTGAGTCTCACGTCGTCCCGACAGAGCATTCGGCCTCAATGAGCAGGCCTGCCGCGGCGGGCGCCGGCCGGCAGGCTCCGGCGGCTGGGTCGGCTGGCGCCTGTCCCCCCCTCCGCCGTGAGACGACAGCCGAGCCACGTGCCGAGCCGGCGGCCGGCGGCCGTATGACTAATGAGGGCGGCGTCGGACGGCGTCGGCGCCCGATGCAGACCGACTCGGCCGCGCCAGGCGTGCTCGTCAGCCCGGCTGTTCGGGGTCGGGCGGACGGGACCCTCCGGTCCGGCGGCGCCGTGCTGACGGACGGCGCACCACTGGTGCTCCCAGAACAGGCCCAGGCGCCACTGGCGCTCTCAGAGCGGGTCCAGGAGGACGTGACGTTCTCCTTGTCGGCGGTATTGGGACGGATGTACAGGACACTTTCCCTGCCTGTAGACAGGCGTCTCCTTCCCCATCGCAGCCGCAGATGGACGGCGCACTCTTCTGACCTTCGACATTGTGATGTATGTCAATTAATTCTTACACGTGTGCAACAATCCTTTTGACGTACGGTGCAACCTGCCTCCCATTATCAAAACCGTTCTGTCTCAGACAGCCAAAGATTACACCCTGCCTCACTAACACAGCTCGGACGGACATCATGCATGCTCTGTCTTCCACGCCGATCCCAGACCGACGGCACACCGCCCCGACCGCGGTCAGACCGGACCGTCCCTGGCTGGTCCGTGGCGTCGGACGGACCGGCCTGCTCCTGGCCGGTCGGCGACAGACGGACCGGGCCGCCGCGGTACGCCGCTCCCGGCTCTGTCATTTCTCAGAGGCGTCTCGGCCGTCACGGCCCGCCATTCCGTCGACGGTGCCGCCGTCTTCCGGGTCGGCGGGCGGCGGCAGCGGCCGGGCGGCGGCGGCGGCGGCGGCGGCGGCGGCGGCGGCGGCGGCGCGCTCCACCCCGCCCGCCGGTTACTCATCCGAGATCGCCGCCGCCGATAGGACAGCTAATGATGAGAAAAACGGCAGCACCTTGGCCGGCCGGCCCGCACGGCGCACCGCCGGTCGGACAGCACGCAGACGGGCCGCAGAGCACCGCGGTGATGGAACACCGCTAGCCAGCGAGAGCACCGCCCCGATCCATCCAGCTGCAGAGCCCCCAAGGGCTGGACATGGCCCCCAGGCTTGTGCTTGTCTTTCACGGCTGCGTGAGCTTATGAATGACTGGAGTGGGGATCCTTGGCTCAGAGAGGTCTATGTTTGCTTATTGGCCGAGAGTGTAATCTACGTCATGGCAGACAAGATGAGGCGGGGAAAACCTTTGAATGAACCTTCAGCCAGATCACGCGCCGTCTTGGCAGCATTGATGACAGGACCAGCAACATCATCACTGTAGCTGGCAGACTCCTCTTCCACGCTTTCACTGAAGGCCATGGGCACGCTTTACATTTTAATCCAACCGCGACTGACAGCCAAAATACACCGTTCCCCATAACCCATTCACCCAATAACCCGGCGCCACTGAGGCGTACTCAGCGCCGACACCAGGCGACCCGCTGCCTCTCGGCGGGTCCTTCGGCGCGGCCCGTGCCGGACGGGAGAGGGGCGGGCGGGGCGAATGAACACCATTATCACGACCGGCATCATAACAGAGCGTGGCGAGGAATGCGGCACCTGACGGACGACCGTCCGGCCGGCCCGGCGGCCGCCGTCAGCGGCGCGGCCGACCGCCGCCCGGCCCGGCGCCGCCCGGCCGACAACATTAGTCTCCGGGACCGGGTCGGGCGCGCTGGCGTCGGACATTCCCGGCGGCGTGCAGTTCGGACATTAGCGACGTCCCCACAGCCGGGAGGCGGTCATACATCACGCCCGCGGCGTGACGGCCGGCCGCTAAATCATCGGACGCCAGCGGGCTGTTACGCGACGAAATTGAATGGCATGAATGGTTCGGAGAGACGTCACATGGGCCATTGCAGGAGTCGATAACAGCCGTATTGCTCAGCGAAACGGCAATGTCCGACCCTCAAACGGCGTTCTCCGTCAACGCTGCTGAAACGGCCATTTCTGCAGCGCGGACGCGACACATGGCTGCGGAGTGCTCGCCGCGCAATAAAGTTCGCACACGCCGTTCCGGGCGATCTGCGGGGCGATGCTCCTGCGGTGCGGCCGGCAGCGGCGCCGCAGACTGGCGGCCGGTCTCCGTGTCTGGGCCGACACCGCAGACTGACGGCCGGTCTCCGTGTCTGGGAGCGGCCGCCGACACCGCAGCCGTCCGGCGCGGTCTATCGCCAGACTGAGCTGCCGGGGTTTACCGGCAGACTTGGCTGCAGAGGTTTACCGGGGACTGAGCTGCAGGGGTTTACCGGCAGAGTGGACTGCAGGGGTTTACCGGCAGAGTGGACTGCAGGGATTTACTGGCAGACTGGGCTGCAGAGGTTTACCGGCAGACTGAGCTGCAGGGGTTTACCGGCAGACTGAGCTGCAGAGGTTTACCGGCAGACTGAACTGCAAGGGTTTACCGGCAGACTGGGCCACAGAGGTTTGCCGGCAGACTGGACTGCAGGGGTTTACTGGCAGACTGAGCTGCAGAGGTTTACCGGCAGACTGGGCTGCAGAGGTTTACCGGGGACTGAGCTGCAGAGGTTTACCGGCAGACGGGCTACAGACAGTATCCGGCCGAGCCAGAACGCTGCGTCCGAGCTCGTGTCCCGGGGAGCGGCCGCCTGAGGTCACCAGGCGCCGGCCATGACTGAGGAACTAGCCGGGCAAATCACAGTTTACCATCAGCTGTTGATGGCTAGGAGAGAATCGGCCCCAGGTCGGCGGCCAGGTGATTAAAAATAGACACTGTACAGCCAGCTCGTGTTTATCCATAGCTAAGAAAACCAGACCTCACTGGCATCTGTGTCTTGCCAGTGCACATGAAACGGTGACATCTTGAAGCCAGACGAAAGAGACCATAAAGCGTTTGTCGGAAGCCATAATGCGATTGGTCCCAGACATGCCTGGCATTCAGAACACTCTGTTGCAAATAATTCTGCCAGGCCGACAGCCCCCCTCCCGCTGTGATGGGTGAAGCACCACGGCGCTACATTAAAGGACGGGCGGCGGTCGCCTCGTCTGATGGATGTCGTGCCGGTACTTTGTACGCTCGTTGCTCGCGATCTGCAGAGGGGCGGCGGCTCGGCATAGCCGGGATGCCGTATGTCGGCCGACGGCGCCACCCTGACGGCCTGCCTGGTCCCAGCGGCCGGCTTAGAGACTCCTCCGGTTGTCTGCAGCGGTACACTGCTCCTCCCCGGCTGCATGCAGAGGTACACTGCTCCTCCTCGGCTGTATGCAGCGGTACACGGCCCCTCCTCGGCCGTCTGCAACGGTACACTGCTCCTCCTCGTCCGTCTGCAGCGGTACACTGCTCCTCCTCGGCCGTCTGCAGCGGTACACTGCTCCTCCCCGACCGTCTGCAGCGGTACACTGCTCCTCCTTGGCCGTCTGCAGCGGTACACTGCTCCTCCTCGTCCGTCTGCAGCGGTACACGGCCCCTCCTCGGCCGTCTGCAGCAGTACACTGCTCCTCCCCGACCGTCTGCAGCGGTACACTGCTCCTCCTCGTCCGTCTGCAGCGGTACATTGCTCCTCCTCGGCCGTCTGCAGCGGTACACTGCTCCTCCTCGTCCGTCTGCAGCGGTACACTGCTCCTCCCCGGCCGTCTGTGGCAGTACACTGCACCTTCCCCGGCTCTCTGCAGGCGACCCGGGAATGACGTGTTCACTGCCACGATTTGTGAGCAAGCCGTGGAATAAAATTAAGAACAAACACAAAACATGCATTGACTAACGCGTACAGTGTCGGCTTGTTTCCTGTTAAGCATTCAATTCCTCCGCCTAGTGTTTTACTTTCGTGCTCATTCCCAGGTCACGCTGGACACGTGTTTCCGTTTTTGCTCTTCGTTGAAATACCGTTCCTAATCTATACTGCACGCACTGCCCACATTCGCCATGCTCATCCATTAGCTTCTTCTTAAGCGTTTTCTTCTGGTGTGATCTCCATGAAATTTTAAAGCCTGCGGGTGCGGCTCAATATCAAAGGGATACACACAATTTCATCTGTTGCAGGATACAACATTTTAAGTGGGACAGGTGTGGCCATACTAGAATAGGCGTACCCAGCCACTCAGCTGCCTCTCGTCTGCTTCCTCTTTATTCCCACCAATCAAATTCCACGCAGATCTCCATCAGGTTCCCGTCAGGCCCCCACCAAGTCTCCATCAGGTCCCCGTCTCGTCCCCCATCATATCTGTCTCAGGTTGCCATCGGGTCCGCATCAGGTCCCCGTCAGGTTTCAATCAGGTCTCCATCAGGTCCCCATCACGACCGCACCAGGGCTCCATCAGACTCCTATCAGGTCCATAGCAGATCCCATCAGGTCCCTGCCGCCCCACTGAGTGCGCGAGGTGACCAACTCGCGTTCGTCAGTCTGATGAAGCTGCCGTATGACTCAGACGAGAGCCGGCCGGCCGATACGCGACTGACTGCTGCAATTTCTCTCCACTGCCAGCTGTTGATGTCTCTCTGCGTCGCGCGCTGGCCGCGTATTCCTTCCCACCGGCCGTCCGCCATCAGTGGACGTCCCGGTTTCGGAGGTCGGGAACTCTCGTCGGCGCCGGGCTCCGGGCTATTGGTCCGCGCTGTTCGCCGTCGGTTTCGACACGGGGACTTTCGACACTCGATCGTCGGCACAGTGCAGAAAACATTTCTCACACACGCCTCTCGCTGGAAGCACTAATTGGCGCCTTTTTCGCGCCACGCGTGACATCCTGGAGAGTCAACGGATCGAATAAATAAAATTTCTGGGAATGGTGATCACCCAGTCGTTATCCCAGTGCAGTGTACCACTATCAGTGGTATGGAGTTCGGTGACCTGAGTCGACTGGAATAGACCAAGATGCCACTCTGCCCCAGCACCTCTCCTCCCAGATATCCAGTGATATCAGCCCGCTCCGATGCGGCCTGCGTGTTCCATTCGTTCACGCCCCGCCCAGCCTCAGTTAGAGCTCCATTAACCGGGCGGCACATGGTTGTCTAATCCGCCGGAGATTAGATACCGAGGCCCAGACGAATAAATTGGCAGCCGCGCTTTCGCTCACGTGCGCCCGCCGGCCGCGCCGCACGACCAGCTGGTCTGAGACCTCTGCAACTGCACGTCTCCGGGACTGCCAGCTCCGAGAAGAGACTCCGAACTGGAGCCCTCCAGGGCTGCCAGCTTGGAGACTGGACCTCTTTCCAGGGCGGACAGCTCCGAGGCTGAAGCTTTGTCCAAGAGCTCCGTGAATGAGTCCTCTTCTCGACAGTCATGACCATGAATGTCTGAGTCTTCTGGCAGATTGTGTGCTCCGTGGCGTGGGAGCCGTCTGTTATACTGCGCTTGTCCCGCGGCTGGTGTCAGGCGCTGTTTTGATGCCAGGGACGCTGGGCCAAACTCTTCACTGGGGTCGTGACGACCGACCCATCTCGCCAGACGTGAGCTGGAGAGCACGCTCACCGAACACCGCAGCCGAGAGACTTGCTCTTTATCGGCTCAGGCCCACAGAGGCGGCTTTTCCTGACCTCGGCCGAGAGATGACCTCCACTGACCCCGGCCGGGAGCCGTGACCTCCGATGACCTGCCGGCGGACGCGAGACTGGGCTCCGGTGCCGACTGATCCGTGGTTTTTGCCGGCAGACCGCGGCGTACCGCGGCCGCGCCCGGGCGGACAATAATCGGGGGTGGAGCCGCCGGCCGCCGGCCGCACCGCGTCCCGCCACACCGGTCTGAGGACGGCCACTGGACTGCAGGCATGGTTAAGTCTGCCGAGCGTCACAGGTTAGCGCCGCCGGGTCACAGACAGTTAATGGTCCATGGGACGTCACCGTGGTTACTGAAGGCCGGTTCTGACTTTCTGACGCCTCGACACGCGCCGGGCTTTGACGCAGTGTAAACTGGCCTTAATCCGCAGACGGTCGCCGGTCCTCACACAGACACTGGTTCACATATGTTCACTGGCTTACCGACATTCGGTAGTCTATGGGTTACTCTACACACACTGCCGCTGGACCGGATCAGAGACCAGGATCACAGGCCGCCAATGGTCCAAACATAGCCACGGGTTGGTTTCCGAATGGTTCGGTTGGTTTCCTATTCCGTTATTCCTATTCCTATACGTTTCCTATTCTAATTCCGTTGGTTTCCTATTCCGAAGGCAGCCTCTGGTCGACACATGACTCGCATGCAGGCTGTCACTGGTCCAAACTGGCTGTCTCTTGCTTGTAAATGGCGGAGTTTGGGATGATAAGGAGCTGATGGTCAGGAGGAAAAAACAGGCCTGGCAGCAAACCTGATAGACTATAAACCTGCTTTAAATACAGACAGCCAAGTTCAGACACAGTCATGTGTGACGATCGGTTTCCCATCCTTGTCACCTCTTACCATGGCTGATGTCTATGGTATTGCTGCATATCTCCGTACCAGGCATATGTATAACGCGCACAACTCTCTGTCCAGATGCCATCTCCATCGCCGCTCGCCAATGACAATGTCGGACATCCCCTTAGGAGATCAGACCGTCGCGTGCCTGCAAATGGACGTGCACCAGTGACCTGCGTCACCCCGGCTGACGCCGACACCGCAACGGTGACCGGCGCGCCGCGGCCGGCGCCGGTCGGCGGCAGGTCAGCGACCTGGCGCCGCTGCAGGGGCGGCGGCCGCGGCTCGCTGCGACCCTAATCGCGACACCAGCTGCGGCGATAAATCGAGGGCGTGCCGGCGGTCGGGCGGCGGCCGATCCACCACGTCACTCGGCACCTGTCGGCGCCGCTCGGCGACGCTGAGGCAGAGGTAGGCGGCGGCCGCCGGCAGGGACCGGATTACGGCAGAAGGCTGGTCCTTTGGAGGTGGTAAGGCTTTGTTGTTACGGGCCTGGCTGAGTTCGGACGGAGCGGAACAGAAACATCCACGGTTCTTTTGGGCAGAAAATACGTAAGGTGATGCATTTTAACTTGCCGTGGTTCAGGGGGCTGGTGAGGGCTCTAGGCCTAAAATATTACAGGTGACGCGCCGTCCAGCGTATGTTACTCATAACAGTTGAGGGCCGCAGGTCCGGCACCCTGATCTGGTTTACAGATGCAATATATTGGGAAGTATCTCTCGGCACCCCATTAAGCAAGCACCATCACGGAAAATGCAGAGAGGCTGCATGCTAATTCTTCTCCCCATAAACGAAACTGATATTTTCGGCGCGAGCTGCCACTTTTGCAAGCGCTCGCTTCAGAGGCTGCGGAACGCCTTGGACTGGAAATCCTCCAAGATTTCCGAAACCACAGAAACATTTTCCAACATTTGCCAAGTCAATGAGAGGAGGCTTGATCTTTGCATGTCTATCGCATGACGAAGTTAGTCGGTGAATGGGCTTGTTTGGGATGTAGTTGAAATTTGTATGGTCTGAGGTAAGGCATCTTTCCTGTGACGTCACTTCCTTGTTGGAAGGCAATCGACCCATCATTGACGAATGTAGTTTAATCGATTTCTGCGTATTTTCTAAACGATGTTTATCCTGGAGGGGAAGCGATATCTATAATTGCCATCAGCAACCTGAAAATAATTAGAACAAGTTGTATTTAGGTGTCCGACAGGATGCTATGTCCCACTAACATATACTAGAACATCCCACGGAGAGTTACGAATTTAGGCAGGACGAATACACTGGGTCCTGGAACGATGGAGAAAAGTGGCCGACCATGACTACTTTGGCGTTTCCGGCATAAGCAAGCAATATCGCGACACCTTTGCACCCAATGAGTTCACAGCCATGAATACTGGTATTCATGGCTGTGAATTACATTGTGCATTGGGCAAGTGTCTGTTACTTGCCTTTGTATTTAAGTGGGTTTCCAAACAACGGCGTACCTTTGGCTTACTATTTGGCTCAGTACGTATGCCTGCCGTTTTTTATGGAATTCCTACGGCTTGCGTGATACTTATTGCAATAGTGTGTAAATACCATGTGTCTATGTGTCAGCTAGCTCCCTTGACATGTTGCACACAGTCTTTATGCGCCTGCCTTATTCCTATATGTAACTTTTCTCGGAACACTTACCCCAGTACAAGGTCACCTGGAAACCTGACGGGGCATTTCGCACCAACAGGGACCGGTTCCAGAAGCAAACAGTAAGAGGGGGACCGGGTCGCGCGAAACGGACCGTTTCCGAGGAAGCAGCACCGATGCGTGTCTGACCGGCGCGAGCGCGGCAGAAGCCGCCTTTGTCCTCTGGGCAGGGACGCCAGCCATGCATGGACGGACGGTCCGTGGACGTCGGAGGACGACGCCGCCCCCACGGGAGGCTGATTTACGCGAGGCTCTCCGCCGGTTTGATTAGTTTAATGTGAAAATGGTCGGACTTGTTCGCCGAAAGCCGCGCCGCTCGCCGCCTCTCTCACAGTAAATCATCCCGCAGCTCTGGCCGGACACTGCCCGCCCCTTTGTTATGCTAAGCGATATTAATTTTCAGGAACCGAAACAAAGCGTCACCGGGACCGGAGCGCGCCGCCGGCGAGCAGACCCCCGCCGCGTCCGCCGGGATCCCGTCCGCTGACGTCACCCGTCGCCGGTGACGTCAGACAACAACAGGCGCGGGTCGGCCTGATTGGCACGTCACTCAGGCGCCCGGGGGTCGGCCGCCGCGTGACCGACTGCGTGAGGTCCCCTCGGCGGGGGGCGGGGGACCGGGTCACCGGAGCGCCGGCGAGAGCTCATTACGGCCGTGATCGGGTCCGCTGGGTGGCCGACGCCGGCCGTATCGCCGCTGTCGGCTGGGGATCCGGGCACGGATTGTATGCCATGTTCTGGCGATAGTGAGCGGGATCGAGTAAACAGCTTCAGGAATGTGGGGGACGTATCAGGGCGGTGGACACGGGTGACTGACGGCTATGAGCGAACGTCGGTAAGAATTACGTCTCTGTATATCGGGGCCAGCACAAATATAGATAACAAACGGCCTCTAAATTCCCGGTGTTTTTTAGTGCGTAAACCATTGTAGAGTGTAACATGAATGCCGTGAAATTAACAAACGCTGAGCTCAGAGAACGGAACGGATTTCCAAAAAAACTCATTCGAGTTGCTAAATAAAAAGCTGTGCATATTCTGAATTGCTCTTGTGTAAGGCTAGAGAAATGCCTGATGACCGCCCACATGGAGCGCAATATTCTGGAAAGAGCAAACCTCTTCGACCTCGTGACGCAGTACAGCCAGCTGATGGATGCCACAAAGCATTACGAAGTTCTCCTACTCGGCTCCTGCTGATTTAACAGAAGTCGACAAGGATCGGCTCCGCCTTGCTCTACGCATTCTTTCAAATCGTGCGTTGTGTAGTCATGGCAACAAGAGCTCAATGCGCCAAAACAGAAAAAACATCCAAGAACTTTCGCAGTTCCAAAATAAACTGGGTCATCGTTGCCAATGACGGAATAACATTTAAAAATTGTTAGAGCAATTAAATTTCCATTGAGTAAATTGCTGTCTGCACGGCGCCATGTGAGCCACCAAAGATGCTCCGCAGTTGACTGGGCCGACGCCGTACTTGCTCAACCAGAGCTGCTACACCCATGCTGGTTACCGTACATCGCTGTGGTTTCTAGATAACTCGTTACATTTTCCGGTATACCAGCTCCCAAATAATTGCTTTGTCAATAACTGCCCTGATATTATCTGCATATCAGCTGGGCCAAGACGCAAAGTACCACAGAAGTAGTCACCATCAGTCCAGATTTCCGGACGCAATGACCCAGCACTGACTGAAGTCATTCTGAACTGTGGAATCCCGATGTTTCTGTTCATTTACGCGCTAACCGCTGGGATTTGGCGCCAGGCTCGGGCTTATCATCATCGACCTCATGGGAACGGTGATGACGGTATTACCAGCACTGCAGGGCACGTGAACCAGAGACCATGCACACGCAGCCGGGGACAGCGCTACTGAGCGGCTGATGTCAGCCGGCCGGCGTCAGCCCGCTGATGTCATAATAGCCGGTTTGACAACGGTAAAGTTACAAATGCGGCTCGATATTGCCTATTAAATATTTAGCCTGTGCGTGAAAAAGGCAAATTTTCTGAGATAACGAAATATTGCAGGACTCATGTGCCTCGGAAAAGTTTTCCAATCCCCCAGAATTGTAATTTGTCCGAATGCGTTGTTCTGTTTAAAGCTCCAGAGTTGAAAACTCCAGCACTAAAAAAAACTGGGCGGGCATTTCGGGTAGCACTTGGGGTAATATTTGCAAATACATCGTTATGAAAATGGTTAACATGTTTTATTGGTCGCGTCAACTGAACGCGTATGATAATGTGCAAGAGATCTTAAAGACCATGTGTCGGCCAGTTATCGGGCTGTTCTTTCTGTGAGATGCATAGCTTTGCATTGGGTGCATCGTTCATGCACAATTTCATTTCTCGACCTTATTACCTCTTGCATTCTTTGCGTGTAAACATCAATATGTCGACAAGACTTCATCTATGATTATCGCACACTAAGAGATCGGATCGACGCTCTGTTGCATGCTCTGATCACGTTTAAAGCTAACCGTATCCTGTCATGTTGTCAGGTAATGGCGCGCATCATTCTGCGAACTCTCTTAGTCAATCCTCGACCGCGGCTGACAATGCAAAAAACAGTCCGCTGACGCCCGGATCAGCACTGCGATCTCCGAACCTTCCGAAGCTAACGCCCAGTCTCTGTGCCGGTCCAGCGGCGTGAAACCGACACAGACGGCGTGAGCGTTCCTCAGCGGCCTCGTCACGACCTGGCGACGAGCACGAGCCGACGCTCGGCTCCGGCTCGACCCTCCGCGGCACGGCCGGCGCGCTGACGTCACCTGCCGACCTTCGGCTGACGTGAGCTGCCGACCTGCAGCCGGCGGCGGCGCGGCCAGATGTCGGCGGCGGCTCTGAAGCGGGGCCGGGCTGATACGGCCACCGGTGGCGTCTCCGGAGTCTGCTCGCCGGCGGCCGGCCGGCCGGCGGCTCGTTAGTGCAGGACTCGGCGGGCTATCGGCGTTGATAGCGCAGGAGTTCACAGGGAATTCTTGCACGGCGAGCGCCGACTCCGTGCCAGGTCCAGCCGCTTCGCTCGGCCGCAGTCCGCAACAGTGGGACGTTGCTGGTGATGCTGGAAACGGAACATGATGCTGGAACAGACATGAATGCGTTATGGTATAAAGGAGCGTGGAGTGTGATTGTTCGTAAAATGAACCCGTGAAACAGTCGAATATTAGTGGCAGAAGCATATCCTTTGATCTTGTTTTTTTATATGATTTGTTTACATTTCATTGTTAACATTTCATTCAATCCATTTTACCACAGCACCTGGATATCGTCAAACAGACATTGTCGTCAAGACCAAAATCAAATTTTGGGTCTAGGGAAATGGTTTGCATGGCTGCAAGCTGAGAGACTCATGAAATAATGTTGCATCTGTCTGAAAAGAGCACATACATCTTTATGGGCCTCCCCTCCCCCACAGAACAGACATCGGTAGGTCGTAGCTCGGCAGCTCACGGCAAACAAAGTCGTAATTAAGCACGTGATGGGACGAAGCAAGGACATTTTTCCGTGAAAAGGGGTGACACCCGTGTCAAGCGATTCACATCCTTGTAAGCCCGTGCACTGGAAAATCAAGGGACGAATGTGATGCGAAGCAGCACGGTTGTCAGTATGGACGAAACCAGATTTTAGGTCGTTTCGGGAAGTTTGCCCTACGTAGACAGACTCATGAAACGCGCATTGGCATCTTTGATGAAAGGTGCGTTTATCCGTATCCTTAAGCTGAGACCTATAAAAAACAAGGTCAAATATCGGTGGTTCACGGCAAACATAGTCAGTGCATCAAGATGTGTGCAAGTAAGAAGGCGTGCTCAGACGAAATGGGCCGCTAGGTCAAACGACAGAAGGCCTGCCCTCGGAGAGGATAGCTTAATGAATGGTTGCTTCTTCGTTGAAGTAGTTGTCATTAGGATTCTACTCTTCTGCAATGGGCCTCCGGGACCCAAATTGTATGTCTTATGTGGGACATGGTCAACAAACATAAAGGGGTGGATGAGGTGACTTAATGCGGCGCATAAAACTCTGCTGTATATGTACGTAGCACCAGTTTTAAGACATCAGCGGCCCATTCTCAAATGTCTTTACCACGTGACGAGTGATGCAAGACGCCGTTTATGCTAACGGGACACACAGTGTATCTTAACTAAGTGCACTCTAATGTATGCCAATAAATCATTCGGAGTCAAGAACATCATGCGTCAACCACACATGTATCTCATTGTGTTTATCAGCCTCACAGAACTTTGGCGGACTACAACAAACGATTCCGCCCCCTGCAAGTACATTTACTGCACGGAGAGGAAAAAATGTGCGTCTTGATGAAAGATACCACACTATGGACCTACAAATGTATGCCATGAAAATCAGAGCTGATATTTTACATGCTGTTTTCCAGTTACTGAATAATGTTTCGCTTGTTTGTACTGAATAATGTTTCGGAGCCTCGCGCACATCATCCCATGGTAGTGATATGATTTCTCGGGCAGGACGTCAGTCACACGTTCTTAGGCCGCCATTCGGGGAGAGCTATTTTTTGCCCCTTGGGCTTTTATTGAATAACTTCCCATCTGTTGAAGATATCAGATCTTAATTTGTGTACCATGCAATGGATTCCAAGCGCATGCTCTGTAGAATTTTCATGTCAAGGTCATACAGGTCACAGAGAAAGGGCAGGTCAAAGTTGATCAGAATGCGAGCCGACCCGTTCAAGTCCCAGCTGGACAGAAAGATTCGCTAGATATTTGGTTATAACAATGCAACAACGATTAAGACATGAGTGGACCAACCGAAATTCCATATCTATCGTAATTTTCACCTAATACCCTGCTCAGATCAAGGTCTTTGAATCTTTTCAAGGTCATCCATTTTTTTACGTGACACTATTTGCATGGTTTATGAGATAATTGGAGGTGCTGATTCCAACAACGGAGTCCACTTTACCCTATAGCTGGTGCATGAAAAACTTTGCGGCATTTGAAGCTCATTTATAAAAAAGTTTATCTTGACTTCTAAGTTGTCCTTGACCTCGACCTGCGACATGGACCCCTTGTCCTTTCCTCTGACGTTTTTCGGCGACACTTTTGCAAAGTTTTGGAACAAAAGCATGAGATAAATTATATCTCCAACTTTTGGAATATCCACGGGGGCTTCAAGAGTGGAAGCATTTGTTTTTTACAGTTGGACCTGGACTGTGACGTCATCCTTTAAGCACCCGAACTTAAGCACCAAAAAACAATCTATTTCCTGAAAGCTTTTGCTTTCTGAGGGCTGTCGTTCGCAATTTGAAACGTTCCGATCGGCCCATTAGTTACGAGGTTGGACGGGGAGGAGCGGGGGGGGGGGGCAAAGTAGTACACCCTCAGCGAATGGCGTAGCTCTAAATACGCCAGCAAATGTCGGTAAAGAGAGAACTCAGAAATAGTGGTGCTGTTGTCCGGTGAAACGCGACTTTCAATAGAGAAACTTGCACACATGTATTCTCCTGATGTTTAACTTATGAACTTAAACTCAATAAACATTGCCGACATGCATAACTCATTCGCCTAAGATAGAAGGAACATTATATCGGACAAAACGGGAGGAGGACGATGTTTCAATTCAGGTGCATAAGTGCAATACAGTTAATTACCTGTTTTTAAACGCAGCCTGTCTACTCATCTTTACTTCGTGATGCCATGAAAAACAGCAACATGCAAGTATATGTTAGAATTGTTTTTTTCGCGACAGCCCCCGAAACGAACCTGACTGTTCCAGTACAACAATTCCCAGACCGGACCTGACCGGCCCTGTACAACATCTCCCAGACCGGACCTGACCGGCCCTGTACAACATCTCCCAGACCGGACCTGACTGTCCCAGTGCAACAACTCCCAGACCGGACCTGACCGGCCCCGTACATCTCCCAGACCGGACCTGACCGGTCCTGTACAACATCTCCCAGACCCGACCTGACCGGCCTTGTACAACATCTCCCAGACCGGACCTGACCGGCCCTGTACAACATCTCCCAGACCGGACCTGACCGGCACTGTACAACATCTCCCAGTCCGGACCTGCCTAGTCCGGTACAACGGCTACCAGACTGAACTGGACCGCGAAGCCAATGGCTAGGCCGACCCCGGCCATGCCGCGGCCGCAGCCAGCCTCCGATCTCCCAGATCGCGCAGCCATCATTCATCACACACACACGGCACATGGCCAGGCCCGCCCGGCCTGCAGCGTCGCGGAGCACGGCAGCGGCCTTGCACGCCCTGGAAACCGCCATTTCCCGGCCGTCCGCAGGGGACGAGTGACGTCAGCAGTCAGTCATTCGCCGCGCATGACGTCAGCGTCATGCGGAGGATGTTCGCCTCTCGAGTCCGCGGCAGCTCTGCTCGTTAGGGTACGTCAATGGCACGGGCCTCACTAGGTCACGTCAAAGGGGTGGTTGTGGTCGGGGTGAGGCGATTTACGCCGCGAAGTCGGCCGGTGTTTATTTGTCGGGCGAGTTCTTCGGAAGAGGTTCGTTTGCGGCGGCTGGAACCTGACGACCCCTGTCGCCATGCACCCTCTCCTCTCGGGCCGAGATCACCACCATCACCGGGCAAGCCTCGGACCATCGCCCTGCTCGCGGATCAGCCCCATACCCCACGATCAGTTAACCATTGGTAATTGTAGCATGAGCGTTATTCATCTTAGTGCCCTTGACATAAAGCACCTTCAAGCCGGAAAATGGGGTTTTCTGTTGTCCTCAACGCCTCCAAGCTCTTCTGAGCGGCGCTGGAGGCGCCAGAGACGGCCTGCACTGATCCATTTCATCATCTCTCAACCGCCGGAGGCACAAGGAGCTGCCAGCCCCGGCCTATTTCACCACCGCTCAAGCGGCTTGAGGTCCACGGAACGGTGCCGAACAAGCCACGGGCCAGGAGAACCGCCCATCGATCAAGTAAACGGCGACAGGGTTGGCTTCAGAGGCTCCGAGCTCTTCTCTGGTGTCCGCGGGCGGCCGAGACGTGCGATTAACACGGCGCAGTGGGTTTTTTAAGGAGATAATTACTGTTGTGGGCAGGGAAGCCGCGGCCACCGTTTGCTAACGGATCATCGACAATGTAAAACGTGAAGCAGGCAGCGACTTGATGAATTTCCATGACCCGTTTTCTTTAGAGCGATGGAGGCAATGAAATATTGTTTATGTAAATGCCCAAGAAAACACACTGACCATATGCTCACGGCGTCAGTTTTTGCTCATCACAACCCCGGCTCGGAAAATGCTGATGTAAGGGCGCCAGACGCTCATCACTGTCAATAAAAAGTGTGCAACTTAAGAGCCGTCTTAATAAACACACAAAAGTCCGTTTGTTTGCTTCTCGCACCAGCTTGCGCACCTGTCACTGACGGTGACGTCACGGGCCGTTGAACGGTGTTCATCCGGTTGTTATTATCTAGCCTGATAATGTGTTGGCCATAATGAGCCGGCAGGTCTCACGGTGACTGGTTTTGACAGATGACCTGTCCGTCCCGAGCACGGGGACCGACACGCCACCCGGCTATTAGCGCGACTGTCGCGCAACGGACAGCCAGACTGTATCCCTGGTGCTGATATCGGTGTTGATGCCGTTGCTTTTACGCGCGACCTTGGTGTGTCACTTTGCGCTGATACGTAGATTCAAATTGCCTTGAACGATATCATTATTTGCCTTCAGCGATGGAATGCAAAGATTATTATTCAATATGAGCTAGCGTCTGCATGTCTTTGTATTTCACGGCTCACGCCAAAACATCATTAACTTTGATCTTTAACCCCATTCCCGTATGGGGAAGGGCTTCAGAAGCCCGCCCCTCCCGTTTTTTGTCTGTCATTTCCAAGCTTTTGGGAGTAACTTCATGGCACTTGGTGACTTTTCATATCCATTCTTTCTACGTGTTATGCCAATTTTTAACAATTTTTCTTTGTCAAGAGGCGGAGCCAGGGCATGTTTATGGGAGGCATCTCATACCATTTTTGGCACTGCTGAAGGTAAAAAAATGTCTGTTAAAAATAGAGCTATAAAGAAAGCATTTAAAATTTGACATGCGTGCATTGACACAAAACTGGGAAAACATAACACTTTTGCTGATCTGAGGTTAATTCACGAGGTCACGCCAAAGTGAAAAATGGAAAATTTGGTTTTATGTAATGTTTTCCACGCCTATTTTTAAAGTTGCAAAGTCCGGAGCACGATGATTCAGAACATGCCCTCTTCTTATGTTCCAGGTTTCAAGTCGATATCAGGCCAGGTCACGGAGCTATGGCCTAAAATGTCCGTGGGCGTGTCCTACATCACAACGGCCATACACAACTTTTAGATATATAGTCATTTCATAGGATTAGATTCGTCTTTCAAACACTATCAAATGAACTCAAGCCCATTGCGTGTGACTCTGGGGTCATTTGAGGCCATTTAAGGTCAAAGTTCATCGCCTGACCTGATGAACATATTGATGAACATCCTGCCATGGCAGCTCCCCCGTTTTCATGTCCCCAGATTCGGTTTTGCCCAAAAATATTCCTCGATTTTGCAAACTTTATGAATGCCTGTAAATTTTCTCCAAATTCGAAACAAATGAGTCAGTGCAAAACTGCTGTCGATTAGCTTTCGACTCATGTCAGTTGCATTAAAATCGGTCCATAAACAGCGGAGTTATAAGAACTGAAAAGCCACCCCTTCTTACTTTTTGCCCCTGTTTCCACTCTTTTCAATATTTTTAAAACTTCTGTTTTATACCAGTACAGTTAACGCCATGGCGAGTCGATGCTGATTCACCGCAATAAAATCGGACGGGGGGTAGTTTTGAGATCTCATGGGTTGGGGGACTAAGCCCTCCCTCACACGGGAGTGCGCCCTAGCGTGATGATAAGGTTAAGCGGACAGAGTGTTCATCCATCGCGATGTCATTAATGATGATGTGTCTCAGGTACGACTCAGGGGTCCCTGCCTCCCTTCCGCGCAAAGAGCCGCTACCACGCCGGCGTTGTGGGGTATTAGTAGCTATACCCCGAAAGGTCGTCCAGCAGCGGGAAGCATCTCAGCAAGGAAAAGACAGACCCTCCACACACAGGACAGTAATGCACAGCTCCAGCAGTCAGGCCATTGCAAGCAGGTTGGGAAAGTTACATCGTATATCCAACGTCCATGTTCCCCCTCAACATTTATTGCAGCCGGTATGTTTCACAATGAATTCTCCCCATTCCAGGCTGCCGGCACGTTTCGCCGCGGCCGACGCGTCTTGCACATCGTCATCTCCGAAGACTGATCGGGCAGCGACTGTCTCTATGATACCCTATACGGCCTATCTGCGGACAGCCGGCTGGATGCGCCTGCGCGAGGTGATAGCTCATCCGGCAAATAAGGCCCCCATGTCTGACGAACACAATGCGCACCGCTCACTGCACCGGGGAGGTGAGTTATGGCGGCCTCATCGGGCTGAGCGCGTGCAAGACTCCCGCCTGGCAATCTTAGGAGTGATGTATCGGCCGTGTGATGAGCGCATGTAAAGGCGGTGACTGTGCGTGATCCCTGCAGTGGTCGGCCCCCCTCTGTACTTGCCACCTCCTACATCAGGCTGCAGGTGATCCGTTATCCCCCCCCCGTGTTGGGTCAGGTCGCGACGATCACGTACAGGTAGTTGGTCTGTGTCTTTGACCCGTGGGCCAAAGGCATATGACACACGAAGCAATGGACCTCTCCTGATTGGCTCAGATCATGATGATCGAACTCTGGCAGTTTTCTGCGTGTTGTGCGCAGTGGTTCTGCAAAACCCCTGGATTTCATAAAATGAGCCAGGGTAAGTCTCGTAATATCGTCATGTTGGAATTGCTTGACGAAGCTCATTCCAGATCCCTTGGGAGGGGGTAGGGGCGGATTTTATAGACGCATGAAATATTTAACAGGCCGGCTACTCCTCCCACAGTTTTTCCCTTCGCTTTGCGTGTTTCTCACAAAGGGACCAGAGTCTAATGGTTTTCTCTTTGGACACGCATTTAACTGATTATTACAAACATTTAAATAATCATATGAACTGATGCTAAAAAAATAAAAAAACCTGGCATTAATGTTGATCTTTGCTAAATTGTATGCTAAAATGAATAACAGCGCATGAAACTGTTAAGCGGAATCCAGCGTCTTCTTTATTTTGGAAACATCTCACGAAATTATAATTCTTTCCTTTCTGCATACAAACTCGCGTTTCCAAGGTTCCGAAAGACATATGATGCAAATTTCGCCTGCTCTTAGCCCCAGAAGAGAAACGTGCAGCTCATTCCAAGGTTAGCAGCTGTGCGGGCCGTTTCCGGTGATTCAGGTGGCTCCGGGCCGGCGCCCTGTTGCGCCACCGGCGGGCGCAGCACGCTCCACACGTCCCTCTGTTCTGGTAACCAGACGCACATGCCCCACGCGCCGGCGGCCGCGCTGTCGAACCGGATAAGGCCTCCCGCTTTGCAGTCCCTTTGTGTGTCACTCTTCTCGAACGGCGTCCAGAAGGTTAAATCACGAGCAACGGCCCCGCGTGAATGGCTTTTATGCGCGCGCGGCGAGGGCGGCCAGTGCGGGGCGACGGGCAGGAAGAGCGCTGGCCACAAGCTGCCGGGCGTGTGGCACTTGTGCCATCTTTAGGAGACTATAAAACACTTACGTATTGTGGTATTAGCTATGACCTGATATATGTGCGCTGTGCGAGGGAGCTGTAATGAATCTATTCAGGTATTTTTTGTGTGTTCCACGTGCACAAAATGCGCATGTTTAATTTGTACATGGAAGTCGACTAGCGATCAGCCCAGTATTCAGGTTCCATTACTCTGCGCTGAACGTATTAGAAGCATCTGATTAGAGCATTTCCTGTTCAAAGTATGTGACCAACCAGTCTCTAAATTGCCTTAATTAACAACTGGCTGCTTAAGGCTACTTGAACTTACCATGACTACATAAAATTAGTTGTCGCGCATTGCAGAGAATTTATTAGATCCCAGGGTAATGTCACCAGACCTTGCACATGGAAACTGACTATTGAACTGACAAGTCCGGTCCGAAACTTATTTGTGATTCATAACAAAGAAGACCTTCTCATAAAACAACAAACCTATTTCAGCTGAGACAGGTCTGAAACGCAGTTATATATAAGTTTGTTTCCAGAGCTCACCAGATAACTGACTGATGTCTGACGAGACACAACACTTGACACAAGAAAACCAGACGCCTGAACCCAACAGGCTGTATGTCCTACATAACGAACGAACAAAGCCAAAGCTGATGTTACGAGACAGGTACTTTGGAAAAAATTTCCTCCAATTCAGGAATATGCGTTATGAAGTGTGTACTCATAGAGATATTTAGCGTCCAAATAATTAAATATATATGCATGTCAAAATGCTGTGTTAGAAATGCAAAATACACACTGTTGGCAACAGTTCAACATCACGTAGGGAAAACAAACCTGTCTGCGCTGGCAATGAACCTATTACCGTTGTCTTTCTGTGCATACTAGATGACTAAAGAGTCGTTTGGTTTCGTAGACGACGAATGCAATTTTAGACACATGGTGTACAACGTTGGTGGGGTGAGTGATTTTTTTAATGACTGATGTTCCATGCTGACGACGGATGCTCACTTTACATGCGCGGTGTGCACGTGTTATCTGCATATTTTCATTATGTTTGAGAAAGCAGATACATGATTTATGTGCTGCCAAGATGGCAGACTGATATCATACATGCTATTAGCCTCTTCTTTTACAGATGCGCGTTAAGTAGTCCACACGAACTTTTTAACATGTCTTTTGCGGTTTAAAACTCCTCTAGCTATGGCATGTAGTTTCCTTTAAAATGTGCGCTTACTCTCCAAATTTTGGGCTTGCTATAAGTAAATATCAATAGAAAAAGCTTCCATTTCACCCGTCCCCAACTGGGGGGAGCGGCTGACCACTTCCTTCAGGTTTTTCCAAGATTGCGAGAGAACGAACGAACGTAGCGCCACGAAACTTTGATTACCTTTTCCTTAATCATTTTTATTCCTTGTATCAAAGTTTTGATCTCAGGTCAAGTCACGTGTCTGAACTAGGTCAGGTCAGACCGTCCTATGTCCAAAAAGGTTTAGCGCCCTGTAACTTTTGCGGAGAACATGATATAAGAATAATGCTTTCAGAGATTGGAGATCTGAATATATGCAACAAATTTGCTATCTGAGATTTTTCGGAATTTTCCGGGTCATTGGCCTCAGATCAAACCCATTTTCAAGACATATTGTCGTTTTTTTTCGGAAACTGACGAAATTTTTCATAACATTTTTGGTGTGGAGTAATGCAAACATCTAGTTACCGTGAATGAGCAAAGCATCAGTGGCTTCCAGTCATTGAATTGAGGTCAGGTCACGAATAACTGTTATGAGCCAAAATGCACCGCCGTCAAAATCAGCGATGAATTACTCAGAACGGGTAGAAAATTTCAGAACTAGTTCGCACAACTGCAAGTAATCCCATGAAGTTTGAAAAGTTTCATTGGAGAAAACAGGCTCTCCCGGATGAAGTTCTGCCAATTATATAAATTGATAACTATTGAATTTTTCTAAAATTCAAGCATGAGAAACCACCGCGAAAGCCACTAGAATCAAGAAATATTACATAGGAAGGCTTAGGCCACGAAAATAAAGGAACGGTAAAATTAGTTCCCGTTAATTTCATACGGCGTTCCGCAAAGGCGCCCGCCGGCAGTCAGCGCGAAAATCGCGGTGTATTTAACTCAACGTTTCGGCATATGTATTGAACAAATCAAAGAAGTCAGACGTCTATCGGCATCTGCAGTCTTGTACCTGTTCATTGGTCCCTTTGCTTACACTTTACTGATCACAGCCATTGAGATCCGCTTGAGGCCGCTTCTCGGTTTCATACAGTCGGCTGTGAGAAAAATGTGTAGGGCATAAATGGGTTACGTATCATCCCAAACTAAAAATGAGACAGCAGTTGCGAGCTCTGCTTGTCATGAGCTTTCCAATGGTGTGCTTATTTTTTCATGCCACCAGCCGTTCGTGAATTAGAGGGGTCAACCGACCCCCCCCCCTTCGGTCGAGATCGGCGCCGGTTGCCAGTCAGGCGCGGGTTAAACACACTTATAAATTCACATACTGCGGAGCGGAATTAATAGATATATAATCAACGGAACGGATAAGAATAACATTTTTGTTCTGATACGATTTGAATATGAGCAGGACGATAGAAGAATAAGATGGTAAGAGGATAGGATAAGATACACAAGATAGGGAAAGCTATGATTATAAGATAGAAGGATAAAGAGAGGATCGGACTGTGAAAAGTATCCCATGCTATGCTTTAACTGTACTCGCTCGTTCGCCTGAACTCATTCATTCATTAATTCGCTCACCCACCCTGCACTCAAAGATACTTTGCATTGCTGTAAAGACGTGCTGTATCCCCCGCTGTGATAGCGCTTCGGACCCAATTATATGGAACATGGTGGGTTGTCAACTACGGTGCGTCGCGGCCACAGCCGCATGGCACAGGTTGCAATTCCCCGGCACAGCGCTGCAGTACGGCCGACTTTTGTCAACAAGGTGGTTCTATCGAAGCGCCGTACAAGCCATTCATCCACCACAATTCATGGACCTTTTCCATTTGGTTAGCCACATAAAGGCCATTGCCTGGAGAGAATGTTACCTCATGCATTGTCGCAGCAAAAGCAAGAGTGGCATTAAATAAGCCACACTAGTGGGATTTTGTCTTCACAATTTCCCGGTCGACGACCGGTCGTTCACCCTCGCTGGATCCCGGTTCTCCTTTTAAACGTCGGCGAGGCCCGGGCATATGATGGAGTCACGCACACGCACGATATTAAATTTCTGAAATCCGCCGGCTTCAGTTCAGCCCCCGGAGACCACCAAGTGGTTTCGAGCCAGGAATAGCTGCTATCATTGAAGATGGAAACCGTCAGACTACGGCGCCTGGAAATCCCCTATTTCAAAGTTTCATCGGTTAGAAACGGAGATACAAGTAAAGTTTTCTAGATAGTGGAAGTAAAAAACGACAGCTTGAGCCAAACGACCCTTCCGGTCGTTTGGCTCAAAAGCTTTGACACAGTGCGTTTCTGTTGATAAAAACCTGTTACGATCTGCAAGCTTGAAGTTACCACTGAAAGAAACCAAACGAATGGGCACCGCATCCGCCAGTTTTCACTATTCCTTTCGCGTGCTTGAAACCGCACTGCTGGGCTGCAAACCGTGAGGGATTTCATTCGTGCTAAAGGGGCAACCTGAGGGCTGACACGCTCATAGGAGCACACAAAATGTCTACGTCATTATCTGAAACAGGCAATGAAATAAAAATAGTCCACATCACCGTGATGTGATACAGCGTGGTAAGGCAGTTACCGCGCCGGAGCCGTAAGCAGGCTGTTAATGATATGGGGCCGACACGGAGCTCCCCAGACATGGGGCTCCTGAAATACGGAGCTCAGGAAACATGGAACTCCCGAGACACGGAGCTTCCGAGACACGGAGCTTCTGAGAACGTAGCCCCTGAGACACGGATCTCCTGAAACACGGAGCTCCCGAGACACGGAACTCCTGAAACACGGAGCTCCTGAGACATGAAGCTCCTGAAATATGGAGCTCCTGAAACATGGAGCTCCCGAGACACGGAGGTCCTAAGACACGGAGATGCTGGCTTGAATATGCTGGCCAGTCCGAGCAGTCAGTCGCTCCTTCACTGAATATACTGAGTTACTTCACGGCGCTGATCAGTCCGGTCAGTCTGCCCCTCCCTCGCTGACTGAACTGACCGGCCCGCCGTCCGGCCGGCCGCTCGGCGGGCGCGACTCTCCGGCCTCACCGGCGGCCCGGACGGACGGCACCGGGCCGAAGAAACGCGTCCGCCGGCGCACAATACGCGGCGAACAGCGCCGGCTCAAAGGCGGACAGGGCGGCCGCGGCTGCGCGTACACGGCGGCCGGCGCGGCCCGCCGCTCTCCGGCCATTGTGATGTAAAGCGGCCCGGCTCCGGCGCCGGACCGCTCATGATCCGCCGCCGGCGTTTTTGCGTCGCCGCGTCGGCCGGTCGACCGCCGGCTCCGGCATGACTCCGTGACTCCGGGCGAGTGCGCGCGCCGAGACGTCGGGCGAGGTCAGGTGACGACTCTGGGGACGGGGGCTCGCGGAGGGAGTCACACAACGACTCCGGGGCGTGCTGGACAATGCACTGAGCCAGACACACTGGCTGAATCCTGCGCGCCAGGGGCTGAATTACACTCATTAATTGCGGGGTAGGTCGTTGTTGGCCTGAGTTCAGGTGGATACTCTGACTGTGACCAGAAAGAACTCTCTATGGAACGCGCACCAACGGAATGACCCAATGCAACAAACGGTGACTGTGTTATCCACATCACGCAGAAGTGACTAAGCCAGTAACTTAGTGATCATTTTCCTGTCGCCCTTCACGGCCATATAAGGGAGCATCAGCGTCATGACCACGTAACGCACCATGGATGGGTCGATGTTCTCCAGCTGTCACTGCAGCTGGATCCGTCTCGCTGGATTCTCGGAGATCGACACTGCTAGCCGCCAGTGTCTGACCGCAGAGTTTACGAGGCGAAGGAGATGGCTCCTCTTAAGCCAGCGCAGCGTGAGTCATGTCCGATTCTTTGAATGCGACTTAGCCGTCACCAGCATGAAGCCTTCAGATGCAGCAGATCACTTTATCCTCTACGCCATAAAAAGGTGGGTGGGGACATTTGGAGCGAATGACTTTTTGATCTGTGTTCATAAAAAAACACCAGAAAAAGTAAACCGCTGCTGTCCGCGGTGCAATGATTTAAGCTTCCCACGGGAGTGTGTTAAAAAGTGACGTATCCATGTCTTGGGGCGGTGTGTGCAGTTGCGAGCATTAAAAAAAAAAACATTCCCTGTACCTGTGCACAAAACATACTTCTACGTTTTCATAACACGACGGATACCACTGACAGATTTCCGTTTACACGACATGCCGATTGGCACCAAAAAAATAATGAGCATGCATCGCTGCTTAGATTTTGTTCGGAGCCACTCTCCACATTCAGAACAGACCGAGTTGCAAGCGATTGTTTTTTACATTACGTCAGGTTTGTGGCATGCCACAATTGAACTTTGTATGGCATGCAGTGGTCACACGTATTTCCGACGACCGGGAGGTTGACGAATGAAAATAAAACATGACCCCTTTGCGCTAAACGCAGTATAATGGGCACCTTAAAAGCAACAGTCGCAAGGATGAAGAATCGAAAACAAACTGATCAGTGGTCGGGCAGCAGGTTGAATCTGGGGCAATCCTTTCCATGTACCACTACACACATGATGATGGTTGTTCAAAAGAGTTCAGGAGCGGCCTCCTGCACCCCCAATAACAAAATCAGCTGTCTTATCCTTATGTCATCATAACCGCCATCACACATGACAGTACCACTTTGTCCGTATGTGCGTATGTACATTGCACAATTCACCATAACATAGTGCTGCATTAAGGTGGGTCGCGCAATGCACGTAAACTTCCTGCTTAGGAAGTCTTCGACAACGAAACGCTGCCAGAAGCCCGTCTTGTGTTTCTCTGGCGTTTCACAGTTGATCAAGCACATTTCCAGATCGACACGAGAAAACCAGAGAGCAATGTCCGGCCGGAAGTTCCACTACCGTCACGAGCAGAAACATGATGCATGAGTGGGCTGCACGTTTCTCGGGTGTCGTTTGCGCTCAGCTGTGGCAGCCATCCCTGGCGCCAAGCCTGAAGCTCCGCAGCCAACAGCCCAGAGTCATGACCTTGTCGATGAATGCTCGCACCCGACGGTAACCGTTATGGCCTGCATACTGCGGCGATGGGTCACGCAAGAGCTGCTGAACGGCCTGCGAATGGGGGCGCAGTGTTCTCATCTCCTGGGAACTCCATGGAACGTATGAGTACGTTTGCAGACGTGGAGCCATCGGCTCCCTTTGTCCAGCCATTCAACGACGTATTGAATAAAAGCACATGGGTGCTTGCAGTCTTGTAGAGTCATCGAAGGTCAATTAACAAAATTTTGACGATGAAGATGATGTCATAATAAACTCCATGGCAATCCTGTTGCAAGACACGGCGTTTACAGCCTAGCTAAGAACGTAAGCAGAGTAACACCATTTGGTGCTCACCATGCCAGATTTAAGCCTTTCCAATCATTTCTTGATCGAACGGTTGTTGCAATTCGCAGCAATGATGACAACAGGCAAAGGAATAATGGTCCCCATCGGTTCGCGCCACCCCAGTGCGTAGCTACCGACCTCGAGGACGATAGCTACAACCCGTGCGAGGAACCGGCAGTGCGTGAGGGACTGACTTGTACGGGTGGGGCGTGGTCCAGCGACTGACACCCTCGACCTCGGGCCGACACTCTCCGGCTCGATTCCGGCCGATGGTGCCATCCCACTTTTCCCTCAACCGGCGTAAGAGGATGTGGTGCAAAATGGCCATGTTGGTCGATAGCTGTAATGCTTAGCTGGATCTTTATAGGCATAGCTGTGAGAATTCGGCCACCGGTTCTGCTTTATCGTATCATGTGTGGAAGTTCCTTTGCCACTTATCTAGAAACCGGTCTTTACGGTACAGCTGGTCAAAATAACGAAGGAGCCGTGTATAGGCATTGGTTGTATAGAAACAGGTGTAGGAGACGTGATGGTCGCCTGATGTGGGAAACATCTTTCCATTGAACTTGCGGGAAAGTCTGGTATGCGCCCTTAGGCGATTCTGTGAAATTACGGGATGGAAAAGACCCACTAGAACTTCTTTACTTTCGCAGCCGATGTCAGCAGGCCTTAAATGTATTACATGCAGGCCAGGTGTAGCAACGACAAAAATCTGGACATAATTAGGGTGGGGCATCTTGGGAGCCGTTTTTTTTTACGTGCCTTGTACCTAAGGTTTCACACAAATATTTGTCGATTCCATGTTGCTACAGACATATCGTGACATACATGACAGAAATCTATCCAATATCTGCTGGCAAATCGATCATCATCTAGCACTGTCGAATGTTCCAGCCATACGTATGACGTGAATGCTACAGCGTATCTCGAAATGCGCTGGTGTTGTTTTATGTGGCGCACACGCAGGCGCTTTAAAGACAGTTGTCGCACTTTTTGCCAGCTATCTTCTCGCATAAAAAACACAGAATTGCTGTGCGTTTTCCAACTAGTCGTCCATTTCATCCTTTCTGTTCGACATCTTTTCAGTACGTAAGGAGGCTTATTGGCACGTGTTTGTGGAAACCCCAATGTTTTGCTTTCAACCAAACTCTGTTCACGGCATTTATGGAAGAAACAACTTTTTCCGTAGAACGTGGGCTCGTCATCGAGGAAGTCTGAACCAATGGACAATGTTACTCTACATTAAGGAAACTGAGGATCTGATTTTTGACAGACACCTCCATGTCTTGGTCACCCCGCGCAGTCCTTGGAATCAGTTTTTCCGAAAACATGAGTGAGCCCACGACAGGCCTCCTCTGCACCTCCCATCAGCCCAGGCCCAATCATACGACAGCCCGATCATTCGGCGCCCCAGGGGATACACAGCCAGCGGTGTCATCCATTTCATGTATGAGATCCCCAAAAGTCCCCCCCCATTCCTTGACTCGTGCTTGCTACCCTGGTGGAGCCTAACTCGGATGATTGTAGCCTTTGGCCTATTTCTGCCATCTGTTGGGGGAAAATTGAAACCGTAGTACGCCAGGGGCGCATCGGCAGAAAGGGTAGGTTTGCATTTTATTTCATAAATGTAACGCACACTTTCTTCATTTCGGCAGCCTAATATGAAAAACACCCATTCCCATTCCACACGGCGGCATTCCGTACTTGAGAAAAATGTCGCTTTCAATTCAGACTCAGGGACGGTAGCTCCACGGCGGGATGTCTAGTGATACCTGGATTTCTGTCCCGGCATCCTCTGCTGGAAAAGGGAGAACGGTGATTGTGGGTTTGAGGAAATTGACTTTAACCCCACCACATTCCCTGGCCATATTGAGATCTCATCAGACGGGCCAGAAGCGGACAAAATCAGCGTGGCCAAACAACAATGCATACAGGTATGTACAATCGCTGCCTCTCGCGGCGCACGCCGACTTTCATTTCCACTCACTCACCAGCTATTAGAAACCTCAAACCAGAAGAAGCGAGTGAAAGCCTCCCAAACGTTGACTTTGACCTCATCCGCCGACTCATCCTGAATAAACTTAGTAATTATCTTCATTCCGTTGCCCCTCAACAATACCGTCTCTATCCTCGGTGCTTCAACACATGCATTCAAAACGATCAGTATTGATCATATAGGTTCTTTTCAAATATCCAGTCCTTACCATTTCTGTCAAGGCAGCCCACGGCCAGGCGCACGGTCAACCCAACTCGAGACCCCTTCGAAATCGCCCAAAACGCGTCAGTACATAGGTGTTGACTAACTGAGCTTGCTGACACCATCAGGCGTCCATCGCATCCATTACATCCATTACATACCATTACATACCATTACATACCAGAGCACAAAACAAAAAAAATATCGCAGAAATGCCAGGAAGACAAATGTACATTAAACCCCAAACAAACAGATACCAAAAATGTTTGTTTTGTGCCACTGAGCCCAGAAATACTGCATTTACAACATGTAGCTCGTAGCGTTTTGAATTACTGCAAAAGGAAACTGTTTTTTTTTTACCTTTTTGCTTCATTCCCAGTTGGATTAAACATAGCATCCTATGGAACTGATTTCGGCGGGCCCCTTCGATTTCAATTGATTTCATCAATTTTCTCTGTGCCGGTACCCAGAAACACAACACACATAAAACTGTCGACAGAAATCTGTCGCGTTCATAGTCACACGTTGAAACTGGGTTCCGAAAAACACATGCCATGTTAATGGATTTAATGTAGCACCCTACGAAACTGATGTCAGCAGATCACTTCGATTTCGCCAGTTTCTTCTGGTCTGGTACCCAGAACCACAATGCACATGAAACCATCGCCAAAAGTCCACCGCATTGATATTCACACCGCCAAATTATGCTCCAAAGAAAATGCGTTTTTTACGTCGTTTTAATGTGCAAAATTTTTGTATTGTATTGAAAATTTAGTGTACACTTTAAAATACAAAACCTCATTTTTTAGTTCTCGTCTAAACCTAGTCACTGAGGTACACGAAATATTTGCTTTATTTCGCTGGCCTCGAAAACACCACGTTTACACAGTTCGTGTTGTAACGTTTCGAGTTACGACAAACGAAAAAACCATTTTCAACGCGATGCTTTCCTTCCCACTTGATGTCATCCGCCCACTGTTTCTCATAATTTCAGCCACTCTCCTTCAGCTGTCTTGTTCTTTGCAGTCTGCACAACCTCTCTCTGTTACCAGTTTCCTGTATCCCTTAGCCCCTCAATGATCAGAACTGGTCGAATGATCTTTCCCAACAAAGGTCGGAAACAAGTCATCGCCTTGATACGGAATCGTATAAAATATCTTGCTCTGAGTCTGAAGATCACTTAACCGCTGCCTTCATTTGCAGTCATTACCGTCGCAACGTCGTTGTTTCCTGCTGACAGTGCAGAAGACAAACGGCTTATTTCGTTAATGATGCATAATGTATCACACCGATTATGCAGTGATATCCCACGGCAGTCCCGTTTGATCACAAGCCATGACAGAAGAAGGTGCTACACAACGGTGGACAATTTTCACTCGTGTCGGCGATCAGTGACGGCAAGATCAGCAGCACGGCCACCGATAAGGTGCGGACGGCATCCAGCAGCACCAATGACTCGGCGGTATGAGTCACGATGATGTCCAGACCCAGCACGCTCCCATTCAGCAGCTCCTCCGCCAAGGGTGTCAACCCTTCTGCTCTTGTCCTGGCCTCCATCGTTCGCCGCAGGACGGCAGCCCCAGCGACCAGCCGGCGGAACCCCGTTGGTTATGACTAGATAATGACTACGTTAACTTTTGACCCGGTTCGAAGCAATATTAAGAAATGTGGTTCTCAGCTATTTTTTTTAAAACCAAATTTGGCCTTGTGAATATCAATGCGATGGACTTCTGGCAATGATATCACGTGTATTGAGGTTCTGGACACCAGTAAAGAAGAAACTGGCGAAATCTGAGGGTTGTGAATCTAAGGGGTTCGCCGAAACAAGTTCCATAGGGTCCTATGTTAAGTGCAATGGGAAATAAAGCATAGATAAGAAAAACGGTTTCCCTTTGCAACGGCTGAAAAAATTATGAGCAAAATGCTGCAAACTGGAGTATTTTTGTCCTCAACGGCACAGGGCAAACATACTGAGTAGCTATCTTACCCGGTATGGTAGAAACCTAGAAATATAGTTTTCACCTGTTTTCTTTGGAGCCCTATTTGACCGTGTGAATATCATTGTGATAGATTTCTGGCGATGGTTTCATGTGTATTGTGGTACTGGGCACCAGTACAAAAGACATGGACAAAACTGAAAGGGTCCACCGAAATCAGTTCCATGTTGAATCCAATGGGAAGTAATGCATAGGGTAGGAAAACGGCTTCTTTTCGCAACAATTCCAAAAGTCACAAGTCAGGTATTATAAACGGCATATTTTTGGGCTCCGCGGCCCAAGACGAACATTTTGAGTACCTGTTTGTGGAGGTTCAGGATACATCATACGTGTATTTTTTTGTGGTCTTTTTTGTGTGCTCTAGAATGCAAAGTAATGGATGCGATGAACGTCTGATGATGTGAATAAGCTTAGTCAACACCTTTCTACCGTCGCGTTTTGGGCGATTTCGAAGGGGTGCCGAGTTTGGGTAGACCGTGGGCTGTCTTGACCGTCGTGCCCTCCTTACCCCGGCCTGACCCGCGGCCAGAGTTCGTCAGCTTTGCAGACGGAACTGCGTCCGAGAAGCAGAGAAGCTACATGCAATTCGGCGTTATGACGTCAAAACACAACCATGTTGGTCTGCGTCGACATCAGCACAACAGTTATTGCGAGACCCGGGTATGACCATTTCACTCACAAACAGCCATCTTGCCATTACTAACGGTCCTGCCACGGTCATTCATGAAAATCATGTCACGGATGTTCAGGCAATGTCTGATCAATGTCCAGATCAGAATAACCTCAAACAACTATTACACAGAACAATTATGGGTCGCATTGACACATTTACATTAACATCATGATAGTTTTTGTCCTTTAAACGCATATGAGGCTTTAAGTTCTATCTTAAAAGCCCTGTTTTAGCGGACATTTTTCTTTTACCTTCAACGGAATACAAAATGTCCTTATGTGCCTCCCAAAAACTCCGCCATTGAGCAAAAGGAAAGCGTGAAAATTTGACATAATACGTGGGTCGAATAGTTAGGAAAACTTACCAAGTTTCGTAGAGTCGCTACAACAGCCCTGGGATTGGCGGGCCAAAAAAAAAAAAAAACGGAGAGGGGCCTTCTGAAGCCTCTTCCCCATGCGATAAGAGGGTTAAACCTGTTCCGTGCTCCTGCCCGGCACGTATATACCTGCTTTCTCGAAAGCTATTGGTCTCATTTTCTTGCGGAAAACGGCAATAGATACATTGTATACATAAGCCTGTAGTAAGATCCACGTTTCTTAAAAAGAGGTGTTGGTTCTTTTTTTCAAAACGGGAAATCAAAAACTAATGCTAGCTTTCCAACAATAAAACCGATTTTCGTCTTCTTCATGCCACTCTACCGAAATTTGATAAGTCTATCACAGAAGTCAGGAAGATAATGATTTTCAAAATTCATTGGCGTTTCCAGGGCATGTAAAAGGGATGCACGTTTTTGGAAAATGTAAATTCATTCCATAAAAAACTTTGAGCCTGGCAAGCTTATTTGTGTTTGGAAAACATCTCCACCTGCGTGACATGCTATGCTATAAACATGTGACAAATACCCAAAGACGTATCCAGTTAGCAGAAAAAGTGGAATAACTTTCTACATGGTGAAGTATTGGTAGTTGGCTATCATATTCAACCATACTGTGAAAACTGTTTTGTATTGGGAATTTTATTGCATCAGTGTTTTTTGTTTGTATGCATCAGTTTGAATTTTAAGATCATAAGCGCATCCCATTTTCAAAAAGTAGAATCACATACGTAACTAAGGCACATAAAAAGGCAGGGGCGCAGTCAGGATTTCCTTAAGGGGAGGGGGGCCCGGAGCTCAGGGTAAACTGCAATCATACGAAAACCGCCTTCCGGGAAGACGATGTGCAATGGTTTTCGCAAAAAATGCGGGCCTAAGGGGGGTCCGGGCACCCGGCCCCCTTGGCTGTGCCTCTGTAAAAGGAGATACTGTTTTTTAGAAAATGGGGATTTATTTTGTCATACGTTCTCAATCGGGTGAGATTATGAGGACCAAGAAAAATTTTCATTTGTGTCACATTCCATATTTTGTATACATTGCAAGCTCCCATACACAGCTCCAAGTGCCATAAAAAGAGAGGTTAATAACTGCATGGTAATAGTTATGTTTTGTTTCTTAAATCGAGTCATAACTTCTCAGGAGCAAGAAACAGTAAAATGCTCTCTGACATTGTCCTGGAGCTGCCTCTGATTTTATTTTCAGTGGGATTTATGGCATTTGATCGTAAAACATGAGGGACCAACAACACCAGTCACACAGAGCCAGATGTCTGTTTGGCTTACTGAACATGTTATTGGAGGAAATGTGCACCCGGAGACCGTTGCCTGGAGACGCCCTTGGCAGTACATGTAGGTGAAATATATGTACAAAGTGGGGTAAATATGCCCATATCATACGTTAGCCTTGTTCTATTCCAAAATGAGCAACAAATATATATGTATATATAAATAAATAAATATATATATATATATATATTGCAGTTTTACTTGCACATGAATCCGCCATTGACCAACATTTTTCCTAAAATATTTGAAAGTGTGCAAGTAACAAATATCGCGATTATTTGAGTTGTCCACGACATTAAAAAGGACATCAAAGTAGTACATGACCACGTGGAAGTGCGCGATCTCTAAAAAGCGCGATATTCCTGAAACATGCCTTCCAAAAACGTGACCTGGAACCACCTCTTGAGGAGGAAAGTTGTTGAAATTCTTGCCACAAGTTTTAAAAAAAAACATGTTTAGGAAAAGTCATTAACTTTCGTGAAGCACCTTTCAAAAGCCCGGGAATGGCAAACGAAAAACCCTACTGGGTAGAATCTGTCCCCACTCCCACCTCCTGCGCGTAATATATTAGTATACGTAACATAATTAGTACGCAATATGATTAATACGGGACGAATCGCTTCATAAAGGAGGGAGTCAGAGGATTTTACGCCATTTCGTCTTGCTCTTATGGAGGTAGAAAAGAGGCCTTGGTTTTACTGCTGGGAGCGTTTTTATATTGCGCGAATAGGTTGTCGAAGGCCACCTTGATACCCCTCGGTCTTCGTGCTTGGCGTTCAGACGCAAACCATTTACGGGCCACGTGCCTAATTGTTAAGGAAAGACACCACGACCGATTTTGGTTGCATGCAGTTGTAATTACTAATTTATTCAGTCAAGTCTCTGTGCTGTTTAAACGGATGTTTACTCTGACGCCGTTTAAACAAATGCTGTAGGCAGCAAGCCAGACGTTGCATAATTGTTTATATTTTGTTACCGAAAAAATTTTCCGATGCAGAATCATACCAATCGGTCATCGGTAAAAAACTGGATAAAACGGTGGTCTCCACGTCCCAGCATAAAGGATTCACGTCGCCTCGGCACTGGGACTTTGGCCTGCGAGTCAGCTGGCATCTGGTGAAGATAAGCTTGCTCATTCTAACCGTCACACGGTTTTGCAGCATTTCCAGCTTTCGTGTCGCGAAGGCATTCGTTATCCGGCATTGAACGATCAAATGAAGAGATCAGAATCTCTATAACTTACTTTGCTTAGCACGGATACTGATACTGGGAATCACCATGGCAAACCATACGGATTACACTGATTAAAAAAAACTGATTTAAAAAAACTGGGAATGCTAAAAATGGAAATATGTGGAAGCCTTGGCCCACCATCGTTCCTCCCTCATATGCTGGTGGAAGATAAAAACGGCATGTGCGATAAACCAAGCCTGCTAACTCTTAGTACGTAGTAAGTGTTGCCCAGAACGGAAACGACCAGTAGGGTGGTGACAAACTTCTCAGTGCTCTTGCTATTTTTTGTAGTTCTGTTGGGCCGCGTTTGGTCGTGCCGGAACATGCGTGATACATTTTACGGATCCCTGACAACGGTTACTAGCGTTTGTCTTTGACTGCTACATACAGAACGCACCACGGAAACACCTTTCGCCTTCTCAATGCTGAGTGACGGTAACCTTTGATCCCTCCCCTCCTAAAACATTTATGCATGCAATTAAGGGAGACCCTCCAAGTTTTTTAACCAGTCGGTATCACTAAGTTTAATACGGCTCGGTTTCCATTAAAATTTTCATGCGGTTGCCGTTGAAAAAAACGGCGTCGCGATATGTCCACCAACGCCCACACACACCCATTTTACCGCGGTCGGGCTGTCCCGTTCGGCGATCGACGACCGTGGGCGGCGAGCTCTAGTCACGACCGACGAAACGCCGTCCTGTGCAGGCCCCTGGCCGTACATAACGAACGTCCGGCCGTCGGGACCGGAGCCGGAGCCGAGACAGGAGAGGTGGGCCAGAGGGAGACCGGAGCAGGGTTCCGACACCCGCTGACGGGATACGGCAGCACGACCCACCGACTGGTCAGCGTCGGCGTCACCAGGTGAGAAGCACCGCGCCCCAGACGCAGGCGAGAGGACGGCGGGTGCGTTGAACTCTGAGAGGTAAAATTAAACCTTTCTGGACGGGCGCGATGAACTCCTGCTGGACTGCGAAAGGCTAGTTCGCCTTGCCGAGAAACTTCCTCCGAAGTCTGAAACATTTATTTTATTTGTGGCTAACAGGTATCGAGTGTTGGGTACAAATGGTTATACATTTTCCCCAGCATTGGGGAAGTACAGCGCCTCAAATAACGGAAACCGTAACGCACTTGCATGTCATATGTTTCAGCTTGACCATCCTATACTCGTATTATAATGTCGAAGTGACGTATTCGCAACTTAATATGTTATGCCGTGGATATAGCGGTCGCGAACAAAGTCGAATTTTTTTTCCGATGCGCCCCGCATTTATAACGATGCATACGAGCTGGTCAGCGGAAATGGCACACAGCCGAAGGGCCTGACTTGGGCCTGAACTGGGGATGCCAACCGGCCGTATTTATGCCACGCAGTCCAAGGCAGAATCCTCGAACTGGGCACTGTGCTTCATATTCGGTTCAGTATTGTTCGCTGATTTCTGGAACTGTAATCAGCGAAAGCACCAGTTGGGGATAGACTCGCATCATAGTGAGAGTAGGGAACAATGTCCAATGAGTTTTTAATTTGCAGGAACATTTTAATTATAACACTGCGCATGGTTTTACTTTCCATATCCTCCTTGGAAGACGCAAACCAATTCGTCATACTTCTACATTTCCTTTGATTGGCTGACATAATGAGCACTCCGTCATGTTTTACTCTCCAGTCCATTTTTTTTTGTGGCGGACAAAAAATACTACGCCACCATTTCGTATCCGACCGCATGGACCGAATCGACGTAGTGATAACGCGACTGCTACAGTGATAACGCGACTGCTACAGTGATAAAGTATAATGGATAACTCAGTAGGTCGGGAGAGGAGATTTTTAAATGATCTCATGTACGATCTGTCATCATTTAATGACCGCATTCAACGCTCGCTTAACAAACAGATAGCTAATGTGTGAATGTGTACACGACGTTCCAAGGTCCTTTCTGACAAATGTCGTATCGAAAAAGAGGCGTCGCCAGAATTTCGCTAAGGAGGGGGCCAGGAAAAACCTAATCTCTCCCAAAACTGAGATCTCCCCGGAATTCGGTAACTGTGTGTTCGACTTAAAGAACTTTTGATGTTATTTTACGCCTGAGGCACAAAAACGTCCAATTTTCAATTCCAAGGGGCCATGCCTCCCTGCCTACGCCCTTGTTAGTGGGAATACATGTCATTGGCTGCAGCTGTGATGTTTCGGTTATGTACATTCATACCATGATCCACTGCAGAGTGCATTGATCTGGTGAGTTGGTGCGACACATTGGACATGAATTCAGCATCTGTATAAAGCTCTGACGTGAAATTTGGAAGTGGAGGGCAAACATCCCAAATTCGTTTTCATCAATGTACGTATATATCAATATACGGAATCCCTGATTCATTTCGGAAACAGTTAACAATTTTTGATACTCTGAACCCAAAATCATTCAGCCTTGGATCGCGAAATGATAATGAGCTGGTTCAGGAAGAACATTTCATAGCAGTGGGGTGTTCCATAGCTGAGAAGTAGAATTTATACATCCTCGTTATATCGTCCGCCAGGCGTCGATAAACTGTTAAGTACTGTCTCGAAATCCTCATGATTTAACAGCAAAAATCCTTACCCGCCTTGATTTACTCAGACGCATCAGTTCAGTGGTTTCTTGTCTATCTCGCAAAATTGGGACACTTCGTCAGGTCGGCAGGGGCAGCATGAAACGTGACTGGAGGCTCAGATCTTGGTACCTGGAACGTGCAGACTGCCGCTATCGTAAAGCTCGACGCGAGCATCCGCTAAGGCGTTTCCTGTAATGTAACTGGAAAATATTTACGCCTCATATCCGACGGGAAAGTGGATGACGCCCTTATTCAAAATGCCCTCAAGCGACGGTGGAATGAAAGGATTTGTAACCGTGGAAGTCGACGTGGTCCAATATTCAGTCGAAAGCTGTCGTTTCGCGCAACCCCACCCAGTTACCATCTGCCAGGAACAGTCGACTGCCTTTGGATGATGGAGTAATACGACCAGGAATCGGAATTTAGTTGCGGTACGAATGTTTCGAAAGCTAATTGCATATGGTGCCAAAATGCCTTTGGGAGTAATTACAGTTTTCAGAGGTTCATTGTCTCTAACAAAGACAAAAATCAGGAAATTTGTGTGCTAAATTACATTCATATTCATCGGCCGAAAAGAAAAAAGCTGATGATGTGCCACAGATTTTCATGATAAAGTGACATTGCAAAGAAAATAGTGAATAAAATTACGGCATTTTAACATGGTTTAGCATACAAACGGTTTAAAAACCAAACACGTAAATTTAAATGTGCTCATAGCCGACTTTTGACTCTAAAAAATCTTTATGGCCTTTCCTGGCTTAATTGCGCTCCACGGCCCCTGGGTGCGATGAATAGTAACAAAAGAAATGCATCATCAGCAGGGCATATTTTGTTATTTGCTCACGCAGCGACGCGGCTTCAGGAAAATTCAAACAGGAGCTTACAATGAAAAATATTTCCATTCGTCGTCCTCAAAAATCATTTAGTTCTTGGTTTTTATGGCTGATCGCACATTTCTTCTGTAACTCCGGGTTTCAGAGACGCCTTAATAGACTGCACGCATGTGATGAAATGAGTCTCTGATCACTGTGTGTGGTGACAGTTATCATGAAACAGGCATCGCAATTCTCAAACAGCGACAGCGGTCGTGGTGGCTGGCGCTGGCGACATATTCAGAATACCTCGACTGTATCAACGTTTGCTTTAAGACAACCAAACAGAGTCCAGAGTGAAAAACAAGCACAAGTAGCATATGCATGTCTGCCCAGACACACCACGGGCGTGGTGCCTGTAGCGTGCCGTTGATCCTCTACATCCTCCATGGGTCTGGTACCGCACCATTGCTTCCCCATGTTATCCAGAGCCGGACAGGGACGCGGCGATTGGCGCTTCAGTTGCAAATGAGCCCGGCACCTTTTCGTAAGTCACCGTCACCGGTGCAGCGGGCCTGCACGTGGTGCGTCGGTCCTGAGTCAAGCCAGGGGCGCACGCAGGATTCGCAAGGAGGGAGAGAAAACTTGACGCCCAGACTATAGCATGAGGAACCACACGCGCCTAGACATAAGACTGTTGTCACCAGCCTTTGCATCCAAAGGCAGACCCTGTATTCGCAAAAAAATGAAACGACTCGACCGCGCCCTTGCGCGTGCCCGGAAAACAGCGTCATTAATTCTGGGCGGCGTAGCCGGCATTCTGTTGGCATATTTCACCGCCTGAGCCGCCGTCCGAAGGTGGCGGTTGTGCGCGTGCCGACCCACAGCAGGGGCGGCTTCCCCGGCGCAGAGTGGGCCGGGTTCGTCTCCGGGCTTCGGCGGTGCCGGTCAGACGCCTCGGGCTCTGGAAGCTCCGCCACTCCCTGGCGAGCCTCGGCAGCTGATTCACGGGGACGCCGGCGCCGAGGCCGGCCGGCTGGGGCCGGAGATGTGGGGAGTGTCGGAGTGAAAGAGGCAGTGAGGAGGGGAGTGTCAGAATGACAGAAGCAGCGTGCCTGAACGAGTGGAACTGTGCTTGACACTAGGCGAAGTTCCACAGCGGTGAAGCTGTAGATGTATTTCTGTTTGGCCATTGACGTTGTGGTATTTGCACTGAAAAAGAAAACTTTCCGATGTACCACAGTCATGGCGTTGGCCAGAACATAACTTAACGTTTTAAGCTTTCAGGTTAATTTGACAGGAGTCTAAAGAAACGACTGTCGTGCGTTGGATGTGGAAAATTTCCGGAATGCAAGATCCATTGGCCTTACAAATTGCAGTTGAGTCTGGCAGTGTCCCGTTAGCTAGGATGCTGTCCCTAGGATCAGAGCCAGAGCTACATAACAGCGGCCACTGTCATCCCGTGGCACAAAGGCCTGGGACCAGGGTCCGCGAGCTAGCCTTTCCCACACAAAGAGTTTACACCGCCGAGCAAATGACCTCGCCAGCGGAACTTTCCGCTGGAAGCACCCATACCACCCAAACCGTAACAGGAAGCGAAACTCTCCATAGCAAGCTGAAATCCTCCGAACAGACGGTCCTGGCATACGCCTGTCCACAGGTAGCGCCACTGCCGGCCGGCGGTGGCCGGGTCAGCAGTGCCCTGCGGCCCCGCCCTCATTTTTGCCTGCTCCAGAGCTCGTGCGTGCTCCTGCGTCCCGCCCCGTGAGCGAGCTGGACAAGCCTGCGAGGCGGCGAAACGGCCGGTCTGCGTCCTTTGTCCCCGTTACACCGCCGGCCGGCTGCCCGCGCTCCTGACGGCGCTCGGCTGACCGTGAGAGGCCGGCTCCCCACGCGGCGCCTCACGGCCGGGGCAGGGGCGGTCAGGGCCGGCCCGCTCCCTGCTCTGCCTCTGTATTGTGCCTGAGGACGGGGAGAGAGGACAGGAGGGACGGACTGGGGCAGAATCGCCGGCGAAGGACGGAGCGAGCGTTATCCGCCACACAAAATGGCTCCGGCTAATTTACGAAGGGCACCGGCGTGCTGATTCAGCGTTTTGGGACCCCGTAAAAAGATGGGGGACAGTTCCCAATGTCAGCCATATACTAGGTGTACCTTCATTAAACTGAAGGGAAACCACGGGGAATCTTTTCAGCCGCAGGGCGTCCACACCGATTTCTGATCGCGTGAAGTCGAGAATGGACTGGAGTGCTGGAATGCGCACAGACCACGTCTTTTACAAGCTCCTACATCCAGCTCCTTAGTTATCCAGGTTACGCCCGGGGGAGAGTGACGTGACAGGACAGCTCGCGTCACGGCCTGTGACCGAACACAACACGGAGCCGGCGCTGCAGCGCGACGCCGGAACACATGGCGTCAGGCGGCGTGGAACCCAGCGCCCGTGACGCCTGGGATTGGAGACAGGGGCCGCCCCGCGTCCCTGGCAGAGGCAGCGTCGATCACTGGGGCGGCAGCGCCGATCACTGGGGCGTGATCCCGGCTGCGGCAGACGCATCTGCAATGCAATGGCGGGAGAGGTTAGGGCAGATGAAGAACGTTCGGTTCGGATCTGACCAGATCGGATCATGTTCAGACTGGACCAGATCTGATTTCAGTGGGATTGCTTCAGGCTAGGTCGTGTCAGGATCGGATGATATGGGCTAGTTTCGAATATGATGATATCGGATGATATCGGCTGATATCGGATGCAATGATGATATCGGATGATATCGGCGTGTGTTATGGTAACGGGCCATCGACACAGTGCGGCACAGTTTCACTGAAAAAGAGGTTTAACAACGAAGGCGAGCATACGGGTATACCCACGCTTATCAGATATATGCAGCAAGGACTTCTGTTCGACCGTTGAGCCTTGCAGAAGGTCAAGCCCTCGCGCTTCTAGACCAGGATAATGGAACGTGCTGCATACACAGTGCATTGCTTCTCGGAGAAGTTCCAGTAGCCGTAAAAAAACACCCTTGCGGGGAACGGCTATTCAGCTCAAGTTAATTTTTGCTCCGATTGTTACAGACCTACGGCTTCAGCTGAGCCCAGCAATGGCGGCGATGGAGGAGACGGCGTTCAGCGTGCGCACGGACGGCGCCAACGACGCTCTGCTGGTGCCGGCCGGTGTCGAGACGGTGCTGGTCGGCGACACGGCTCAGCGCGTCATCATCCCTGAGGGCGTGGAGGTGGTGCGGCTGCAGGCGGCCAAACCGGCCAACGGGGACATCCCGCCGCCGGACGCGGGCGGCGGCAGCCCGCACTGGCTGCGTCACGGCCCGGACTCCCGCAGCCGCAGCCGCAGCCGCAGCCGCAGCGCCAGCTCGGAGCGGACCGAGCCGGTGGACCGCGTGAAGCGCGCCGCCCCGCCGCGCGCGCCGCCGGCCGAGCGGCCCGGCTCGGCCGAGCCCGCCGACGAGTCGGCCGAGTCGGGCGAATCGGTCGAGCCGCCGCGCGCGCGGCCCGACCTATTCGACGAGCCGGCGCCGCGGCCAGTCAAGGCGGCGGCGCCGCGGCCCGAGCGGACGCGCGTGGTGCGCGAGCAGGCGGGCCTTAACGGCGCGCCGCGGCCGGCCGTGAGCGCCGCCCGCCGCCCGCTCGTCACCGACAAGCACAAGCACCCGTTCGGCTGGCGCGAGGAGTTCGAGCTGAGCGAGGGCAAGCACAAGCGGCCGCTGAAACGGCGCCTCGGCCGGCTCTGCGCTGACCTCCTCTGCTGCTGGCTGGGAGTCTGAGCGCGCCCACCGCCGGAAGCGTGCCACTTCCGCCGCCCCGGACAGCGCCGCGTCGTCTTTGCGGACGTCGGTGCGATGTGCGACGGTTTCTGTGGGTTTCGGGTCACTGTTCACTTGCGGGAATCCTCAAGGTAAAGTCGTTATTACTTGTGCGGGTTGGGTGGCATGAATGATGTCGGGCGTTTGCGGAAGTGAACGACCTCCCCGTCATCTTGGCCCTGAAGTTTGATGGATGAACAAAACGCCGCGGCCTGGTAGTGAAATAACTGGAAATCCGTGGGCGGACCGAAGGACGCCGGACACGGCGCTGATGTGTCGGAACGAAATCCGACCCCGCCATGGGTCCGACAGCAGCGCGACGGCCCGCCATCCAGCATGGGTCGGGCGCCGGACGCCCCACGTGTGTCCGCCACCGGCGCCACCCCCGCCCCCGCCCCGCGCGGCTCACCTCCGCCAGGGGACTGTGCAGCGCCGCGTTACGACCGTGGGACGGCGGCGGAACGGTGACCTTGGCCGCGCGCGAGCCGTGCGGTGCGCCGCGCGCTGCGAGCTGCGAGCTGCGGTCCGCGGCGGTGCCGCGGCGCCGGATGTTCATGGGTCCGGCGGACGTCAGTCAGGCGAACATTGACATTGACTGGTTTTGCCGTGCAAAACTTCCGAGTTCGATGTTGTATGCAGTATTACGGTGCGACCGGGTACAAAAAATTAGTATCTTTTTATCTTTTTTCCATTTTTCATATTTTTTAGAAGTTAACTTTCTGTTCTCAAAGCACCGGTTTGAGCGGGGTTATAACGGCCAAGGTGCTTTTTAATTCTTAGTCTGCCCGGTAGGGTAGCCAGGAGTGCTAGAGGGTTTAATTGACCCCATTGACCTCAGTAATTTCGATAATTTTCCATGAGCGGGATTTTGGGACGAGCTGTTTTGTATTTTCAAAACATTTTTAGTTCCTTGCATCACTCCTTCCCTTAAAAGCCCGGCTCCGCTACTGGTTACGTTTGTTTTGCTTAGCAGGGTAATAGTGCTGTAGTGACCAGGCCACTTGTGGTAGGATGGGAACCAGTTCCTATGTTCAGCAGTTTTTGTCTGTCTTCTAGTTCAACACGTGCACAACGCACGCGTGTCTTGTGGAAAAAACTGCCGATGCCGGTTGAATGGAGACCGATTTAGGTATGAGTGTTGCTTTGTCACACATCGCTCACTCGGCGTAATGCATGTTTTTCTTCGACTTTTTTCGAAAATATTAAACTTTTCGAAGTTTCATTGTATGTGAGGTGTATCCTGCACGATTTAAGGTTGCATTTCAAGGAGAGACTTGTTTCTGTATTTGAACTGCGTCATTCTGGTGTCGATTGCGGCCAATGACTGCCAAGCAGGAAGTGCATAACTCTCCCATTGACCAATTGTGGCTTCAGACCCTTCCCCCATTGTACCACGAATGACAAGACGTCGCCGGGGCCCGTCTAAACGACGTACAAACACACACACACACACACGCATGCACGCACGCAGGCAGGCACGTATATATATATATATATATATATATATATATATATATATATATATATATATATATATATATATAAATATAGGGGAAACTGCCCGATTGGCGCTACCCTGCCTAATTGCGTCACCCCCCATTGTCTCCTAACTGAGAGAGATGATCGACAGACAACGGGTATTTTCCGAGAGACAGCATGGTTGCAGATTCGATCCAGTCTTCTTGCTCTATGGCAGCGCTACAGACGTATGGTGTGTCCGTGAAGTTTCAGTGCAAATCTGAAATAATTTTTCGGCCTGTGATACCCGTGTATAACTTATATCAACACCGTGCGGCAAAACTGTTCTCTCACAGTGCTTCTACTGTGGAATTACGCTCCCTATTTGACCAGAATAGAGATTATACGAGCGTGTGTTTTTTATTCGCGGCTAGTTTTGTTACGGTCGAGCCATTGCCTTTTTTGCGCCACCATTTGTCGGACCCATTTGCGCCATTAGCAAAATCAGGGCAGGACCAGGCAGCGGTGTAGTGGTGGTTGCTTCAGTGCTTCGCACGAGTGTGGGACCCATTTAAAGCGAGAATCACGAGTGGGGGGGGGGGTTAGGTTGGTTATTGGGGCTTAGGGGCGCACCGACTGCAGGGTCATTCGGCGCCCAAGTGGGGGGGGAGGGGGTTGCGGCTGCAGAAGGGACACATTTAGAGTGAGACGGAAACGTTGCCAGAGCCTCCTTGGGAGGGCTGTAGCCGTCAGTCCTCTCCTCTAATGAGTCCATTTATCGCCCGCCGTCCAAGCGGGCCACGAAAACTACTGTAAAATGCAATTTTTTCTCATTCGTCATATAATCAATGTCCCAAATTCTCGTAGGCAGCCTCCAGGCCGAGAATCCTGGGGACACCCATGGAACGAGGGCTTCATCTCAATTTTGCAAGTAAACATTTTTCATATTTCAGCCAATTCATTTGGAGAGATGGGTTCGCCGGTGACCACACTCTCTGTACCCTCCGGAGCCAAAATGCCTCGCTGTGTTTAGGTTAATTTAGATTAGCTTAGTTTAGTTCATTTATTTAGTGTCCATCAGTGCGAACACAGGTTTTTCAGAACATCACGTCATACAAAAGTACGTTAAATAAAACGCCGTTAAAATGCACAAGGCGAAAAAAAGATACGCACCAAAAACCAAAAGAAAGTCCACAAATCAAACTGAATTCTCAGCTTGGGTCCTCCACCCGCGGACTGCCGCCCTAAACTCACGGATGCTGGAACGTCGCTGCCCGGTACACCTCTGTGTGCTGGCCAACCGCACTCTCGGCAGATGGAGCCATTCCGTGCGCGTCAGGCGGGTATCGCGCAGAGCCAGGTCACAGCGGCGTGTAAACATGGTCTGAGCGGCTACCGGGGCGCTCACATCGTGGAGGGTGCGGTACACCGGCAGTCGCACTCCACGACCAGCTCGTCGATCCTTGACCAGCGGAGTGGGTTCAGGGCTGGTGTGATGTGATCGCGGTGCTGTACACCGGTCACTACCGGAGCTTCAAAGTTGATAGTTTTTTGGATCTGATGTAATTTGTGGTCTCCTGCTCCACCCCAAACTTGCAAGCAGTAGATGATTTGAGGGAAGACAAGGGTTTGAATGATCAGAATGAGGGCTTTGGTAGTAAAGTGACGTCAAAATCTATTCAAGGAAAAGAGGATGCCGTAACACCGGCGCACAACTGTGGAGACGTGCCGGTCCCAGGTCAGTGACTGGTCCACGGTCACTCCCAACATTTTGGTCGTGCCCGAGGACTGAAATGAACTGTCAGAAAAATTGAACTGAAAATGGAACGTTTTTTTCTAAGACTGTTGATACTAAGAAAAATAAAATCGGTTTTTAACGCGTTCGTCTTCAGAGAGTTACTTTTGAACCAGTTGTGCACTGATGCCATTGACTCCACTATGCGAATTTTGAGCTGAGGTAAATTATTACTGTCAGCTCCTCACGACACGCGGCTCCTCGGCAGCGAGCTGCCGAGGAGCTACGTGTCATCCGCATAGCATAGCAGACGACCGTGGAAAAGAAAGCCGGGAGGTCGGCTTCGACGATGCTAAGAAGCATGGGTCCGGTAACAGATCCCAGTGGAACGCCAAAATCCACGGGACGAACCTCGGAACTACCCCGAACTATCTGCCCATGGCCGCTGAGGTAGCTATGGAACCAATGGGACGGAATACCATAACGTGCCAGCTTCCGCAGGAGGACGCCGTGACCAACACTGTCAAAGGCCTTGCTTAAATCCATCGTCGTTATCGACGCAAGCAAGCCGCTATCGATTTTGTCGACTGCCCGTGAGACAGCGTCGAGCACGGCGTCCTCCGCAGAATGGCTGCGGCGGTACGTGTACTAGCAGTCGCTGAGCAAGTGGTTGTCTTTTAGATAATCATTTAACTGGGTACAAACGACACGTTCAGCGATTCCGGACGTCACAGAGAGCAATGAGATTGGTCGGTAATAACTCGTCAGGCTACGGTCACCGGCCTTGTGCAGGGAAACCACACACGTCATCTTCCATCTCTCTGGGAACACACCGCTAACGATGGACGTGTTGATCAAGTGCAGCAACAGTGGCGCTATAACATCAAAGCAGCGACACACCGCTAGAATAGGCACTCCGTCCAGTCCGACAGCTCTAGAGCTGCTCATTCGGTGTACGGCAGGTGACAACTCGGGGAACGTGGCTGACCTCAGCTCAAAGCTTGCTCAGACCATAGGGGTCGGATCTCTGGTGCAACAGTCTGGGCGTCAGATCGTAGTTCAGAGGCAATGGTGGAACTGACACTGGCAAAACACGCATTGAACAGGTCGGCTTTTACAGTTCCGAGCTCATTGTTCGAAGAGCCGGTGTTACCAGCAGATGTACTTTTGGCGAACTGGTTAAACCGATTCCAAAAGCCACGGAAGTGTCCCCCCATTGGAGGATTTAGTTGCCACTGCAGGAATTTGCTCCCTAGTTGGCATGCTAAAATAAACCCTGGAGGGGAAAGTGCACCCTTCTCATAGACCCTTTTGACCCTAGACCCTTTTGATTTCAGTGGCATTACTTCAACATTTGGAAAATGCAGCACTGCTTTATTTTCAGACTTAAGAGGGGAACATTTTCGGACCATAACAAAGGTATGGACCCCAAATCCTTCAGGTGTGCCTATGTGGTCACCTTCATGGGTCTGCCCAGCATCTTGTCGGAATCCGAGCACCTCTCCCCACCCATCGGGGAGTATTTGAAAAAGGAATAATAGGTGAAGCTGTTCAGATAGCGTACCAGGTAGTGGTCCATTATACCTTTGCTCGACGCAAAAGTACTTGGAACTCTGTATCGTTTCTATGGTGGCGCAATTAGGCACATCATGTGGCGCAAATACGATTGCCCTAACTGCGCCTTTTGCGGCGTCTTGCTAGAAATTAAATAAAAAATAGTAGGCAAAGACTTAAGTTCTAAAGCGCCAGATATTCCGGTGGCCAATAGACCAGAGAACATGTATGGCAAAGAAATCAAACAATTTTTGGTACATCATCGTCACAGTGACCGTTTTTCGAAAAGGTGGCGCAAATTGGGCAGCTTCCCCTATAAGCATTTCAGAATGTCTTCATCATGAGTCGGATATATATATATATACATATATACATATACATACATACATACACACATAAATATATATATATATATATATATATATATATATATATATATATATATATATATATATATATATTATATATAGCTAGCGTGTTTCATTAGAAACGACTGTCTGTTCCGTATTCGTTAGTTTCTTAACCCGCGCAGTAGAAGGGGGTTTCGCACTAACCCGCACAGGAAGGAGTGCGTAAAAGTACCCCCTCCGATCTCAGAAACAAAAAGAGCGAGAAATATGAAATTTTATGGACACGGTGGGGCCGTAACAATATACATTGTGTGAAATTTTCACCACCCTGACACAATATCTTCAAGGTCAAATGGGGTCGAAAAGGTCAACTTTGGACACTTTCTCGGCTTGTGCCGGTCATTCCGTACGACTTTCCGAACGAAACGGGAAAAGGGTATTTGTTTGAGCATTAAAACGTGGAATACGACAATTTGCATTCATTTGGCATCTTGTCTGATGATTTTAAGTCGAGGCCATATCAGGTCATTGACCTATGGCACCATTTTTTCATCTTCTGGAGATCACATTTCGAGCAACAGGGGATAGCGTGAGTGTAAATAAGGGCGCTACACGCACCTTTTGGAGTATTTTCAGTGAAGATGGCCAACATCGGCACACTTGATTATTTCCAGCGCTTATATTTATGCATGTATGTGTATGTATATATGTAGATACATATGAGTATCAATGTGACAAACGTGTTTTTATTACGGTCTTGGAAAAAATGCTTCATACAAATCGGCCTATTGCAAACCCAGTCTGGACCAGGTCACAACATAGTTGACCTTGACCTTTGATGACCTTGGCCCGAAATGACCCTGGTACATATAAGCGTATCCATGTGCGTACACGTGTTTTATTAGCGTCTTTGAATGCATATTTCATACAAATCGACATGCCGCAAAGTAAATCTGTGTCAGGCCACACGATATTTGACCTTGACGTTTGGTGACCTTGACCTTCATTGGCGCTGTAGCGTACCAATGTGCGCACACGCGCTTTTATTAGGGTCCTTGAATGCATATTTTATACAAACCAACATATTGCAAACCAAATCTGGATCACGTCACAAGCTGTTTGACCTTGACTTTTGATGATCATGACTATTACTGACCTTGGCTTTGGTCTTGGTAAATCCATCACATATGCCCGAATGACGTCGCGTAGTTGTGTTCAATCGGTACTCTTAGGTAGAACGTTGGTCCTTTCACAAAGTTCCCATTTGTCAGCGATAACCGTTGTTTTCGTCATGTTTACTTAACTTCAGATGCTTGAAACTTCAAAAATTTCCGGTCGATTTTCAATTTTTCTGCGTCAGTCGACGGGTTATTCAATGTCCATAAATGCCACAGAGTAGCAGCAACCAGCTCTGATCCGATGTTGATATTTCCAAGAAAAACATGTGGGAGCCACAAAAAGACCTCCTTTCCAGTGCGCATGTTTATGCATCTTTCGAGTTCCGGGACTTTTCTTTTACCAAAGTCGTCTGGATGGCATATCAGATGTACAGAATTACTCAGGTCTTTACATACTCATGTTTCGAGACACTTATATTCTTATGAGTATTTAAAAAATAGCACAAGTAACCATCTGGAAACTGTTTGCAGTGCACTAGGTTGACGTATAAAATATACCATGATTAAGAAAATTAGAAAACGGATAAAAAGATAAATCGAAACGTTTGATTACAAAGTGATAACGCCCTGCCACCAGCAATTATAAGGCGATACAAGATACGATATGTGGTATGTGCAAACCTGGTTCACCGCAAATAATTCTCAAATTTTTACCTGTGCCAATTTGTCACCACTCACATGAGATACCAATGCCTCAAAACGTTATTATTTAAGTCAGTGAATGATTTTGTACATCTGATATGCAATCTAGACAACTTTCGAAAAGAAAGGCTCGAGAACTTAAACAATGCATTAGAAAGTAGCGAATGTGTGACAGGCGGTATATATGAGATATGTATATATATATATATATATATATATATATATATATATATATGAAATACACACACACACACACACACACACACACACACACATATATATATATATATATATATATATATATATATATATATATATATATATATGTCTTGACCCAAAACTTCGCAATGATATTTTCCATAAACACACAACGGGGAAAAGGTTGGAATATATAGGTGAATTCAGGTCTTCATTAAACACTTCATTAAAAACCACCGCCTGTTCCGCATTAGCTACTTTCTAATGCATTGTTTAAGTCATAGAGGCTAAACCTCGGGCCCTTATCAGACCCGGAATTTTCAAAGAAGTTATTGTTTTGGTTCCCAATCTTATATCGTGCTCTTCAACACCTGAAGGCATACAGGCTTAAGTTTAACTTCGAATGAACATTTTCAGCTGCTCGCGCCATGGACCCAAAATGTGCCTCAGCACCGACGCCCGGCGTTGCAATTTTAACAGGACGCGCAGCGTCGGCCGCCGCAGCTAACACTAAGCGGCGGCCGGCTGGCCGGCGAAAACGACCACTTAGGAATGAAGTACTTTCGAACGCTTCATGACATCAGTTCGTAAGGAACTGAAGTAGTCTGTGCCATATATTTTACCTGTGGAATATTCCGACTGATATTCCAAACAGCTAAGCAGCTTTAGCACCACGAACATCGACGCAGCAGCTTAACAGCATCGACGTGATGGTGGAGATCGTTTGCTATATCTGTCATTCCGTTTGGCGGATCAAACTGAAAATTGCACAGATGCACATTATGAAAAAAAGACAGAAAATTGCACATTATGCACAGGCGATATAAATGGCAGCCCAGGAAATCGCTCCAGGAGTCGGAGTGACGAACAACTTAGGGCGCGCTGTAGCTCTCGTCAAGGAGTACAACGACAAGATCACGCATGACGAGGAACAGCTCCGGTTCCTAGTGCTAGTTGTTGCTGAACACCGCTCGCGATTTCCTGATTCAGAGAAGACGACCTTCACTCGAACTAAGAAGGCGTAGGAGTTTGTTCGCCCTGCAGAACGAACTGGTTTCATGTTGCTGTTGAGCACAATCAAAGGTTGGGACCGAACAATGTCGTTTTTTAATTTCAGGTCTGAAAAGGAAACCCTTCTGCTAATCTGTTCTGAGTATCAGACTGAAAACTGCATAGGTAAATTTTTTGGCCCCGACTTCTTAAGACCCCTACCAGTTCATTCCAAAGGGCATTCGGAAGTACTAATTTCCAAAAAGTGGTCATTTTCGCCAGCCCGCCGGCCGCCGTCTGGTGTTAGTTACGATGGCCGACGCCACGCTGCTCACGGAGACTGCAACGCCGGGCTTCGGTAAAAGCAGCTTATTAGATATGCTGTGCACAACCCAGAAACGAAGAGCTATTGACTCCAGAATTTCGCGGTGGTATTTTCTATGAACACACAACGGGAAAAAAATTGGAACTGGTAACATTGCACAATGCAGTTTTAAGGGCCACCATATATATATATATATATATATATATATATATATATATATATATATATATATATATATATGAAGTCGAGCACGACAGCGTTTTCAGCGTTCATAACGTTCTTCAATGTTTATTCGAGACGGTTTCACGATTATGATAACTTTGCAACAAATTTCAGAGTTTGCAGCAAAAAATGTCCAAGTGAAAACCTCCTTCCAAAATGTGCTCATATATATACATTTTTATGTACATGTAGGTATATATATACATAGCAAACACAACACTATATGTGTCTATATACATATATATGTATATATATATATATATATATATATATATATATATATATATATATATATATAGTTTTGTGTTTTCAGGAAAAACATGCGTTGAGCTCGGGTGAACATCCTTCTAAGTCGGCAAGTGCGCACAATTTGCATATCTTTTTCACTTGCTATTATCAGGTTTGCACCGTTAGTTAGATCTGATAGTTCGCGATACCTTTCCCACTTCTTCTGTAATATGTCTAATGGCAGCTTTTAACAAATGCACAGTAAGCTGTGCACTTTCCACTGTTCTGCCGGTCACTGCGGATTTTATCAGATTGCCCACAGGACGGTTGTAAACAGCGTCACAACACACACAACACAACGTCACAGGCGGGCCACTGGCGAGTCACTGATGACCAGCGTCACGGGCAGGATAGTGACGGTTCACTGGTAGTCAGCATCATGGAAAGGATAATGACGATTCGCTGTTGACCAGCGTCACAGACGGTACAACGGCGAGTCACTGATGGAACAGCGGGGTGCTCTAGTTTTTAGAATAAACGACAGAATTTACTGCCCGACTGAAACACGTGTTGTATGACGCCAAGTGTCCAAACATGGTAGTGATGCATGTATTAATATTCCAGTCTAGCTTCATCGGTATGGTAACAGCTGTGGTCCTACGGTGCAGTTTGCGTACACTGGTACACCTTGATTGTCAACACTAATGTAACCCTATCAGAGCATAACCGTGCTATCCTCTCCACGTGCGTGACCTTGCTCTCTCAGTGGAAGAGGCCGGCCGGGCCGAGGACGTTGGGAGGGGCTTACGTCAGAAACCGTCCGATCGTTTGGCTATAGCGTTAGCGTGTCTTATCCGCTGGTGGTGGCGACGCCGTAAATATAGTCAGTAAACCCTCGTGAACATTTACGGTTTACGCAAGACGGCGTGATCCCGCATGTCCATGGTTTTTTGCCTCACAACATGGACAGTACCGTGCGGCACTAGGAAAATTGGACTTAGATACCGTATAAACCAGCAACTTCATGAATCCGATTTTAATAGATCTGAACGGACACCTACAAATGGGATGTGGTCAAACGATGCTTGTAAATTCATACATCTCTCCACAGACGTTACTGAATGGTGGAAGTTGATAACAAGTAGGTTGACCTATACACAGGTCGGCTCTATTACAGCGCCAACGGCACCGAAGCGGGAACAATAGAAATCTAGGGTTGAGATTCTGGCCAGAAGGTGTCAGTAGGTACTGGTGGATGTACAGCGGTATTCGGAACTTTAAAACATTGTGACGTTCTGGTTGAGGAGACCTCTTCTCAAACAGGGGACCTTAAAGATGGTTTGAGTATGCCGATATTTATGGCGATACGCTTTCATGAAAGGAAAGCCTATGAACACTGGAAAATAAAATGAGTGTTAAATGTAATAGCGAGGAGCCATACTAATGCAATGATAAAGTGCACGTTAGAAACGACGCAACCTCCACACACTCGATAGGTTGTCGTGCGTCGTAAGCACGGGCTGTTGACCTGTATGCTTTGGCACTTGGCATACTTCCAAGTCTGCACTATTGCAGCAGCTACAAAAAGGCATCTGCACCAACAGAGACGTATTTGGGCTTGCCTTGTGGACCCCGTGAACTGTGGTCGAAAACGGCTCGTCGCCATCCTTTAAACCGACTAATTCCGCGTGGGAAAGCAGACAGTTCCGACCACAACGGGGCAGATCCACGCCCTCTTGACCTCTTCTCACACGGCTGCCCCGGTCAATGACTTCCCCTGAACGCTCTCAGCCGTTAACAGCCCCTTCCCGGCCTTCGTATCTCCTCTCTGTGAGGACCCAACAGGCCCCTCCTCAAGGTGCGGGACTCCGTGCGGCCGGTGTCCGTGCAGAAGGAAGCCTGAGTCTGCAGGCCACGGCCAGGCCTGGAACCAGTTTTTGCCAGTATTCCTCGTACCGGCCGAGCCGGCTGCAGTGGCCAGCCAGGCGGGGCGGCGGTGGCGCACGGATAACAGTGGACGGTGCGGCCGACGGCAGCGGTGGGGCCGCCGTACAGCGGTACAGCGGTACGGCGGTACGGCGGTACACTGGCCGGCAGCGACGAGCGGGGCCTCGCAGTGACGGACCGTGCCAGGGGACCGTCCCCGCTTCATAGGCGGAACCGCCGCACTGTGATCCGTGACGCTCAAATCGACTGCGTTTGATAAGTGGTGAGTAGAACTGCTCTTTATATTTGGGGATACGAGAAACTAAGCTTAAATGCATCTTTGAAGTGGCATAGTCGTGACTACCAGGTATGATCCGTCATGCCTGTACTTATTCGCGCATTTCGCTACCACTTTGCTCCTTTCGCAGTAGATCACAGAGCATTTCACTCCAACGGACTGGTAATTAGGCAGGTTTTGAAACCGGCGGACGACCTCTGACCTGTTACGCGCCACCCCGTGCACCTCTGAGACAAGACGTTTGTCAACTAGGAAACAGAACAATTCGAAAACAGGCAGCGGCGAACGCCTACGTATTCCCTGTCGATGTGTCCCCACACATGGCATTTCTTTGTTGCGTTTCTGGTAGGCTGAGACTGAAAATGAAACCTCTGGCTAATACCTTTACTCCGCTGGCCGCTTACTGCCAGTTTCCGCCACCAAGAGAGGGCGCTGGTGAAGGTAAGGTCGCCTATGAGCCTCGCTGAGAGGGCTATAACCACACCTTTCACGGATCCGCGAACGGGAACTATCGGCGTTGTTTCGTGCTGGTTGGAGCTCCATCGTCCCGTCTGACCATTTTGTAGCTTCCGGATTAAGGAGAGAGGTTTAACTGGCACTTCATTTGTGCCGGAAAATGAGTTTCGTGGATCTGGATCAAACTCAACGAGGGAGAGGCGACGAGACAGCGGAAGGGTCTCCTCGAACCTCACAGACCGCCGGTCGCCGCGGTGCCGACCCGACCGCATCGGAGCGTGGTCGCCGCCCAGTGGCGCCACCTGCGCCGCTGACGTCACGGCCGGTCTGGTCTGCGGCCGCGGTGCCGCCGGCGGTGCCGGCCGGCCCGCGCGCTCTGCCCGGCCGTCAGTGCCTGGAGAGAGGCGGGGCAACGCGAGCGGGCGGGCACGCTGTGAGCGGCGCGGCCGGCCAGCCGGTGTGAATGTGGTGCGGCCCCAAGGTCACCTTGGCGGCGGACGAGCCCGACGCGTGGTGTGCGGCGTGATCGCGGAGTTGGCTGGAGACGCCACAGGTGAATATCGGACAGCGTGTCGACTGGTTCAGAGACAAAGACACGCTGTGCGGCTTCAGGAGCAGATTGTTGGAAAGCTTCAGAAACGCAGGCGCGCTCTCCTGACGTGTTGGAGTCAGCGAGGGCTGCGAGGAAGATGGGCGTCCCTCTTATGCTCAGACTGTTGAGACTGAGTCTGTTTACATGCAAGCGTTAAACGAATAACCACGAGTGACGCTGATGTAGTGCAAATGCGCAGCTTGTTTTTGTACCGATGCTGTCTGTTGTTAGTACGCGTACCTGCACGCCTGTCGTTGCATGATCCTGCGGTCTTCTTTAATCTTCTTACTCTTGGAATTCTAAGACAGCAGTGCTATCGACAGTAAGGATGCCTCATCACTGCCACGGTCTCTCGCTAGCGGACGCTTCCATGGCACTCACGGGCCACCCAGCTGTCGCCGTTTTCGGTGCCGCCCCAGCAGACGCTGCGCTGGCCGTCGTGTCGGCCGTGTAACGGTCCGGACCACAAGGCCACCCGCCGGCGGCGGCAGCAGGGCCCGGCTGAGCTCCAGACGTTCTGCACCGGCCGCGTGTCACGGACGTTCTGCACGGGCCGCCGGCGGCGTGTCACGCGCGAGCCGGGAGCGGCGGGTGGGCGGTAGCAGGACCGGGCTCCGTGCTGTAGCAGTCCGCGCCCAAACAGACGCCAAGGCTTGTTTAACAGGGCGGTGGCAAAGGGTGGTGATGAATCGCAGTTGTCTGGAGGTTCGCCTGGGAAGTGTTCATTCTGACGCAATGGCTGTGTACTCAGGAAGTATCAGGCACGTGAGCAGTCACGGTATTAATGCCTCTTTTTCCAATAACTTATCATATCATTGCAAGACTAGAACAAGAAGCGGTCATCGCCTGTCAGTCCCCGACTCGCTTCCCGAGGCTTGTCCGAAACTTCATGCCCCCTCCCCATCCTTTTCCCCACCGCTTGAGTGGAGCCGCAGTCGACCTGTCTGCAGTGTTTGTCCGTGTCGGCGCTGTTTTCCTCTTGCAATCCTCTAGCTCAGCGCGCCGCATCTCGGCTAGCGTGCCGGCCCGTCAGACTGGGCTTGTTTCGGTGCCGGTCCGATAACATCGCCGCTCGGCCGGCGTCAGCTCTGGGACGCGGGCAGCGCCGCCGGCCGGGCCGTCTCCTGATCGGCCACAGCGGACCGCCGTCCGCGGTCCAGCGATCAGGCTGATCGCCGCCGCAGCGGCCGTTTGCCCGTGACCGGGCCGCGTTTCGCCATACCCCGCCCCGCCGCCGGCTGCGGCCCCGGCCGCCGCCGCCGGCCGGCGTCCTGCGCGCGGAGCGAGCGCTGCGCAGGGCGAGCGTAGAACCTGCAGAACACGCCGCGCTCGTGATAAGCGAGATGGCGGAGTGACGGCCGCCGCGCCGGCCGGCCGCGGTCCGGCCCGTTTCCCGGCAACGGGCCCTGTTGCTGTCCGTCCGCCGCACCTTCTCTGACGTAATTCGGGCCCGGCGAGCCGGTCCCGCCGGCTCCCTGGCGACTGCGCAGAGCGGCGCTGCAGCTCTGGTGGAAGGATTGGCGCAAACAGATGCCGTGACGTCAAAGTCATGTCCGGTCGGTGGGGTTGATATCAGTACGGCGAACAGATAGATCGAGATTTCCTTCATCGTGAAATCTTACCACGTATTTCGAGCTCATGTCCTCCCAAGAAACCGCAGTCAGCGGAAAGAGCCCACAAGGTCGTGCAATGTTCCTGGGACTGTTCCCTGTTAACTGTTCGCCGTCCCCATACGCGAATTGGATCTTGTCTCACAGTCAGATGATTTTGTGCGTCACTGACACGCCGCGTCCTGTTCGCAGGAGACGACGATGGCGCAGGACGCGGAGGCGGCGGCCGGCGCGTCCGAGGCCAAGTTCGAGCTGGTCGAGGGCGCCACGTTCCAGCTGTCGGACGGCAGCACCGTGACCGTGCGGGACGGCCAGCTCGAGCTGGCCGACGGCCGCCGGTTGCCGATGCCGGCCGCCGGCGAGACCATCACCGTGGAGCGCACCGTGCCGCGGCCTGACGGCGGCACCACGCGCATCCGGCACACCATCCGGCTGAGCGAGGCGGCGGCGCCGGCGGCGGCGGGAGCTCCGCCGCCGGACCAGGGAGGAGCTCCGGCGCCCGAAGGGAAGGCTTCGGCGCCGGAGAACGCTGAGGAGGGTGGGGCTGAGGGGTCCGAGAAGGCGCCGGGCAAAACGGCGCTGGCGGAGGCCGACGGGCCGCCGGAAGCCCCGGGTGAAGACCAGCCGAGTGCCCCGATCGTGCCCAAAGAGCCGGTCGTGATGGGGCTGAACTGTGGCCGGCGCAGTCTGCGGGCCATGCTCTGGGGCTCCATCCCGGAGGGATCGCTGGGAGACGAGGACGAAGACGAGGTCCCGAAGGATTCGTCGAAAAGTCTTCTGAATCCTCAACACTCTATCAAGGAGGTGGAGGAGGAATCGCAGCATGATGATGAGGAGCCGTACCAGGAGGCACTGGAGGCGAGTGAAAATGCCGACGAAAGCTTTGAATTTGAGGATGGGAAAGATTCAAAACCTAGGGATTTCCAACGGCCACATTTGATTCCGTTCCCCAACGACAATCCGGTCACCAAGGTGACTGTCCTCGCCTTCGACATGCCTCCCCCTGCTGAAAAAGCTGAGACTTTGCCCGACAAAGCCGAAGAAAGGAAAGAATCAAACGAGGAAGAACCTTCAGGAGTCACCAAATCTGATCTACCCAATCCTCCTCTCCACAAGCCGACGAAGCCGACCTGGAGCGCCGGCGGCGAGTCGCTGGAAGAGACCAACGACAAAACCCCGCCTGAGCCGACCGAGCACGCCGAGCCGGAACATCACGAGAAGCGGCACCTGACGCGCCAGGACAAGCTGCCCTCCTCGACGCGCCTCGCGGACGACGCCGCGGCCGTCATGGTCGGCGTGCTGACCTACGACGAGGCGCCGACGGCGGAACCGAGCCGGCCGGCCGCCTCCACACCGGCCCGGCGCGGCGGCGACATCGGCCCGGGCGGCGCGGCCGCCGCCAGCCCGCGTCGGGACGAGGCGCAGCACGAGCTGGAGCTGAAGCTGACGCCAATCCTGCGCAGCCTCGAGTCGGAGAAGCCGAAGGACGCGGCCCGGCCGGAGCCGACCGAGGACCGGAAGGGCACCGTGCCGCCCAACACGCCGGCCGTGACGGAGGAGCGCGAGCCGGCCACCGGCCGGGACGACTCGCCGCCGGAGCCTGCGTACGTCTCCGTGCCGAAGGTGGTCAGCTATTACGAGAACATCAGCCCGGCGAAGCAGGGCGAGGCGCCGGCGCCGCTGCGGGTGCGGCCGGCCGAGCCGCGCCAGGCGGAGACCACCGTGCCGAAGATCGTCAACTTCGCCGTGCCGATGCAGCCGCAGAAGGTGTACATCGGCGGCCAGGAGCCGGAGGAAATGGAGAACACGCCGATCCCGCGGCGCGGCGAGCCGGCGCGCGTGGCGACGGCGCCGGAGCCGGCGGCCGGCCGCCAGCAGCCGCGCCAGACGCTGGTCACCGTGCGCGGCACGCCGGCCGACCGGCACCCGCTCTCCGGCCCGGCCGAGCGGCAGACGGACCGGCAGCCGGAGCCGCAGTCGCAGGCCGAGACGGAGCAGCAGCCGCAGACGGAGCCGAAGAACGAGCCCGAGACGGAGCCGGAGTCTCAGATGGAGCCGCAGCCGGAGCCGAAGCCGGAGAAGACGGCGCCCGTGTACAACCCGGCGCTGTTCGAGCCGGAGCCGAAGCGGCCGCTGGTGCTCAGCTCGGAGGTGACCGAGGAGCCGACGCCGCCGTACGAGCCGGGCGTTCACGACGCGCGTACGCTGCCGCTCGGCCGGCGGCCGGACGGCGCCGTCACCGACCAGCCGCCGCCATTCGACGAGCGCTCCGACCCGACCGACCCGTTCCTGCCGCACGAGCAGCAGCCGGCCAAGCAGAGCGACTGGCTCAGCAGCTGCCTCGACCTGTGCTGCTGCTGCTGGGCGCCCTGAGCGCCGCCGCCGCCCGGGGAGGGCACGGTCCTGGCCGGCCCCGGGCCTGGCCGGGCCCTGCCGCCGCCGCCGCCGCCCGAGACGGAACCCCGTCGCCGCCGAGGTTCCTCGGGTTCAGAGGGCGCTCGCCTCTTGCCGATCTCTCCTTTTTCGCTCGGTGGGGGCGGGGAGGCAGGCGCGGACAGCCGGCGGGAGAGGGCGCGGGAAAGCAGCGGTGCGAGACACCTGGAGAGGCGGCACTTGTGATAAAGGTGTGATCCACTGCGGAAGTGCAGGGTGAACGTGTCCGGACGAAATTTCGGTAATCTGGGCGTTTGTAGGCGAGACGAGCTTCAAAACGCTGCTCGATACCTTCACCGCTTGTGCAGCGTATGCTTACGTTAGTTAGGATTAACGCGCGAATGACGTTATGTTTATGCTGGTTGAGGGGAACAGTCGATCGCAAGCGGGAGCGTTTTGACTTTGTGACAATTTTTAACAGACGTCTTTTGACAGAAGCTTCGGAAAAATACAGAACCAAAGTCTCACGCACGTTTTCACGGCATGTATTGCGATGGTACAGATGATAATGCAGACGCGCGCACAGGATTCCGACCGATGACAGCTACTCCGTTCCAGCGTCCTGGACTCAGGATCCCGCGTCGCCGTCGCCGCCGCCGTCCGAGTCGCTGCTGGACTCTGACTCCGGCAGCGGCTCGTCCCGGTCGATATCCTCGGGCAGGTCGGACGGGGGCGGCGTGCCCGGAGGGGTGCCGCCCCCCTCCGTCTCCGCCGCGGCCGCGGACGGGCCAGCCTCGCTCGGTGCCTGCTCCTCCTGCTGTTTCCGCCACAGCTTGGCCATCTGCAGCAGCTTGAGGTTGGGCCGCGCCGCCTCGTCCTCCGGGAAGATGTAGTCGAAGTATTCCTCCCAGCCGGTCTCCTCCTGGGAAGGCGGAGACGGTGTCAGACGGCAACACGCGGGACTCCTCTGTTAACGGCGCTCAGCGCAGCTAACACGACATTAGCGAGGGGACACGGCGTGCCGCGGTCAGGGCGACGTATGGGAGCCGAGCATCCAGCTGGATCAGACAGAGCGGTCAGACGGAGTACGAGGGTCGGATTAAGCGGGTCAGAAAGGTTCCGGGGTCAGACGCCGGGTCAGGTACGCTGGACCAGGAGTCCTCGGATCCCGGACTGCTACAAGCCGAGTTATCCTTCACGTCGTCACAGAGAAAACAAAGAGATGCTCATGGTGGTTCGTCTGGACTTGAAACAAACATTTCTTCGACCGAAGGTCTGCAAATGGCGGACCACGCAATGCAGCCGTCGTGACAAATCTAGATGATATGTGGTCATGGTAACAACAGGGCAACTGGAGCATGCAAATAAGCATATCCGATGAACGATTAACAGCACGTTCTTCATGGCGCAAGCCTTGTTGAAAAGCACGACAGAAACATAACTCATAGGCCTACTGGAGCCACAAAGTGACCACAACAGTCATGACACGACACAGCACTCCACATCGCCATGGTAAAAAATACTTGGGGGAAAGACAAGGGAGATGCCGGTGTTTTTCCTCACGTGCTCCCCCCAAAAACAAAAATTAAACAACAGATTTGTGTCATTGATGTTTGAGGTGCTTAAGTTGCTAAGTTTTATCAAACAGGAAAAGACTTGTAAAATGAATATAGTTCCAGTGGAGAACATAAGCGTGCAGCCATGGATCAAAACGTGGACCTCATAGCGCGGCGAAACTGTACCAGCATGTTTACGGCTCGCCCCGATTTCTCCATGAGTTCAAATGTTTTTCATCGGTAACATGTTAAACGCGTGGAACCACGTCATATCACTTACCAAAGAACAGGATTTTTCGGAACCTGTTTGAATGTCACATGTTTTAGTTAAATGGGCTCCACAGAAATAGATTCCCTCTCGGACGACAAAAAGCGTGCCCGAATCTCAGCTACCATAATCACAATGATGCGACTTCCACGACTGGACTGAACTCTGGGTGCCGGCTCATCGAGTGAGCGCATGAAAAGTCGCTAACATCAGCTCGACTCACCCCGTCGTCCGTGACGATCTTCCTCCGCTTCTTCACGCGCTTCGGCATCATCTTCTTCACGTTAGCCTGCGTCTCCTCATTGCCGTGCTCCTCCTCAAAGTTCTTCCATGCCTAGGCAGGGAAAACGACATGCGGATGTCAAACAACTGATCCGTACAATGACGCGCGCAAAACCTGCCAACCGGACACATGCTCGAAAACAACGTAAACTGTACAACATAATGACTCTAACGAGAGTGCAGTGTGGAAGTCACACGCAGGCATCACACGCAGCTGAGCCCGACCTCGCGGGCGGCGCGACACGACAGGAGACAGGTTCGGCGGGCAGCACCGGACGGCGCGCGGTCAGACCGCGGCGGCCCTTCAGTCTCCACGCACCTCCAGCAGCATGAGACGCTCCTCCTTCTCCTCGGACTGGCGGAGCGCGGCACAGGCACGCTGGTAGACGGCCCGGGCGCTGGCCGTGCCGCCGTCCGACGCCAGCCGCAGCTCAAACTGGGCAAACGACATCCAAACCTGCCCGACACAAAGCGGGCACAGTGACGTCATGGCTGAAGACATCCGTGGCTCTCAGACACACAGCGGACAGGGTGACGTCACGGGGATCGGCTGGCGGTATTCGCGCCGAGCCGACACACAGCGGACAGAATGAAGTCACGGCGATCGACCGGCGATATCCGCGCCTGGCCGGAACCTATCACGGGGAGAGGCGCCAGTGACGTCACACAACGAAAATCACTCCCAAAACTGGCCGTAATACATCGCTGAAACAGACGAATGTACGCTCATTCACAAAGAAAATGAGAACACGCATAATCACACACTAAGGGATGTCATCACGTGACTAAGCGATGAGTGAGCAGCATCGCGTGCCAATAAACTGGAAGTCAAGTCAACACACACTAGGCAAAAAAAATGTGACGTCAAATCCTCAAAACAAAAGTAGGAGCCAAGGTACCTGCCACTTTTGCTCGTATGTGAACTATCCAGTACCAGCTACCGCGCCAAACGGCTTGTGTCGTATCGGTCATCCCACTGTAGCTCACAATTCAGCCACACGTGGGATGTGAACCAGCGACCCCACGCATGCGCCGCAGGCATGCTGTCCACTACACTACGCCGCCATGTCACTTCGTCTCGAGGGACGACGGCACAATTGGCCGAAAACCGTGGTCGCATCCGGGTTCGAACCGGAGACCTTCTGCGTGTAAAGCAGACGTGATAACCACTACACTATGCGACCACCTGCCTTCACGTGCTGAGTCCGCTGAAGCAGTCGCTCGTACAGCTGGCGGGTGCGGTCGAACTCCTCCTGCTCTGTCTCGAAGTCGATGTAGCTCTTCCACAGGATCTCCGGCATGTCCAGCCGCGGCTGGTTGATGGCCAGCTCGTAGATGGCGCGTGCACGTTCGACATCGCCGAGCAGAGTCTCCAGTTCGGCGAACTGCCACCAAGACGAAGGTAAATCGCCTAACTTCCTCAACGGAGCCTCATACTGCGTAGGACACACGTCATGCCGGCAGCATCTCACACAGCGACGACAAAAAAACACCGGCCAATGAGAGCCTCGTAAGCATGCTGCGCCAAACGACCACATGGGACCCACAAAACGGTCTAGCAAACAACGGTCACACAACGGTGACAAATCAGCACCAGGGAGCAGGCGCCGCCGGCCTGGCGGCGGCAGCAGGCCTCGGTGCCGCTCCCAGGCCGCCCACCTTGATCCAGGTGGTGCAGTTCTGCGGCCCGAACTCGAGGAATTTCTCGTACAGCAGGCGGCAGCGGTCGAACTCCCGCAGCTGGATCTCCAGCTCGATGTAGCCGCGGAACAGCTTGTCCTTGGCGCAGCGTCCAATCGCCGAGCCCTGCGGACACCGCGGGGGAGTCACGAGACGGCAAGATGGCACCACACCATGCTCAGCTCACGCACAGAGGACGTGGCACATCATCGTACAGCGCCGCAGGACAGCACCACATCATGCCCAGCTAACGCAGAGGGGACGCGGCCCATCAACACACAGCGCTGCCAGACGACGCCCTCACTCCAAAGCAAGGGACGCAGGGTCACGCCGCTAACCAGGTGTCCGGTGGATGTCAGGCGAAGACCGCGCAGCCTTCGGCGCAGCCATCCCCACAATCCGCCAGGCGCCATTTAGGATGAGGCGGCGATTAGTGGACTAACCTATACATCATGAAGCAATGGCACGCAAAAGTCTTCCCGATGGAGGCCTCCAGACCGTTCGTCAGTACCCGACCCCTCTGTGGGCGGGCCGACCCCATCCCCGCCCTCCGTCTCCCGTCTCACCAGAGCGCGCCGAGCGGCGGTCAGCTCCTTCTGGCGGATCTCGAAGTGCGCGTACATGAGCCACAGTTTGGCGAACGTGAAGTGTTTGTGCGGCGTGAGCTCGAGCGCGGCCCGGTACACCTGCCGCGCCCGCTCAATGTCCTGGGCGACCAGCTCCTCGTACACGGCGTAGTTGATCCACAGGTAGATGTAGCGCCGCCAGAAGCGCTTCTCCTGCACCGAGGCGGCCGAGGTCAGACCGGCAGGAGTGGACGGCGGCTGGGCATCGCTATGTGTGGACTACGTTTTCAACTGAACCATGAAAACGCAATGCGTCGCACGGAAGAAGATGCTGAAGCTCTGAAACGCTAATTTCCAGTCCTGCGAATAAAACCTCTCGACCTCACGCCTTTGATGACGTGATTTGCGACAAAAATCGAACAAAAACTTTTGACATCGCTAGGCAAAGGTTTTCCATCCCTACAAATAAGCAGAACCAGTTACTCATGCAAAGCTCAACACGACCAATATCTCGACGTCCTAAAACACACCATGTCCCAATCCCCACCCCTTTCACCTCAGCTCTGGACTCAGCTGCAAACAACTGTGTCGTGGCTGACAAGAGTGAGACCACAGCTGAGTGAGGACCGTCCGTGCGGGGACCAGCAGGGGTCTGCTGCCGCCTCCGGCCCACACGGCGCGGCCGACGCCCGGCTCGGCCGGCTGACGTACCCGCGTGGGCGGCACGTTCGCGATGGCGCGCTCGTACGTCTCCCTGACGGTCTCCACGTCGCCCTCGGTCTCCACGAGCCGCAGGAGATCGAACCAGGCGTCGTAGTTGCTCGGGTTCGCCTGCAGCTCCTGAAGGACACCGGCAGGCGCGTGGTACGTCTCGAATGCTGCGCTGTCTGCGCCAGCAAAGCTCAGGGATAATGGGGATCTCGTAAATCGCCCGAGGGTCACACGAAACACGACTCTGGCAGACGATGATCAATGTGGTATCCACCCTCAATTCCAGATAATCGATCCCAAATCAGTGACATGTTCGCCATTTTCGTGGTACGCGCAAAACATTCGCATTTTCTTTTTACTTTGCACTGACAAGTCTCTTCACCACGAAGAGGACAGGCTTATGAATTCTGACAAGCAAATCACTCTCCACAAAAGATAAATGCCAAGTGCCATGCTAAAATGGATTACAACTGACCGACTCGTATTGATATTTTCTCTTGCTAACGATGACATCTTCAATTCCTTTCCTGTCACCATACTTCTTTTCGTGAATGGTGTACTGCTTGTACAGTTCCTGACACTGTTCTTTGGGAATGTGATCCAAGGCATACTTGTAGATTACACGGACTCTATCGTGCTGAAAGATAAACAGGTAATAAAAACCAACGGAAAAGCGTAAAAATAAGTCAGGTCATGATCACAGAACGCTAAGACAAAAATCGATGGTGAACTGAAACCATGCCATCCTTTCGTAGTTTCTCCGTGGTGCACGAAAGAGAAGTGGATGTCTGGCAACCGTCGCGTGATGGGACGGCTTTCCGAGACAAATTTTCAAATAGCACCAATCGGCTAGATATATACTAATGGCAAAGGACACGAATTCATCTGACATATGTCTTACCTCCTTTTGATTTTCTTCGAACCTTGCAAATGCAATGAACAACTCTTCGAACATGTTCTCCTCTCCGAAAAACTCGATCGCTCGCTCATATATCCGGCGAGCGCTGGCGATGTAGTTATACCGTTCTTCGAATCTGGAATTACTCGAGCATCAGTAGACTGCTTTCAGGAGTCATTAAAACACACGGCAACGGATGGTGGCGTGGTCCATTGGGCATGTATGACAGCTTGAACCGATGCTCGTGTCATTAGCCATAAAACATTACTCAGTCTGCTAAAGGGAAATGCTAAGTGTGCCGTGTTAAGTTAAAAAAAGAGAAAATTCGGCCGTCACCAACACATACTACTGATCACATTAGTTACACACAAGCAACAAATCGACGACCACCATGTTCTTTTGATAATTACTGTTTGCCAGGTGCGTTGACCGTGCGTCCAAACGACCAACCAGCTGCATGCCCAACGGACCGCAAATTCAGTTTATTTTATTAAATGTTTATTTATTTATTAAATTAAATAAATTAAATAAAATTAAATTCAGTTAGTTTATTAAATTATATGGCTAAACAAGACAACGTCACGAAACTAGAATACCATGCTTGATTTCACTGAAGACATACGGCACCTCGAATCAGAAAGATACGGCATTAGCTGCAATCAAACAAAACCCCGCCGCTCACTTGGCGAACTTGATCCAGTTCTTGACGTCCGGATGCACCATGACGAAGCGCTCGTAGATGTGACGGGCCCTGTCCAGCTCCTTGTAGCGCAGCTCGAACTTGATGTACGTCTGCCAAGCTTGCTCCTCCGGCTCCCACTCCATCCACCGCTCGAAGACGGCGCGGCAGCCTGTCGACGGGCCGGGTCGGCCGAGGTCAGCGGACCACAGACCCAGTCAGGGGAGCACGGGCCGGACATGGGGCAATGTTGGCCATATATTGTCACCTGGAGGTCACGGCTGCGGGCGCTGAGAGATGGACGTGCAACAGTAGAGCGAATCCGCATCTAAAGATCATCTCCAGTCAAAATAAGCGCCACCTAGGCCTGATGATCGCCCGATGAAGCTGCAGCAATATGGAAAATAGCAATGCTCGTAATCTGAACTGACCAAATCATAAGCATACATGATTCAAAAAGTTTGCTGACAATTAGGGAGAAGTAGCAATGCCCGACGCCTGTGTTAATAAGGTCCAATTTATTGCAATTCCGAAAATTAAGAAATGGTTCTGTCCTATCCCTCAGCCTACAAGCCTTAACCTGTCCCACACCGTGTAACAAGAGTGCTTGCAACACGCACTGCTTTGTGCCAGGCCTTATTCCAAAGCACCCTGGCAAAGCATTCAAACCATGTTCATCAGGAACTGCACCAAGGTCTGTCGGCACTAACCTGCTACATTGTTGAGCATCTCCTCCATGTAGGTGTACTTGTACCAGAACTGGTTGGCGCGCGGCAGGATGGTGACCGCCCGGTCCCACAGGTTCCTGGCGTGGTTGATCTGCTTGTTGCGCATCTCCATCTCGGCGTAGCGCAGCCAGAGCGGGATGTTGCGGTGCTCGACGTCCAGGGCTCGCTCGAACACGGAGCGAGCTCTGCGGGCGCGCACACGGCATCAGACACAGAGGCAGAACCGGACAGGGACGAGTCACACAGGTACGAACTGGTAATGACAGATGGACTTAATGCAGGCAGCACGCAGCTGAGTTCGTCTCGAACACAGGAACAGACAACCAGTCTCATACACGCTCGAGAAACACGACGTTCGTACAAGTTTTATAAAATGCGAAAGCCCAAGACGGCCGCAACACTACCAATCGCGATGTTTACGGTACAGACGTGCATTTTTTTCGACAAAAGAAGCAATGGAAGAAAATAAGAATCTAAACGTGACATATGGATTACTCCCCTGTGAACCTTCCAACAGCGCAGAGTTGATGTCCTACCTCTGGATCTCCTTCTGACTCTCCTCCCACTGGGCATACTTCAGCCAGTTGGCGATCAGTCCACGGTTCTTACGGATGTTGTCCTCGAACTGTTTCCGCTTCTTCATACGGTACTCGGCCAGCTCCTCGGGATCATTGATCTTCTGTTTTGGTGGCTGTTGTTGGGGGCAGAAACCGCAGCATGTTACAGCTACCATATGCTCATAAAAAGTGGACTCACACAGAATGCATCTTACATTCAGCTCAGCAAATGGCAGAACAGAATACCCATGTTCCTGTTTATCATGATACATATCACCTGCTATGCACAGACACATAGATGTATCAATACATTGCAACTTGCAAATGAAAGAAATCTTCATTTCAAGTCTCATTATACCAGGAATAATATTACCTGAGAGTCCTATGAAAAGAAGACATACATACTTCTCGGAGGATGTATGTCTCATCAAAGTGGTGGTAGAGTACCACCACCTTGATGAGTTAATGTACTTTGAAAGCTGCCACCTCCGTGTTTCCATCAAGATGATGACCTTCACAAAATATACTACCAAGCACAAGCTGGGGCTGTCACTGATTCCACAACTCATGGCCAGAACCTTACCTAGCAGAGCACTAATCATCCAGACATTGCTAGATGAGTGAACTATTTCTCTTTCAATATTTGGCCAAACTGTCATTAAGAGGCATGAGGGATCATGTTGAGAGCATAATGGCTGTATCCCTGTTAACATGTCAAAACTCTGCTGCCAAATTAACTGTTAATTGGGCAATTCTGTCCAACCTCTAGCATAGTTTTTTGAAAGCAACTGTGTGATAGATGTGGTATTAAGAGTCAGTGCAGCAGTCTCCACTTAGCCAGGACTGTAATTCCAAAACCTCCAGATGTAGATCAACCTAACAAAAAAAGGCCAAACATGATCCCACTTTCTTACCCTGGCGACGATCTCCAACTCCCTCTCCTTGGCCTCCCTAAGCAACTGCTCCGCAGTGATCTGCACTTCAGCTGGTGCCTTGTTTTTCACCTGCACACAATATGATTGGGGTTGTCAGCAATGAAATAAAGGCACATGTATAACAGTTGTGGCTATAGCATTTGACACAAAACGAGTGTTTGATGCAGGAATGATATACAAGGCTAGCTGAAAACAGCTGTTCTTAAAAACAATATGTAAAAAACCTCACCACCACAGTGATTCTATTTCAATGCAATCCATAGCACATGTGATGATTCAAAATCTATATCCACTCACCTTGGCCACCTTTGGTGGCTTCTGAGGCTTCCCAGGAGCTGGGCTTTCCATGTTGCCAATTCGATTTACCTGAAGAAAACAACCAGCATCACCTATGAACTGATGGATGCTACACATGCCATTGTTCAACATAAAACAATGATTTGCAGGATCTGACAGCAGCCAGCATTCTTATGGGGTGGAATTCAAGGAAACATCACAACACACTACACCACAAAACTGTTCTGGTTTCCCACACTAAATCAAAATGGGACATTGTGACCTGAGCAGAAAGCATGCCATTTGACTGTATGCAGTTAGATTCAGAACCATCCCATTGTTTTCAAGCTACAGGTGATTTTCATTCAAACTGCAAAATTTTAAATTCTGCTATTCTTGCAATGCAGCAATGCAGCACCAACAAAAAACTGCTGATGGGGAAAACCAGTGACTCACAAAAATGTCATTAGCTTATGGTTTGCAGAGCAGCATGGAGGCATGAGCAAAGAAAGAGCAGGGAAAGGAGGTGAGAAGTTATGCCACAATAACTTCCGATGCATTTACCTTGCTACACCCTATCATTGCACACCTTCCCCACTACTGTTTGTTTACTGTCCCATCAGTTACTTTTTTGCCAATGCTGAACAGCTGCACAGTTATTATGAAGATTTTCTTAACTGCTAGATGTTTCACATTCCAGGAGATGCATCTTTTGTCAATTTCAATGACCTGCATGGGAATTATAAATACCACTGTTTTTGTGTTAAGACAGAGTCCCCATAGTTTGGACTGTAATGAACTGTCTTTCTGAAGATTTACAGATGCTATATGAAATATCAGAATGGTCTGCATGTAATAAGTCTTGCTTCTCCAATGTCTCAATCAGAGTTGGAAATTTGGCTTTTGTTATTGGTGTTAGAGTACAATTTTTGTTCTGGAGCACAAAATTTAGCCAACAGCAATACTGCTTTAAGTCGGCATTCTTGGTGTACAGCAGTTATGGCACCCTACCTGATTCTTACTGAATAGATTCAGTCATTTGCTCACAGTGTTTGAAGTTTTCAACATGATTATAATGTAGCTTTTTGATGCAGGCATAAAATGAAACTTTTGGAATATGGAATGTTTTTGGAGCACATATATTCTGATGTTCAGTACCAAACAAATGTTTTTTCAACCCTGATCTCAATACAAGCATTAAAACTGCATATGTAGTTTCCTTCTTTAAATAGTCAAAGGGCATAGCCACTTGAAAATTCCAAATCTTCAACACTGTGCACATAACAGCATCTGAAATTGCACCATTTATGAGGACACTGGTCACTAAGACATTCTGCATTCAATGGCTGATAGTGTGGAATGAAAAATATTTCCCTCTGTGCCATGAGAGATGGCAGTTTTGAGCTAATATATACATCAATAGTGCAACTGAATTGTTTTGTATTCTGCTATACAAAGTAAAATCAATGTATACTGCATTAGGAAACAGTGCAAATTTTGTTTCTATGCACAAGGCAGTGCTATGCAGGAGGGGTGAAGTCACATCTAAACAAATGCAAGCTTTGCCTTTGTGGTTTCTACCAACCCTGCATGCATGGATGCCAGAGTGACATACAATTTCCTTTCTCTGAGTAGCCAGTTTTAGACTTTGATATTCTGTTTAGTGAAAACATCATATACCTGTAGGTAAAAATGCAGAAAACTGGGGTCAAAGGCAATCCTGGAGTAAGAATAACTTTATGTTAAGGCTAGCTGGGCTGCCTTTCCCAGCCACACTGTACATATCTCCCAACATATGGTCCATGGAATTCATCACAAAAGTTTTATTAGATGACCACAACTGGCAGCATACTATCCCAGTCCTTCCCTATTGTTTTTCGAGCATGCCTTTTGATAAGCTTCTGACCCAGCTCCATGCTGGATATAAACATGGCTATCTTAACTTAATGCCATTTTTTAATAAAATGTCTGTTACTACTATATGAATCCCAAAGTGCACGGCATTTCAATAATACTTAGTCCCCAAAACAAATTAAAGGTAATGTGATTATGCATGTTGCCAAATTAAACTGAAAGCAATGTTAATGATATTGGAGGAAGAGAAACAACCCAACAAAATCCAGATTTACATCAAATCTAATCTACAACTAATCTAATCCAGAACATCTAAGCCAGATCAGACAACTGACTGATGCCTGGTGAGACACAAGACTTGACCCAAGACTAGGGACACCTGAGCCCAAGAGACTGTGTGTCCTCAGTCACAAACAGATCTATGTGAATGGGTATCGGTTGAGCAGGCTTCCCACTTCTCATAACTCTAAAAACCCACGTAGTTGCCAAGCCATATTGGTGTCAAAAGATGCGCAGTTGACAAACAGGTCAAATGCAGGCTTTTGTGCCTTATTAGTGCAACAACTTCTCCAAAATAATCTTTTGAAGTGGTCCAATCACCCACCGCCTTCACAATGAGCACGACGGCAAAGGACGGAGCATCTCCGCGAAACAGATCAACGCCAACCCACAAGGGTCCACAGTCTGCGAAGGTTTTGTGGAATATGACGTCACTGAAAGACTTACTAAAATGCAGCAATCTCGAAACTCGAAAGAAGGAATATGGCGGTATTGAATGGGACAGGTCGAGTTGGACTGGGACCGATCAACCTAACCTAACCTAACCTAACCTAACCTAACCTAACCTAACCTAACCTAACCTACCAAACCTTCATGTTCCCCTCCCTTTTCCGTCCCTCTCTGTCCCTGTCCCGCCACCATCTCTTTACTTGCCCCTTTCCTGTCCCAGCGTCTTTCCACCGTCCCATTTCAATACCCTTCAATGCCCATTCCCAAACAGTCCTGATCTCTCTCCCTATCCCATCCCGGTCCGATTCCATATCCATGTGCAATGCCGGTGATCCTTCTCTGTCCCTGTTCTCTCCCAAGCACTTACGCCTGTCCTTGATCGGTCCCAGTCCACCTCGACCTGTCCCGTTTCAACACCGCCAGATTTCGTATTTCGAGATGGCTGCATTTTAGTAAGTCTTTCAGTGACGTCATATTTCACGAAACCTTCGCAAACTGTGGACCCTTGTGGGTTGGCATTGATCTGTTTCGCGGAGATGCTCCGTCCTTTGCCGTCGTGCTAATTGTGAAGGCGGTGGGCGATTGGACCACTTCAAAAGGTTATTTTGGAGAAGTTGTGGCACTAATAAGGCACAAAAGCCTGCATTTGACCTGTTTTTCAATTGCGCATCTTTTGACACCAATTTGGCTTGGCAACTACGTGGGTTTTTAGAGTTATGAGAAGTGGGAAGCCTGCTCAACCATTACCCGTGAATGTTGATACATCTACACCACACAAGTAACATCTTAACTAAGAGCTGCACATTTAACAACATTAGCGATAAAAAACGACACAATAAGGAGCTAAAAGGGCTTAAATGGAAAAACGAAGATTTGGGCAGGCGTTCAAACCTCTGACACAAGGTGAAAAATAATTTCTTGTTTGTGGCGAGTGAGCAAACATACAAGATAAGGAGCGTTTCCAGTAGTCTAAGGATGAAAATCACGATGACGAAGACCTAACACACGACACTCACAACAAACAGCAATAAGTCACCGACCTCCTGAGGCTGTAGAAACCCCGAAAATAATCTTCACTAACGGCTTTTCTCGAAAATCTGGATGAGGATGAGTAAAATATGTTCCTAGCTACCTTTGCACACTATTTGCTTTGAATACCACATGATTTTGTCTTGAGCGCGTCAGTTTTGCAGTTCTGTAAAACCTTCGAAATCCATAACATACTGTTTCGTAAATTAAACTCTAGTAAAAAAGCTTCCGAAAAGTGAGCATATCCAACTGCAGAAGATGGACCCCCTCAAAAATTACTCTGGGGCTTAATATTTCATATACAGAGCAGCATGGTGTATATCTTGGAAAAATAGCTAAAAGCATCTTAGCACCAAATAATTGTACTAAGAATATGGCAGCAGGCAAGTCAGACGAACAAATTGTTTACTGTGCCATTTTGAGGAAGTAGTCCAAGGGAGTGTCGTGGGGAAATGTTATCTCGGGATATGAGTTGACGGGAAGCTCGATAATAACGAAGAGGTAAAAGGAGACAGGGTTCCGTGGACTTCCCCAATGAGGGATTGGTGGTGGCTGCCCTTTGTCAAACAAAGCCCTAGAATGCTTATCTATGGGCGCCGAATGACCCTGCAGTCGGTGCGCCCCTAAGCCCCAATAACCAACCAAGAATGCTTATCTAAGCTATGTTTCTTTTGGAGAAGTCCGGGAATGAACCGGCTAAGAGATAGACATAGTTTACTCTTAGACATAATTTTCGGCTTAAGGTGTTTTGTTCTTCTTTTCGCAGTAGCTGGAACCACATTATGGGTGCTAGATTGTTATGAAAGAAGCTTTATGTGGGAATTTGGTGATGCTAGACCACAAGGTAATAGAATGCTAATGTCACTCTGGTGGAAAAAAGAGGCTAGAGTTTCAGCTGCATACATAACTTAAGAAATTAAACAATAGTCTGATGACATTGCACAAAAAGTGGCTTCAAATGATTTCCTTCCCTTCCAAGAGCTTTGTATGAAGTTTTTACTGTATACACAAGTCTGGAAACCATGTTACAAGTGTCAAGGATAATTGCAACATAACTATGAACAGGGCTTACCCAAACTGTGATTATTACAAGACCTAGGCCAATATTCAATGCAACCTTCCAATTTTTTTGCATGCCATTTTAAGAAATGGAAAATGAGACAAGTGCAATAGTGCTAAACACAAAGGCAGCACAGTGCTCAGACATGGAAACAACACAGTGATATGTCCCATTGATGCAATAATGCTAGATCTTCATTGTTGTTTTTTGGTAGATTGTAATGATCATGTATATTGCAGCCAAACATACTGCCTTAAGGGGAGCAGAGATGCTCTAATTAAGCCACTTTTTTAAAGCTACCCCAGAGCTCATTCCTTGTCCCAGCTCCACTTCATCAAGACTGTGTTGAAACCTGCCACATTTTGCAGACTAGTGTATATGGTATCACACACTGCTTGTTTGTGGAACGTAAAAGGTAACATTTCCAAAAAAATTGAGTAAAGCAAAGGAAATTGAGTAAACCAAAGGAAAAATTTGTATGAGGCTGGAAAAGTTGGGATAATGAGAACCATGTTTTGTTTTTCCCAAAATTAAATAAAAACAAGGTAACGCTTACGGAACAGACCATTTCCAAAATCTCAAAGTAAAGGCAGTTTTGAGGACATGTAGGCAGTGGCCAATTCAGATAATGTGCCCATGAAGTACAAATGGCAAATCAAAATCTTCCTCATTGTGATGTGTCAAATACATCATTGGATGGCCAGGGCTGGACAGTTTCTTGGCTCATAGGATCAAGGAATGCAGAAAGATGGATGATCAGGGAAATATCTGCTACTGAATAGTAAATAAAGTAGTCTATGAATGTAAAAGGCAATACACATGTGCAAGGTGCAATTTGCCTTTGGGTTGTCTTAGAAATGTTTTCTTAGGCAGGAGTTCATCAAACTTAAATTCATAGGGCAGTAGTTCATCAGCCAATAATTTGCAAGGACAAAATTCTGTCAGACAAAAGTTCTTCTAAGGCAAAAGTTCATCTTGCAAAAGTTTGTATGGACAAAGTTAATCCAGGACAAAAATTCATCTAGTACAAAAGTTCATCTTGCAAAAGTTTGTATAGCAGGAAAGTTCATCTAGGACAAAAGTTAATCCAATAAAGGTTTGTATAGGATGTAAATTGGCCTAGGACAGGAGTTCGTCCAGGACAAATATTCGTCCAGCAGAAATTCGTTTAGGACAGAAGTTCGTCTGGAACAGAAGTTCGCAAGGGCAAAAGGATAGGTTGGATTGCATTAGGTTAGGTCAGGTTAGGTTGGGTTACTATTTTAGGTCCATTTCTTTCCCAGTACAAACCTTAAGTTTACGAACCCTTGGTTACGAGCCTTTTTCCTTACGAACATTTTCCGTTAAGAATCATTTTCATACGAACCTTTTCCATATACACTCTTGCAGTACGAACCTTTTTCCTAGTCAAACTTCTGCCCTTGACACACTTGTTCCAAACAAACTTCTGCATGACGGACTTTTGTCCCAGACAAACTTTCGCCCCATACAAGCTTTTGCCTTAAACAACCTTGTGTCCTAGACGAACTTCTGCGAAAAGTTTTGTCCCAGACGAATCTTTGCCCCAGACGACCTGCTCTAGACAAACTTCCGCAAGACGAACTTTTGTCCTAGACGAACTTTTGTCTTTGACGAACTTTTGCCCTTGACGAACTTTTGCCCTAGACGAACTTTTTCACGACGAACTTTTGCACGACGAACTCTTATCCTAAACGAACTTTTGCCTTAGACGAACTTTAGCACGACGAACTTTTGTCCGACGAACTTAAGTTCGACGAAATTGTGTCCTGCAGGCTTCTGCGATGTGAACTTTTGCCCTAAAACCCTCAAAACCCTTCTTTCTTCTAGTAACATTAAAAACTAAATGGTTTATTCCAATGTTAAGAGGAATAAGCAGGCCTTCTAACACTGCCTTGGCTTGTGTACTGAAGGAAGGGTGCTATAGAGGGGCAAGGTTAACTTATTTATCTAAGGACCGTTCAGATGGTCGGAAAATGGCACTTAGCATATCTTTCTTTGCCGAAGTACAACCTGCTTGTGTGGTAGCACTAGTAGTTATGGGGTAAACTGAGCCTCGTAGCAGATTTTGGTAGTCTTGAACATAGCATGACATGACAGCAAAATTTTGCATTGCTTATTGTTTGGTTGTTGTCATGTTTTCGTGTGTGCTCATGATGCTGTTCATGTTCAGTACATTCATTCAGCTTATGTGTAGTCAACTATTTTTTAGTTTCTTCACTCATCCTAGTGGTGCCAGGCAGACTGCTGGTGTTTGGTGCTATTATTGTTATTATTATTGTTATTATTGCAATAAATTTTATTGTTGGCAGATCAATGGATATTGCTTATTGTAAGCCTGGAAAGCTTTCATTCTTTCCTAAGCATACAAAACTAGAATTGCGACCAAATTGTGACACCTGGCAATGGTTGTGAAACTGACTGAAGCTGATGGTGGTAGCTTGTTTTGCTATGGTGCAAAGAATGCAAATGTTTCGTAATATCGTTCTGTTCAGAAAAAAATGTTAAAAACCACTAAAATTGAAATCTGTGATTCACAGGAAACCAAAACAGCAAAGCAAGATGTCTCGAGCTATGATTCCCAGCCAACAGAAGGTGGCTGAAAAGCTCACCATCCTGAACGACCGGGGCGTCGGCATGCTCACCCGCATCTACAACATCAAGAAAGCTTGCAGTGACGCTAAGTCCAAGCCGTCTTTCCTGTCCGACAAGACGCTCGAGTCAACCCTGAAGCAGATCGTCCGGAAGTTCCCGAACGTCGACGCCAAGAGTTTGCAGTCGATATCCAACCTCCGGACGGAGATCATCAAGTCTTTGTCTCTATACTACTTCACATTCGTGGATCTGCTGGACTTCAAGGACCACGTGTGCGAGCTGCTGACCACCATCGACGCGCTGCAGATTCAGCTGGACGTCACGCTCAACTTCGACCTCACCAAGGGCTACCTGGACCTGGTCACGACGTACGTGACGCTGATGATTCTGCTGTCGCGCGTGGACGACCGCAAGGCCGTGCTGGGCCTCTTCAACGCAGCGCACGAGCAGGCGCACAACCAGAGCGACCCGAGCTTTCCGCGGCTGGGCAACATGATCATCGAATACGACCCGCCGCTGAAGAAGCTCTCGGACGAGTTCATCCCGCACGCCAAGGTGCTGTTCTCGGCGCTGCACTCGCTCAAGGACGTGTTCCCGCGGCGCAACCTGTCGGCCGACCAGTGGCGCACCGGCAAAATGCTGAGCCTGACGGCCAGCCCGGCGCAGATGCTGAACCCGGCGCAGACGGACACCATGCCGTGCGAGTACCTGTCGCTGGAGACGATGGAGCGCTGGATCGTCGTCTCCTGCCTGCTCTGCCACCAAGTACCTGACGCAGCCGGTCGCCATGGACCTCTGGATCAACGCGCTGCAGTCGTCCTGGGTGATGACGCTCTTCCGCGACGAGACCATCTTCATCCATTCGTACGTGCAGACGTTTTTCGAGTCCATCAAGGGCTACGGCAAGCGCATCGCCGAGGTGAAGGAGTGCTTCAACCTGGCGGTGGCTAACGCCGGGCACATGCATCGCGAGCGGCGCAAGTTCCTGCGCTCGGCGCTGCGCGACCTGGGCCTCATCCTGCACGATCAGCCCGGCCTGCTGGGGCCCAAGGCGCTGTTCGTGCTCATGGCGCTCTGCTTCGCGCGCGACGAGGTCACCTGGCTGCTGCGCCACAACGAGAACCCGCCGCCGCGCCAGGGCAAGGCCAAGACGGCCGACGACCTGACCGACCGCCAGCTGCCCGAGCTGCTCTTCCAAATGGAGGTGCTTCGCGCGCTCGTGCGCAAGTACAACCAGGTGCTGCAGCGCTACTACGTGCAGTACCTCTGCGGCTACGACGCGATCGCGCTCAGCCAGGCCATCCAGCAGCTGCAGGTGTGCCCGGAGGACGAGAACACCATCCTGTCGTCCATCTGCAGCACCATCACCAACCTGAACGTGAAGCAGGTGGAGGCGGCGGACATGTTCGACTTCCGCGCACTGCGGCTCGACTGGTACCGGCTGCAGGCGTACACGTCCGTGGCCAAGACGCCGCTCAGCCTGCAGGACAACCGCGAGTTGGCGCACCTGCTCAACACTGTCGTCTTCCACACCAAGATGGTGGACTTCCTGGACGAGATCCTCGTGGAGACGTCCGACCTCAGCATCTTCTGCTTCTTCAGCCGGCTCTTCGAGGACCACTTCAAGATGTGCCTGGAATTCCCGGCGCAGAACCGCTACATCGTGTGCTTCCCACTGATCTGCGGACACTTCCAGAACTGCACGCACGAGCTGTGTCCCGAGGAGCGACACCACATCCGCGAGCGCTCCCTCTCCGTCGTCAACATGTACCTGGACGAGATGGCCAAGGAGGCTAAGAACATCATCACCACCATCTGCGACGAGCAGTGCGCGCTCAGCGACAAGCTTTTGCCCAAGAACTGCGCGCGTATGATCGTGGAGGCCGTCAACAAGAAGAAAAAGGACAAAAACAAAAAAGCTCTGCCCGAGTACGGCAAACCTGGCACAGAGACGTACCGACGCACGCGCGAGGACCTCACCATCATGGACAAGCTGCACATGGCTCTGACTGAGCTCTGCTTCGCCATCAACTACTGCTCCACCATCCACGTGTGGGAGTATACGTTCGCGCCGCGCGAGTACCTGCACCAGCACCTGGAGAGCCGCTTCGCGCGTGCTCTGGTTGGCATGGTCATGTTCAACCAGGAGTCGAACGAGATCGCGAAGCCGTCCGAGCTCCTGACCAGCGTGCGCGCCTACATGAGCATCCTGCAGAGCGTCGAGAACTACGTGCACGTGGACATCACGCGCGTCTTCAACCACATCCTGCTGCAGCAGACGCAGCAGCTGGACAGCCACGGCGAGAAGACGATCACGGCGCTCTACACCACCTGGTACTCTGAGGTGCTGCTGCGACGCGTCTCGGCGGGCAGCATCTGCTTTTCGCCGAGCCAGCGCGTGTTTGTGTCCCTGCAGACCGACTCGACGCTGCCTTCGGCTGAGGAGTTCACCGACATCACCGAACTGCGCTCCCTCGCCGAGCTGATCGGCCCGTACGGCATGAAGACGTTGAACGAGACGCTGGTCTGGCTGGTGGCCAGCCAGGTGCAGGAGCTGAGGAAGCTGGTCGCCGCCAACCGGGACGTGCTGATCGCACTGCGCACCAACTTCGATAAGCCAGAAACGATGAAGGAGCTGGTGAAGCGGCTGCAGAACGTGGACACGGTGCTGCAGCGCATGACCATTATCGGGGTCATCCTCTGCTTCCGCGATCTGTGCCTGGAGGCGCTGCAGGACGTGCTGACGGAGCGAATACCGTTCCTGCTGTCCTCCATCGAGGACTTCCAGCAGCACGTGCCCGTGAACGGCGACTCGCTGCTGGAAAGCACGCGGCTGAAGGTCGTCAGCGAGATGGCGTCGGCCGCCGGCATCCCTTGCAAGGTGGATCCGGTGCTGGTCAACCTGCTGAAGCCGACGCAGAAGGCGGACAACCCGGAGGAGGAGTACCTGCTGTCGTGCCTGCTGATGGTGTTCGTGGCCGTGTCGATCCCGCGCCTGGCTCGCCTGGACGGCTCCCATTACCTGGCCACGCTCGAGGGCCACGCCAACAACAACCACTGCCTGGCCAACGCCGTGAACAGCATCTTCGGCGCGCTGTTCTCCATCACGGGCCACGGCGACATCGAGGACCGGCTGAAGGAGTTCCTGGCGCTGGCCTCGTCCAGCCTGCTGCGGCTGGGCCAGGAGCAGGAGAAGGAGTCGATCAAGCACCGCGACTCGGTCTACCTGCTGCTGGACCAGATCGTGCAGGCGTCGCCCTTCCTCTCCATGGACCTGATGGAGTCGTGCTTCCCCTACGCCCTGCTGCGCATGTCCTACCACTCTGTTTACAAGAGCGACACCGCGCACGCCACGTGAGCGGCGCCGACCGTTGGCCAAAGCGCGGCTGGCCGCGTGAGAGCACAGGCGGACGCGCCGCGATTTCGCGGAGGCGAGCGCCGTTACTGTTTGGACTGGCACAGTTCTGGCAGACACGGTCTCTGTCGAGACTGGTGTGGGGGTGACAAAACGCGCGATGCCCCAGAGATATCGACGTGTGTTTGCGTGCGTGCGTGTTGCAGAGACGAGGCAGACACCTGGTGTGGGGGCGAAGGAGAGGCCCCTGTTTCCGGCGGTGAGTGTGAGGGAGTGACGGATATGGGCGCATTCCCTGCAGAAGCTTGTGTGGGCGTGACAGACATGCCGTATTCCCAGCGACGTGGCTGGGGAATGGCGAGTGAGCTTCGGGGTCCTGTTTTGGCCATTATTTTTAATAGCCGGAAAAACTCCTACAAATAGGAGATATTCTGTTCGGTGTAAAGCGATCCCAGACGTAGCTGGGGACGGCGATACTTGCTTTGTTTGATTATTTTAGTCGGCTGTTGTGATGGTGTCGTTTCCAGCTGTTTTATGATGTTTTCAGTACGTGAGTTCGAAACGTGGATCGTCCAGGGAAGGCGTCCGAATCTTCAAATCAATTTGAATACGTCCGCGAAAAGTACGTAATAATGCTTGCAGTTGCCAGCAGTGGTGCGCGAACTTTAACTTAGCTGTCCTTCCCTACATGGGTTGTGTGCCGTTTCATAATGCCCCAGGCTATCCATTCTTAACGCGGGGGACGCGGTCTGTTGGCAGGACTGAATGTCATTGCGCACACTTTGCTGTAAACTGTTCTTGTATCTGGGTCGCGCCCCTGACTGCTGGGCGCGCGGTTCGCGCCATGGCCGTGTGATCGTGCTCTGCCATGTACCGCGGCCTGGCTCCTCCCCTCCGCGCCAGCCGGTGATTGCGAGACTTCGTGCCGGCCTGCCGGGCGCTTGTGGGTGACCTGGACCGCGCCTCACTCATCAGTTCCTGTAGCAGGAATGCTGTCACGTTTAACGCATATAGTTAGCCCCATTTTCGTGTTACGATTCCAATATTGTCGGCCTGCAACATTGTTACACATCGTATCACTTCAACGTTTATTTGCCATTTCTTAACTGGACATTTGTTGCATGTGCTTACAATAAAACCTTAAAATCGCGAGTCGACTGCACCGTGCAGCAATGACACCGGCAGAGGTAATTTATCACAGCCGTGGCCGGAAACGTTGACAGCACACACGTGCAACGACGCCACACAGTGCAGTGACTAGCCTTTAGCTGTTGGAGTCGGTGGTAGCACTCATATCACCGGTGCCCCATGACCAGCCTGGTATAAAAGAACAACGCCTACGGCACGCAACTTCAACGTTCCCGGGCGCAGCTTCGACTTCTCACGAATGCTGTGCATGATGTGAGCTCCATTAATTCACTTCGACAGGCGCCATGCATGCAACTCACCCCTCAGGAAACGGAGATATCTCATCGAGTTGTCACGCAACACCCTACCGGCTTTTTCATCGCCTCAACAGATCTTAATCTCTCGCACCACGAGGGAAAAGAACTGTCTCGTTCCAAAACAGCTGTGCATCGCAACTTCATTGATAAGCAGCCGTCTTAACGAACCTGGATCTAGGCACACGCGAAAATGGTGCCTGAGACATCCAACAGCAAGCCCCGTCCCGCATTCCCTGAGATTGGGCCCGAGATTCCTCGAACTGTTAATCTTCTCCCCGCAACACCGACTCCAATACTCAGCTGTCTGCGAACGTCAGCTCCCTGGAAACGATGCTCGTTCTTCCCAGCCACCATCAGGCAGTCAGTCCAGACCAGCCTGCTGACAGCAGCGGCCTATTCACAGTAGGCTGAAACATTTCTCCTTCCACCCTCCCATCCCCAGCTGACGGCGAGTTGGCTGCCACAACGCCGCCAAAAGCTTCACCCTGAGTCAAGAGCTCCCAATACGAAAGGACCGGCACCGTTCTGCCTCACCGCATCCCTCTACCCCAAATGACAGACCGGACCGGTCGTCCAGCCTCTCCGGCTCCCCTGGCTTGAAACCGCCACGCGGCCACACTGTTCGTTGTGACAGCTCTTCGATAGTTGGACGGATGCAGATGGTACTGTTCAGCATATGGTTCGACCATCGGCCGGTATCATCAGCACCAGTTGAGCTTCAGCATGGCGGTGGGCTGCTCACGCAGCAGACTCATGTTCCAAACCGGCTCTTGCTTGTTCAAAGGCTGAAAAGAAGACAGGACAGCGTTGGTTAGAGTCGACGCTAGAACTAAACCGAGCTTTTTGACGAACGCTCCCCCCCACTCCACACCCAAGAAAAACCATGCCGGACACACCAAACTTGTCAAATGACGAGTTCACGTACCACCAAGACATGACAATGCCACGAAGGCATTTTAGCCAACAGCAAACCCATGCAGAACATCAAAGTACAACAAAAAGCACTGACATACCTCGAACTTGCTATCTGGAAAGTAACCTACCTTGCAGTGGCCCACAGTGCATGGTACCAATAGGAAACAGAACAATTTTCTGCGCAGGTAATCGCCCGTACTGGCAGCGACACGCCATAGGACGGTTAGTCACGTTTACCAAAGCTGCATCAACCCGAGTCGCACATACATCGGTCGTACGACAGTAGCACGTTGGTCCGACCTCTCTCTTACAAGGCCCCACTGCGCCGTGCGCCACCCTCGGTCCTTACCCTGGGCAGGTAGTCGTACGTGTCGAGCATGTTCCGGACGGCGGCCATCAGACTGTGGTGCCGGTAGATGCCGGGGATCTTGAGCGTGTCCCAGTAGTCCTGGTACCACTTCATGCGCGTGCACGGGTCAGAGCGGATAGGGTGCGCCAGCATGTCGGCAGTTACACGGAACCCGGCTGACGGACACACGACGAGCGTCACTGTCGCCATCTGGACGACAGACCGGTCGCGAGCATCAGTAACAGACGAATACTAATTTCGCGCGAACCCTGGTCACTACACATTTCATAATATTCATTTCCACAAGTGTTGCATAAATCACCATATTACTGGTTGGCAACTGAAGCAAGACTTCAGCCAGGCTAACGCGTTACGATGTTGGGTAAAGATGGTAGGTAAAAATAATTCCCAGGAGAAACGACGAGTTACCGAGAGATGACAATCATGAAAAATGGTGACAAAAATACAGTAATACAACGAAACATGTGTTCTCCGCAGCGTAACGTTCATTAAACAGCCTAGTACCGCATATCAAGCTCGTAGGATTCGAAAATGCTGTCACCAGCGGCCCCGATGGAAGCGCTTGCATTTAATCGTCGAGGGTCAAGTACTCACATCCGCCGTCCCCGAGATCGTTACAGGCACCGTATCTGGCGAACGTGGATACCGCACTCGCATCTGACAATCGTGAGATGGCCGTTCACCACCGGCGACCCTCCGAGCAGCATCCCTCTGCTCAGGGAGTGCCAGCCTGGGCAGACAGAGACACAGCCGGCACCTCTCGGAAGAGCACTCGTCTGTCAGCGCCGAGGCAGGCACTCACGTCTGGTTAGTGGGCGCGGCGGCAGCAGCTCGGGCGGCACGATGGGGTTGGCCCGCAGCCGGGGGAACGGGCGGGCGCACATGGCCTGCAGGTCGTCTCCCGTCGATTCGTCGCAGCCCGTGCAGGGCTCCTCCTCCTCGTCTTCATCGCAGTCGCAGTCTCCGCTGTACTCGGGAGTGCTGCAACGGCGGCCGGTCAGAGGCTGAGGAGCACGTGCATACCGTGCGAACCAGAAGTCGATGGCCACAAAGCTGGCCAGCCGTGTGCTCCATTCCATCGAACGAAAACCGACTCAGACAGCAAGTCCATTCCGGCCAGATTCAGAATCGGAATCGATCCTTTATACAAGTGCCACATATTCAACTAATCAATACCGGAATCAGAGTCAGAGCTGAATCACACGGTTGTCTACGAAATCACAACTGGGATCGATTCTAATGGCTTAATTCAATGCAATGAATCTAAGCGGAATCGATTCCGGAATCAACTTCTTTCATATCGAGTCGGAATCAGAATCGATTCGGTTTTAGAAAAAAAGAAGACGGCGTCGACTCAGTGATGTCATTTTCAGGGAACGGATATCGATCGAGATCAAGCAGCTGCGCGCACTATCTCCCGCCGGTCCTCAGCTGCTGGATACGTTCTTCCACGGCTAACACCCCTCCGCTCCCTGTTCCAACGCAGACAGCGCCCGTGGGCGCCTGCGTGCCGACTGTCCGAAGCCAGCAGTCCGTACCCGTCTGAGGCCAGCTCAGGCCGCAGGTCGACGAACTCCGAGCCCTGGGAGGCGCCCGAGCAGCCGCTGGTCGTCTCGTCCACCACCACACGGCGACCGTTAACGCAGCGGAACACCTGCCGAACGACAGGAAGCATCCCTCACCGACGGTCGGATCAACACGCGGCTGCTTTCCATGGCTCGTCTGAGGTGGCCGCATCTCAGGGGTCATATAACCACTTACAATATGTTAACGTCGGTCTAAACTGACTGCACACTGCACCATCTGTGATATCTCCGCATCTCAGACAGCTCAGCATCTGAAGGTCGTCTGAACTGTTAACAACAGCGCCTCAAGGGCAGTACTGGAGACGGTAAATATATCCGACCTGAACTTCACAAAGAAGTCTCAGGTACTATATGGAGTGTATTAGCCATATCACGCACAACTTGAATGACAACAGAATGGCTCAATGACAACAGCATCTCCAGGATCATCTCAGCCAAACACAGTACTATCTCCAGGACAGTGGCTTGCACAGATCACCCATCTGTAAGTGTTCTGGGACATTAGAGGTGAGCCCATTGTGCTAGGTGGGGATGTAGCAATACCTTCCTGCGGGGTCGATCGCTGGATGACCGCTGGGAGCCGCTGCAGCCGGGAGAACCACGGTAGCTGTTGGTGGTGAGGCCGGAGCCTGAATCTGGCCGGTAGTATTGGCTGCTGCGGGCCGAAATCCTGGGGAAGGACACAACTTCCTGAAAAAATGCAACAATGTTTAAAATCTGTACAAGGTTTTGCTTTTAAACAACCAAAACAACAGAATGTATCTCATGATACAGTGCTGTTTCTTTGTCATATCCTGCTTTGATTTCTGAACTAATGTTTCTGGTGAGAAGTTTCAACAATTACTGCACGCATACCCAGCGGTCTGCTGGCACGGACTGCTGCTACGGTAGGACGAATCGCGGCCACCTCTGGAACTGGGAGATGTCATTCCAGTTGACCGAGCCTGGCTCCGGGTTCCACGGCTAGCTCGGTCATGACATATCAGTCTTTGCAGGTCTGAAAAGCATGTAAAATGGGCCATACCTCAAATAACATCATGGTGAAAATATAACAGATGTGCGTAAGTCTTTCTGTTGCATTCTGTCTCCAGAAGTTAAGAGTTAGTAAAACACATCCCAGTAACAAAAGCAGTTGCTAACTGCAATGCACATACCATCCTTTACAGGTTAAACAATGGCTCACAAATAAGTGGATTGCAGACCATTTTATGGCCAAAGATGATGTATGGAAAGCTGCTTTTGTCTGGAAAGACCAAATGAAACAATATTTCACTTGAAATGAAGTATCACAGGAAAACATTGAAGGGCATGATTATCATGCAAACAGTTAATGGCAGCTCAGCAGAAAATGATCCCCACTTGTTAACTTTTAAGACTAGTCACTAGCCATACTGATATTGTATGGTGAAAACAATGAAACCCCAATATCTGCAATAAAAGATCCATCTGGCTGTTTAGGATGGAAAAGAAGTTATTTAAGGAGTACTAACCCACACAGATTTTTTTGAAAACACCCTATGCATCAAATACACATTTGATTTTGCATTCACTATGGTGCTAGGAGTCAGGATTTATAATTCAAATTATTAACTCCACAACCAATGTAACATCACAAAGCTCAAACATCATCTGAACTTCTGGAAATAAAGGCAGAAAGCAAATGACCATATACCCCTTCCTAGACCTGTTTCAAGCTGATTTGTGCTCTGCTCTCCTAAAGGAATCTATGTCAGCCTTGCAACATCTATGCAAAGGAGGAAATCATAACACTTGCAGGATTTGTGAGTCTTTTGACATACATTGCATTTGCTTGCTATTTGTTCTTGGTGGAGGAAAATCAGCACTTCACTATTTTAAGCCAACAGCTGAGTTTCAAATTGACAGCAACACAAATTGGGGCATCAATTTGTATTCTTCTGAGAGCATCCTGGCTCCCTAATGTTGATTTAGACTCCTCCAGTGCTGGTTCAGGCCCCCTCCCCCAATACTTTCTGCTGGTTTTAAAGGGAAATGGGCAATAATAACAAAAAAAATGGTCATAAAAGATAAAAGACACAAAGTATACAATAAGGCATAAAGTGATGTAATATACATATATATATATATATATATATATATATATATATATATATATATATATATATATATATATGGGAATATATGCGATTTCTTATTTCATAAATAGTAACAAAACAACTAACAAATTTCCATTGATCAACATAAAGAGGGCTAAATCTGATGAGAAACCCAAATTTTGGGGGATTTTCAACTGCCAAGCCCTTGGTTTGCCCCCCAACCATTTACATAAATTGACATATCTGGCCCAAATTGTCCATGTATGAATTTATTCACAACACTCAACAAACCTGCTGTAAACTCATGTAGTTGATGCTCAGGAATATTCTTGTATCCCATCTTCTCCAGCTCCCTCTTAACGTGTCGTTTCTTCGATTCAAAATGAGACATTTCCCGAATACGTGACTTGATCGGAGGCTAAATGTCAGACAATCGAGCAACTGTAAAGGATTGTGAATAGCAGAATTGAGAGAAAATGCACCCCTCTTTCGATCAACTGTGACAAATGGATTGATATGACAGACACCAGATCATAGATTTACTGAAGAGCTATATGCACACCGTCTTCCTCATCACTAAAAGTGAAGAAAATCCCCCCACAACTAACCATACACTTCGAATCGTATTCGAGACACATACATTCCACAACATAATCGTTATTTCGTTGTCGTTGTCATGGCAACAGAGGCTACCAAATCGCTTCCAAACTATCCTTCATGTTAAAGGAAAACTTTCGTGCTCATGAAGGCAATTTGCGGTTTTTATGGACAAGATTCATGATGGGTAGGGCTGTAAAGCCTTGACGGAGAGATTGAATGGGCATGAACATATTTCTCCCACAAAGGAAGTGATGGAAGGTCGGGTTTATGTGATGCCACTCCTGCCCACGTCGCAAATAGTTACATTTTCACTACGCTTTACCTTTTCTCCCTCATGTTTCGATTTGCATGAAGCATCTCGACGTTTGACTGAGTGGTGGAGAACATATTATTGCCAGGAAGTTTGAAATATTTGTCCAAAAAAGCCAAGACACTGTTTGGGTGGTCAAAGGATGAGATGTATCCTAAGTGTGAGGCCGTCCAAGGGTTTCGTTTCGTTTCGTTTGATGATTGTGTGAGGTTTTCGTTCAAATGGTTGTGGGAGAGGAGCATAGGCAAAGAGTTCCACAACTTAATCTCCTCCGGCCCCCCAATGTCAGAACCTCAACGGATTGAGGCCACCAACATGTGTATATATATTTATATATACATATATATGCTTTCATTGATTGGGGCAATTCGTAAAATGACGTCTTTCAAAAACTGTGTACAGCAAGCCACCTTCTTTTTCTGCCTTCCCTAGTTTCGTTTTGTTATGTTTCGTAAGACTCATTATATACGTATATAATATATTTCAAGAAATAACAATATATATATATATATATGTTATTTCTTGTTATATATTATATACGTTTATAATGGGTCTTACGTTGTTATTTACTTCACATTGTTATTGTTATTTCTTTAGAAATAACGATATATATATATATATATATATATATATATATATATATATATATATATATATATTGTTATTTCTTGATGATAAATATAGCTCAAGTAGGCTGAAGTTTGTGGCACTGAGATCAAAGTCTGTCCTATGTGTGGCTTGTGTCGCGGCCCGTGGCCCTGCAACCCAAGTGTTCCCAAAAACGGAGTAATTTTGTTTATTGCGTCGAGTCAGACAGTACTATAGGAATCGTGTAATACAATAGACACGGTCGCCTGTGACTGGCTGACTCCGTCGGTCTCCGGTTAAATACATGTGCCCGTTCTGAGACTCGAACCAAGCACATGTCACACTTAGAACTCAGATAGGACTCCGTCCGCCCTTTACCCACCTGGTCACGGCGATGGCCAAATAAAGTTCTTGGGGGAGGGGGAGGGGAGTGAGGATACCGCCGACCTTTACTGCGACTCCTAAAACCTTCACAGCACCGCAGACCAACACAATAGTCCCTGGATATCTATATCAAAACCGATGTATTTCATCCCCCGCCCAGTAGCCCACTGAGAGCGCCTCGAACATTTCAGTGCCCATTACAGATCTACAAGATTTCTTTAGACCCTTATGACATTTTAACCCTCGCCGGGCTAGAGGGGCAGGGTGGTGGGTGGGTCAGGAGAACCCCCTCTCCGATTTTTCGAGGATGGCCATACAACGAAAAGGCGTAGAGGTATAGAAATTGGGGCGCCTTTTCATGCACACTTTTTTAAAAATTGTGTCAATTTTTTACTTCAAGTCACCTCAGGCCAATGGTGCAGTGCAGGTCAAGTAAGGCCAAATTAAAAAGAACAAAGTGTCATAATGAAAGCTGCTGTCAGAAGACAACTGTCAACTGCTGTCAACGCTGTCAGAAGACGACAGAGCAACAATCAGCTACCTCGCATTGCGCGGAAATGTCAAAGTCAGTGACAGTCAAACTTTCGGGCTTGTTACGCCAGCAGTTGGGGTTGCGGTCTTCCTTCGGTGGTTTTGGAGTCTGAGTAGACGCCCTGGTGCTTCTCGCGTCCTTTGCACATATACATTGATCTTTTGACCTGTGACTCGAGGTCAGGTCACGATCCTCACTGCAATTTTCAGACGCGCGGCGGAATATAATCCGTCAATTATGCCTTTAAATGTTATTAGTATCCATGTGTGCTTTAAAAGTACTGATATATGGTAAGAACTTACTTTTTACTTTTCAAAATGAGCCTAATCGCATTTGGCTTGGACTGACCGGACATGATATTTGAAGAAATGCTGTTTGTTTTCAATGGCTGCACACTTTGTACAGTGAGCAATGATCAGAGCCGCACCCATAACTTTTCTGTCCAGCTTTTACGGCCCCATTCTTCTTATTTTGGCCGCCAGAATATAAAACCAGAATATAAATATGAAACCAAAACAAAATGTATAACTTTCCGTCAAATATTAGGCTTTTATACTGCGGCCACACCTGTCGCCTGTTGGCTGTGTGACTAACGCGAAGGAAATACTTTGGACATTAGTGCTGTGATATGTAACGGATATTGCATGAACTGATGTTGTAGGGTTTTAGCCTTTGCCGTGTCTGATCAGTGAAAGTGCGGGAGATGATACGACAAACATAAAAACTCCCGACTTTTATGCATCGAAAGTTTAACCTAGGTTGACCTTGTTGACCTCATTATGACAGTGGTAGACTTGACATGCATCTTTAACACATTTCTGGCGTTAATTAGCCAAAAACACATTCTTCAGCAAGGAGAAAAACGCGACTCCTGTCCACACAAAAAAAGGAAATTTTTTCTTTCACTTTCAGTTTCGTGTGCAACGGTCAAATTTGACCTCATGTTCTCTTTACCACATCAGATAGATAAATCAGCCCTTCTTGTTACGTCTAACCTCTTTGGAACAACGTAAACAAACTGAATGTCACACTTTTCTGCCAAAAATATCAACATGTGATTTGACCTAAGATGACCTCAGGCTACCTCACCATTAACTTGACTGGACTCTAAATTCGCCAAGGACTTTCCAACGGTGTCTTACCTTTTCTATGCGACTTTTAGTTCTTGAATGGGGGGGAAGGGTATCGGCCCTCCAGTCTCCACAATGTGCATTGCAGATGCCAGGGTCTTCATACGGGCCCCATCGGACGTGCTTGAGAGCCTTCCAGATTTCCATTGGGGTCTTGGTCATTTGGTCATTTTCAAAGTTTTCAGGCCAGTTAGATAGCACGAGGCCCTTTTAAAGGTCCAAGTGCTCTAAAGAGGTCACCCAAAACGGTACTCTTTTGAAAGCCCAGGAACCCTTGCGTTGGCTTATATCCCTTTTAAGGCCCAGGGGCCATTTTCAAAGCTCACAGTCTCTACTTTTGGGACACCCTTCATTTGACTTCTTGGAACGGGGGTCGGCAGGAGAGCTGGGTCTCAGAGTGATCCGAGATACGCCTTTGCCAAAATGAGGCGTAGTCTACAATGAGTCTGAAGCGAGACTGAAGATCTGTTTACTGAACTGAAGTTTTTATAAGGATCAGGTCTGCCACTAATTTCTACTTAGTCTCATGTTACATTCTGTTAATTTAGCGCATTTAACATAACGTATAAAAGGAGTCCAATTAATTTACTTTACTGGTATGAATTAATGTGCGCAGTTTCCTATTATTTTCCACTATTCATGGTTCGAAGACCATCCAAGCTAGGACCTCTCTGGTATGAAGGATATCCCTCTGTGCCTGTCTTATGGATGTCTCAGTCATAAGAATCACCTAGACATTCCTAAGGTCCCTCAGATTCTTGCGTGTTCCTGATGTGATCGGGGCCATCTTAGAGCAAATATTTTTGGGGTCCATTAATCCTCCAAGTTCCCTTCCAGCCTTTGCGGAGGCCTTTTTATCATTTTCGGGCCTCGAAGACTACCGCGAGGCCCGTTTAACCTTAAGAGGATCCACCAGCCTTCAAGGAGGGTCATCTTGAGTTCATTTGAAAGGTCCCTTAAAATTTGTGTTGGGCTCTCAAGATCTTGAGAGAACCCTTGATGTTTTCGGAGAATCCCTCAGACACTTCCTTTTCCAGGTCAAAACTCCTCTCCTGAATGCCTGAGGACTCTGCTAATATCTGTAAACTCTGTAAACATAAATAAATTGCCTCTTTGAATGTCGAGGGCCCTCTTAAAAGTTTCGTCGTCCGGTAAAGACATCTAATAGGTTCTTTAGATAATTCAAAGGCCCCCCATACTGTAGAGAAGGTCCCTCCTTGGATTCACTTTAATGTTACATTGAAGTTTTTTTCCTGTAAGGCCTTTAAGCCTTCGAATGAGTCCTTGATGTTTTCAGATCATCAGTTTTCTTCCGATTGACTGATTCTGCATCCAGGCCTGGCAAATGGCTGAGCACGTCACGTTTGCAGGCGCTTTGGAAAGTTTACGAACGGTGGGTGGGTTGTTGTTCTGTTTCGACGAGTCAGCCAATATGCAGAGGCGGGGTCGAATCTAAACACGGTGAGGTGGTCCACAAATGGAATAGGCTGGTTGTGAGAACATAGGGTTGGATACAACAGAAATGAATCCGCTGTTAGAAAGATACCGCACTATGTATTTGCAAAAGCCAAAAGGCATGGAGACGACCGAAGAAAGGGATAGCCAAACATTGATTTATTCGAAAACAAGCGGCGATTGAAAATGAGGAAGGTATAAGTACTCGATATGAAATCAGCATGCAACGAAAACTGGGGATTTATAAAGCAATGTATCTTTTCCGCTAAGCCGCTCTACGAGAAATCATTTCAACCAGCTCGAGCTGGGCGTCTAAAAAAGCTGGAATGGCGTAAGGACGTGGATGGGGCTGGAGTACGGGCCTCCGAGTTGAGGGTTTTAATGCACAGCCCTCATTCTGAATTCAAAAGTTCCTTTTCGGTGCGCGTGATTCTGCGCGAATTTCGTATCAATGATCGATAATTCCATACCGCGGGACAGATTTAACCTCGCAATTCCAAGACCACGCATTAAGGACATGAACATGTCTGGAGGCTACCGCTGCAAAGAGTCGTAAACCATTCCCGATGTTGCAGGGCCAGACAGGCTGCACCCTCGCGTCCTGCCCCAGGACGCAGCGCATCGCCCTCTCCGCGCGTCGCCGAGGGTGGTGACCGGCCGGCCGCTGGTGGCGCCCCTGGCGGCCGGGCCCGGAGCTGCTCGTCTGATCTGAGGCAGTCGGTCGTCGGGCAGCGGCCGGGTGTGGGTGACGCGCGCACGTGCGTCGGCGTGCGTGTGGACGAGTCGCCGCTGAGGACTCCAGCTCTGTAAGGGGCTGCATGGTCTGAGGCATCGTGTCGGTTTCAGGTAGGTGTGCAGACGATGCGGTGTATTGTCAATGAATTGCAGATTGTCGCATGATATTTAATTCATCGCGGATGTATGAATACAAATATTAAACATAATAGATTAGTGCCATCTCAGATTTTGCTCACCCAGTGGTCACGTAAAGTGACCACAATGCCCGAAGCGCTTTTGACAGTGTATCATAGTTTGAGTTGAACACGAATATCCAGGTACGGGCATTGGAACGGTGGGGGAGGGGCAGGGGGCGATGTACCCCGCACTTTTTAGGAAATTTTATATCAGCCGTTGGAGAAAAATGTCCTTGTCTCACCTTTTCTGGATGTTCCAATGTCCCTGCTCGGAGAAGCTGCCTAGTCGGACATTCTGCTTCGTGAAGTGGTGCGATTTTGAGTGAGCCATAGTTTCTGCTTCAGAAGCTCGTAAGGAATGCGTCGTTGAAAAAAAAACTGTAGGTAAAAAGACATTTTCGCTCTAAGCTAAACATTTGAGAAACAACGAGGACGATTCAGAGACACCATCACTTCGAACTGGCTATCTTATTGTGGATGCTGCGAACTAAAATTACGATTGACTGCTCCCTGTGTATTCTGTCCTACGTTCGGTAAAATTAATCCCGGCTTCGGGCACGTAGCCAGAATTTTCCTCGGGGGGGGGGACTGCAAACGTCAAATTCTGTGGTATGCCACTGGCATACCATAGATACCATATAGATTTCTATGCCGAAGTCCATAGAAGAAGCAGCAGTTTATGTAACTTACCCCATATTTAACGCACAGGAAAACACAGAATGTTTGCTTTTGCAACATATATATGATCACCATTACGTAGTCCTGCGAAATCGCCATATATATATATATATATATATATATATATATATATATATATATATATATATATATATATTGTGTGTGTGTGTGTGTGTGTGTGTGTGTGTGTGTGTGTGGGCCGCTTGGCTCAGGGAGGGGGCATGGCCATCATGCCCACCGCCCCCTTGGTTACGTTCCTGCCCAGCTTAGGCCTATCGAGCGCTCGGATCAGGCCAATTATCGGCCTGCCTCGTGGCGGGCGACTCAGCCCGCAGCACTGCGTCAGCACCCCGTCATTCCCCTCCACCTGGGCGCTGCCGTCATCTGCATTCCACGCGGCTGCCTTCATCCCGCCGCAGTAGCTGGAGAGGCGCTCGGGAACGACCGGGTGAACGCGAACAGAGTCCTCCGGCCGCCGCCCCACAAAGAGGCTCAGTCACGACCGCGGCGGGCGGCGGCGGGCGCTACACAGGCGGCCCGGCCACGGCGCGCTGAGGCGGCGCAGGCCGTTACTCCACATCCGGTCACCGGGACGTCCCCGCGCGCGTCGCCACCGCAAGGACGCGCCGGCCGGGCCCGCGCCGTCGCGGCGCCGGCCGGGCAGGTGGGGTGTGGGACGCCGGTCGATACCGACGCTGCATACCTGACGCCGGCCGGCCGCCCCCGTGGACAGGCGTCCGCCGTCGGCATCGGCGGTGGGGACTTGATGGCGACCTGAGCAACCGGCTGTGCACGATTCGTCACAGGCGGGACCGGCTGAGGATGGTCCGACTGTCGGGGGGGGGGGGATAGATGCGGCTTACGGTGGAAGGGATGGGTTCTGGGAAAGTTTAGGATTGGCTCCGAGAGCTGGGGATTCAGGACATTCGTGGGAAACGAGGCTGAGCCCTAAGAGGGATGTGATGACCATTAGAAAATTTTCATTTGACTGTTCGCTGCCTACGTTCGGATGTAGTTGCAAGAGACTTAAAGCTGTAAAGATCCTTAATTTGGCAATAGTCATCATGGATCAAACCGTATCCCTTATTCATGGAAGGAGGTACTTAGTCTTTAAGACCGACCCCTCCGCCCCCACCCGAAAATCGCCCCTTACAAGACTGTTGGTTTTACTGACAGCCACATTGCCCCTGTGAGTACTGGCAACCATGCATTGCCTCCGTGCAGAGGGCGTCGTTTCCGTCCTCCAGCCGCGGCCTCTCACTTTCCTGGTCTCCGGGAGCAGCCACCCCACCAGCAGCCCCGCTGTCGTCATTTCAACCGCTCCGTATTCATGAACCTCCGAGAACGGCTTTTGTGACACAACACGCTCCAACGAGGCATGACGTTTACCTGCAGACTGATAGCTGGCAAGTGTTCCATTATGACGCCCGAACAACTCCTCAGCGTTGACGTCCGTACCACCAGGCAGCTCCAGCCGGGGCGTGGCTGACCGCAACCCGCACGGTGGTTTTGCCGAGGCTGCAGTTGATTGTTCTCGGAGCGCATGGCCGGCTGCACGCGGCGCGCGATCGGCGCATTCCTGTCTGGCCGCAGCTGCTGCGGGCGCTGGCTGCAGCGCGGCCGAGAAACCGATCGATCGCCGGCGTGTTTCGCGCGGCTCCCGACAGGCACCATGACCCGGCCGTTAACGGACACGCAGCGGCAGTACTAATCAGCCGTGTCAGCGCCGCCCGCGGGCCCTCCACTAACAACGGTCGGCCCGATAATGCAGCACGCCACCCAGCGGGGGCGCCGCCTGTCGACTGTCGGCCATGCACCGTACATGGCGCCTAGAAAGTTGACAAGAATGCGAAGGGGCTGGGGTCTCGACCCTTGAGGCTTAGCTTTAAATAATCGTGGCTTCCTGGTGAACAGAGGGCCTCAAAGTTGAAACCGCTTAATAATAGCAAATTGTCGCGGCTAGGTGGCTTAGGGCAAAAATGGAGTCGAGAAGTAAAAACGAATGAAATTGGCCAACGCTGTAAGCGCATGAGAACCGAAAGGTGTCAGAAAAACAACAGAATGCCACTTTTATTGATTGTGTTTACCTCCGTATATACACTGACGACAACGTTCTGGAGGTAAACACCTGGTCCCACTGGTCCACTCGACTGTGAACAGACAGCCCTGCTTGGATTGGCCGGCGGAGAACTTCGGCCTGCAGCCTCACCTTGGCCAGTGGCTTAGTCCCACCGCACAATTCTACTGCGATTTATGGCAGCAAGGCACACCCAGCCAGTCCATCCATTCTCTCTGACGGCACCTGAGGTGACGCTCGTCCTAAAACCTTCACGGGTGGAACAGCAATACTGGCGGTCTAAACAGCCTCCGCACTAGATCACATGTTGTGCTGGCCAGCTCCCCCCCCTCCGCCAGCAGCAACAAACTTACAAACCTCCGGACTTCATGGTCAGCAATTCTCCCTTTCGTCTTGCCATTGATCTTAGTTATTAGTGCTTCGTGGCGAAGTATTCCTGCTCACTGACCTCCGTCCTACTCATAAGTCTTCTTCCTCGCCAGTGTCGTGCCCTCTTATCAGTGGCCTCCATCCTATTCAGTGACCCTCGCTTCCCTCTAGGTGACCCCCCCCGTTCAGCATTTATCTCCTGCTCAGTGACCTCTGCCTGACACGATCCGCCTCAGAGTCTTGGAGCGGACGCCGCCGGCCCGCCAGTTCCGCATTCGGCGGCCTCCGGTGGGCCCAGCCGCCTGCCGTCACCGTTGGCTAGCCATGAGTGCAACGACTGAACACAGACTTGCCGCGCCGCTGCATCGGGCCGCCCCGGGGCTGCGGCTCCTGAGACGGTCACAGGCCCCCGGCCGCGGCTCTAAGACAGTCACAGGTCCCTGACCGCGGCTCTGAGACAGTCACAGGCCCCGGGGCGCGGCTCTGAGACAGTCACCGACTCCGGACGGCGGCTCTGAGACAGTGACGGACCAGGGGCCGCGGCTCTGAGACAGTCACAGGTCCCTGACCACGGCTCCGAGACGGTCACAGGCCCCCGGCCGCGGCTCTAAGACAGTCACAGGTCCCTGACCGCGGCTCTGAGACTGTCACAGGCCCCGGGGCGCGGCTCTGAGACAGTCACAAGCCCCGAGCAGCGGCTCTGAGACAGTGGCGGACCAGGGGCCGCGACTCTGAGACAGTCATAGACCCGGGGACTGAGGAAATCACAGGCCCCGGGCCGCGGCTCTGAGACAGTCACAGGCCCCGAACGGCGGCTCTGCAGACAGTCACAGGCGCCAGGCCGCCCACTGCGACTACAAGGGAGGGACGCGGACGGACTGGTGGTCTCGCACGGCCGGTACGGGGCGGGCAGACGACTACGGTCGGCCCTGATGCCGTGAAAAAAAACACACACAGGGGTCGAACGGAGGCTGACATAAACTCATCAGAGGCAAAGGTGTGCAGAACACGTTTTACGAACCTTCGTAGAAATTAACGTTACGCCCTATGGTTTTGCACAATGCATAGAAACCTTGTCTTGCAAAAATTCCTGGGACCCTTGATTGCCACGAACATTTGGTTGGCGGCTGAGCTGCTGGGGACGGTTACGCGACGTCGGCGGCGTTTGAGCTGGTGCATGAACGATGGAAGTTCGAACGATCACACCAGTCTGGCAGCGAGCCGTTCGTCTACAGCAGACCGTTCTGACTGAGCCTCAGAGTGAGCAGCTGGCTGCGCAAAACTGCCTTTCGAAAACAGACCAGCATACTCCAGCAGAGGAGCGACTGGAAGTGCCGACGACAGGAGACTTACCGACGGTCCAGTCGACATTAAGAAAATGACGCCACTTCATACGTCTCAACTCTTTATTTTGTATCTCAATATGAAACAACTGAAATAGGTCAGTAACAGCATTAACTGTTAACTAACTGTAACAGATGGACGAAAGGAGAGTTGCTTTTGGCCTCAGTGTAAATGGAAATTTAAGCAATGGTATGTAAATGTTCTTGCGTTGTGAATTTGCCGGGTTTTTACGGGCAAACGAAGTGGTTCAGTGATACGATCTAACATTTTATCACCGCTAGACGAACCGGCTTTGTACCTTTTGTGACACAATCTGTCTTGCTTGGAGTAGCGAGTTTGCGCAAGCTGCATGGTGAGGATTGTGTTCAGCAAAACTGCAAACGATAATGCATGACCACAACATCGAGATTGTCAGGATCTTGCCTCTACAAGAGAAATCCTGGCTCAATGTTAGTAGCAAAGCTTCCAGACTTGTAGCTCATAAGTAGCAAATGACGTAAGGACTTATGATGAAGTTTTGACGAGGGTCATAATGGCTTCGTAATCAGACACGTAACAATAACTTCTCCAAGAGGATCGGCTCTCCGGCTCCATGGTGGGCCTAATGTATAAACACCATTCGAAGCATTTAGTTTCGTGATGGCCCGAATTATCTGGGTTTGGGTCATGTTCAACGTCGTTTAGTACTTTTCATTAGCCTTAGAAAATCCTTGGCCAAACTCTCAAAACACATTACACCATCGTTTGGAGAACTAAGACCTCCGTCATCAAAGCATAAATGTCGGGAAAACGGTGGTAAAGCCATTTTACTGGAATGGTTTTTGTCAAATTCCTTTTCATTCTACTGCCACAAAAGGAGAGGGAAAGCTCATCTTACATCGACAATGTTTCACCTCCAGTGACCAACACATCCTGATCTGACGCCACAACTCGTCATGGAACAGCTTGGTCATTCGCGTCGTCCCCGACTGTTTCCCAGTTTCTCCCCCGTCCGGCCCGACGCCTTTCACAGTAGCTCCTTCACGAGCAAGATCGCTTGCCTCCGCGATCATCTTCGGCCACAGCGTCAGCAGGCCTATCCAGATATCGGGTTGGCATGGCTGCCGTCGATGTTGGTCAGATTGGCCGGGTCGAAAGCCGGCCGGCGGGTGAGTGGTTTCACCGTCGCATGACGGGGTCGTGCCACGTGCCTCGACGGCGGGTCCCGGTCTGGACCGGGCCGACCACTTGCATCCGTCGACCGGTCCTAAAGTGGCGAGACCTGGCCCCGTTCACCGCGACAGCCGACCACTGCTGACCCAGTCAGTGGCCAAACGCTGCCGATCTTGCGCAAAATGTAGGTCAACACATACCGAGGGGCGCACAACACCGCTCATGGATCGCGTGTTTGCACAATGTCTGTGATCCGCTCTCATGCATGATCACCCTGTTGCTCCGCACCTGTCTGTTTTCATGGTCACATGCATCTCGTGGACATGACTGTCACGTGACATTAGTTTGTTTTCATGAATAATGCAAGCTTGGTTTATTCCTCTGTTTTCGTAAGTCTTAAAACCGCTATACTCTCACAACCTGGTTATAACTATAGTAAGTGGAAAGTAAGAGTGTCTTTACGGTGTTTTACTGTAGTATCTATCTCGCTGTAAATATATTTGCCCTCATTTTCGTCAGGGTAAGAGTCGGCTTCTGTTTCGTTCTCGCTCTAATAAATGCAACATTTTAACACATTATCTTAATACTCCATCTGAGACATAGAGAGTGGGAGGGGAAACGAGGTATAAACGTCATTAAGGGAATGCAAATGAGTTTTTAGCTTACTTTGGCACAGTATTTTGTGCTAATGTACTTTAATAAATGTGCACAACCACCATATAATCCAGAAACTTGCCGTCTTATTAAACATGCAATACAAGATGAGAAGAAAAATGAGGCATGATAGCCGTACCAAAATAACTACCACCAAGCTGCAGGAACGTTAAGCGACAGTTAAGGGGGAAAAACATGAGATGATTAAACAGAAAGTTCGAAATAAACTGAAAAAACTGAAATAAACTAAAATGAACCGAAATGTAAAAAAGTAAAAAAATGACCCGAATCGGAGGCCCCAGTCTAATTTGTATGTAGCTACGGGATTCTTCAAGTATTGGCATGTTCTGGTACCTCTTCTACTTTCTTGACCGTGGCTCAGTTGGTATCTAGGGCTCTTGTCTGGTAGGATAATCATCTGCGCACAAACCGCGAGTATTCTTGCTGTACGTAACGCCATTGTGGTTCTGTCATCTCTCTGGTGCACAAAGAACCGCAAATAGCCCCACCCGTTCCGCCACCGTCGGAGCACAGAGGCTTTTGCTCCGGCGTGTCGGCCGCGGCTCGCCGGCGGGCCCTGGCGCGAGCTCACGGTCCGTTCCCTCTGACGACACCATGACGCCGTCTGGGCGGCGTCACCCGTTTTTGTTCTGCCAGCCCGCGGCCTTTCAGTGCATTCCGTTAGCCGAAGGAAAGCTCGCTGGCACGGTGCGGTGAACGGCCGGCGCCGGCTTCTGCAGCTGCGGTGATGACCGCTGGCTTTTCGGCCACGTCTGACGATGCGCACGAACTCCGGCCTGACGAGGAGAGCGGTCCCAGGGCGTCCTCCAGCAGAGGACAAGGCGAACAGACAATTACGGATGCTAAGTACGACCGGCCTTCGCATCGCTTAGTAGGATGATATCGGCGCTGGCGAGCCGTCAGGGCGAGGGAAAAGTGAACGCGGCATTCTGGCGGGTGGAAGGCCAGATCTGAGCTCAGACTGCAGCCAGACACAGACGGGCATTGTCCGGCGGTATCTCAAAATTCCTGGAATGCCATCGATTGGTGGGCGCGTGCCGATGTCGTCACAGCTGCTGCATGTAAATCCGGTTGGACGCCGCCAAAGAGCCAATCGATCACGACCTTTCAAGCCCGATACGAAAGGCCATCGGATGGTAATGAATAGAAAGGACTGATGACGCCAAAGGAATACTGCTACTAGGCATCGCCTATAGATATACCCTGATGTCTTGGACAAAGGTGATCGCGTACCAGTGCTTTGATGTGTGCGGTGGCTAACATGCTCGTCCTTGTTGTGTTTAAATTCCTCTTCACACATCCCCTGCTGTTAAGCTGATGAAAGAGCGTCCAAAATAGTCCCTCTCTTCATCATAATTAGTTTCATCTGTTATGAGATAATCAATTTATACGCATTTCACTCACCCTGACGCCTGTTCCACTTAAGATTGTCCGGACATAGACCTAATAAGAAATAAATTAGTGGGCCATAACAGCCACCTTAAAAGCCAATTTTAAAGTAGAAGATTACGGCTTCTCATGTAGGTAATTTTGATCCCAGCAGTGGGCACTTGCTTTTGCTGACCTGGACTACATCAAGACTGGAAGAATAGGCTGGCACTGACACTGTACACACATTCCACTGGAAACAAGGCATCACCATAGCGCTCTGGAGATGAAACCAATTTTAAGGAAAAGGCGTAATGATTTAGTATACTTTACAAAACGGTTTAATGGAAATGGAATCTTGAGCAAACAGAGGGGTAAATCAAAACACATTGGTAAATTATTTGTGATCAGGTGGCAATGAACCGAACAGTAAGAGCAAGCACTCGAAGCTCATCGAAGAGGACATAGACTCTTGCCCATGGGCTAATGACACTAATGGCTTTGAATTATGAATGCGTAATTTTTGCATGTTTTTATTTGCTTCGTACAGGGGCTTAGGAACATCCAGAAAAGTACAGGGGTGCGGAACTAAAGACGTTTTTCCTCAGGGCTAATGTTAAATTTTCCGGGAAGTGGGAGGTCATACCCCCGCCCCTCTGATTCTGCGCCCATGGCTTGGTGATCGGAACTCTAAATAGATCATGCCAACAAACTTCACACCATCTGAATGCCAGCCAGGCATTGACAATAGTGCTTCACAACTGGAGGAAATGTTTCCAGCTCCCCTTGCAAAAGCTCTGGCTGTGGTTTGGGAAAATGCTCAGGCGTTCGTTAGTGTTCCCCATCGGACAGGTTCAGTTCGGGCACGCATTGTTCCGCCGACTTTCCGTATTGGACGTGCGTGATGGGCCTCCCACCCGGAACCACAAGACGCGCCTCAAGTGCGTCGTAACACATTCAAAATGTGAAAATAATAACGGTAATAACGTGAATGCCGATGCCGCCCGTCTTATGAATACCGTCCGGGAGAGATTTACTCTCCGGTGTGGGCTGTTGCCCGCCGGGAGAAGTCAACGCACGACTGCGGCCGTAGCACCGGCGACTGCGGCTCCGCACACGAACACACCACCGAGCCGTGAAAACGCGCGCGACGGAGGGCCTGTCGCCGGTTTTTGCCGTTTGACGGCCGGCGGCGATTAGCGGCGCCCGGACGCGTCATCTGGAGGCGTTTACGTCCGGACCGTGGCCGCCGATAAAGGTTTTTGTCACCGTCGGCCGGCGGGATCGGCCGGACGCTGTCATTACGCCAGTCCGACGACCTTGCTCCGAGCCGGCGGACGTGACCGGGCAGCGCGCTCCGCGGATCGCGGCGCGGGCCCCGGCCGCCGTCAGCTGGCGCCGTCACAGCGCGTGACGCGGGCGGAGCCGGCGCTCGGCCGGCGCAGAGGGCAGGGACCTAAGAGCGGCGGGCGGACGACGGAGAACAGGGGCGGACGGTGGCGGCGCGCAGACCCGACCTGGCGGCGCGCCGGCGGCAAGAAGCCGCGAAAGTCACGATATCGGCGCCGTCCGGCCAGGAATGCGCTGCAAAAACAGGTCTCGCCCGCATCTGGAGGCTGGGGTCGTGCACTGGCCGCGCGTGATACTTAGCCCGGTGAAGTCGTTCGTGCGGTGTGTTTTGCACGGTGATGGAAAAGCTGATTTGGCCGATTGGGAGCAAAAACTTGTCAACTCGTCGGACGTTAAGTTACCAGGCGGCGAATTTCACCCCTTTTAATGCGTTTGATACACACGGGGTCAAGTAAATGTTTTTGTTCGAGGCTAGCGCCACAAACGTTATCCGACATCAATACCGCTCAGCTGTGCCAGCCACGTCAACACTACCTGCACACACGCCCACTGACTAAGCCACAAAAGGTCACGGCCGTTGTCTGACCCCGACCTCTCGCCGCAGAGGTGACCATGTCGGGCCCGGCCGACACCGGGGCGGCCCCGCTGCGGCCTGCTCTGCCGAGGGATCCGGTGCCGCCGCCGCTGCTGCCGAGCGTGCCCCTGCTGCAGCGGGAGCTCTCGCAGCTGAGCTTCGCCAGCGTCTCAGGTGACAGCGCACCGGAAGCCGACCGGCCTCGGTCTGCACGACGCGGCCCGCGCGCCGGCGCCGAACCGCAGGCGCGCGGGTTTTTCCTTTCGGCGGAGTCGCACGCCGTCGGCGTGTCCGGCCCGAGCGGCGGGAACGTCTCGCTCGCACGCTGCGGTGACCGGATACGGCGGGGTCGGTTTGCCAGCGCCGTGGCAGGCGGGCGGGACGCGGGCGGACCGGCCGACGGCCCGGCTGCACGTCCTCCGGGCGGCTGGCACACTTGCGCGGCGCCGCGCCGGCCCTGTAACGGTGACGGGCGAGTGGGCGTGCTCTGACGTCACTGCTCCACCCGCGCCCGCGCTCGTCTGATGTCCCAGTTGCAACGGGCAGGTCCCGGCTGCGGGCTGCCGCGTGGAGGCCTCGTCACCTCCCGGATGCTGCACGGAGTGGCCGCCATCACGAACCGGTCGGCACGGGCTGCACCGTTGTTTGTTGCTTGTGTGTGGGTTGGCCGGGGTGGAGTGCGAGTGGAGCTTATGAAGAGAAGCCGAGCTAGTAGCGCCATTAGTGATGTTGGTTGATTGTTGGTACCTAAGCGCGTCTTGGCATTTCACTATTTACTGGTGACCTCGCGTAAAAAGAGACTGGGACTTACTGGCATATGTTCGATTAAATGACTGCCAAAATCCGTGTGGCCGTGCGCACACTTTTGGACTTTTGTCCGGTGCACAAAAGTCCTCTTGTTTTGATGCCTCTTTTCCTTTTGTTTCTTCGATAATTATCCCTGCTAACGGACAGTATCCAAGGCCATGTTCCCTATAATTGCGAAATGTTTAACATTAAGAACTCGGCGAGACTTCCCATGCTGGATTTTAAGTCAATTGCCTCACAAGTTTGGCGGAAAAGGTCTGTGCGGGACGGAGGCTGCCTTATTAGTATATCATTTCGTCCTATTTTAGGCGCTCGTGATGCATTCCAGGTCGTGTTTGGTTCACCAGGAAGCGGGGAACGCCTCACTACCAAAATAGGCGAATCCGGGACGGTGAACGAGTTCCTGATCGAAGAGACGGTGAAGGAAACGCCTACAAAACGGAGACAAAATGTGAAAGGAAATTCCAGAGAGAGAGACATACATATACATAAAAGGAGAGAGAATAATGTACATACACGTATATGTATATATACATATATACATACATATGCAAAGGGTAATGAGTATGCGTTGCAAGGGAGAGGATGAGGGACAGGAGAGAGAATGAGGGAAGGAGATGGGAAAATGGAATAACAGAGCGGTAGATGAGCGAAAGAGAGGAACATGTAGGAACAGTAAAATGAAAACAGACCTGGGAACCAAATGCGACCCGAAATGAGGCACCAACGCCTAAAATCAAATTTTCTGGCAGTGTTGAGGAACGCTGAAATGGAATGTATTGTTTTTTCTTTAACAAGTCGTCTACATTAAAACGACATTCCAACGTTCAGTTGCTCTTATCAAGTCCGGCACGGAAGCGTATTGAGGATTTGAAAACAGGACATGGTACTAGAACTAGGGATGCAAAACCTCCTGAGCCCGCATTGTCTTGTAAAGTTGAATATTTGTCTTATGGTCTGTCGTACGACCCCATGTCTGCTCTGGATTCGGGCCTGACAACTCATTACTTTAGGTCCCATTATTGTTTTTAGTAAATCAACCTTATGGTGATATTCCTACCCAGCCGTTATATAATGAACTTTTTTGTTCATTGAACGTTTTTTTTTATTAATATTCGCAAGCGTGAACTGAAATTATAACCTTATGCAAGGAACACATGAACAACGTGGCTTACCACCTTTATGAAATATGTATGCAACGCCATAGACCTAATGCCAATCATTAATTAAAAAATGGACCATTCCCTTCCGCCATTCAACCCGCCTATTCGCGTAAGCTGGTTTAGTCAACAGTTCTTCAACCCGCGCCTGACTGGCAGTCGGCGTCATTCACGCCGAGCTGGGGCGAGGGGGTGGGGAAGGAGGGGGGGGGGGCGGTTGACCGTTGCCCTCTAACTCAGGAACGGTTAGTCGCATTACAAAAACAGACATACCGTTAGGAAGCCCGCGACAAGTAGAGCTCGAAATTTGCCCCATTTTTTGTTTGTTTGGTAATATGTAAGCCATTAACTCTTAATATTTGTGTTCTCATGACCAGCTATGTGAACCGGAGAAACGGCCTGGATCTCAGTGGCCATGATTAATCAAGTCTAGGCAAAGGTACCTAAGAAAACGTAGACGTCCGCAGATACTAATAAACGTCTAATTTCTCTGACTTGTTGAATATATACGCGGAAACACTGAGCCAAAAACATAGGGATTTTTGCGCCATTGCACCATGGGCGACGGTGCCGAACGTGGATGCAATTACTGGGCACTAATTTTAGTCTTCCTTTGGTGAAAGTAATTTTTTGAGGTGGTGCTTTTTGATGCTGGTGGTTTCTCCTATGTTTTTTTCGTGTTCAGGTTTTAGACAATTCGGTAGTTATCAGTCTAAACATTTGGCGGAGCTTTATTGTCAAAAGTTTGTTTATTTTAAAATGTGCCATGCCTTAACCTTTTGGAACTTCTTGGTATCATTCACAACTATAAGCGCTAATTTTGCCATTTTCTATCTGTCCTGAGTCATTCATCGCCGACTTTGATGGCGATGCATTTTGGCTCATAACAGCTATTGATGTCTTGACCTCAGTTAAACGGTTGGGGGTCATTGATACTTTGGCCAAAGACGATCACTGGATGTGTGGACCATTTCACGCCCAAAATGTTTTAAGAAATTCATTCAGTTCCCGAAAAAAACGTCAACATGTTTTGAAAATGGAATTAAAATTAGGCCGATGACCCGGAAGTTTCCAAAAAATCCGAAAAAGCAGATTTGTTGCAGCTATCAAGATCTTTAATCACTGAACGCCTTTTTATAATTATGCCTTTTTATAATATATTGTTTTCTACAAAGGTTACAGAGCGCTAAACTTTTTAGCATAAGCGTTCTTGACCTGACCGAGGTCAGAGACATGACTCGATCCGAAGTCAAAACTTTAATATGAAATGGAAAAAGGGTCGGGTAAAAGATATAAAAATCGTGGTGCTGCGTTTGTTCGTTCTTTCGCAATCTTTCAAAGGCCTGGGGGGACGGTCAACTGTCCCCCCTCACTTGGGGCCGGGTGAAGTTGGTTTAGCTCTTCTGGTCCTTCAAGGAGCCTCACGTAAACAGGTCTCAGACGTCTTGCGATACAAATGAGGTGGACGTATTTATTTATTTATTGTGCTTCATGGAATTCCCCCTAGCTGTGACTGGATTATTGGGTCTATTCTGGATCCCGGGTCAAATATTTGCGGCTCAGAAACAAGGTTTAAAATCACTGGTATATACACGTACTCCACAAGTGCGCGAGGTCAAAATAGTTAGCAATGGTCATGGCTTAAAACTAGTCGTTAGACATATGCCTGAATCCCGATGGAATGCAGACTATCCCCGTGTTGTTTGCAATCCTTTGTTGGCCTGGGTGGGTCACTGCGTTGTCTTGGAAAGGTCGTATCCTTCCGGAACAAAGCAGAACGCAGATGATGCAACACTTACCCTGTTCAGCTTGAATCCGACGCAAAACGAGGATGATCTGCTTTCCATCGAGGTCCCGGCACATGTCTGCTGATCGTCACCGTGAAACAGATTCCATGGATATCTCCCAGGCGTCCCCTAAAAGAGCAACTGAAAACGGAGACTGGCATCTCACGATTTTTTAGTGATATTTACCATAAAAGGATTGCTGCACAATAAACAAACTGCCTCTTGCCGGAGGCGGAGCCACGGATGTTAGGTAGGTCTAGCATTTGATCTCGCCTAGTACTCAGACGGCCAGGATGATCCCTGTTTTTGCAAGAACACGAGGCCAGCGACTCTGGCTTTGCCATGGCGACGGGTCTTGTGCAACAGCATTAATGTGTGGAGATGCACCATGTCCTGTGCATCCAGCCAACCCAAGGTCCCTCGCACGTTCGATATATGTTGGACGTGTTCTTTCCAGAAGTTACTCGGGCGAAGAGATTCGAAATTTTTCGAAGAATAGACGGTTTTTACGTTTAGACAGATTCCACTGGTCTTTTTTTGAAATGATGACAGAGGCATTTAAAAATGAGGTATCTGGGCGACGAGAGAACAGGACGATAAGAAAAATCAGGCATGACGCTTACGGTTGCTTCGGCGGTTATGTGCTGAGAAATGCCCTACCTTTCTGATGATGACGCTTTTTGACAATTGCATCATAAATGATTTACACACGAAAATTCATTTAACCGAACATTGCATTGTTTTACCACCTTTGTTGAAGTTTCACAAACGTCATTTCTCTGTTCATTTTCTGGCTTAGCCTCGAACTGAGGTACGGATGTGACCAGCGTGCCGTTTCTTACGTCGTCCACCCTTTGGTTTCAGTCACAGAGGACATGTCCAGCATGCATACCCAGGAGCAGCTCGTCGAACAGATCAGCGACGTAAGTACCTCTGGATGCTCTCAGATGAAATCGCCCTGTTCTGGAGGGCCTGCCGTGTTATGCGACGCCCAGAATTCATCGGTGTCCCGTCTGGTATCGTTCTGAGACCAGGCGGCTCATGCCGTACTATATGCACCACCTACGTACTTACATGGTAGGTGGTGTGGTCGACGAATGATGCGACTTTAAAGACTAAAGTCGCATCATTCGCTGCGGTACTTTCCATTTCATGCGGCATTCAAAGTTGGGACAAAAGGCAAATATAGCGAAACCGTCGTGGATGAACAGTATCGTAACTTCGTTAATTTAATTAACGTTTCGCAATAACTATTGGCCTCCCAGCTAGTCACAACATTAATGAGTAATTTTATTTGGAACACAATGTGGTTACCTGTAATACCCAAGTACTTTTATTGGGTCATTGTGGTGAAGCAGAATGGTGAATTCTTCACAATCACGAAGAAAACTAGCGATGCCTTTTGCTTTGAATTGCGTTGTTTCTACGACAAACATAGTAAGATTACTATTGTAATTAGCCCTGAAAACTGCGGTTCCGTACAACGACTGCTTGACTTCAGCTCTGTGTCTCCATCTCGCGTAAAATCTAAACTTTCTCCCAGAAGGTGGTAGACACTTCTGAACGAAAGCGAGTGCTCTTTGTTGTGTTCATAAGCAGAGTGTTTTACGGGTTCGCGTTCTTCCACTCGTGTAAAGGAGCCATAATACCATGAAAGCATGGATGTTACTTTCGTACTGAACGAAGAAAACATGGTCATGTTTTCGGGTCAGTTTGAAAATAGTGTCTGTCCATGATCTGGGAAAATGGAAAGCGGAAAATGTTATCCTTAAAACTAAACCAGGTTCATGGACACCCATAAAAAAGCCTTGGAGCGAGTGGCATGTCCCTTCATTCCTGAATCCACATCGACACATAGTTAAAGTTAACGGCACATAGTTAAGAGCAGTTAAAAAAAAAATTATTCTAGCTGTTAGACATCAGGTGAAAGAGAAGACAGAATGGTTTCGAACATCGAAATTTTGTCGGCTTGCAGAAAGCACAGAACAATACTAGTTGTTTCGGTAAGTACGAACTGGTTAATCTTACTATAATTTCACACATTCCCACGGCAGCACGACAGTCTGCAGGTCATGTTTGGTGGCTTGGACACGACAGTCTCAACTAGGCAGTAATCAGATTATTAAATTCTGGTTCTTCAAAGGCACACACAGCAGCTATGGCTTTGACACGTCAGGCGGGGGCTGCAACCGGAAAAGATGTCGAGACAATGGCGGCATTTCCTGGCTCAAGTCAGCAAAGAATAGCCGGCGGTTCTGAAACGCAGACATGAACAGGTCTGCTGCCTATCTCGTCCCGGGAAAAAATCGGCATGCATGAGATCAAAGAGCTGTGTTGCGTCCCCGGACTGGATTGCGCCAGTTAAACCAAGCGTTCCAGGGCAACTGGAAAACACCACTTTGCCGCGACATGCAATTGAAACGAGTCTTTTTCGCCGGCGCTTAAAAGCCGGCGTGGCCGCGGGCCCTGCCCTGGACGACACGCACGGCCTTCACGCCCTGCTGGCGAGGGTTGACTGGCGTTTTTCTGCGGCCTCAGGCGTCGGCCGGCCAGCACAACTGCCGGCACACAGCAGCGGGCCGACAAAGACCGATGCCGACCCTGCATTAGAGCTGCGTCAGCGAAATGACGCTGGGTCACGCAGCAAGCCGGGCCGGCCATCCCCTCCGACGGCTCGCGAGCGGTCAGCAGCAGGGGGGGGACGCACTCGCCGCAGTTGCCCTCCTCACTAAGTGACGTCACATCCGTCGCCCGGTCGCGGAGGCGCGAGCCGGACCGAGCGCGAAAATACCGACCACCGGAGGGGCACGTCCGTGAAGGCACGCTCGCCGCCCTTTTATCAGCACAGTTCGTGCCCGCCGGTGGCGAGGCGTTCGGGTGGGAAAACCGGCCGTTCGAGGGCGGCTCCTGTGGGAGTGGGCGCGGCGTCTGCGGCAGCTGGCTGGGCGGCGATAAACAGCGGCTGGCGCGGCCGCCGGCGGCGGCCCGCTCCGTGCCACCTGCCGCAGCGCCTGATGACGCGCTGCGTCCGCTCCGCAGCCGGGCCGCCCGCGCCGACCGTTAACGTATGCAGACGCACGGCCGGCCGGCTCGGCCCCACATACCGTGACCAGTGGACCGGCGGACGGGAAGCGCCCAGCTCTTTCCATCGCCAATAGAGGTGGGCCATCTGGAGGGAGTTCGTGACCGCTGTGTTCGGTCTTGCAGTGGCGGCATCAGCTCGGAGGGCTTTTTACTGTAGTTTAACCATCCGCTCTGTCAGATCTTTTCCCTCTTGGTCATTTCAGAAAGCTCATTTGTGCAAGGCCTGCAGCCATGTGGCTGGGCGAAAATCCAAAGTGCACACAGCGCTTAATTTCCCGGAGCCGGCTTTCATGAGGAATACCGGCGCCTAATGGGAACTGCATGAGCAGCTTTCCCCAGGATCAGGGGCATTTAAATGCGGCCTCGGCCGCCGAAAGGCTTGCAAGGCCGTGCAGGTGTGGAGTACACCTGCGGCGGCGGGAGCTTCAATACACCGCCATCACCCGCTGAGCTCACCATGTACTGGCCGGCTCCTGGAGGCCATGTATATGTAACCAGAGGAAGACCGCTGGACATCAAGACTTGCTTCCGAAATCCCCCACTTCACCATTAATGAGATATCTGAATTCCCCGAGGGACAGTGCTCAACTGCACGCCATCTGCATCAGCATGGTAAAACATCGAGAGGAATGTCTTGCAGTACAATGAAAAATGTACCAAAGTGGCTGGATATAGAGACAATTTGACAATATTAATGAGTTTTTTCTTGAAGCCGTAAAACTGCCCTTTGCAAGCAAACGTTGCTTCTTTTTTATTCCTAACACTTGTTGAATTTCAAGCAGTTTTAATGTGACGCAGATCATGTATTGGAGTAGTGTTTGTTCGTTTGAGTACGAGATGCTGAGCTTTGTTGGAATGGTCCCAAAAGACCCTGTTTCGCCGAAGCCTTGACGTGGCATCACTCGTTATGCCATAATGCAAAAGGCACCCTATCGTCTTGTCGTCTGACGTTCTGGCAACTTGGTTGGGGAAGATCCACTCATAATAGCAATGAATGCGACAAAAGGTTACGAAAAAATCGGGCAAACTGACCAGTCTCACATTTCTTTGTCTTCTTCGACAATGATAAGACAGCTTCCAAAACATGATGTTTAAAAAAAAACAGCTTCCAAAACTGCCAGCTTTGTTGTTGGTCGTCACTTTTTACCATGGACGTAAGAAACTGGGGGATGTCATAGGCCCCACTTTTCCGAAATTTAACATTAGCCCTGTGGGGAAAAACGTCTCCCCCCACTGTTTTGGATGTTCCTGCGTCCCTGTTTGTTACACACAAGGTTACCCAAATATACAAAATACTGTGACGGCAACTAGACGTATAAGATTGTTTTCGATTGTCACCAAACCTAAGATAGCTGTTGAGCATTTGCTAAAATCATTAAACCCCGAAATCGGTTTAAGGGCGGCTGACATTTTTGAACAAGGCAATCGGAAGTTCTTCCACCAGGCCTCTTACAGGTCGCACTGCTACAAACAGTCGTTAATTTCGGCCGAGAACCTCGGTCTCAGCAGCGGCGCCCGGCGGCGCGGACAGCTGACAGTTTTGCGAGTTCACGAGTCCCAGCTGTCGTCCGGCCCAGCGGCGGCAGACTGCGCGACTGTGACCCGGGCCGACCCAGCCGGCCAGGAATCACCCGCCGCACCCGCCAGCTGACCGACTGCAGTCCGACCACCGGCGTCCCACGCCACGAACGTGAGCGGCTGTTTAAAGACAGCGGCGAGGAAGTCAGAGGTTTTTCGGGCCGTACACAGTGGGTGTGGAAGTGGTCTGTGACCGATGCTGCGTTTATGATTAGTAGACAGGCATAAGGTACAAAACCTACAATTGTTCCACAATACAGAAGTTATTAATGCAGGCGAATGTTCCACGTAATTTATGAGATGTGTAATTTATGTGACGGAATGCACTATGGATGTGTCATTACGCTTGTATTCCGTTGCTTCCAAAGGCTGTGTATGCTGACTGGAAATTTCAGAGGAATGATTCTCAACGGATGTTTTTCCGACCGAAGCGCCGTATTGCCGATGAGATGTAAATTTTCACAACGCTTCAGAACAGCGAGGGCGCCATATTAATAAGGTTGTGGAGGGGTACGCACCAGACTGTCAAAATACAATGCGCGCCGGTTACAAATTACCTCACTGCAAACAATGTTTAGCTGATCTACACATAACACACGTCAGCCCCGAGCGGATTCCAGTTGCTGTAGATAGCTAGCTGGCATGCATCGTCTTATTCTAGGCCCTGTCTTCCAGACTGCCCGGGAATATTATTGGCGAAGCCATAGATTTTCGTTGGGCACACCTGATGTCCCCTAGCTTATTGGATCAATTCAGGGTGACATACAGCCGACTGACAATCCATCATCGACTAAAAGCGCACAGTTCAGCGAGAAATTCTCAGCAACACCACCATTGATTTCCAGCCCAATAGGAGCATGAACACCACAACTTTTCTGTCCCCTCTCTCGACACGTGGAAAGCAGCGCTAAATTGCGCTCCTATTCAGCGGCCAGAACCAGGCGCCGCCGTTGAATGGAGAACCTCCAGTCATCACTGAGGACGGCCCGATATCACGTGCTTGGCGTTAGCCTCACACTATCACGGCGTTTCCCCGGTTAGGACCCACCTCACGACAGATGACTACGTAGCCGCAGTTTCAGCGAAACGTGAAAAATGGTCGTCGCTGAGGCTGTCCGAGAATTCCACGTCGTTTTTTTCCTGATCATACTGCTTGGGGTGTGAAGCATGAGATTAACGAGTAATTCACTGACGAAACGAACGAACAAACGAACAAACAAACGACGAGACGAACCAGCAAACGAAACAAACGAAAGCAATTCGTTGATTGTGAAGGGCCGTCAGTCTTTAAATCGTAAGAATAGTCTTAGATTGAGAAGTAAATAATACATCAACAATGTCCAAAAATGAAAATCCCCTCCCCAGGAACTGAGCGGTTGTGTCTGTTGAGGAAATGCCATTTGAATGACTGAATATTACCCGATAGAGAAGAAATGACAGCACTAAAATATCCGATGTATATGCGGAATGCTTTAAATAAAACCGCATTTTTCAGTTTTGTTTTATTAATGTAGATATTAATAACCGTGGGCAAATTCAATGCGACCGTCTTGCTTGTTACCACCCCAGTTAGACGTGTGAAACCATCAGTCGTTCTTGATTTCAGGAATATGACTTTTAGTGAAATGCAGCTCGTAACCATCGGGGCAAGAAGACACGGTTTTATCCGCACGTGCAGTGACAAGTCATACGCGAGGCAGCACACTTCGCTGTCACAGGGCACTTTGGAAGTCGGTGCATGCGGTCAGCTGGTACCTGTTAGCCCCGTCCACGTATAGCCGTCGCCAGACTGAGCGCTGTCGAAACTCGGCCAATAGCGGGTGGAGTCAGGACAGCACAAGGCTGCATTGCCGCTCGTCGGCCCCTCGTTACGGCTGTGCAGGGCCCGGTCATGAGGGCGTAGTCAGACGGATCGAACGCTACAAGGCCATCGACCAGCCGCCACTGGGACAGACAGACACTGGCACTCTCAAGGTCAGACAGTGCCCGCGAAAGGCTAAGGGGAGCCGGTGACGCTGGAGCGAGACAGACAGGCTTTACATTTCTCCGAAAGCAGGACCGGGTCCTACGCTCAGTACTGGTTGAAGCGCTGTCCCCGTGTCGACCAGCCGGCAGTGAGCCAATATCAATATAGCCGCTGACGGTACGGCGGGGATTGTCCTGTAACGATCCTATCGACCTTCCACAGTGGGGATCGGATGCAGGGGAGGGGAAACGGTTCATGCTCTCACCGGTCCGAGAGGTCAGGACGGGCTGGTGTGAGGTTGTTACCAAGTCAAGTGGGATGTTTCAGCTAGATGCTGCATTGCGCGTACCAAACGTCTGACATTTGCTCAAGGCTACTCGAGCTGTGATCGATTTGAGACAACGCGCTCTTGAAAAACTGATGGCGTTTATTTCGACTCACGGTCACGTCATCCTTTCATGGATGCGAACGAAAACAGAATTTTGAACACGTCACAGGCTACCACGGCGCGTGACAGAAATCCAACACGGGCCGAACCGTCAGATCCGCGCTCGGCCGGCCTGGCACGGTCAGCTGACAGAGCCGTCAGGTCGCTGTCTGGCCCGGCCGTCAGCTGCCGACGGCAGGCGGCCCTCCCACCGGCCCACATTCGGCCGCCTCTCGCGCCGCCCTAACGGTCCTGCACGGCGCTCTCGGACGCGGCGCCAGGCGCGGCATCACATCGGCCCGTCTCGGCATCACACCGGCCCGTCACGGCGTCACCCGCCTCCTGGACCGGGAGAGAGGCTGAGTCATCGGTACGCCGTCCCAACACGGCGTCACCCATTATCGGGCGGGGCAGGGACTTGGTCAAAACACACCGTCCCGACACGGCGTCACACCGGCCCGTTACGGCATCACGCCGACCCGTCACGGCATCACACCGGCCCGTCACGGCGTCACCCGCTCCTGCACCTGGAGAGAGGCTGTCATCGGCACGCCACCCCAACATGGCGTCACCCAACTGCCGGGCGGGGCAGGGGCTTGGTCGGACCACACCGCCCCGACACGGCGTCACGCTGCCCTAATATGGCGTCGTACCACTCCAACACAGTGTCACGCCGCCCTATATGGCATTACAGCATTCCAACACAACAGCAACTGCTCTTAGGCCGGCTAGCGGCCACGTGGCCGGGACTGGCCACAAACAATCCCAACGCACTGCTGAGTGTTCCAGCTTTATGTTGCCGGAATCGGATGACACTCATTGTTCTGATCTGCTCTGCCTCAGTGAAAACACGGAAATGCACTGGACTCAGTTTTTCATACGTTTTGTTTAGTGCCGTCTTTTTGTTTTCAGGCAAATGTGGCGTTGACATGAACGCAGGACCTTTTTACTTAGCAATTATTTTATATTGCCGTCAGTGGTCCTAATTAGAAATGATTTGTTTTAGAGCAGATCGACACAAACATCCACGGTACGTGTCGAACTGATTTCACATGTCATTTCCAATAAGAGCTGAAACCTTCGATATCTCCCTTACGCTCTTTGTCCTATCGCTAGTGGATCAAGTCAAGTTTATGTTACACTAAGATGCAATTGTGAAGACCCACATGAGCCGGAAATTCTTCCAACCAACAAGAGATCCTTTGCATTCTCACTGAGCTCGGCAGACTTGCGGCCGAGCGATGCGCTCGCCTGGCAGCCGCCGACGAGCCTCGCCAGCCGGCCGTTAATACCCAACCCGGAATGCCGCCGCCTCGAGGGCTTCCATTAATGCGTCTCCGCCGACGTCGGTGCGTCGCACGCAGGCCGAGCGGGCGATTTCCATGCGTCGTGGCGAAACTCCGCGCCGGTAAATCTCGACACGGACGCCCCGCGCCTGCCGGGGAGGAGAGCGGAGGCGCCGACCGTGTCCCGCGCGACGGACGGCTCCGGGGCATCGTTTCAGCTATGCGGCGGTGGCGGTAAAAGTGTCCGGGCCGGGCGCTAATCCTAATGGTCCGTGGCGGAGTGCGGCGGAGAGGATGTCTCTCTCTGTGGCGTGGTCGCGGACCGCGGAGGACACTCGCGCGGGGGAATGGAATCGGTGTCAGCTTGTTGCCGGTCCGGGATGGAGATGACGAAATATAACAACTGTGAGGTACAAAGGTCCAGGACAGAATGTTGATAAAGGAAGGAAGCACAAAGATGATGTTGTTTGATACTTGGAAACTTTCGAATGTGAAATGCGGAAGGTACGTCTAAAAGCGTGACGTTTGTTCCCCAAATCAAAAGTATTTCTTTTGCGATTGTTGCTTGAGCCGAGTTCTCAAGACCCACACAAAACACTTCGAAAGCATGGAAGAATACCATCTGGTGGATAACTGACCTCACGCGATCATGGCAGCCTCGCTGTTTTGTTTTGTTTACTTTAAGGCGTGGATCTGCAACAGGTTTCAAGACGCGGAATGTCGCAGAACTTTTGCGCTTTCTGCAGACATGATGGTACGGCCCAATGGAGGATGGCTGTGCGTATCGCTAAAACGTGCCGTGATTTCTTCGTGGAAGCCTAAGGATAAATATTATATAAGCTGTGAATCCATGGCTCAGATTATGCACATTTGTCAAGTAAAGCACTCCATGGTTATCATGACTTTTTTTATCCGTGACTGTGAACGGATCTTTCAAGCAATGATTTCTAGGAGCATGCCCGAGATCTTGGGGACAGCTGCCGACAAAGTATCACCGTGATCTTTGATTGCAGTAGAAAAGGGCGATTAGATTACTTTTTGGGTCGTGACATTAAGGTATTTGAACGTCTCTTTAGACTAACTAAGACCCTCATTGCGGTGATGAAAGTGTGCTGCGATGGCTCCAGCCGCCAAGTGGGCTCTCAGGCGGTCGCGCAAGTGCGCTCAAACGCCCGTCCTGCCCGAGGCCGGGCCATCCATTGCCTCGGTCGACAGCAACAATAACCCGATTTCTCCATCCGTCGCGGCGCATTCTTGGCTGCGCTTGTGTGACCCCGCCACAGTTCACGCGCCCTCTGACCGGGCTGCTCCGGCACGCAGCCGATGCCGCCCGAAACGCGTCGTCGTTGTCGCCGTCGTCGTTGTCGTCGCCGTGGACTGGGCGGAGGCGGTGTCGGTGGCGGCGGCGGGGCGAGGTGTGTCGTGATCGCCATGACGACCGTCGGCCCGGCTGGCATCGATCTCGGCCGTACAACAGGCGGCCGGCCGGCGGAGCGGCCGTCACGCCGCCGACCCGGCGCCGTCCGGACCACATAGCCACCTGTGGGAAGGTCATCTGACAACAGCTATGGGCGCCAGGTCAGGCCGGACGAGGCCGGTCGGGCGGCAGGCGTCACCGGCTGGGCCCCGTTTAGGAGCGGCGGTCAGCCGTGCGCGCCGTGTTCACCACACAGCGGCCGCCTCGCTCGGTTCGGACAATGACTTCCGGCGAATCGGAGGACACGCGTAGCGCGCGCGACATTTATTTCGTGACTCAGGTGTACTCAAGACCGGTGACTCAAGCGCGGTACGTCCGGCTGGCCCCGTCTCCAGCTCCGTCACGAACTCCGGTAACCCCCGCTAATCACCAGACTGGGCTTCTGATCTGCATCTCGGCCCGTCTGACTTGTCTCGAACTCGGGGCTGCGCAGTCACCAGCGCGTTGAAGCAGCCACGCAAAGCAAATGCTGTACTCGCAACTTCTCAAGCCCGTCGGAAACCGTGCACGGGGCCATGAAGGGACCTCCCCCCCCGCGGCCAGGCTCTGCCGCGGCCGGGCGGGGCGAAGCGCTCCAATATCGAAACCGAACCTCCCACTCAAGCTGCGCCTGAATGGAGCCGGTCGGGCTTTGTTCCGGCCAGACCGGCGCGGAGGCAGGGGTCATCCACACAGGGCCGACTTTCTAGCGGTTAGCGGCCAGCGCGGCCGGATGCGCGGGTCGGCCCGCCTCACGGGCACGCGACGCACGCATCGGGCCCACGCCGACGTGGCCGGGGTTACCGCGTCCATATTGGCCTGTTTATGGTGAACCGTTTCATGTAGGGCGCCTGGGCCGGAGGCTGATGCGGCCTTTGTTCGGGAGCGGCGCGTCCCGGCCTGACGGGAGGTATTAACGCCGCAGCCAGCTCCGTCACTGACATTTTATCTTCAAACTAAAATGGCTACATAAAAATGGGTACATACCTGCTATGTACTTTTTAAGCATATGCATAAAAGAAGTAAGCTTAAGTGACATAGGCAAAATATACAACCTTACTGACACCACAATGCTTTGCATTATTTTGTATTACGTTAAGGCATTTTGTAGCTATCATAAACTGTACTACGGTGATGATATATGACATCTGCAGACAATGCTAATGTAATAGGCAGCATTATTAAAAACTTCATCATTGCAATAGAAATAAAAATGGGCAGTCGACGCTTCTCAAGGCCACAGGAAACATTCTGTGACATTATTTCTTAGAAGTATTCATAAATATCATTTCAGCAATCATTTCCTAGAACAAGTCTATGTACGCATAGAAGTAACTCAAGTTTGGCACACAGTTCATTACGTTTTCATCTCCGCAAGTTTGGCATTGTGCATATGCGGGACTGGTCAGAGGATTGGGTCTGCGCAGCTCCTGATTATGTAAGATTTCGTGTCCTTCCCACGACTCAGCAACAGCGTGACGAATCATGTGAGCGCCAAACCCGGAGCACGCTCCGTCCGAGCTCCACGGCCGCCGCCGCCGGCCCGGCCAGGCCCGGCCCGACCGTGCACACAATGACCGCGTGCGGCCGATCAACAGCGCGCCTCCAGCGGCGCCCGGAACGCGGAAGAAATCGAGCAATATCTCCGGGGCGAGGCGTCTTATCGCGCGCTTTCATCGGAGGCAGCTTCGGCTGCAGCCGCGGCTTGGCGGCGCCTTTCCGTGCCCGCGGGCGGCTTTCGCGGCGCCCCTGCTGGAGCGCGCTGCAGCGTTCCCGACTCCGGAGACCAGGTCTGTTCCGCCCGGACCTCTGGAACGGGGCTTCGCCACCCTCAGCAGCTGGCGCTGTACCCCTGCATGGAGAGAAGGATGCCCTGCCTACAGAGCAGGTCCGGTAGCCGGGCTGGGTCCGGCACCCCTGTAGTGCGGCTCTGGGTCCTCCAGAGCGGGTCCGGTGTCCGGGCTGGGTCCGGCACCCCTGTAGTGCGGCTCTGGGTCCTCCAGAGCGGGTCCGGTGTCCGGGCTGGGTCCGGCACCCCTGCAGGCCGGCTCTGGGTCCTGTAGAGCGGGCCCGGTGGCCGTGCTGGGGCTGGCGCTGCTGCCGAGCGCGGCAGCCGCCGCCGGCGCCGGACGGTGGCCCGTTTCTGCCGGCGCCGGACGCGCGCGACACGGCTAACGGCGCCAGGGCTGCGCCTCCGTACAGTTGCGGTGGGAGCGCTGGCGACGCGCGCGACGCAACGGTACGACATTGGGCGTCACGGCCGAGGCGCTGCCTGCCAGGCTGCTGGCTGCTGCCCGCCTGCCGGGCCTGGGACATTTCTGAACTGAATAGGCAGTCGAACGGCTGGCAGGAGAAAAGTGTGGTAGCAAGCGGACAAGACGCAAGGCCTCCTTGGAGAGGCACGGTGTGTGCAGTGTTGTAAAGAAGTCCCTGTCACAGATCTAAGTTTGAGGTAGTCGATGTTATAAGACTTGTTAAAGACGGGAGAAAGCTGAGGGCACCCTGCAAAAGTTGCATCAGGGGAGTATGGTATGGTATGATATGACATATTTCGAAAACTTCGCTTGCGCAAAGCGCAGTTTTTCTGAAGTTACGTTACCGTTGAGTAACAGTGATGATTTTAATTGTGGCTGTGACCTGAGACGCAAAGTGCCACGACATTTATGTTGTTATCTTATCCCATTTGCTTTGATGTATGTTGGAAAATAGACAGGGCAGTGTTATCACATTGTCGATCATCCGGCTACAACATTATCAGGAATTTACTTTGAACCCATACGTGATTAAGAGCTAACGTATAAATGTGCTTCAGTTTGAAACCCTTTTCCCAGACATATCCTCTCTTGGCGACATCTCACGAAACACCCCGCTCCTTCCGCGTGCCACACAGCTCGCTCGGTACCAGGTAAATCGCCGCCGCCACGGGGAACCACGGGCCGCTCTTCAGTCAGTCCGGCAGCGTCCCGGCCGGCGGCCGTCTGCTGGTGGCGGCGCGGGCAGCAGGAGCGCCGCCGTCAGTCCGACGTCCCGCCGGCCGGGCCGGCCCGGCCTGCTACCCAGGCGCGGCCGATCCATCAGGACGTATCGCGGCCGCGGCCGGCTGCCGGCCCGCGAGCTGTCAGCCGGCGATCATCTCCGGCGCCGCCCGCCTGCCGGCCGCCACTGACCCATAAAGCCGGCCGGCGGCGGCACGCGACGGCGGCAGGCGACTACCCCGCGCTCGGCGGACATAGGCCGGACACAGGGACAGGCGGCGGATACAGGGACATTCGGCAGACGCAGAGACGGCGGATACAGGGACAGACAGTGGGCACAGGGACATTCAACAGACGTAGAGACGGCGGATACAGGGACAGACAGTGGGCACAGGGGCATTCGACAGATGCAGAGACGGTGAATACAGGGGCAGAAGGCGGATACAGGGGCAGGCGGCAGATACGGGGCCGGAAGGCGGATACAGGGACAGACGGCAGACACGGAGACAGACGAGAGATGCAAGGACAGATCGCGGACACAGGAGCAGACTGTGAATACAGAGACAGAAGGCGGATGCAGGGAAGGGGGCCTGGGACTGGGGCAGACATTCATATACTGTCAACCTGTTTTGTTTTTATGCCAATCGGCAACTCAATGTTACTGTCTATCCACGCACCCGGAAAACGGTAAGCAACAGCATAAGCGCTCTCACAGGTCCATCGTGACTATGCGAATATGGGATGGCTTGTTTCTCCGGAGGTCGACAAGTTATATGCTATTCTCTTTCGGATTCTGCGCACGAAGTATCATTGGGAGTCACGTTTGCGATTCACTATGCAGCTTGACTTGCTCGTCGCAGACTCCTGTTTGTCGCGTTTTATTTTGTGCAGACAATGGCTGGAATATTGAGTGGGATAGAATCAATATATTTAACGGCTCTTGTTTACAGACTGAGCTTCCTAAGGTCGTGCATTCTAAAAGACGTCGGCCACTGGCAAAAAGTTGAATAGCTGCGTGGGTCCCTGTGCCGAATTTTTATATTCCCTGTGAAGCTGTGTCCACGGTATGATGAAGGACAGGCAGGTTTTTGTGTGTGTGTGCTGAACTAGAACGAACAAAATCAGGAAATAATTTCGATTTTAGTTAGTTATTGTCACTGGGTTTCCTTTGTATTCATTGAACACATTGTTTTGGGGAGCGATTTCGGTGAGGTGAATGTCTAGATGATGTCTAGATGTCTACCCTCAGCATTATCAAAGCCAGTTTACAGGCCGTCTGACAAAAGCTTTCGATTCACTTTGATAATGCTGTGTGATATGGATGTCGCCATTTGGTAATTCATCGTAAAAGCGGTTCACTAGATACCATCGAAAATTGTACAGATTAAGGCAGTTATCTGAAGGGGCTAAAGACAAAATGTCCAGCGGGAGGCAAGAGAACTTTTAAGCGGCAATAGCCATGTATTTCAAATGTAGGGCTCGCTGACCACGCAGGCATTGTCAGTCGGCAGTGTCCAGTGCCCTGACAGCTTTTCCGACTACAGCCCGATTAACGGCAGCGTCTGGGGCGTCGCCGGCGGGTTAGGACGGTTCAGAAGGCTAATTCGACCCGAGCAGCCGGGCGCAGACCTACATAGTTCTCGTGGAATGCGGTGTTTGGAACCTTTGTACCATGGCGACTGGGCGCCTGGGTGTGATGGACGCCAATTGGTCGTGCTCGGACGGCGTCCGATTTAATTGCGATCACCTTTGTTGGACGACTTTCGAAGACCGCATCCGAGGCTTTGTGTTAGAGAGCGTGTGTGGGTGTTTGAATGAGGGAGAGAGGGAGGACGAGAGAGAGAGGGAGGGAGGGCGAGGGAGGAAGGGAGGGAGAGAGAGACGGAGGGTAGAGGAGGGGGAGAACGAGGAAGAGGAATGGAAAGTAGATGTTGCGCACGCCTCGCCATTTAGAGTTCACCATGCTAACTGGGCTCTTTGAAAGTAAATATCATGGCAATGTAATATCTGATCTGGTGGAAGCTAATGTATGCTCACGTCCATTGTTGTGACACACCGCGCATGCATAAACAGGGCCTTTCTCCGGGAAGCCGCGACCTTCCATCTTCACTTTTATGGCTGATAATGGTGCCACATTCCATGCTGTTCAGCGCGTTGTGCATCCACGATCTGCCATTATTGCATAAGGGAGAAAGCCCGAGCACAGCTGAGTGGTGCAGCTTAACAAAGCTCATCTCGTCCACAGCCTCATCTGATCCCATTAGTCACGTTACTCTTTGTCATGAGGAAGCACTTGCTGAGTAAGGCACGGCCAGTCGCGAGCTATTATTCTCGGCACATGATACACATCTCTCTTGATTGTCCCAAATTCGGCCAAGTCCTAGAACTTCAATGAAGCCCAGTGCATCAGCATGAGATTCTCTCAGATAGGCATGATTTTCAATATTTATACGCCCACTAGCGTATTAACATCATCAAAACTGAAATCGAACTAAAACCCGGACTCAGCCTGTTTCGCTCAAGGCTCTTAAAGTAAAAACGGTAAAGAATTAAAATGCCTACGTTCTCTACATCTTGGTTAAGTTCAGACTCGCATAAGAATATTTCAAGTTGTTTTCGTGGATACGGTTCTGTTAAGTGCTGCCATGGAGCCTTGCCATTACATCTGACTTTCCAGAGGTTATTATTGTTATTGTTTTTGGCGCGATTATTTAGAATGCTATCACCTTTTTTCGGGGTCCTCTCTTAGGTTTTCGAAAGTCATGTGCTTTAGTTCCACCATCATTTTGTATTATTTAGGATACTCGGGTTATGCCTGACTGAAACTGTACACCGACTCATAAAACGTACTTCCTTACCATAATTTTTTAGCTTTCGAGGGCAGAGCGGCCGTCCTTTCAAGTACAAGAACTTTAACAAGTTTGAGATCCTACGCAGTTTTCCTTTTTTACCAAATGCACTTCCTCGCTTGCGGTGGGAATTTGTTCTACCAGTTATTGGGCAATATAGCATTGGTTGCTAGACTAGTTGTACGTAAAAAATCAGATTTGACTAAAGTGCCGTCCGTCTGCACAACATCGTGAAACTGGAGAATGTGATGTTTTAAAAAACCGCGCTCAAGGGCCATTGGTTACTGAGTGGACGCTGGTCGCAACCGAACTTCATATTTTCCAAATCAAAAGTCTGGTTTCCAGGACCCTCATCCATTGTTCGGTCCTTGGTCTTTGGTCCTTGGCTCTATTCCCAGTTCTGTCTACCAAACTTCAGGTCAATAAGCTTGTCTTCACAATTAGTGAAGACCTACTTCGCCATCTCCATGTCTACCTCTCCATCTTCAGATCTGATTCTTATTTCCAGGTCCGTTGTCCCGCCTCCAGGTCCTGCTGCTACCTCTACCTGTACCTCTATTCCTGCAGCTGCCATGTCTTCATTCATCTCGTTCACGCATGCTCAAGATTTGGTGTCCCGTTTCCAGGTCGTTGGCTCCATCTGCATGCTCCTCGTCCGTCCACAGGCCCGGTCTCGATTTCCGGGTTAAGGTCTTCCCGCGAGCCGGCTCTTACCTCCGGTCTTGTTCCGGCAGGTTCAGGCAGCAGTGTTGGAGATGAAGGCCGCCTTCACGTTGGCGCTGGAGCAGCTGACCGCGCCGCCGCAGACCGTGGCGCCCCCTGTCGAGGACACTGACAACTGCCCAGCCTGACCAGACCTCTCGACTCATCAGCGAGCTCAAGGTGGGAAGGGCTGCGAGCGCCGACGTGACGCCCACAGTCCTAAGACACTCGAAGGATGGCTTTTATTCAGGCTCTTTAAATTAAAGCTTCGTGGCATCGGGTCGAAGTCAGATTTTTAAGCAGCAGTTGGCAAGCCGCTCGTAAACTCGGTCGGCCGCCGCGTCTGGTTTGACCCGTCGCTACTGCCATCTATGGGCTAACAACGGAACTTTGAACACCATGCAGGTGGAGCTGGGGTCCGCGACGTCGACGTTGCAGCAGCTTCAGGAGGGCCAGGAGCAGACGAGACAACAGCTGCAGCGGCTGCTGTACGAGCGTAACATACTGCTGGACGAGCTGTGCAAGACGGGCAGCGTGTCTGACCAGATCAGGTCAGGGAGGGATCGCACCCATGGCAGCGGGGCCGAGGGAAAGCGTGTCAGTTGACATGTCATTGGGGAAACGTGGAAAGTGGTGTTTTTAGAGTCAGAGGTCTTGAATCCTGCGCACAATGATATGCAAATGAAAAGACGAATCTCGAGATTTTGGTCATGGAACGACAAATGTCTATCACGGGGAAACATCCCTTGTTAATAGGAGGTACAGGTTTCTTTGGTTTTCGAGGAATCACATGCATAATCAACTGCTTTTTAACACTGGCTGATATAAATTTGCATTGTCCTGTACGACGTTTGCTTTCGCAGTTTCCCTGACCTTCTGCGAATTTAATTGCTTTACTGTGCATTTACAGAAAATGTAATGGACAATGAGGTACTGAAGCCTTCTTCTGCATTCCTCTTTACAGGCAGAGACTGCATAACTCGCAGCTGCTGTTTCCTTCACGGACGCCGAGTGGTTGCCACAGCAACGACTCTGGCGTGGGCCACGGGCCGCTCAAGGCTCGCTCGTACGGTCCGTCCGACCCGGAGACCGGTTCCCTGCCTGACGGACCCCTGGTCTCCACCATGGTCCAAGAATACGTCAACGGTCTGGGCAGAGGTAACTGTAGGCTGCTTTTAGGCTCAGCGAGTTTTGGACGTAGCGACTTCTTGTATGACTGGTTCTGAAGGTGGGAGCACTTCAGACCGAATATAGCACATCCAGTTTCGTTTTTAGAACGACATTCGCAGGCTAGACAAAATATTAGTCTTTTTTAGACCATCATAACGCATCCTTGGCCTAACCATAACACCGCAAGGCTGAAAACTTTAGATGATATTTGTTAGATGGCAGTTTATTGGTTTTGAAACTCACGTGTTTCTTCTTTTTTTCTGTTCAGAAGCCGACGGCTACGAATCCGATTCGTCTTTGACAATGGCCGTCAACAAGTCCTTTACTCTGAGCACGTCCCTGTCGAAGCAATGCGGTCTGGAACTTGAAGAGCTCAGCGAGAGCGACAGCGAGGGCCAGGTAACGATCACCACACATTCAAGACACCCACGGCGGACACTTTGTGTTGTTCAAACCAGCTCCAAATGTCAGGTTAACCCGGAAAATCCAGGGTTTTTCGGCTGAGGGCGACTCGGACAATCGGCGGGAATCAGCTGGGTGCCGAAGTCGTCCTCGAGTCAGACGAAACTAGCGCCGGTAGGTGGCAACAGTTGATGTCCGTTTTTCCAACTAGCTGCGAACGGCCAGCGGCAGTGTGTTCGATCAGCTGCTGCAAGCCGAAGTAAGTGGTGTTGTCCGGGGTCGACCGACGCCAGCCGCCTAGCGCCGCTGTTGTTGACGCTGACGTTTCTGACGTTGTTGCCGTTGATGCCTAAGTTGACGCCGAGCGCCGCGCCTGCAGGTAAAACCAGCCGGCGCCGCCGTGCCGGACGAATCCGAGAGGCTCAAGGTGGTTCGCGAGCTGGTGGAAACGGAGCGACGCTACTGCGGCACCCTCTGGACCATCCAGGACACGTTCGCCGAGCCTCTGGCAGCCAGCGAGATTCTCACCGCCAGCGAGCTCGGGTTAGTCACAGTGCTCTCTTACTGGCTTTCTGTAGCAGGTCGTTCCCGTTCAAATGTTGTTTATGAAAGGTGTGGTAACAAAGCTGCTCTTTTGTTGCAGTATGAGTATTTTGTAGCAAAAGGCAAAGCCGCACTAGTTATGTCACAATATCACTACATCAGAACGATTGTTTTCAAGGGGTCAAGGTCTTATTTCACTTAAATGTCATGACTCTGTGATGGAACTGTCATTAGATTCTAGGTCGTAGAGTTCATGTGATATAGGGTTTTGCCTCCTGCTAAGGCGATTGGGATTCCCAGGAATCCCCGAAAACGGTCAGCTCTTTGTAAGTAACTCTAGCTTGTAAGCATAGCCGAAAGAACTCAGTTCCAGTCGACGCCGTTGATCACTGGTCGTGTGGCCGAGTCGGCAGGCTGTCAGGAGGAACCTCACTGAACGCCGGCTCTGTTCCAGCACGCTGTTTCCGGACGAGATCAGCCAAATGTACGAGAAACACTGCCGGCTGCTGCACACGCTGGAGGAGAGACTCGAGTCCTGGCACTGGAAACCTCACCTGGGCAGCATCCTCTGCAAGTGAGAAGCGTCATCCGGACGCCGATCCAGACCGAAGGGAGCGTTCGTCCCGGACCGACATCATCAACGTCTTAGCTGATTTCGTTTTGTATATTTCTGTGATAATGTTCTTCGTTTTACGTTTCTTTTCCTCATCGTACGGTTCCCTCGTGTTCTGATTTCGGTCAGTTAGGTTCTACTTCAAAACGTTAACTGTAGCATGTTTTTACGAAAAAAAGACACGAAATTAGTCGTGAATACTTTTAGGGGTGCTTTATGCGTGACAGAAGAATGTGAAGCCAGGATTCACACGTCATCAGTGTCCTTCCATTGATTCTCGCCAGTTTTATCAGTCGAGGGGAGTCGGATGTTCTCCGGATGTACACAGCCTACGTCAATGACTTTCCCGAGGTGCTGAAAATTTTCTACAAACTCTGCCGCACATCCAACGAATTCACCAAGTTTCTGAAGGTAATTAGTGATGTATGAAATCATCGATCATTTTCACGGCAAATACATAGGCTAAATGTTTGGCATTCCGCTTGCAGGATGTTCATAAAACAGAAGAGGTAAATTCGTTGTGTTTGTGTCGAAAAGACTTGCATCAAAATTATACTTGCATTTTGAAATGTGTACTGAAACTCTTACACGATTCTTGAACGGCCTTATCAGAATAACGAGCATTTGCAGTAAAAACACTGTTCTGTGAAATATATGTAATCAGAACAGCACGAAGTTTGCTTCGAAATGATGCGCCATAGTTATAAATTTTTAACATCGTCATTGGTCGTGCCACACAAACCGCACCCCCATCCCCTCTCATTGCCACATCCCGGCGTTGTACGCACAGACACGGCTGCAGCACCCCAGCTGTAACGGCCTGGACCTGGGCGCCTTCCTGCTGTCGCCCGTACAACGTATGCCGCGCTACGTGCTGCTGCTGAAACAGCTGGTGCGCCTCACGCCGGCCACGCATGGGGACCACAACGTCCTGCAGGCAGTGTTGGAGACGCTCAAGGAGTTCCTGGCGCGCCTCAACGACTCTATGGAGCACTCGTTCCAGCTGGTGGCTGTGCACATGAGTTCACGAGACCTGGATGGAAGGTGGGTTAGTTCAGCATGCAGGAGGAGAGACGGTGGGAGAAGGGTAACTGCAGGAATGTGGATGGTCTCCACACATTAAAACTATATCCAATTGTTTTTTCGTCTCAGTCGACGACCGGTTCGTACATGATGCTCTCATTGGTCGGCGTTTTTCATATCGGTAACAGAAATGCTGTTGGAATATCCAAAATTAACAGAACCAAACCGCATGCTCTGGCTCACTGTAACTGTTCGTCCCTCTTGCAGGATGTCCAAACAGTCGCACAAGAGCGGCGCCTACGAGAGCTCCAAGGGAGGCCGCCAGGGCCGGCCAGGGCCGGGCGAGCGTGCTGCCATGCGCCGCCGCTCCAAATCCAAGCCGGCCTGCCGCGCCGCGCCGGTCTCCATCGACCGGACGGGCTCCTCCAGCAGCAGCCAGACTCAGAGCAGCGAGGAGGCGGCCGCCTGGGCCGCCTACGGCCGCGCCGCCACCAAAAAGTCGCGACGCCACCCGCAGTACGACTGCCAGTCGCTGCCGCATATCAAACACCGGCGACGCAGCCAGCTGTCGGCGGCCCGCTCCGAGACCTGTCTGCGCGATCCGTGCTGCCACCTGCCGGCGCAGCCGCGACACCAGCACGGCCGCGAGCTGCACGCTAAGTCCGTCCACGACCTGCACGCAGAGACATCTAGCGAGGCATTGCGGAGGCTCGAGTTCGAGGAGATAGCGCTGAGCGAACCCAGCCTCTGTGACGCACCGATATCTGATCGGCACCGCGCTCCGCAAAAACAAAAGGCAAGTAAAGCTGAATTAAATTGTCTCGTATCTGGGCGGAATCGTACATCAAAACATGTGCTTCCATCAACCGTGTGGTCATTTTATTGATTTTATTCACATTTAATGAACAAATTGTTTTTCATCTGCTTTTGGCTAGCATGGACACATAATCATTCGGTTGTTAAAAAATGGGTGTTTAGTTTGAGATGATCTAAGTGCAGTTTTTGACATGAAGCTGTCTTGGATGGGAATGAGGAAACTTTTATTAATGAAGAAAAGGGGGATTATTGTGTTGATGGCAGCTTTTGAGTTGCGGTCTTGGACACGTTACACGTTACCCCTTTGAAAAACAAGGAAAATCTCGCCTCGTGCAAAAGCCGATAGTACCGACGTTGCCGTGTCATGTACGTTGCTGAGCCAGGCATCGGTGCTGCGTGCAGGGATGCCGCACCATGCCCAGAGGTCGGTCGGCCAGCGCCTCTGTGCCGGAACAGCCGAGCTCGCCGCAGCCGCGCGACCCCAGCCTGGACAAGGCACTCAAGGCCGAAAAACGCCGGGTGTCACTGCGCGCCATCAAGAACATGTTCAGCCTGAAAAAACGGTCAGTGGTCCGGGCAGGTCATGTCGGACGGAGACGATTTGCCGGCCCATGGTGTCAGCCATCTTTCGCCTTGGTTTCGTACGCCGCTGACTCGTCTGAATTTTTGGGAGCATGCAGTGTGTTATAACGTAATAATATAATAATGTAATGTGATAACGTAATAACGCATGTAGTAAATCCTGAGCTTTGCCGCCTTGAAACGGCGCCTGATCGCGTGACCATTAAACGTGCCGTGACCGTGCCCTTTCTGTTGACATCGACGGGCAGGGCAGTGGCTGCGTCGTTTGTACGCCCGGCCTTCCTGTAATGTGTTGCAGCACGTTTCAACAGTGTTTACTTACTGAGCACGCATTCGCTATTCGAAATAAGCGCCTTGCCGCTGGTGCGTGGTTAATGGCCCAGTAGAGGCCGCAGCACACTGGCTCATTCGGCAGGTGCTCCAGGTCGATCCGGCCTCGAAGCTGCGATTTTCTCGTCGGTCGAGACTGCGACCCGCCGCTTGTCCGCTACCTGCATACATGTTAAATGCTCCATCCTTCGGGATAATGACGAAGCAATAACAGCAGAACATGACAGCTATACTTCATTGGAACGTTTGGTTTGGTGTGCGTTCTTTATTAACTTTTGGACTGTTTTTATCATCGAAGCACTTCAAAGGTGATTCGAAACAGGCACGGCGCCCCCGCTATCGGCCAGCCTAGGAGCTGACTGGAGAGTCACCACAGCAACACAACGTCAACGAATGGCCGGATTTTGGGGACATTTGATTCTTTTGTTTACAATGCGAAAAAAGTCTTATGTTGCGAACACAAAAGCGCAGTTCAAAGAAGGTTTTTATTTAAGCGAGACTAATCCATTTGTCGCTAACGCATTCGTTCAATGAACTGCGCCTATGTGCAAACTTTTGCTTATTTTTTGGGCATTCCTATTCCACTTTTCCATGCTTGTGAAACGCTGTCAATTTTCTACGCAGAAAATAAACATGCGAGAATATAGCCACATGAAGCTCAAATCACGCACCGAGATATCGGAATGACGGGATTCTCTCTGCGAAAAATTGTGGCTGCGAGACCGGATCGGCCGAAACGGCGCGCCGAATCGTGCCACATGGTCGCCCAGCGTGCGGCCTCAATTTTGCGCCGGCCGTAAGGTAAGCCGGCCCGGCGGCGCCACGTTCGATCGTAAACGCCATTGGTTGCCAGGCGACGACGGCGTCGGTTCATGACCCCTCCCCACGGCCCCGGCAGGGGCCCCTCTCGCTGACCTGCTGCTGCCAACAGGGGCTCCCGCTCCGGAGTGCTGAACATCAGCGACAGCTCCTGCGACCTGGGCTCCCACTGCGGCGACCAGTACACACCGCTGCGTGAGAACGCCGCGCCGCCGCCGGCCCAGGGCGACTTCACGGACGAGGAGGGCCGCGCCTGCAGCAACGTCTAGCAGTGGCGGCGGTGGTGGCGAGCGAGACGATGGCGGCGGCGGCCGCCGCGGCTCGGCACGAGACGTCAGGTGCCTGGGGAGGAGCTGCAGCTCTGGGGCGTTTCGGCCATGACCTCGGGTGGCGAGGCGCGCAGTGTCGGAGCTGTGTCTGTGTCCGAGTTGCAGTACAAACAGATGGCTCATGTAAAATGGCCGGAACCCAGACGAAACAGTTCTGTGGCGCCCCTTGGTTCCCTTTCGGTGGGAACAGTTCGGGAGCAGAATGCATGACGTGGATGGCTCAACCTAGACTGTGTTTATCAGTTAGTGTGATGGATTGATCTGATTTAACCGCCGTGATCTGAACGAGTTTCCGCATACAAGAGTTTATTTCATTTTTTACTTTTTATTGTTGCTGAATGGTTCTGTAGTTTCGATAATGATATAGTTTAATCATACACATTTCTCGGATTCGTTAAAAATTCTGTATGCTGTATGTCTTATGCCTTATGGCACTATTAGCAAAGTATGCTGAAGGCTTTATGTACCGAAAAAGAAATCCATTGACTCCTGATATTTGAAATGTACGCTACATTCCAAGCGTGGAATGTGCCTCTGTAGGGCTGCATGCCTCAGTGTGTGGTGCGTTCTTTGGTTTGTCGTGCCACTGTTGTAAATGCACTACCATGATGTCAGCGTTCTTTTAACTTCGAGAATAAACCTTATATTGATCGTCATGTTATACTTCAGGACTCCTTCAAGGCCGCATGCTTCAGCCAAAACTTGATATCGTCTTAACCTGGGACGATGTCAACTTTTTATGCAGGATCAAATACTGTATTCTTCCCATGCATAACAAGGTATGATGAAATGGCAGGCCGGGTATTCCACGTCGGATCGACCATTGCCCAGAACTGGTCTACGGTACGGTCTCTTCGATTTTGATTAAAACTGGTCGTTGATATCACTGGCGAAGAGGAGGGATGTCCAGTCCAGGTATGCCTAATCGATCTCTTTACCTGTGACAAAAACGGTTCCTGGTTCGAAAAGTCTGCCGACAAGTTCTAGTATTCCCGTTGCGTGACCAATCATACATCAGGGGACCACAACTTACGGCGTGTGTTTGACGCCACGGATGCCCTGACTATTAGCAGTGTTAAAAGGACATTTATTCAGACAGCGTTAACGAGGGAAGCAAGCGAACGTAGCCATATGTTCGTCAACCGGGTTCCTGAATGGTTGCTTGCATTCTTACCTGACTGAATGTAATTCACGATTCCTTCTTGACTGAGTTTCCTTGGTCAACAGACTTGGGATCCAGGAAAGTGACTTAAACTGTCAATGACTGGGCTATGTTTAAAAACGTATAATTAAAAAATTAACGCAGATATCAGTCTTATTTAGGAGTTTCAACCGATAGTCGAAATACATACCAAAACATTATCATGTCAGACAACTCATGACGTGACTCTCATAAAGATCTTAAAGATGTGCATAAGTCGATATTACCTGAAGCAAGAAACAGCGGAACCCTAAGAGGTCCTGTACTACGCAGTAACAAACGATTTTTTTATCTGTTTCAATAAAACTGTCGCAGGTAAATGGTAAGGGATTCCTGTTACCAGTAACACACACAATGGTTATGCAAGCACCGTTATAACATATATGCAAGTAAAATGATAATTGCGCAATGCTCGTAATATTCGATTCTTGCCATTCATGCCTTAACTACTTGCAAGCCTAACTAGTAGGAGTGAGTAAACGAAGCTGACGAATGGAGTCACACAGTCGATCAAAAATCAGGGTTCTGAATGCCTGTTTGACCCCTCAATCTGGGTACCCAGGCATCTGATAATGCTAAACATTGCTTAAGCTATTTTTAAACTTGCAGCGTTATTTGGAAGATGAGCAAATGCATTTATTTGTGAATTTTAACCCGCGCATGACCGTCGGTCGGCCACGATCACGTTCCACGGGGGAGGCATTTGGCCGCCCCCCTCTAACTCACCAACGGTTGGTTGCACGATAAAAATAAGCACATCGTTGGGAAGCTTGTGACGAGTAGAGCTCGAAACTGGTCTCATGTTTTAGTTTTAGATAACATGTAAGCAAATTACGTCCTATATATGTTTTCTCATAGCCGACTGCATGAGACGGAGAAACGGTCTGAATCTCAAGGGCTGTGACTAAAAACGCTTAGGTAAAGGCACCAGCGCACAAGAAAAGGCCCGTAAATACCGATACACATCTAATTTCTCGGATTTGTTCAATATATACGCCGAAACGTTGAGTCAAAGACACCGCAATTTTCGCACCGGCTGCCGGCTGGCGCCGCAGCCTTACGCAGTAAGAAATTGACGGAAACTAATTTTAGCGTTCCTTTATTTTCGCGAAAAAGCCTATCCATGTAAAAGTTGATGATCTTGGTGGTTCTTGTGATGGTTTTTCATGCTTAAATTCTGGAAAAATTCATTAGTTACCCATCTACACAATTGGCGGAGCTTTATTCACGAGAGCCTGTTTATTTCCAAATTGTGCAATTTCTTAAAACTTTTTGAGGTTCATGGCATTACTTACGTCTGTGCAAGCCAGTTCTGCCATTTTCCACCCATTCTGAGTAATTCATCGCTGATTTTGACGGTGGTACATTTTGGCTCCCAACAGTTGTTCGTGACTTGACCTCAGGTCAATCGCTGGAAGTCGTTGATACTTTGCCCAATGACGGTAACTAGATGTCTGCTTTACTCCACACTAAAAATGTTATGAAATATTCCGTCAATTTCCGAAAAAACGACATGTCTTAAAAATGGGCTTGACCGTAGGTCACTGACCCGGAAAATTCCGAACAATCTGAGACAGCAGATTGGTTGCGTCTATCAAGATCACTAATCCCTGAAAGCATGATTGTGATATCTTGTTTTGCGAGAAAGTTAGAGGGCGCTAGACTTTTTTGGACATAGTTCCGTTTGACCTGACCTAGATCAGGCACCTGACCTGACCTGAGGTGAAAACTTTGACACAAGATGTAAAAATGGTGAAGCAAAAGGCGCACAAAGTTTCGTGGCTCTGTGTTTGTTCGTTCTCTTGCAATCCCAGAAAAACCTCAGGAGGGCGGTCAACTGCCCCTCCCCCAGTCGGGGGCGGGTTAATAATGTCAAAAAACTTTACTGCAAATCACGTCAGCAGATTTCTGATTCAAGCTGCTAAAGGAAACTGGAAATTGTGCATATTTTCGTTCAAGTGAATGCATTTCTGTTCAGGTCTAATTCATAACCTTTCTACCGTCAGGTTATGAACTGATGCTCTAAGAGTAGGCAGGTTTCGTTCGCCTGGTTCTCATCGGGCGGCTTACCTGGCAGATATCGACTGACTAGATGAAAGTACATCTAAGATAATAGCAAAACACTCTGGAACTTACTCGGGAACTTTCATCAGGTTTAATTCTTCTCCCGTAATGATAGCTCTAGGGCCCATTCCCGTATATTCCAGGGGGCTTATCCCCCTCCCTGGCTCTCAAGAACTACCCTCAGATTAAATCGCAACTAATGGTAATCGATTTGCCATGACGTTAGCTGCATTTTTACGAAAAGACGTTTTTGAAAATCTTAAAAGGAGTGGAGACGGGGGACAAGTCAGAGGTGGGTATTTCTGACTTGGTATTACTCTGCTGTTTATGGCCCGATTTTAATGAAATTGGAGCGAAGGAGAGCTGATCGATAAAACTTCTCCCAATGACCGATAAGTTTGGAATTTTGAGAAGATTCATAGGTGTTCAAAAGGTTTAGAAAACTGGAAAAACATTTTTCGTTTTGAAAACCGAATATATGCAAAAGTCAGAAATATTTCATTCTGCTGTTGAAAGTCACGTCATGTTTTAGGACTACAAATTATCATCAAACTGCATTGTTTGAATAATGTTGGCACAGGCGGCGACAGATAGGTACGTGAAAAACAGGAAACTGTCACGGTCGCATGTTCATCAAGTCAACTTACGACCTTTAACCTAAAATGACCTTAAATAACCTGAGTCACATCAAATAGCCTTAAGTTTATTTCATAGTGTTTGAAGACGTTTCCAGTCATTTGAACTGACCATATTTCTGAAAGTCCTGTTTATGTCCGTCGTGATACAAGATGCGCCAGCGGACATTTTAGGATATAGCTCCCTGACTTGCACTGATATAAACCCGAAACCTGACGCACAAGTGAGGCCAGTGTCTTGAGTCACACTTGTTCCGGATTCTGCAACGTGAAAATTAGCGTCAGGAATATTTACATCAAATTTTGATTTTTTACATTGGCCTGATATCGTGAAACGATTTCAGATCAACAAAAACAACTTTGTATGTTTACTTATTTACTTAACTATACCGTCATAAAACTTTTAAAGTCTGTCATAAAACTGGTCTGAAAAACCCTATTTTTGGCAATCATTTTTCCTCTACGTTCAACAGCGCCAAAGATGTCCTGAGGTGCCTCCGAATATTTGGTCTCGCTCCCCTTTGAGCAAGGTAAAATTATGAAAATTCGACACAATACCTGGAAGGAGTTGGTAAAAAAGTCACCAAGTTTTCCCAAGCTGCTTCAAAAAGCCAGGAAATAGAGAGGAAAAACCAGAGGGGGCTTCTGAAGACCCCTCCCCCTCATACGGCAATAGGGTTAAGTAATGCACTGATTCGAGTTGAGTGAGCAGTCATATACCGGCAACTTGCTCAAAACGTCTGCTTCATGGCATACATGTCCTAACTGACGACCTACAATTGCTCAAAACGTACTCTACACGACGTACTCTACTTTATAGCATACATGCCCTAACTGATAAAATACAATATGTCTTAAAGCTCTATTCAAGGAATTTCAAAGTTATTCCCCATACATTCGTTCTGCATTTTATTCAGCCATATAGCGCCACGAGCGGGCCCAAAACAATGAGCGTTTGCAGAAGGCCCTTTCATTATTTTTCTTTTTTTGTAACTGTTGCTTTAGTATTGTGTCGAATCGGCTGAGAACTGCAAAACATAGTTTTTAATTTATTACATTTTTGACTTTTGTAAGCATTCCTAAGAAAAATGAGCAATGAAAACGTAATCGGCGGCATTGCTCAGACCTGCTAAGTCCGTTTCTGCAGGGTCGGCCCCCAGGGGTGCGGGAGCGCGGCGAAAAGTGGGGGGGGGGCATTCGTCCAGGGGCACCAACCGCCAGGGTGGGCGTCGATCTCCAGCAGGGGCGCCATCTACTTAGAATGAAAGAGGTAGCTTACTTACATATTTACGGATTTAAAGGTACATATATCAAGGCATATTTTATTTGGTCACATGTAGGAGTCTCGTACAAGTGCATGGCCTGTAGACAGGGCAACTAATATATCAGGCGTGTTTGGCCTATCAGGGGGGCGGGGGGGGCGTCTGGCCTGAAAGGGGCACCTGCATCGTAAATGTTTCCGGTCTGTTCAGTATCACGTGAGAGCACTTGACCTGCAGGGAGGCTACCAAATGCATGAGAGGCTCCTGATCTGTACGGGGTGCCTCGCTTTCCAAGGGCGCCGAGTCCCCACCCCTCCCCAGAGTAGCGCCTGATCTGTATGGAGGTGCGCCTGGCCTGTAAGGGACGCCTGCATCGTGGACGTGTCTGGTCTGTAAGTGGTCCCCATACAGGGGTCTGCTCTGTACGGGGGGAGCCAAATACATATGAATGCTGCTTGATGTGTATGAGGCGCTTCACTCACTCAGAGCGCCGAGCCCCCGAGGGGCGCCTGATGTGTAAAGAGCGCCTCGCTCGCCAAGGGCGCCGATCCCCCAGGGGACGCCTGATGCGTAAGGGGCACCTTGTTCGCCTAAGGTGTCGAGCCCCCGAGGGCCGCGTAATCTATGCGGAGGCCGCCTGGCCCGTAAGGGGCGCATGCATCGTTGCATGTTTGGTCTGTGAGGGGAGCCAAATTCTTTAGAGGCGCCCCATTTGTGCAAGAAGAGGGGACACCTGACTTACATGAGCGCCGTGCATTTCAGAGTTACCTGACCTGTACGAAAACGCTTATGACAATTTTTGGGCGGGGACGTCTGGAGGCTGATGGTTACTAAAGATTTAAAAAAGAACTCCTTCAGCAAAACAAAAGAAAAGGAGAAGCACTCTTCGGATTCCGTATTTATTGGGATCAGATTTAAAAGATGTTTCTTTATTTTTTTCTAAACCTTTTTTTGCTGTGGCGCAAAGATGTTGATTTCCTTAAACCATTGTGGCAGGGAGCCGAGCCGAGGGCCCAGCAACCTAACCTTTCCAAATGTGGGTGTCTGAACGGATTTAACCCACTTTATTTTGATCAACGGAAATTTATAGTTTTTCCGTTACTATCTTTTCAAATGGAGAATTGCGGATACACACATAAGTATGTGTATATATATATATATATATATATATATATATATATATATGTAAGACAGAAAGATAGATGAATACACCACTTTACGCTTTATTCTATATCTTCTGCCCATCTCTTATCTATTGAGGCTGTTTTTCGTTACTATTGCTCATTTCCCTTTAAAACCGGCAGAAATTATTGAGGGGCTCAAACCAACATTGGAGGGGCCTAAATCGACATTGGAGGAGGGGGCAGGGTCTTCTCAAAAGAGTACAGACCGACACCCCTGCTGTGGCTTAAAGGGGGCGCCCACATCACGGGCCAAGAAGTGGCATGGATTTTTGACTGTGGGGTACTATAAGGGGCGCAGCGCAGACGATGAGTTTTGAAAGAAGACCCCACCCCATTTCAAATCAGGGTTTTCCTCCGGATTTGGGCCACTTCATCTTCAATTTGCAATCTTCACAATAAAAAAGCGTCACTTATCGGGCCAAAATGACGGTAAAATTAGCAACAAGACCCTACAGAAAATCTGCACTTTACATGATAAAACAAACCGTCTTCTTCGTTCTCCACTGCATGCTCTCGCAAGTTTTGGAACTTGCCTGTTCCTCCGAGCAGCAGCCAGATTTGCATATTCTCATTTCTGAAAACAAACTTTGCCACAACGTATCGTAAGTTAACTTTACCGGCAAAATGACGTCACAAAGTTTTACTATTTCTAGCCCCGGATTTCAGATCTTTTTGGAAGTCGGTCTGATAATCATATCGCACCAGCCAGTTTCAATAAACTTATTAAGCTTCCAAAATGCTTGTATGCAAAAAAAATTGCAGTTTTCTCCTGGCCCGAACAATATCAGAACCAATCGTATGCGTCATCGCAATATTTCATCCCAAGAGTTGCGATTATCGTGGGGTACGGGTATAGGCAGTATACCACAGTCAAGTGACTGTGGGGTACAGGTACCCCATAAACCCCACGATGGCGCCACCCATGCATTTCTGAAAAGTCGACCTAGGTGGAACATTCCTTTTCATGCTTCGCGAGGACACCGAGCTTGGGCATTTGAAGCTTGCAAGCCACAGAAAACAAGATGGCATGGCTTATACGCAACGATTCTTGGACGCCCCGAACAGTGAGTATTTACAAGCAATCATAACGCTCGAACGTCCAGGCGTAATCGTTCCCAAGAGCCCTGGCTGCCAGACGTAAGTCACGTATTCGTTACATGATCCCCCTGAGAATACTTCCACAGCATAAACATCAGCGGCATGCAGAATAGTTCTCATGTTCCCTACAGAATACTCCGTTAATAGCAGGCATTGTGCATTATGCATACAAACAGTTCCGTATGCAGTTTGATTTTGACATGAAACAATATGTGCCTGAATTCATGAACAGCCGGCCTGCCATTTTCATCGCCTCCAGCATGCATCCAATTTTGAAGACACCGCCGTGCGTGGATTTCTGTTGTGAAGCCTTTGTGAAAACTTTGCCCCGCCTACCGCATTATGCTTGCCGCGTTGTTCGACGTGTCGCACCAGACTGAGCCCTGACTGCCTTGCTGTCAGGACACAGGTCACGTCAGAACTGTTCATTATCAGTTCGATACTCCGGCTTGAATAAGTAGTATATGGAGTCACGACGCGATGGCGTAAAACAGCTTTCTTCCTCCTCACCCCAGCTCTAAGCACGTCATGCGGTCAAACCCTAGGTGTGCGTGGCATTCGCAACATTGTCTTTTGGAGCGGAATTAATGATGCGGGATGTCCGGATGTCATCCGATCGGCAGCTCCTCGAACCCATCACTACATCTGGCAGCACGCCCCTTCAGCTCAGCAATGCGTTTAGCCGGCACGAGAGAACTATAGTCTAGACAAGCAAGATTTTACTAACCATCACCGCATCAAAGCTACCGGCCTGTGCCAAACCCAAAGTTTGTCGACAGTGGGTGGGGGGAGGGGAGAGAGAAGGGGCAGACTACCCCCTAAAACGTTCCCCTCAACGGGGAACGTTTTAGGGGATCCAGTGACGAGTTTTGGTCAGTGCCTTAACAAAAAGTGAGTGACCGTGGCGACAAAATGCGTATGCGTGCAAAACTTCTCTGCAAATGATCAGGCTATTATACGCGCTCATCCAGAGGCAAGGAAGCCCGATGCTCCAGAACCATATGAGGAATCTGTCATGTCACCATGCCTGTCACGACGTAGACGCCATTGTTATGAAACACAATCTCTGCCTAGTAATGCATGTTTTTTGCGAGTGAGAAAGCCACGATCATCATGTATTGAAAGGCGCTGAGCTTATCCATTGCGAGCAGTTCTGTGACGCAAATCGGAACCACCGTGTCAAAGCTGCACCTGAGTATTGAGCTACACGCAAAGCTCCACTCGGAAGGCGGCCATGATGGCGGTGCGCTGACGGCGGTCCGGCCACCTTATGGCCTGCGTGACTCTACCGTTGCCCGATTTCACATCGGGAACGGTCACCCAGCCCTGCAGCGGCTGGAAAGTGCAGTGCATTTAACACTGCCGGGGCAGGTTTCCCGGAGACTCAGAAGCAACAAAACTGAGCGAGTGGTAACTTGACGAAGAAGGTGGCAGTTGTTCTGCTACCAGAATTTTGTACGTAATCAAATCGTCATACTAAGCCAGTCTAGCAAGCGAAATGCGAACAAGGGTGAGCTAGAAAGCCAACTAGAATAAGCTGTTATTGAGGTCGTCTGCTACTCACCCTGGCTATCTTAACCTCACATCAGTATCCAAAACAAAACAAGAAAAACGTCAACTCAAGCAAGCACAAAACGAGCAGCCCCACATCCGGCTGTCAGTTCCGCTACCGGCGCAGGAATCGCGTGAGGCGGCGGCTTAAGAATGACACCGGCAGCCTTAATAGCTCGGAAGACACTCGTGCAGGGCAGCTGCCCTCGGTGTGACAACAGAGCAGAAGCGCAGGAAACAAGTTTCCTGTTTTTTTCGGTGGATGGTAGAAGACGGTAGGACGTACCGCACTGCAAAAAATCGACAAGCTTTGCTCACTGTACCATAGCGCAAAAAAAAAACGCCTCACAAGACCAGTTTACGGGACCAATTTCACATTTCTCTGTTCATGCATCATATCACGTAATGAGCTCATCTTTCGTCAACACACTGTCAACTAACCTTGTTTTTTTTTACTCAGGACGAGATGCATTTTATGACTAGCCTGTGCGAGGTATATGCAGCACCACAACCAGCGTCATCGCGAATCCAGGCACCACTTGGTTATAAGACCACCCATCACCTTGCATGAACAGGAAAATTTCCTGAGTGGTTAACCCTATTCCCGGACGGCTAGACGGTATGGCCGATTCCCGGCAGGGGGGTGGATTCGGCCCCCCCTGAGATCTCGAGAATTACTCGTCCGATTTGATCGCAAGAAACGGCAAGCGATTTGCCGTGACGTGAACTACATTTTTATAAAAAGAAATTTTCAAAATTTTGAAATTTGTGGATACAGGGGGCAAAAATGTCAAAATGGGGGTACTTTTGGACTTCTTATAACTCCATTGTTTATGGACCGATTTCGATGAAACTGGCATGAGTCGAGAGATTATGGACAGGGCTTTTACCATGGGTCCCCAAATCTGAAATTTTGAGAAAATTCATGGGCGTTCACAGGGTTTTAAGAATAGGAGGATTTTTTTTCTAACAACTGGATGAACAAAAGAGGCAAACACCCTTTTTTGGCTTCTGCTAGTCATGTTATACTAAAGAAGTACAAATCGCATTACAACGTTTGTATAATGCTAGCATAGGCGGTGCCAAGGACATGAAAAAGGGGGAACTGTCATGGTTACACGTTTCTCAGATCAACTTGTGACCTTTGACCTTAAATGACCTCCAGTGACCTTGGAGTCACTTGGAATGATCTCCTGTGCATTTAATATTATCTTTAAACGTTTTCAATCATTTGAATTCACTCTATTTCAAAAATTTCGTTTTATGGCTATTGCGATATAGGGTACGTGCACTGACATTCTAGGTCATAGCTCCGTGACCCGACCTGATATCAAGCTAAAACTTGGTACACAAGTAGAAGGTATCCTTCTACGTCATACATACTCCGGGTTAGGCATTTGAAGAAACGGCCTTGAAATTATAGCGAAAAAAACAAATTTTGACTTTTGACCTTGACCTGACCTTTTAAAATGATCTCAGAAAAACAAACTTATATCTGCACATTGCCCAACTATTTAGCACATAAAGTTTTAAGTTCTATCTTAAAAACTCTGTTTTTGGCAGACATTTTCCTTTTACCCTTAACATGGCCAAAAATGGCATGAGGTGCCTCCCAAAAACGTTGCCTGGCTCCGCCCCTGTGCAAAAAAGAATTTTGAAATTTTGTCACGACACGTAGAAAGAATAGCTAGGAAAAGTCTCCAAGTTTCGTGAAGCTGCGTTAAAAAGCCTAGAATTGGCAAACAAAAAACCCGAGGGGGATTCGGATTCCGCCCCCCTGCCGGGAATAGGGTTAAGGTACAATGACTGTGACTGGTAGAAAAGCACGATAATGGTCTGTCATGTTTCTCGATAAATCCTTAGCATCAGCGAGCGGTCAGCAATACCATCACATTGCTCGTCTACAGTAGTTCGTGAAATGAACGCAGGAAACTTAATACGTTTTTTAGTCTGTATCAGGCCGCCTCGGATATTCAGAACCTTTCTGCACAGAATTACCACCAGATGCCTCGGGCATTGGAAACCGAATTTTGTGTTGAAAGCATGAAGCAGAAGGTCCAGGCCACCAACTCCACCTTGGCACCCACGACGGCTTTGATGGCCACAGCGTACGCTTTCACATCAAACACAAACATATCCGTTGACGTGTTATCTTGCCAGGAGGATGGGGTAGTGGTGTATCCGAGGTCATCTGGCTCGCAGTCCACGTATTCCAGGGACAACCTGACCTCACCCATGTCTGAAAAGCATGTATAGGTGTGCTGTTTGTGGTGGCTGGCACTCCTTGTCACGGTTTATTCCAGGATTATCTTGGAGTTTTCGCCACCTTTCACTGACGGGGGGAGGTCGGTGGCATCTAAAGCCTTCCTTGTTTATCTCGAGAATAAATGTAAATGGTGCATCCTGAAGAATTATAACAGTAATCGACAGCTAGTTACCATGGCCCATATCGGTATGGACGTTTTGGACTTTTCGGCCAGTTATATTACACAGGCCAGATCAAAACTGAAAACAAATTTTCCTTAGGGCAGTCTGACCACAATGAAGACAATCTGGAAATAAAGTTGGGATGGCTATATGTTGTAAATGACCTGTTATCATATCGAGAATCAAATTCGATCTAAGCTCACCAATGTCAGGTTTGAGGCTGGCGGTCAGTCTTTAGCCCGCTACTCGTGCGATACACGTTGCGTAACTTACCCGATGCTTATGACGTAGAAAATATGCTTTCAAGTTCCAGAAAACGTACAAAAGTTCATTTCAAACACCAAACAGTCAGGTTTGATGCATTCAACTTTCATTGTTAGAAAGCAGACATTTAGTTTGGAATGACTTAACATAAGCTCAGGGGCAATTATTGTCGACCCCATTAATTAGCGTGACATGCAATGCAAACTTATCACTACAAATAGAATAATGCGCAGAGGAAGGTAGTCACTACAGCGGGAACCATACCAGCAACAAGGTAAAATGGCGCGGTCATGCTCCCAGGTTGGTAGCTTCAATACGGCCATCGTTACATGACCTAAGATAGCCTAGGTAGCAATTTTTGGCTTTTTTAATGCCAAATTCGTGGACAAAACGACTTGAAAGTTTCTACGAGCTGTACGTGTTGGCTTAGAAACTGTTAGGAAAGTGATCCAGGAGACTGTTAAACCACATCCTACAGTCACCACAAGTTCGTCTCGCAGAAACTCGTTTAGAACAGAAGTGAGTCTGGGATAAAAGTTCATCTAGGGCAAAAGTTTGTTCAGGAAAAAATCCTGTTCGCGTCATGTGGTTCTCGCACGAAAGTCCTTAACCCGCTCAGTGGAGGGGGGTTTCATGCTAACGCGCACTGGAAGGGAGGGGTCAAAAAGTGCCCCCCATCCGATCTCGGAAACGGAAAGAGCTAGAGACATGCCGTTTTATGGACAGGGTTGGGTCATAACAATCTACATTGTGTGCAATTTTTATTACCCTAGATCAGTATCTTCAGGATCAAATGGGCTGGAAAAAGTAAACTTTTGACACTTTCTCGGCCGGTGCGGGCCATTCCTTGGAACTTTTGGAACGAAACGGGAAAAGGGTGTTTGTTTGGCCGTTAAAACGAGGAATACGACAATTCCCACTCATTTGGTGTCTTGACTGAGGATTTTGGCTCGAAGCCATGCCAGGTCACTGACCTATGGCGCCATTTTTCATCTCTTGCAGATCAGATTTCGAGCAACACGGGGCAGCTTGAGTGTAAATAAGGGCGAAACACATATATTTTGGGGTAATTTCAGTGAAGATAGTCAACATCGATATATCTGGTCACTTCCAGCGTTCCTACTGATGTATGTACGTATATATACATATGCATATATCTGTATCAATGTGCCAACGTGTTTTTATTAGGGTCTTTGAACGCACATTTCATACAAATTGGCATATTGCAAAGCAAATCTGGACCAGGTCACAAAATGGTTGCCCTTGACCTTTAATGACCTTGGCCTGAAATGACCATGGCATATATGTAAGCGTATCCATGTGCGCACACGTGTTTTTATTAGGGTCTTTGGATGTATATTTTATACAAATCGACATGTCGCAAAACAAATCTGGGCCAGTTCACAAGATATTTGACGTTGACCTTTAATGGCGTCGACCTTCACTGGCCCTTGTATATGTAAGCGTATCAGTGTGCACGCGTGTTTTTATTAGGGTCTTTGAATGAATATTTCATACAAACCTACATGTTGCAAAGCAAATCTGGATCAGGTCACAAGCTGTTCGACCTTGACCTTTGATGACCTTGACCCTTATTAACCCTGACTTCGGTCTTGGTACATCCATCAATTATGTCCAAATGACGTCGCGTGATTGTGCCCAAACGGTACTCTTAGGTAGAACGCTGGTTCTTTCACAAAGTTCCCATTTGTCAGCGACAACCGTCGTTTTCGTTATACTTGCCTGACTTCAAATGCTTGAAACTTAAAAAAAAATTCCGTCCGATTTCAGATTTTTCTGCATCATTCAACGAGTTATTCAATTGCCATAAACGCCCCAAAGTAGCAGCAACCAGCTCCGATCCGCCCTCTAGATATTCAAGAAAAAACAGGGGGGGGGGGGGCACAAAAAGACCAGTGCGCGTGTTAAGGGTAAGGATGCACCGGATATCCGGTCCGGCTGGATATCCGGCTGGATATTCGAGATTATCAGGTATCCGGTATCCAGCCGGATATTTGTTTCATCCGGCCGGATATTGCCGGATATTTAGCCTCCCGGTATACGATGGAGACGTTCTTATGTCTGCCTACAAAACCGTTTCAGGAGCAAAGTGCCTTGTTATATTAGATTACCGATGTAACTGACATTTGCAAGGTGTGTCTACAGCACTGCTTTTTCTTGTTAGCTCGAGAGGGTTGAGACATGTTTGGTAAGGATGGGACTCAAGCTCAAAGCAGTGAAGCAACAACTGGCATATGACCAACAGCCAGTTTTATGGTGTATCGTCATTCCATTTTCCGGACAGTTTTTACCTCTCTCCATTACTTTGACACAAATGCATTAAGGGACAATATATTTCAAAAGACATTAGACCGGATCTATTTGAGACTTTTCTTCAGGGGAGTATTTTCCCATGTACCGTAACATTCACTGGAAGTTAGAACAACAAAAAACGTCGAAATAAAGGTTACATAAATATTCTTGGAGTGCCAGCTTTCGTTGAAAGTCATATTTTCCGTCCCAAGACATTAGTCTACGTTGGCATTAGCATGCAAAACAGGAAGATAACACCGCGCACTGTCATCGTTTGTGTCACGCGGAAACTTGAATTGTCTGGATGATAGGGCGTTGCTTGTTAAGTGCATTGACAACACTTAGTATGCTTTACGGATGATGTAAATGGTGTACGTGCAACTTGATAAACGGCGATGCATTGCAGTGAAATCGGATGGGTCATTGCCGGACTAAATATCCTTTGGTGACATAGCGATGCAATGACGATTTCTAGAGAAAGTTCAGTCGCCTTTGCTGTCGTGTTAACAACGAGAATTCGCCGTTTCTGACAAGCAAGGGCACTGGGCACGTACGTATCGAGAAGAGAGAACGGTCTTGGGGATCTGATGACAGGCACTGTCTCGTCGCTGCTCTCGGATCGCGAGACACGTACGGCTCGCCTGTGGGGGAGTACGCGGTAATACACAAAGTCGTTCATGTGTACTTGGCATAAAGTCGAGAAGAGTTACATTCATAAATCAAACGCAGCATAGAAATTTTATGCTGTGTTTGGTGTATTAATGCCGCTGTCCTCGACTTCATGTGTATTACACATAAAGCCATTTACGTGAGTTACACAGAAATTCGAGCACAACGCAGCAAGCAAACACAGCACAGAAAAATGATAGGTTGTTTGATAGCCCACATGCCGCAGCAGAGTTGGTGGCTGGAAAGAGCTGGGTATTTTGAAGTCGCTTCGGCCGATGACCTTCTTCGGTATGTCAGGACGTCCAGCTTTAGCGACTGCCACCAGTAGACTGTAGATATAGGCCGGACTGTAGCTAAGTGGCTGTGGCACGTAGCTGCACTCTCGGCGGTCCATTCCCGGCACCCGCCGAGGCTGGAGGTCCTGACGCACCGAAGAAGGTCCACGGCCGAAACGACTGCAAAATACCCGGTTCTTTCCAGATCTACCAATTCCTCTGAGCCATACAATACGATAAAGCTTCACATCGCCATGCAGCGGGCACCCTGGGAAATCCAACTGCATGGGCAACCAAAATGGAAGATATCGATCAGGCGCACTAGCGAACAAAATAGAACACAGAAACATCTGCGCTGTACAGCCAGCGCCATATTGACTCGCATGAACATATCGATCAAGCGTATTAACGTTACAAAATAAAACATAGAAACATCTGCGCTGTACAACCGGCGCCATATTCCTCACATGTTGCGCAGCTGCCGGCACCAGGCACCAGTGACGTCACCGCCCTGTACTGAGCGTCTCGGGAACGGATATTGTTAAGTGCTTTGACGGTAACCCTCCGTTAACTGCCAATGTGCGGCCGTTCTTTCTACGTTCTAACCCATGGCGAGCCGTATGTGTCACGCGATCCGAGGACAGCGACGAGACAACGTTTGCCGATGAATACACAAGGCCACTCTGTCATCTCGAGACGTGCCTGCCCGGTGCCAGTGCTTGTCAGAAATATTTATTCTTTTTTTGCAATGGGACCTCTGGAAACCTCGCAATACTAAGTGCTAGGGGAATGATTCACATACTTTTCTTTCCTAAGTTCAGTCTTTTTCGTTCCATTTTTCAGCAAAAGGTAGTAAAAAAAAGATAGGTAACCATAATATTCGATATCCGATCAGATGTCGGGCCGGATGTTCGGCACCCCGATCCGGCATATCCGGTATCCGGCCGGATCACAAAAATCCCGATTCGGTGCATTCCTAGTTAAGGGCAATACGTGTGTAGAATATTGCCCTTAGCTAGTAGAATACGTGCTACATGTCAGACGACAGCTAAAATAATCATGCCGGCGAATGATGCTCTGATTTCCCACGGCCGGGTCCGAAAATGATCCCAGTCCAATTCGTGCGTATCCAGCTTTGGCCACTGTGCACCGTGTTGGCCTGCCCGAGTCACAGGCGAGTAAGTAACCGGACCTAGGTTCGTAAGTCAAGGGTTCGTGTGAGAAAAGGTTCGCATCCAAATGTTTGTATGGTAATTGGTTCGTACGGTAGGAGTTTCGTGTTAGAAAAGGTTCGTGACGCAAAAAGTTTGGACTGCAAAAAGTTCAGATGGAAAAGGTTCGTAGGAGAAGGTTCGGAAGAGAAAATATTCGTAAGGAAAAACGCTCGTAGCCCAAGGGCTTGTAAACATGCGTTCTTATCGGAAGAGGTTCGTTCCGGGCTTGCATCGAAGACGTAACCCCGCAACGAAGGCACGGTGTAAGATGCTAGAGGCCGCAGGGCGATAATGATGCCATCTGACCTGGTTCGGTCCAACAAAGAGGTTAGGTTAGGTGAGGTCAGGCAACTATGTTAAGGCCGTTCCTGTTCTGCTGCGAACCTTAACCCTCGTTCATATGGGGTCTTCTACACAAGATGAACGCATAGGGAGGGGGGATTGGTACGACCCCCGCCATTTCCACACCGTGCGTCCTAGAGCATCGCGGAAAACAGCGTATTGCGCATGACGAGATCTCGCGACTGGTATCTCTTTTAAGGCCTCAGATCAACGGATGACCTTCCAGGTCGGGCCAAGGGTCCGAAATTGGCAAAAAATAATGCTCTTTCGAGTCTAAGCGCAAATGAACTCCAAAGAAGAAATGATGATGAATCGGGACGGGTATAATAGTGTTCGTCAATCAATTATGATTCTATTTGTACACCACATGATTACATTGTTCCCATGGAGTCCGATGCAGGTCATGCTAGGTCAATCCTTGCCAAGCGGGTGACCGACTTAAATGCGTTCTCGGAGCTACAGAAGCATTTTTGTAGATAATGATAGATGCTGAAGTTAAATTTAGAATCTCAATTAATAAGCACTATTGTCGAATAACATATAAAGGTCATCTTAGGTCGTCCAAGGTTATCGAAGCCCCACGACCTAGAATGACCTTGGACTTGCTAAAAATCGTAACTTGGATGCCTTAAAATCGTTTTTCGAGTTGACATCCGAAACAGAATCTAATTTTAGGCATGCTTTGATATTGTAGACTCATACTCCGCTCGGTCCGTCATAGGCCGACGGCGCTCCTCCCGTCATGGCAAGTCAGGCGTTCGCTGCAATGCGCCCTCTTATGATGCAATAAAATATAGATTGTACCATATTTACATCATTCGATTTCTAGCACCTCAAGTAGTCCGAATATATAGCTTGTTTTGCGATACCTATTTCCTATCGCTTTTCCGAAGATAAAAATAGCGTCGTAGCTCAAGTCCTTGGTTTACACCTTCGATAGTCCCGGCAGTGAGCATAAGCCTAATAAATCTATGTGTAGTCCAAAAGAAAAGACAGTTTGGAGTCGACTGATGTATATTTTATTGTATTTGTTCATTCCAACCAACGTACAGTGAAACAAAACTGAGATCGTGGTAAACCGGCCACGACGGCGTGCGAAAACGGCTGACATGGTTCCGTTATGACGTCATAGCTCGTTGCCATGGCAACGTGGAAAATAAATTTCCTCCACAAGATGCGGAAAGGATGGCCGGAAAGGCACACCAGGTGTAATATGGATCAAACAAACCGTTCGGAAGTTATCTTTGGAAAACGTCTGGGGGGTTGCATCATCGCCCCCCCCCCCGCCCATACGAGAGCGGGTTAAGTTTACAAGCCTCTGGGTATCAACTTTTCCTTACAAACGTTTCCCCCATACGAAACTTTTTCATGAGAACCTTTTGTAGTACGAACCTTTCCCATTAGCGAGACGAACTTGTCCTAGACGAAACGAACCTTTGTCATAGACGAGCTTTTGCCCTACGCGAACTTCTGCAAGACGAACTTTTGTTCTAGACGAACTTTTGCCCTCGACGAACTTTTACTCTCGACGTAGTTTTGCCCTAGATGAATCTTTTCACGACGAACTTTTGCCCAGACAAACGTTTACACGACGAACTTCAGCACGACGAATTTTTGTCCGGCGAACTTTTGCGATACGAACTTTTGCCCTAAAATCAAATTACTTTCTCTTGGAAGCAGAGTGCGTTTTTAGTTTGAGCTTCTCCATCGCCTCTTCTTTAACCTATCCCGTCATCAATGTTCAGTTTGACTCCTCTCAACGTTAGGCTGTTAGTTTTTCTTGAATATCTTTTGAAGGATTTAACTTACGATTCTAAAACTCGCTCTCTTGAAACTCCTATGCAAAAATGATAAACGACTCTAACAATTTTTCGTTTTTAAAATCGTATGGTAAATCCCTAGATTTAAGATTTAAATCCGGTGATCACGGTCCTACCGCAAGTCGAAAGCCTGATAACCATCAACGAGAACCGTGACCTGACACGAACTCGGATGACTTTCGGGTGCCTTTCACTTGACACCGTGCCACACACCTATGAAGCGAATACATGAACCATCTCCAAGTTTTTAAGACACTCAAAGCCACCAAGGAGACGATCGCCAAAGCTTTAACAAAAACCGTGACATGCCTTCATTTCACCTGACCCGACCCATCGGCGCAGACAGAGAGGGAGGGGGGCGTGGGCCAGGCTCCCTTTTTGCCTGCATTTTTTAATGGACTCATTGCACATTGTCTTCCCAGCAGGCGGTTTTCGTAAGACTGCAGGTCTCACTGAGCCCCCCCCCCACCCTGTAAGAAAATCCTGGCTGCGTCCCTGAACTGGCCGAAGATATAACGCGCAAGAAGGACCAATTCGAAGGGTCCTTTAGAAAGACCAAGAACGAGGCTATCTTATGATGTCATGTTCAGTCCTTCATCACTAGTTTGGATTTTAGGAGGAGGTCAAATTAACCCCTCCCATGAGGGCGTGTTCATGCAAGAGTGCCATGGCTGGCAGCGGGTTAAGGTGACGCCAATTTTGAATTTGTCTTATGGTGGTGGGGGTTTTCCGAGTCTAAGCATCAAGATTAAGTAAAATAAAGAAGATATTATAGGAAACGAAAAGTATTAGGGGTCACCCATAAGTTATATAAAGTTGGGGGAGGGCGGGGGGAGTTTGCTTGTGCGTGACAAATCATTACAGCGGAGAGGTTTGGCAGAGCGTTACGCAACACCATGATATCAATAAAAAAAGAAAACAGACTCATAGTCCAAAAGACTTTAGGATCACCTTTCACAAATCATTTTACTCTAACTCCTGTCGATCAACGCTGCTAAGTAAAATCATGTCCAAGGAGTGCTTGTAGAACGTTTGGAGAGGATGTCGCGCTTTTCTAAACTTTCATTACTGATCGCTTTCACGAAAGATACATGACGTGCCACACGGTCCTGCACGAAAGAAGAAAAATTTGGAGGGGTCCTAGAACAGCCTAGTTAGAAGAAGACCAAGTTCTAATAACGACAGGGTCTTGAGGTGAAATTTGTCTCCGTTCTTCCATTTCTAGCCTTTTCCTTTTTGAACCGATACACCGGAATTCCTACCACGTATATGCATAAGCCATCATGTAACACACCGTATCAAGGTGGTAAAACCGTAGACACCATGTTGCCACAAGAAATTTGAAGGGGCTCGGGCCCTTCCAGTGAAGTCGAAACTCCATCGCAGGTTCAGGCGCCGCGCTACGCAAATCAACAAATGACTGTCGCGAAAACTGTTGCAAAGTTCTTGTTACATTCTCTGAGCATCTTCATACATAATGGGGAGAAAAGGCTAGCTTGCGCTGGGTGCAAAGGATCAAGCGCATTATTGCGCGAACATTCCAGTTGAGGCGCACTAACAGAACATATTGCCTGTAACAAATTTCGCATTATGGCTTTAAAGTTCCCGGATCAGAAAACCTTCAAATTTCAATGTTTGTTAATTTTTTCTAAATCGTAGAGGTTTCCCTTCAAAAGCCTTTGGTTTGGAAGACTGTCTAAGGCTCCCAGACGCCTTCAGCTCTAGTTCCCGGAGTCGGCACCGAAGGGAATCAGACAAAGACATCTGAGAACGCATTGACGCCCCAGGTACATCAATCGTGCCGCAGTGCCACTAGGTGAATCATATCCGTAATTTTAAACGATACTTCCTTTTTCGAATCTTAAAACAGCTTACACCCACGGAAACTTCTAAGTTTTTGCGTCTGCCTTACATCATCCAGTTCTTTGAAATCCGTGCGTTCTCACGCTCGTTCATTGGTTAGAACTTGCAAAATTGGTCTTTGCAAGATATTCGGATTCCAAAACGCCTCCTGATTGGTTGTACATGATATCATAATTGCACCATCCCAATTCATCATTTCTGTTCGTAGGTAGCATACAAGCAGGACCGGTTTCCGCACAGTATCTGTCTCTCCAACCATCAGTTCAACATGTGGCGGACCTCGTGACGCTTGTGATGTAGTACAGTACTAGTGCCGTGAGTGGTCATTGTTTGACGTCAAGAATATAGGTGGTGAAAGTGGAAGTTCTGTATATCTGACGAATAAATGAAGAATTGGCAACTTGTGAAAGAACCTGTGAAAAGGGAAGTGCTGAAGAAGAGGAATATTGGTACAGACGAGGTCGCTAATAGTCAAACTATCACGCCAAGCAGAAGACTCTCCTACACTGGCAAACATACGGATAACGTGGATTGCAGGCTCATTACAACCGGGATAATATGACTATAGTATAACTGGTATCCGGCGACAACATTTATTTTTTTGTTGATTTTATCACTTTTGTGCGAAATGTGCGCTTTCTTTGGTAGAGGTATCTTGTTTGCACTTGAACACCATGAGTTGGACAAAATTTTAGTTTAGAGACGCATCAGTGAAATGATTACGGGTGGGAGGGAGCCGAGGGCCTGACAACCAAACTTCCCCCACCGAAATGTGAGGTTCTTAGCGGATTTAGCCAACCTTGCTTTGATCGACGGTAATTTTTATCTTTATCTTTTGGCTACAGAAAATATTGGGGAGGGAGAGCAAATCACCTTTAGAGGAGCCCAGATCCAAGATCGGGTCGTGGGTATGACTCCCGCAAGAGAATTCAAATCGTCACCCCTGGTTCTCGTTAATCTGCTTTTGATCTCGTTCATTTTAAAAGAGTATGGAAGTGATTTGTTTTGGCAAACTGGTGTCGGTAGCTTAGTTGGTAAGGAGTTTATCATCGCTCCCCACCCTGGCAAAGTGGGCTCGAGTCAACTCGGCGATCAATATTTCCCCGAAGGTCACTTGGGAGCCAACCCGGAGCGGGAGACACTGGCTACCGCGCGACCGTCTCGTTCATGTCAACATGTCGAAATTTCGTCTCAGTGTTGTGCCGTTAACCTGAAATTGCGAGATCGGGTGGGGGATCAGATTAATCACTGCTTAGCTCGGACTCTGGTCCCAAAGCACTCAAGCAAACCATTAGGATGAAATTAATAAAAGATATAAAATTATCCCTGCAGCTGACTGCGCTTGCGTAGCATTTGCCTTGCATTTTCCCCACACGTATGCATAACATCGGTATTTTGCATAGATGTGGATACGTATATTAAATTTTGACTCCTGAAATTAAAACCTGAACATTAATATAAGAAATGTGGGCAGATACAAAAGATGCATTTAATTACATTCTTGGCATTTTCAGGTTTTAGCACGCAGAACCATGTGGTGGAAGGGCCTTTGCCTTTTCTCTGCATTTCGCTTTCCCATCGGTACTTTTACCCAAAAGGCGCGCTTTTGACTGGTGGGTACTGGCCCAAGAACTGGTGGGGGGCATGCTGAGGGGCACTGAGTGCGAAATGCACGCCACTCAGTGTGTTTAAAAAGCCCTGGGGAAGCAGTGTTGGCTGGGCGTTGCGTACTTTTGAGGTAGGGTTTGGCTGGCCCTTACGAAGCCTAAGAAGAGTGGGAAAGTTTAACCCTATTCCCCAAAGGCTAGACGATATGGCCGATTCTCGGCGGGGGGGACGGATTCGCCCCCCTGAGATTAAGAGAACTACACATCCGATTTCATTGCAACAAATGGCAATCGATTTCCCATGACGTAAACTACACTTTAAAGAGGAAGTTTTGAAAATTTTGAAAGCGGCGGATACAGGGGCAAAAATGTCAAAATGGGGTATTTTTTAACTTCTTATAACTCCGTTGTTTATGGTCCGATTTCGAATAAGTTGGCATAAATCGAAAGATTACGGGTGGGACTTTTACCATTTGTACATACATTTGAAATTTTGAGAAACTTCATAGGCATTCACAGGGTTTCAAAAACAGAAGGATTAGTTTTTCAACAAATGAATGAACAAAAAAGGCAAAAACATTTTTTTGGCCTCTGCTAGTCATGTTATGCTGAAGAAGTACAAATCGTATTACAGTGTTTGTATAATGTTAGCATAGGCGGTGCCAGGGACATGAAAAAGGGGAACTGTCGTGGTCACATGTTCTTCAAATCAAGTTGTGACCTTTGACCTTAAATGACCTCCAATGACCGTGGAGTCACTTGAAATGATCTGGTGTGCATTTGACATTGCCTATAAACGCCTCCAATCACTTTACTTCATTCTGTTTCAAAAATTCAGTTTTACCTCTATTGTGGTATAGGGCACGCACACTGACATTTTAGGTCATATTTACGTGACGCGACCTGATACCAAGCTGAAACCTGATACACAAGTAGAGAACACCCTTCTATGTCACATCTACTCTGGGTTTGGTATTAAAAAGATGGCGCCGAAATTATTACTATAAAACCAAATTTCAAATTTTGACCTTGCCCTGACCTTGTAAAGTGGCCTCAGATGAGCAAAATTTTATTTGCACGTTGCCCAACTATTTAGCTACACATTCGCATAAAGTTTTAACTTCTATCTTAAAAACGCTGTTTTTGGCAGTCATTTTCCTTTTACTCTCAACACAGTCAAAAATGGCCTGAGGTGTCTCCCAAAAACGTTATTTTTTCGTACTGTGATACAATTTCGAGATTTTGTCAGTGCGAAGAAAGAATAGCTAGGAAAAATCACTATATTTCGTGAATCTGCGTCAAAAACTCTGGAACTGCAGGCAAAAAACCCGAAGGACGGCGGATTCAGCCTCCCTGCCGACATGTTAACCATCTTCTCTGCCGGGAATAGGGTTAAAACAATGAAAATGCATTGGAAAATTTTGGATGGCCCGTTGCTATATCTGAGCTTAGTACGTTTTCTTTTCAAATCTTCCAGTTATCAGCAGTAATCTATTTGAAGCTTGCAACAATCCACTAGAATCAGAGGGGGATTGATGTGCATGGAGCATGATCATGGTTAATGGTCATGCGGTTCATGCATACCCCAGAACGTTACTTGGGCCTCGAAAAATTGGTTCAAATTCGAAATCCGAAAAATATTAACCTTTGCGCATGTGGTGCACCTTTTAGTGTTGTAAGCTTGTACCAGAGATATAGGGAGCATAAAAAAGCTAGAAACGTTCCTCCATATTCCTGATGTTAAATTACCAGACAATTGGGGTGCGTGGCTACGCTCTCTCCTTGTTCCTACGTCTACGGCTTATTCTATAACTGAGAGAAAAGAAAGTAAGAAGAAGAGGGAAGAAGAAGCATCAAATACATTTTATCTCTTAATACCGCTAACATTGCTAATAACGCAACATCTGCATCATAAGAGCATTGTTTGAAGCGTCCAAAGTGTGTGTGCGTGGGGAGGGCAAAGACGTTTTTCTCATATGACTAAGTAAATTTCCAAACAAGTGGGGCCATGGCACCGCCTTCCCCGATCCTGTGGCCTATTCTGTAACTGGGAGAGAAGCAAAGATCAAATGCTTTCCATCTTCGAAATACCGCCGACATTTTTAATAATCCAACATCTGCATTCTCTGACGTATCAGGGCAGTGAACAGAAACGGCATGTCAGCCATTATGGTGTATATGGAAAGGCAAAAGACTGTCACATTCACCATGGCTGCGTTCGTGGCCTGCTTTTCACTCACAGAGGTAAGATGGAGGCCGCTAAAATCAAACACGTTTTACTTTTACTGGTATTATATTTGCGATTGTTGCAAAACAACTAACGTATATATTCCGGTAAATGCCACCGGTGTTCTACGGCAAGCACATTTGTCTTCGGATGGATATCTTGCAGTTGCTAGTCGATCTTTAGTTTTAAATGCATTTGCCATCGTTGGTGTATTAGATAAACAAACGTCTTCCTTGTTTTAAAAGCACTTTGGACGAAGCACAAGCACAAGGCAACAAAAACCTACATTTCTGTCCACTAAAAGATCCTTCAGCTTGCTTGGAGGAGAACTGCACGCATGTAGAATAGGAGGTCTTGTTCACGGAAGACTTTGTGTCAGTTAAAAGGCCATTCCTTAGTTCTTTGAATGCATGCATGAAACGAAACTGGGCTTTTCGAGGTAGATTAATGACAGCATGCTGTCATGTGAATCTGTGACGGGTCTCTGCCACTCTCGGAAACGCATCGGCCAGCGTCTGGGGCTCATCCGAGGCGGCGTATGTTGCGTTCGAGGCACAGAGTGCGGTAACTGACAAGTTACCGCACTCATCCAGCCCAGTCTGATCAGCAGATGTGAAACGTGGTCGTATTTCTGCGACCGAAAATAACTGCTGCTGAGTACGCCGTGATTCTTCCTAATTCGATGCAGTTTTTTGCTTCCCTTTTCCGTATAGAGAACTGTAACGCCGGACCCGCGGGAGACCCGGTGGCGTCGACCAGTGTGGAGGTGATGATCGGTGGCAGGCTATATGCGCGGCCTCAGAAGCGATAGGCCACTCAGATCTCCAAAGCAGCGCCTAGTGATAACTGAGACGTGGGAGACCCTAAAGTGACAACAATAACGGTCTTTTTGTTCCACGCTTTTCCTCTTGAAACATTGTCCTGTGCCTGATATGAAGTCTTAGCGCGTGACTCACCCTATACTTTATTAACAGTATGCATTAGATCATTAATCACAACACGGTGAACACTGCCTCAGAGTCAGACTCTGAGAGCCATAGTCATGGGTGCGGGAACTCTTCTACAGGTGAAGGGGCGTTTAAAAAATTGGGGGGAGGCGCCTGCCCTCTCTGCCCATCGTCTCCCGCGTCCCTGATCCTGTTTGTATAAATGGACGCTATTGCGGCTGTCCGCGGATGTTTTACGGAAGCCCAAAGTCGAAGCTCGCAAACAATTTGAAATATACAACGCACAGAACTCACTGCGTCTTTTGTCCGGGACTTTCTGAAAACTATTTCAGCACTGTTCTAGAGCCTTACCTATGACGGGTCATAGTGTCGTACGTTTTCCACAAATCGCTGAAGCCCGTACGAAGCAGAGTTCTTTCGTAGGAATGCTTTGACTTACACCTCACGCGGCTTGTGATTTTCTCTGCAGCGTTTTAAAACTTTAACTATGTGGTGTTTTCAAGAGCTAACGTAGAAGGGAGATTTGCTGGAAACATTCACTTCTATCCGTGCATGACACGACCAGTCACAAACCAAGCGTCACTCTCCCGGACCGTCACACCGCTGAATCACGGGCAAACGAAGTCCACTTTGAAGGGAATGCTCCACGTTTGTCATGTTATTTGAACTAAGATAACCAAGTTGCAGCTTGCAGTGTAAGAAGCAGGCTTATAGGATACATCGTCTTCGAACTAGAAATTTGCGAGTGATCGATATTATAGTATTACACCGATACCGATATTATATTACGAACGATTTCCAGGGATTGCTCCTGTTTCCTTGCCATGTGTGTCCTGAAGCCAGCTGGTGCGTGAAGACGAAGTTTGGCGCAGTTCATTCTACGTGGGCAGATGCCCTGTACTGCGCCGTCATCAATGGGTATCGCAGAATATGGTCTTGAATCTTAAACGTTTCGGCACTGCAGGATGCTCGTCAGAAACTAAGAGTTTAAGACGAGATCCGACGTTTTTTGGATCGGAGCGATGCCTTTAACTGCCAGTTGTCAGACGGCGACAAATGAAGGGATGAATTAGTGAGCAGAATGCATCGTTCGCACCGACAGGGCCCATCTCCACGCAGTCCTCATCGCCGCTGTTGTTCGGTTCACCGGACATCCAGTCGACAGTCCAGCTTGATTGATCCACAGAGCGGAAGGTGCCCTCGTTTGCGGTGTCTGATATGCCAATCCACGTGTCAACGCCCGACCAGAAGTGCTGGTGCAGGATGTGCCAGGTTCCCATGTTGACGATGGGCGCTAGTCGGGCGCCTTGTTCCAGCCCGGCGCAGTGTTCGTCAGCTCCCTGCCAGGTGGTGCCGCTGGAGACGTAGAGGTAGCAGTAGTCGTCCAGGCCAAGCCAGCCGGCCGGACAGGGCGACCCCGTCTGGCAGTGGAGCGGAGACTCGCAGACGTAGCCGTCCAGGATATCAGAACACGATCGGAGCTCCATGGTGTCAATGGTGTGATTGCCATGTACGTTGATGCAGCCTGTTTCTGTAGAGCCAAGCAGGAGCGGAGAAAATGAAGGAGATGAGCCATCACTGTTGATAAAAGTGCCATCTACATTTCGGAGCCCAATGTATTCGCTCGTATTTTGTCGAGAAGGATGGTGGATCAGCCAAGCCGTCTCTTCTTGATCTTTCAGTGAGACCAGGTCCGAGCATGGACTGAGACTCTTACAAGCTGACCGAGCGTCCTCCCAGTTCAGTGGAGGTTCGGTAGCTCTTCTCAGGTAGCAGCTGTCGCGATAGAAGAGCCAGCCGGACGGACAAGGTGTGACCTCCTGTCTCGGCTTTGAGAAGTAGCTGACCTGTCTAGAGCTGGGATTAGGAGACTGGGTCACACACGTGTCGGAGAAGCATTCGCAAGAGTTGTCAGTGCCGTGAGTGAAGCCGGCAGAGTCTGTCTGTCTATCGCAGAAGGCTGCACAGCTGAGACGCGACGGAGTCTCGGCCACTGATGTCGGCGCCAGGGAGAAGACGTCCGACCTGCGAACAAACCGGGCCTGGACGAGCAGGGCACAGCAGCACAGCAGAACAGTCACCGTTCGAAGAGCCGCCATCCTGTCAGGAGTTCCAAACGCGTCTGAGTGTTGATATGTACTCCACGTGTATTTCGCGTTGCTATGTTGCCCTGACTTGGAGTATCCAGTGACAAGCCAGCACGCCGAAGTATTGAACGGCCGATGGCCCAGTGCTTTGTTTTTACACTCTAATTCAGTCGAGAGAAAAACCAAGTTCATTGCAGACGCCACCTGCACGTATCATGCTATCAGAATTTCTACAAAGTATGAGTAATTTGTGTTTCGGGCTAAGTACACTCATTTTTTTAGACACGCTAACCTCAACGTTTCGATGAGGTCGGATAACCAGATCGGCAGAAACGAGGCAGAATGTTATAATGTAACAAAGTTCACGTCATGACTAAAGTTACGGTATCAGGAAGCCTTCAAATTTCAGTGTTTTCTAGATTTTTCTAAATCGTAGAGGTTTACCTTCAAAAGCCTTTGGTTTGTGAAGACCGTCTAATGCTACCAGATGCCTTCAACTCGAATTCCCAGAGGCGACACCGACGGGAATCAGACAAAGGCGTCCGAGAACGCATTAGCGCCTCAAGTACATCAATCGTGCCGCAATGCCGCTAGGTGAATCATACCCGTAATGTAAACGATACTTCCTTTCTCTAATCTTAAAATAGTTTACACTAGCGGAAACTTCTGAGCTCTTGCATCCGCCTTACATCAGCCAGTTCTTTGAATTCCCTGCGTTCTCACGTTCGTTCATTGGTTAGAACTTGGTCTTTCCAGAATATTCGGATCGCAAAATGCCTCCTGATTGGCTGTATATGATATCATAATTGCGCCATCCGCTTTTATCATTTCCGTTTAGGTGGTATACAAGCAACGCCGGTTTTTACTCAGTATGTTAAGGCTCAAGCTCAGGCTCAGCAATATTCTGCGTAGACAGCTGTGGTGGTGTTCGTGGTGTTAGTGTGAGGAGTGACGGTGCACATAGTGTTAGTGCGAAAGTGGCCGCGCATCTAGTGCCAGTGTATGAAAGAAGATAAGATGGTGTTAGTGAGGAGCATACATTCGTCTCTCATCCGGTGCCGAGTGACTGACTAACTGCAAAGGCTGCAAGAACCGAGGCGATAGAAAAGACTAGCGCAAACGACGTCGCCAATAGTCAAACTGTCACGCCAGGCAGTTAGAAATCTGCTACATATAAGCTCATCATCTGAATCTCGTTCACCTCGATTCAGCTGGTCCAGGCCATCTATGCCTTTCAATTGTAAAGTCATCACACGTCACACAAGTCAGCCCCAAACAATTTTTTGGAACAGACTGCCCGGCAGCATTATTCCACACACAGCATAGCGCACGTCCAGCGGCACGACAGGCGTGCCGCCGTCCGCCGCTGCCGATGGATCGGCCGTGTGACCGGCCTTCCAACTTTGCCGGGCCGCGAGGGAAAAACTACTGGAGGATTCAGGAATTAGGTATGTTAAGAGAAGAGCAGAATGTAGACAACAATTCAGTGCCCATATTGCCATGAACGTTGTGTGCAAGAAAAAAAACAAGCTAGATTTTTCGCCTTTCTGTTCCTCACAGGTGCGCCTGTTAACGGTATGCTAAGTTTTCTTCACATTTTCCTGTTCTTTTCCAGTTTTCCTTGAAGTACTACTTCTTTCGTCCTGAAAGATGTTTGTTGGGATACTTCAGTGTTCTTTCGTCTGTAATTATGTCAGTGATAATGTATTGCTTTAAACAATTCTGGTCAAACTATTCTCCTTATTTACTGAACAAATATGGCTTTGCAAGTACACGGTGTAACAAAGTTCACGTCATGACTTCAAAGCTCCCGTATGAGAAATCCTTCAAATTTCAATGTTTTTTTAATTCTCTAAATCCTAGAGGTTTTCCTTCAAAAGCCTATGGTTTGTAAAGACTGTCTAAGGTCACCAGATGCCTTCAGTTCAACAAGAAGAAGAGGAGAACAAGAAGAGGAGAAATATTGACACAGACGAGGTCGCCAATAGTCAAGCTATCACGCCAAGCAGAAAACTCTGCTACACACGGTTTCATGGGACGCTTTCTTCTGAGATATTTATTCTTAAGAGAATGACTTTATCCCATCCAGGTAAGCAAATATCAATGCCCTGCACTCTTGCTCTTAAAAAGTCTCAAATGTCTCAGTCGGATATTCAGCTAACATTCGTTTAGGTTTCCAATTCTACTGTCGACAGACGTCTTTCCTTTTTCTTTTCAAAGGTCTTACTCAGATTCAGAGTAGGAGGCAAAAAAACCGAAAATGATCACAGAGATCTCATACATAATTCCTGATGATCGTTAATCCTCTTCCCGAACCCATAACGTTAGGGAGCATTTCGGTATGGGGGCACATATTTGGCCCTTCCCCGAAATCTCGAGAACTGCCGATCTCATTTGATTGCAACAAACGGCAATCGATCCGACATGACCACTATAAAAATTTCTATAAAAAGACGTTTTCAAGACCTTGTAAGGGATGGATGCAGGGGGACAGAAACAGGATTTTTTAACTTAAAATTCCAGGGTTTATTAACCGATTTTGACGCAATTGGCATGAATCGAAAGGAAACCGATGAAAATTTACCCCTAGGTTCTATATTTATAATTTTGAAGGCATTCGTAGGCGTTGACAGAGTTTGGGAAAAGAGAAATGTATTTTTTTTGCAACCTGAATTAACGGGAAAGGCGAAAATATTCCGCGAGCTCTCAATAGGTATCACATACTTCAGAAATACATATCGTGTTACAGTGTTCGTATAATGTTGGCGTAGGTGGCGCCAGCGACCTGAAAAGGGGCATTGTCCTGATTGCATGTTCATCCGGTCAACTTGCGACCTTTGACCTCAGATGGCCTCGGATGACTTCAAAGTGACAACAGATGGCCTTAGGTCCATTCCGTAACGTTTGACAACGATTCCAATAATCTAAATTAGCTATATATCTAAAGCTCCTGTTTGTGACCATCGTTGTGCTGGGTAGTCGCGAGAACATTTTAGGCTATAGCTCCTTAACCCGACCTGACATTAGTCTGAAACTTGAAGCAAAGTAAAAGACATTAAGTTAAACCACACATGCTCTGGATTTTTTTATTAAGAAATTAGCGTCAGAAATACTAAGATGGGACCAAATTTTGCAATTTGACCTCGATCTGACCTTTGGAAGTAATCCCAGGTTGACAAAAATACATTTTTGGTGTTTGCCCGGTCATTTACCTATACACTCGGTGACACTTTGAAGTTCTATCTTAAGAACTCTGTTTTTGACAGTCATTTTTCTTTTAACTTTAACTGTCCCGAAAATGGCCGGAGATGCCTCCCAGAGTCATGCCGTGGTTCATTCCTGGGAAGAACGAAATTGTAACACTTTGACGTAATTCGTAGGGTAAATAGATAGGAAAAAGGGCAAAATTTTGTAAGGCTAATTTATCTTTGGGTTATTTAATATATATATAATTTTTTTTATTTAATTTTATTTTATTATTTAATATATATATAATTTATATTAACTGGCAAAACATGCACTTTTTGTTAATCTGAGATTACTTCACAAGGTCAGCTCAGGGTCAAAAGTAATACCCGGTTTATGAAGTCATTTTTGATGCTAATTTCCAAAATGTCAAATTCCGAACAACTTGACTCAGAACAGCGCCACGTAATTTTGTTTCATGTTTCAGCCTGATTGGGCCACGGCACTATGATGTCAAATGTCCGTGCGCCTACCTTATACCACGATCACCGTAACAGTAATTTTAGGAATATAGTAAATTTGAATGATTAGAAACGTTCTCAAACACTATGAAATGAACCCAATACCATTGCACATGACGCTAAGGTCATTTAAGGTAATTTTGGGTCAAGAGTCGTACGTTGACCTGGAAACCATGCGACCATCACAAGTCTCTCTTCGCCAGTAGCAGCTAATGAAATATTTTTAAATTTTCAGACAATTCACTTTTTCGAAATTTGAAACGCATAGGGTACTGGGAAAAATCCCATCCATTAGCTTTCGATTCATGCCAATTGCGTCAAAATCGGTTCGTAAACAACAAAGTGGTGCTCAAAAATAAAATGCGGAATCCGGAACAATTGGACTGAGTACAGTGTCATGGTGAAAAATACCTCCTCTGGATTTTTTTGCCGCGGTACCCATTTTTTCAGAAATTGTAAAACTTCCTTTTTGTAAAAGCCTGTTTTACGTTATGGTGAATCGATTGTCCCGTCTTGCGATGAAATCTTCGAGATCTCTAGGGGGGGGGGATAAATACCCTGCAAGGAATGCGTCCTGGCGTTATCGGTACGGGCAGGGACGTAGCCAAGGCCGGGGTCATGGGGGCCAGGTCCTTCCCTGGGCCGAGCGGTCTGCACTAGATATATAGCGATTTCGCAGGAGTACGCAGTAGTGATCATATATGTGCTGAAAATCAAGCACGTGTTTTTTTCTGTTCGTTAACTGTGAGGTCAGTTGCATAAAATTGCTTCTTTTTGCCACAAATTTCGCCATATGTCAGCCACATATGGCGAAATTTGATATTTGGTCCCCCTTAGGAAACCCTGGCTACGTGTCTGGGTGCGAGAGCACGATTAAGTGACTATTTTCGCTGTTTTGCCCTTTTGCATGTGACACGTGTCGCGTGTTTTGTTATTACGCGTCCTCCCCCCCCCCTGCATTCTGTCGTGCGTGCATACGTCAATTACTTTGATTGGCTGTAAATTTATCTGGCGAATAAAACCTGTAAATTATAATGTTTTGCAAGAAATCAGCGTTAGGGCATGGAAAACATTCCAAAAAGAGGTTTTGCTTGCCATAGACGAGATGTGTTGTGCTAACTTGCTAATCATGAAGCCACGAATTCTATAACATTATTTACTGCAGGCCCACCAACGCGCGCACTTTGCGATTTGCCATCTGTCCTTGTATAGACCAGGCAGCAGGCCTTTTCTGCTAACGTGTCAGTCATGTGATCAGGAGTATCATGTTATATGTCACTGGCCTTCCAACAGACGTTGCTATTTGCCATCTGTCATTGGGCAGGCCATGTGGTAGGTGTGCTCTGCTGGCATGGCTGCACACATACATACATATCATCCAATGAAAAATGCAATTACGTTATTTATTGCTACTCTGCTAGTGCGCAGGCAGACCACTTGGCTTAAGTTTTTTGCCGGAGTTGTGCTGGGAAAGCGCATGTTCCAAGTTTCGCAGATCCGTTCTTAATACTGCACAGATAACACACACATTGGCCCTTTTATGGTACATGATAATGGGAAAGAAGGCGCCAGGAACGTTAGTGACACAACACACCTAACAAATAGCCGGCCGTTGGCCTGAGACACAAACAAAGAACGTGTCGGCTTGAACACGATGAAAAATGAGTGAAGCACAGCCTCGGAGCGACCAAGAAGCAGGGTGTTAGCATGCTCCGCCGTAAAGATGAGCTGCAGGAGAGCACCACAAGACGGACGGCAGCCTCAGCCTGCTCGCCTCTCGCACTGAGGTTGGAAAACGCAGGTTTGCCACCGCGCTGCCATGCAGTGCAACAGGCTCCCTACCACGCTCCGTAGCATGTCAAACAACCATTTCAAACGATTCCTCAAACGTCGTAAGACGCGGCATGGACGGGTCAATGGAGTGACGGATGAGCGTGTTTTGTATATGTGTATGCCTATGTGACTTTCATGCATCTTACCCAATGCATGACGTAGGGGTGTTAATGGTCTCAGTCCCCTGTTGATGCCCCCAAGCATGCGTGTGAACAAATATATGCACGGATGTTCGTTGCCACAAAAGTTGTGGACTGAAGCGGCGCGCAGGCCGGGCCGAGGAAACGCGCTGAACGAGCCGGGGCAACGCGCAGGACGTGCTCAGCGCAGTTTTGGTTGGAGTTCTCCGGCGAGCCTGGGCCAGCAGCTGCATTGTGCGCATCATCTTGATTTTGCCATTTGCAGCAACGCCATCTGCTGCGTTCTCATTTTCAGGTCCAATTTCAGGGTCGTCGTCAACCAGGACGTTCCCATGATGTGCCTGGTCTTCCATGTGCTCATCAGTTGACACACTGTGCAGAACACAACAGCAGTGATGATATTCCGTTGGAAGTCCATCCCTTGCGTGTCCCCTTGTTGTAGACGACGGCATTTGGCCTTCAGATGACCGCAGGCCCTCTTCGTAGTCATTCGGGTCGACAGCAACCTTTTGCTGTGACGAGCGACATCGACTGTCAAGTGGCCATTATGCCTGAAAAGCGTCAGGACCCATCTTGATAGGGAAACGCCACGTCCCCAAAAATATCGTCATCCTGGGCCAGCATTTCCTCGCCATCCTGCTTGAGGATGGGCAGCAGCTCATTGTGTAACACTCTGCTGTCGCGTACTGAGCCAGACCAGCCTACATTTATTCACGTCAGACTCATCTCGTGGTTACATACAACTAGTAAGATTATAGAGGGAAATCCCTCCCAGTTGATGTATCCATGGCGATTCTGCACTGGTGAAAAAATCAGTGTATGTGGGTGCCATCAACGAAACTCACCACACAAGGGACACCAGCCATGCCGTGGAAGCTGCGCATGGTCCGCCGCGCATTCCCTGGCCATGTGATGACTAGACGCGTCATCTCTGCACACGAATAACAGAACTGCATGAGCAGTTCCCATGCAGCTGGTTTGGTTGCACTAAAGCGGTCTGCAACTTCCCTGTAGAAATCCTTGTTTGCCAGCATCTCGAGTGACAGCTGGATCTGATGATACGCACATCTGGATGCCGCACTGTTGTCCGGCCGAAAGGGCCTATCTGAACGTCTACCAGATTTCGGCTTGCACGAAAGTGGCTCCTGAAATCATCTAGGGTGTACAGAGGCACGACCTCCACAGCATAGTCACGAATTTTCGCACGCGCACTCTTAAAGGGTTGCACGTACAGTGTCATCAAATCATCTGAATAATCATCAAATAGTATATTAACAAACCTCCTTCGGGATGCAAAGTGGTTGTACTTCAACAACAAAATACAAGAGCATAAGAATAATATGAGAAAAACTCAGCAAAACATTAATAACGTATTGACCAAAAAAGTTAACTGACAGGACAAATTGCCATCAGTTCCATTTGATATCAAACAGTATAGCGGAGAAGCTGTTGCAAAAGGATTTGATAGTTTCTTCTCTTCTATCGGTCAGAAACTTGAAAGCAAAATTCCTCATTCAGACGAAAGCCCAGTTGACTATCTTACTGAGCCAGGTTATGAACCTTTTTCGAAGCAGCTGATCTACCACGTCTGGAGAAACTGGGGCTGTAGTTAAATCTCTGAATCAAGTTAACCCTCGCTCGTAAGGGGGCGGGGTTGATGCAACCCCCTCCTAGGGCTTTCCGAGAACAACTTCCAAACATTTCGTTTCATCCATATGAAACTTGGTGTACCCTCTGGGACATCATTTCTGCATCTTATCGTGATTTTTTTTTGTTCTACGTTGCCATAGTAACGAGCTATAACGTCATAACAGGAACTATATCAGCCGTTTTCGCGCGCCGACGCGGCCTGCTTACAACGGCCTCAGTTTTGACTCACTGTAAGACGTTTGGAGACCACAAATACAATAAAATATATATCAATGGAATCGACATTGTATGCTTTATAACATTATACATAGATTTGGATATCAAGGATGTAAGCTGAGGTCATGAGCTACGGCGGGAAACACGTTACTTTTTATCTCCGGAAATGCGATAGGAAATGGGTATCGCAAAACAACTTATATATTCGGACTGCTTGGGATGTCAGGAATCAAATGATGTAAATTCGATGCAGTCTATCTTTTATTTTATCAAAAGAGGGCACAATGCAGCCAAAGCCTGACTTTTGCTCCGTCGGCCACGGAGTGATGAGTCTACTATACCACAGCATGCCTAAAATCATATTATGTGTTGGATGTGCTAAGCGCTTTTAAGGCACCTAAATTACGATTTTTAGCTAATCCGAGGTCATTCTAGGTCACTGGTTACAGATAACCTTGGATGACCTAAATGGCTTTTATATATTAACCCTACTCCCGGAGGGTTAGATAGTATGGCCTATTCCCGGCAGAGGGGTGGATTCGGACCCGCCTGAGATCTCGAGAACTACTCGTCCGACTTCATCACAACAAACAGCAGTCGATTTGCCATGACGTAAATTACATTTTTATTAAAAGAAATTGTCAAAATTTTGAAAGGGGTTGATACAGGAGGCAAAAATGTCAAAATAAGGAATATTTTTAAACTTCTTATAACTTTGTTGTTTATGAACCGATTTGATGAAGTTATCCTAAATCGAGAGATTATGGATGGGACTTTTGCCATTGGTCCATACATTTCAAATTTTGAGAAAATTCATAGGCGTTAACAGGTTTTTGAACATAGGAAGACTAGTTTTCGAAAAATGGTTCAAGAAAAAAGTTAAAAGCATCTTTTTCGCTTCAGGTAGTCTATTTCAGCTATTCTGTGCTGAAAAAGTACAAATCGTAGCACAATGTTTGTATAATGTTAGCATAGGCGGTGCCAGGTATACGAAAAAGGGTGAAGTGTCATAATCACATGTTCTTCAGGTTACCTTACGACCTCTGGCCTTAAATGACCTCCAGTGACCTTAGAGCCACTTTAAATGACTTCGTATGCATTTGATATTATCTGAAAATGTTTCCAATCATCTGAATTCACTTCATTTCTGATATTCCATTTTACGGCTATTGTGATATAGGATATGAGCACTGACATTTTAGGTCATAGCTTCGTGACCCGCCCCGATATCGAGCCAAAACTTGGTACACAAGTCGAGAGCAGCCTTCTGCGTCATATGTATTCCGGGTTTGGCATTTGAAAAAAAAGTGCCAAAATTTTGCCATGAAACGAAATTTTGACTTTTGGCCTTGAATTGACCTTGTGAAATGTACCTCAGATAAACGAATCATATTTCTATGTTGCCCAACTATTTACCTATACATCCATATAAGGCTTTAAGTTTTATCTCAATAACGTCACTTTTGGCAGTCATTTTCCTTTTACCCTCAACAGGACCAAATATGGCCGGGGTGTCTCCCGAAAACGTTGCCTGGCTCCGCCCTTGAACAAAATAAAACTACAAAATCTTGTCACAGTACGCAAATGGAATAGCTAGGAAAAGTCACAAAGTTTCGTGAATCTACGTCAAAAACCTTAGAATTGGCAAGGAAAAAAACCTGCATCTATTATTGACTGTAGTGCCTGTTAACTGAGATGCTACACTTGGCTTCAGCATCTATTATTATCTACAAAAATGCTTCTCCAGCTCCAAGAACGCATTTAAGCCAACAACCCCACATGACAAGAACTGACCTAGCATGACCTGGAATCGGGTTGCATGGGTAAATACAAGCACGTGGTGTACAGACAGATTCATAATTGGTTGACGAACACTATGATATTCGTTTCGTTTCATGGTCGGGTGGTCGTACCGTCGCCGAGGGAGGGTGCGACCACCCGGCCATGAATGGGGGAGAGAGGAACGTCTGTGCGGGTAAGGGTAAAAACATCTGCGGCTATTTTTACCCAGAATGTCCACGGTTTTCGTGGTCTTCTGGAATGACGAGGACTGTTCCGACTACTTTCTGCATGCGCTCAATAGCTGTAGAGGCGATCCGTCCATAGTAACAACCAGGCAACATACTCAGACCAGGCAACATAACAGAAGAAGCGTTGGTGGCACAGACGTGGCGGAAACTTCGGACAGGATGGCCGCTCTTCGAACGGTCACCGTTCTGCTGTGCTGCTGTGCTCTGCTCGTCCAGGCCCGCTTTGTTCGCAGGTCGGACGTCTTCTCCCTGGTGCCGACATCAGCGACCGAGACTCCGTCGCGCCTCAGCTGTGCAGCCTTCTGCGACAGACAGACAGACTCTGCCGGCTTCACTCACGGCACTGACAACTCTTGCGAATGCTTCTCCGACACCTGTGTGACCCAGTCTCCTAATCCCGGCTCTAGACAGGTCAGCTACTTCTCAAAGCCGAGACAGGAGGTCACACCTTGTCCGTCCGGCTGGCACTTCTATCGCGACAGCTGCTACCTGAGAATTACTACTGAACCTCGACTGGACTGGGAGGACGCTCGGTCAGCTTGTCAGAGTCTCAGTCCATGCTCGGATTTGGCCTCACTGAAAGATGAAGAGGAGGGGGCCTGGCTTCTCCACCACCCTTCTCGATCAGACAGATCTGAATGGATCGGTCTCAGGCACGAAAATGGCGTATTCCGGAATGCAGACGGAACGTCTCCATCATTTCAGCTGCCCCTGATATCTTCTGCTGAGAACGGTTGCATCAGCCTACGCATAAACCGCAACACAGAAACGTGGAAAAGACGACTGTGCTCCGAAGCCGCTGCGGGCTACGTCTGCGAGTCTCCGCTCCACTGCCAGACGGGGTCGCCCTGTCCGGCCGGCTGGCTTGGTCTGGACGACTACTGCTACCTCTACGTCTCCAGCAGAACCACTTGGCAGGGAGCTGACGACCATTGCGCCGGGCTGGAGCAAGGCGCCCGACTGGCGCCCATCGTCAACATGGAAACCTGGCGCATCCTCCGCCAGAACTTCTGGTCGGGCGTCAACATATGGACTGGAATATCGGATGTCGCTTCCGAAGGCTCCTTTCAATCTGTGGACGGCTCAAATTGGCATGTCACATGGGCGGATGGGGAACCAAACAACGACTACTACGGAACAGAAGATTGTGTCGAACTGACTTCTGATGGGGCAAACGATCGCATCTGCTCTGCTTCTTTACATTTCATCTGTCGCCTTCCCAAGACAGTCTGCTGAACGTTATATTGGTTATCTTTCTTGCTGGATGAAAGACGCACCGAATGAATGAAACGTGCGAGGTCTGTAGCAGGAGGAAAGGACATTAAATCGTGTCAGCCTTTCAATGCCAATAAACCATATCTGGCTCGAGTATTGTGTTTGTAGTTGCAGGAGAGGAGTTGAAAGCGGCGATTGATTAACCCGTCCCCGACTGGGGGGGGCAGTTGACTGCCCCCCTGAGGTTTTTCTGAGATTGCGAGAGAACCAACAAACACAGAGCTACGAAACTTTGTGTACCTTTTGCTCCATCAATTTTACGTCTCGTGTCAAAATTTTGACCTCAGGTCACGTCAGGTGTCTGACCTAGGTCAGGCCAAACAGACCTATGTCAAAAAAAGTTTAGCGCCCTCTAACTTTTTCGCAAAACAAGATATCTTAATAACACTTTCAGAGATTAGTGATCGTGATAGATGTAATAAATCTGTTATCTCAGATTTTTCGGAATTTTCCGGGTCATTTACCTAAGGTCAAACCCATTTTTAAGGCATATCGCCGTTTTTTTCTTAATTGACGGAATATTCCATAACATTTTTAGTGTGGAGTGAAGCAGACATCTAGTTACCGTCATTGGGCAAAGTATCAGTGACTTCCAGCCATTGACCTGAGGTCAGGTCGCAAATAACTGTAGTGGGCCACAATGTACCACCGTCAAAATCGACGATGAATTACTCGGAATTGGGTAGAAAATGGCAGAACTAGCTTGCACAGACGTAATTATTACCAGGAACCTCAAAAAGTCTGAAAAAGTAGCATATTTTGGAAATAAACAGGCTCTCGCCAATAAAGCTCCGCCAACTTTGTAGATTGGCAACTAATTAATTTTTCCAAAATTTAAGCATGAGAAACCATCACAAGAACCACAAAGATCAATATAATTGAAATAGATCGTCTTTTTTCGGGAAAATAAAGGAACGCCAGAATTAGTTCCCGTCAATTTGGTACCGCATACGGCAGCGGCGCACACTGACGGCTGACGGGAGAATTACGGTGTCTTTAACTCAACGTTTCGGCGTATGTATTGAACAAATGTGAGGTAAATTAGACGTATATCGGCATCCGCGGACATTTACTTGTGCGCTGTTGCCTTTACCCATGCGTTTTTAGTCACAGCCTTTGAGATTCAGGCCATTTCTCGGTCTCGTGCAGTCGGCTATGAGAAAACATATATAGGGCGTAAATTGGCTTACATATTATTTAAAGCTAAAAATGAGACCAGTTTCGAACTCTACTCGTCACAGGCTTTCCAGCGGTGTGCTTATTTTTATTGTGCAACCAACCGTTCGTTAGAGGGAGAGTTGTGCGCTGATGCCTTTAGCTATGCGTTATTAGCCACAGCCCTTGAGATTATGACGAGAATTCATCGTTTCTGACGAGCGCTAGCACTGGGCATGCACGTCTCGAAAAGACAGAACTGTCTTGAGTATTCAACGGCAAATGCAATCTCGTCGCTGCTCTCGGATCGCGTGTCACATACGGTTCGCCATGGAGGAGTAGATAGAAAGAAAAGCCGCACATTGGCAATTACCAGAGGGGTACCGTCAAAGCACTTAACATTATCCGTTTCCGAAACACTCAGCTCATGGCGGTGAAGTCACTGGTGCCTGGTGCCGGCGGTTGCGCAGCATTTGGAGCGTCAAGCGAATATAGCGCCGGCTGTGCAGCGCAGATATTTCTGTGTTTTAATGTTATTCTAGTGATCTATCTCTTCCATTTTAAGGTGTCTATGTAGTTGGAGTTTTCAGAGAGCCCGCTGGACGGTGATGTCAGGCATTATCGTATTGCATGGCGCAGAGGAGTTAGTGGCTCTGCAAAGAACTGCGTATTTTGCAGTGGTTTCGACGTTGGACCTTCTTTGGTGCGTCAGGACGTCCAGCCTCGGTGGCTGCCGAGAGTGGACCGCAGCCGCAGCCACGTAGCTACAGTCCAGCCTGTTTCTACAGTCTGCTGTTGGCAGTCGTCGAGACTGCACGTCCTAACGCACCGAAGAAGCCCCTTGGCCGAAACGACTGCAAAATACCCAGCACTTCCCAGCCACCAACTTCTGATGCGAGATGTGGGCTATCAAACAAGCTATAATTTTTTTATGTTGTGTTTTTGCTTTTTGAATCCCTGCTGTTCTCAAATTTATGTGTAATTCTTGTGCACGACTTTATGTATAGTACACGTAAAATCGAGAACAGTGGCACAAATTAATCAAACGCAGCATAAAACTACTACCTGCATTTGCTTTATGCCACTATTCTCGACTTTATGCGGAATGTACATAAACGACTTTGTGTATTACTACGTACTCCGCTAAATGCGAGCCGAATGTGCCACAAGATGCACGATCAGCGACGAGACAGGGTTTGTCATCGGATACCTAAGACCATTCTGTCTTCTCGACACGTATGTGTCCAGTGCCCGTGCATGTCAGAAACGGCGAATTTCCGTCATTAACACGACAGCAAAGGCGATTGGACTTACCCTGGAAATCATCATTGCATCGATATATCGCCAAAGGAATGTCTGGCAATGGCCCGTCCGTTTTCACTGCATTACCATTTATCAAGTTTCGTATACACTATTTACATCTTTCGTAAAACATCCTAAATGCTACCAATGCACTTAACAAGCAATACCGTATCATTCACGCACTTCAAGTTTCCCTGTGACACAAACGATGACAATGGCCGGTGTTATCTTCCTATTTTGCATGTTAATGCCAGCGTAGACTTAAATGTCTCGGTAGCGCAAAACATGTCGTTTTCAACGAAAAGTTAGCACTTCCAAGCATATTTTTGGGAGTTTTTATTTCGACGTTTTTCGTTGCGTAAAGGTCCAGTGCAAGCTACGTTGCGTAATGGAACGCTCCCCTGAAGAAAAGTCTAAAATCGATCCGGTCCAATGTCCTTTATAGTGTATTTTTCCTCTAATGCATTTGCATCAAAGTACTTGAAAGAGGTACAAATGTTTGGAAAAAGAAAGACGATACACAACAAAATGGGCCCTTCATCATGTGCTGGCTTTTATTTCACTGATTTGAGCTTGAGCCTCACCCTTGCAAAATATGTCTTAACCCTCCCTACGAAACTAAGAAGAAAAAGTAGTGTTCCAGACAGATCTTGCAGTTGTCAGTTACATCAAAAATCTAATATAACAAGGCTTCTGAAACGGTTTTGTATACAGACATTAAAATGTTTCCATCGTACACCGGAAGGCCAAATACCAAATACCAGGCAGTATCCGGCCGGATCAAATAAATATCCGGCCGCATACCGGATAATCTCAGATATCCGGCCGGACCGGATATCCGGTGAATCCCTAGTCGTACCTAGCGTAGGGATGAATGGGATATTTGAGATTATCCGGTATCCGGTATCCGGCCGGATATTTCTTTGATCCGGCCGGATATCGCCGGATATTTGGCGTCCCGGTGCAAGATGGAGACGTTCTAATTTCTGCCTACGAAACCGTTTCGGGAGCAATATGCCTTGCTATACTAGATTGTCGATGTAACTGACAATTGCAAGATCTGTGCGGAGCCTTACTTTTTCTTTTCAGTTTCTTCTTGGTTTGGGAGGGTTGAGGCATATTTTGCAAGGGTGGGACTCAAACTCAAAGCAGTGAAACAGCAACATATGATTAACAGCTCATTTTGTGGTGTATCGTCTTTCTATTTTCCAAACGTTTTTTGTCTGTCTGGAATATTTTGATGCAAATGCGTGAAGGGACAATATACTACAATGGACATTAGACCCAATCGATTTTAGACTTTTTCTCAGGAGAGCATTCCATCACGCACCGCCATGGACCTTTAAACAACTAAAAAAGTCGAAATAAAAGTTCCTAAACAATATCCCTGGAACGCCTACGTTTCGTCGAAAACGTCATGTTTTGCGCTACCGAGATATTCAAGTCTACGCTGACGTTAATATGCAAAGCAAGAAGATAACACCGACCTTTGTCATCGTTTATGTCATGCGGCAAGCTTAGATGTGCGAATGATAGGGCATTGCTAGTTAAGTGCATTGTTAGCATTTAGGATGTTTTACGAAAGATGTAAATGGTGTATATGCAACTTGATAAATGGTAATGCACTGAACAGGGATGGACCACTGCCGGACTAAGTATCTTTTGGCGAAATATCGATGCAATGATGATTTCCAGAGCAAGTTCAATCGCCTTTGCTGTCGTATTAATGACGAAAATTCGTCGTTTCTGACAAACACGGGCGCTGGGTACATACGTGTCGAGAAGACAGAATGGTCTTAGATATCCGATGACAAACGCTGTCTCGTCGCTGCTCTCGGATGGCGAGACACGTACGGCTTGCATTTAGCGGAAGACATAGTAATACACAAAGTCGTTTGTGTATATAGCATTAGTCGAGAACAGTGACATTCATAAACCAAACTCAGATAATGATTTTATGCTGTGTTTGGCTTATTAATGACGTTGTTCTCGACTTTATGTGTGTTGCCCATCAAGTCGTGCACGTGAATTACACATAAATTCGAGAACAGCAGGACTGAGAAAGCAAACACAAAACATAGAAAAATTATAGCTTGTTTGACAGCCCATATGCCGCATCAGAAGTTGGTGGCTGGAAAGTGCCGGGTATTTTGCAGTCGTTTTGGCCAAGGGCCTTCTTCGGTGCGTTAGGACGTGCAGTCCTCGCGACTGCCAACAGTAGACTGTAGCTACGTGGCTGCGGCCGCGGTCCACTCTCGACAGCCGCCGAGACTGGACGTCTTGCGCCGAAGAAGGTCCAAGGTCGAAACCACTGCAAAATACCCGGCTGCCTGCAGAGCCACCAACTCCGCTGCACCGTGCAACGCGATAATGCCTCACACCACCGTCCAGCGGGCTCTCCGAAAACTCCAGCTGCATAGACAGCTGGAGTTTTCGGATGGAGTCAGGATGGAAAATATCGATCAAACATACTAGGATAGCAAATTAAACCAGAAACATCTGCGCTGCACAGCCGGCGCTATATTCACTTGGCGTTCCTCAAATGCTGCGCAGTTGCCGGCACCAGACACCAATGACTTCACCGCCATGAGCTGAGTGTTTCGGAAACGGATGATGTTAAGTGCTTTGACGGTACCCCTCTGGTAATTGCCAATGTGCGGCTTTTCTTTCTATCTACTCCGCATGGCGAACCGTATGTGACACGCGATCCGAGAACAGCGACGAGATTGCATTTGCCATTGAATACTCAAGACAGTTCTGTCTTTTCGAGACGTGCATGCCCAGTGCTAGCGCTCGTCAGAAACGATGAATTCTCGTCATAAACACGATAGCAAAGGTGACTGAACTTTTTCTGTAAATCATCATTGCATCGACGTGTCACCAAAGGGGAGATGGTAGTCCGGCAATGATCCAACCGTTTTCACAGTAACGCATTGCCATTCATCGAGTTGCAAATGCACCATTTCAGTTTTTCGTGGAACATACCAAATGCTATCAATGCATTTGAGAAGCAGTGTCCTAACATTCTGAAACTCCCAGTTTCCTCATGACGCAAAAGATGAAAATGTTGAATTTTACCTTCCTGTCTTGAATGCTAATATCAGTAGAGACTTGAATACCTCAGAAATGCAAAACGTGACCTTTTGAACAAAAAGCTGGCACTCCCAGAATATTTTTGGGAATGTTTATTTCCAAGTTTTCCATTGTTTGAAGGTCCAATACAAGCCACGGTGGGTGGGGAATTCTCCCCGGAATAAAAGTTTAAGATCGATCCGGTCTAATGGACATACCTTACTGTTCTGTGTTACATACCTGTGTTCGTAAGGAGTGCTTATCAAGCAGTCAGGTACTCTATGTCAACCAAGGCGATGTAATGGCATTCTGGATATTCTGGAGCCTTTGCCTTTTGCCTACAGTCAGAGAGAGAGTGAGCTCCGCCATGATCGTTTTGTTCTTTATTCATTCTTATTTTTTACAGTGAGACCTATGGAAACCCCAGTCTTGCAATATTAAGCATTAGGCGGAATGATTCACATTATGAACATTTTTTGTTAAATATTTTTCAGTTTTCACGCCTTTTCTTTCTAAGTTCAATCTTTTTCGTTTCATTGTTCAGTCAAAAAATAGTAAATAAGAATAGGTAACAATAATATCCGGTATCCGGCCGGATATCCGGCTCCCCAATCCGCCATATCCGATATCCGGCTGGATCACAAAAATCCCGATGCGGTGCATCCCTAGGTTAGGGATGCACCGGATATCCGGCCCGGCCGGAGATCCGGCCAGATATTAGAGATTATCCGGCATCCGGTATCCGGCCGGATATTTCCTTGATCCGACCGGATATTGCCGGATATTTAAGTTCCCAGTGTACGATCAAGACGTTCTAATGTTTGCATATGAAGCCGTTTCAGGAGAAATGTGCCTTGTTATATTAGGCTGTCGATATAACTAGCAGTCCCAAGGTATGTCTGGAGCACCACTTGTACCGTCTTAGTTCAGGAGGATTGAGACATATTTTGCAAGAATGGGACTCAAGCTCAAAGCTATGAAACAATAGCCAGCACGTGCTCAGCAGCTCACTTTGTGGCGTGTTATCTTTCTATTTTCCAAAGATTTTTTTATCTTTCTCGAATTCTCTGATAAAAATGCATCAACCCGCCATTCACGGGGGGAGCGTTTCATGCCCACTGACGCATTTCCTAAATATCTCCAAAATGAGCGATCACAGCGCGTTGAAACTTTCAGTACCTCTCTTTACATCCATTTGGCGCATGCCACAAAAAATTGGCGATCAAGATCATACTGGGTTTTGTCAATATGACGTCATAAAGACAATTATGTTTTGGGGTTTGACGCACAATTTTACCTCGTTTCATAGTTACGGTTCAAGTTCTTGAGCATGGCGACGGTAGCTTGCTTTGTATGCCATGGAGACACGAGAGGTTGACATACGTCACCGTTGACCCCATACTAGGTCATCTTAGGTCAGATATTGATGTAAAAATTTAGAATTTTAGATTATATGTACGTGGGAAAAATGGAAAGAACGAAGGCATTTCGATGATGTTTGGTAGAAAGGGAAGTTGTTTTCCAGCCCGGGGTGATAAGATATGTAATTCAAAGGCCTTTGACATTTGATCTGGTCAGTTTAGGTCATGGGTGTTATTGCTGACGATAAAGACGTACTAGAATTGGAAACACTTATTCAGCGCTGTATGCGCATTTGCAAGCCTCATCACATCAAAAATGTTGTCATGAAGAGCAATATACATATACACATATATATGTATATATATAGATATATGTACAACGTTCCGTGACGTGAAAGTGTACAACAAGAGCCAAACTAACTTGTTGGATCGTCCAGAGGCTCCAGACCGAGGCCACTAGTGTGCTCGCGTTACTCCGAATTTCATAGTATAAAATGTTGCAATATTGCAAGTACACGGCAATCAGAGCCTTTTAAACTCTTTACCTGTGTTTGGGGCTTTTTGAAAGTGCCTTTTTTAAAAACCCCGTACCAAATTAAGCCGGAAACATGTATGACATGGCCCGTTAGCACATGTCGCATTTGACCTATCCTATGATATTGACCTTTGACGACCTTGAGTCAGGTAACACTCAGCATAATACGCCAAGCCTCTTGAGATAAATTATCATCGAAAGGTCAGTCTCGGGTTGTTTTCCATTGGGATCAGGAAACTCTGAACAAAAGGACCATTTTTTGGGTGTTTGACCTGACCTGTGGCGTCATTAGTGACCCCAAAGTTAAAAAATACTTGCCACAAGACTGTACCGACAGGTGCCATCGATTTCCGTTTAAATCATCCAAATCGGGCCATTGCTTTTTGAGATAGACAGGGGGCGTTAAACGCTCCCCCCAGTCATTGGAAAGTGGTAAAATATCTCACTCAATGCCGGGTTAAGGGACAATATACTTTAAGAGACATACCTTAGTAATCGTAAAGAATGCTTACAAAGCCAGGCATTCTAGTTCTACGAAGGCACTATAATGGCGTTCTGCGTATTCTGGAGCCTTTGCCCATGTGTGTGATTTTTGCGGAACTGCGGGAGACATTTCCCTCAGTAGTTTTCCAGAAGCGGTAATTCATCTCCTAATTTTTAAGATATCAGATAGGTATTTCCCATTGGCCGACACAATTTGTTGAGCTTTCAAATCCAACAAAAGGACTTTTAACCTCACGTTGTCATGCAGCGCCTTAAAGAGCGATTTTTGTCTCTTGCACTATCTGTTCTTGGTGGACTGCAGCCAGCTTGTCCCTACCTCCAAATTTCTGAACCGTGGCTACACCCTTGCCTTTGCCTCCAGTGATGTCTCAACAGTCATGTGATGCCTCCAGTGATAACTCAACAGTCATGAGCCCCGCCATGACTGTTGTGTTCTTCAATTTATTTATTTATTTTTTACAAGAAAACCTATGGAAAGCTCTAGTATACATGGTAAGTGTATATACTAGGGGAGATTCACAAACTGCTAACATTCTTTATTCAATGTCTTTCAGTTTTTTATATCTTTCTTTTTTCATTCGGTCTTTTTCGTTCCATTTCTTAGTGAAAATAGCAAACTAAAATAGGTAAGCATAATGTCCGGAATCCAGCCGGACATCCGGCCGGATTCTCGTCACCCCGATCCGGCATATCCGGTATCCGGCCTGATCGTAAAAACCCCTGTCCGGTGCATTACAAGTCGTACTCTCCCCGGGGGAGGGCAAGACCACCCGGCCATGAACGGGGGAAGGCTTTCCCCCCTTAATACGTCCGTGTTATGGAGGAACGTCTGTGTTGACGAGGGTTAAAACGTCTGCGGATATTTTTACCCCGGCTGTCAACGGTTTTCGTGATTTTCTGGAATAACGAGGACTATTCCGACTTCTTTATACATGCGCTCAATAGCTGCACATGCGATACGTCCATAGCAACGACCAGGCAACATAACAGAAGAAGCGTTGGTGGCACAGACGTGGCGGAAACTTCGGACAGGATGGCCGCTCTTCGAACGGTCACCGTTCTGCTGTGCTGCTGTGCTCTGCTCGTCCAGGCCCGGTTTGTTCGCAGGTCGGACGTCTTCTCACTGGTGCCGACATCAGTGGCCGAGACTCCGTCGCGTCTCAGCTGTGCAGCCTTCTGCGACAGACAGGCAGACTCTGCCGGTTTCACTCACGGCACTGACAACTCTTGCGAATGCTTCTCCGACACCTGTGTGACCCAGTCTCCTAATCCCGGCTCTAGACAGGTCAGCTACTTCTCAAAGCCGAGACAGGGGGTCACACCTTGTCCGTCCGGCTGGCTCTTCTATCGCGACAGCTGCTACCTGAGAACTACTGCTGAACCTCGACTGGACTGGGAGGACGCTCGGTCAGCTTGTCAGAGTCTCAGTCCATGCTCGGATCTGGTCTCACTGAAAGATGAAGAGGAGGGGGCCTGGCTTCTCCACCACCCTTCTCGATCAGACAGATCTGAATGGATCGGTCTCAAGCACGAAAATGGCGTATTCCGGAATGCAGACGGAACGTCTCCATCATTTCAGCTGCCTCTGACATCTTCTGCTGAGAACGGTTGCATCAGCCTACGCATAAACCGCTACACAGAAACCTGGAAAAGACGACTGTGCTCCGAAGCCCCTGCGGGCTACGTCTGCGAGTCCCCGCTCCACTGCCAGACGGGGTCGCCCTGTCCGGCCGGCTGGCTTGGTCTGGACGACTACTGCTACCTCTACGTCTCCAGCGACACCACCTGGCAGGGAGCTGACGACCATTGCGCCGGGCTGGAGCAAGGCGCCCGACTGGCGCCCATCGTCAACATGGAAACCTGGCGCATCCTCCGCCAGAACTTCTGGTCGGGCGTCAACATATGGACTGGAATATCGGATGTCGCTTCCGAAGGCTCCTTTCAATCTGTGGATGGCTCAAATTGGCATGTCACGTGGGCGGATGGGGAACCAAACAACGACTACTACGGAACAGAAGATTGTGTCGAACTGACTTCTGATGGGGCAAACGATCGCATCTGCTCTGCTTCTTTACATTTCATCTGTCGCCTTCCCAAGACAGTCTGCTGAACGTTATATTGGTTATCTTTCTTGCTGGATGAAAGACGCACCGAATGAATGAAACGTGCGAGGCCTGTCGCAAGAGGAAAGGACATTAAATCGTGTCAGCCTTTCAATGCCAATAAACCATATCTGGCTCGAGTATTGTGTTTGTTGTTGCAGGAGAGGAGTTGAGAGCGGCGATTGATTAAACTGGGAAGCCATTTTGAGACCTATTAAGACGAACAGCACTGCAAAAGACGCTATAATGATCCTGATGATTATAAAACAAAGCCCACCACAGACAAGCTGGAGGACTGAAAGTCGACCAGAGGCCTTGTTATCAACCAGCATATGCCTCTTTGCCCGATAAAGGTACGGTATTCACTTCAGCCGTGCCTTCGAGAGGAAAATGTGTCGGCCGCCATAGAGGAACAAAAGCTGACTCCATCGATTAGCCAGGCCAGATGTGCTGCTTCCGTCGAAATGCCGCGAAAACAGCTCAGCACTGAGTATGCTGAGAGCCTTTCCTCTTGGCCTACAGGACGGCGAATTTTACCATCTGAACCAGGTAGGCGGATGTTCTCCAAGTCATCTATTTTGTCCATCCAGTGACTGGACGTTGCTTGAAAAGACTGGACGTTGTTTCGAAGTGATCCTGGTGCCCCGCATCGACACATGATCAGGCCATACATGACATTTTCACCAGGCGGTCAGAACATCATAAATGACATAAAAGTCATACAACAAACGGTTCTAAGTTAAATACATGTGATTCGGTTGCTGCATAATACCATTCCAAGATGAAAAAAGTGAGAAAAATAGCAAATAATATCGCCACTTTATTCCTCGCTGACCGCTGTGCCACCTGTCTGTTTGATTTCTGCGGTAACAAAGTCAAAAAGGGCAATTCCCGATGTAAAAATATTTTAGGCCTAATGATGTCAGCAGTATAACCTAGCCCAATGAACAATAAACTAATAAACAAGATAACTAGCCTAACCTAACCTAATCTAACACTAATTTAACCTAGTCTAACCTAACCTAACCTAACCTTACCTTGCCTACTTAGTCGTACGACCTAACCTCTGTTGGACAGAGCCAAGTCCGATCGCACTTTTTTTGTCGGCCTACGGCCTCTAGTATCCTATACCGCGCCTCCGGCGCGGGGTTGCGTCTTCCGCGCAACATTACGCCCGTGAACATCCGTTTATCGGACTGCGGCCTCTAATATCATTTACTGATGACGTCGTCGAACGTTACGCAGTACATGGGGCATCCTTGGAGCGAAAGCAGTGTAAACAAGATGGCGCCGCCCATTCCGGTCGCGTTTGCTTACGGTGAAATATAATTCCATTTCCTTCGGAAACCATACCGGTAATGTCACCACTTCCTGCTTTCCATAGGAAGATTTATGAGCTCTTCTGTATCGTATGTATAGCAGAAGTGGTCTGTGAAAAGGTGAAAAAGTATGGTATCGCCCATGATCAAGTCATTAGTTACCACCGTTTCCTTCCACAACTCGCAGGTAAAGAATGACGGCTAGCCGTAAACCCCTCGCGTGAAGATTGAGTTTCGACGATATGTTTTTTAGCCCTTTCACCAACGCATGGGACACAATTCGCGCTTACCTAGTTTGATCCTCCACCGTGCGCATGATCACCCAGGTTCCCCATCGTAAACGCAGGATAGCTATGCGCTTGACCCCGCATACCTACGGAATCTGCATCTTGCATTCTTTGGCAGTTTTGATATCTGCTATACCAGACTAATCTTGCTTTCCATTGCAAGATTCACCATGTAAGCAACGTGCACACACGCGTGTGTAACGTGACTGCAGTTCCTTCACCCGGTGGGCCGAGCTGCAGACATCGAACGACGGACGACACCGCGCCCAGACGTCCAACAGCTGCCGAGTCATGGGCGGTCGACACGTGACACCGGGAAGGGTCATAAAACGAGTGGCCAGCCATACAGGAAAACAACGGACGCGCAGCTCGCAGGTTTCGGACTAGAATAGAATCAGACGCTTAATGATCTTCCAGCTGTCCCCAAAAGGTCATTGAACATCGAGGGGCCGTGCCGAAGACGCCAAGTGCCGCCCGTCTCCAGGACCGTTTGCCGGTCCTGATTGCGCTCGTTGCAACACATGTAGGTTTCATGAATTTCCTCTCCGTTACTAGCCCGACCCATACTCTGTCGAAGCCGTCCCTGCCAATTGGGGATCTCCAGCGGTAAGTGAGGTTAAATGCCCACCATGGGGGTTGTAGAGCAAGCGTCCAAGAGGAAGGGCCCAGCATAAGTTCGAGCAACCAGTTACTCAATAACAGCATGTTGACTCACGGTGTGTGCTTTTTTGGCAGGATGTATCCTAACAATACAGAGGCAAAGATTTTTCTCGGTCCGTGAGCCGCGAGAGGCCGAAATCGACCGAAGCCGAGGATGTGCGCGGTGTGTGGTGCGAACATGTGTCTGGCATTGGATCAGTCGCTTGTAGATGCGGGCCGAGGAGTAATCGAACCGAACTGACTGGAAGGTTAGCGTCGGGCCTTGTCTGACCCGCCCTAGTCAGCAGGCCGCCCGAGCCGCGCAGCCAACCCCTGGTCAATTCAGGGTGCAAACGCAGTCTGAGACCACTAAATTCGCAGTTTTTCTTGAGTTCGTGACCAGTCGGGCTTTCGGCCCATTGCGCTCATCTGGTCAATGCCACTCGGGAGAAAATGGCACATCCTCGTCTGAACCGTCCCGCCAGCCTGATGAATTAAGTGAAGGGTTAGTGTAGCGCCTTGTTTGACCTTCCTCGGTCAATAAATTGTCCGAATCGTGCAGACTCCCGACCCCCACGAAAGGAGCCCACGTGCAACGGCGGTCTGGGAACACAGAAGCCGGCCGTGTTTCTCCATCAGTTTGCGATCAGTCGAGTCTTCGTGCTCCCCTGATCAATGCAAGTCATGAAAAATCTCACATCATCGTCCTAGCTTTCTTCCCCCATGGTCTGCTGTTCAGTGCTTATTGCTAGTGCTTATGGTTAATGCTTGCTGTTGTGCTTAATGCCAGACCGTTGAATATCAACGGACAATCCGACTTCAGGAGGGGTGCTTGGCTGAAATCCCATTTATTATGTCTGGCGTGAATAAAAGCAAGTCACCAGTTCTTGTCTGCGAAACGGCACAGCCACGCAAAGGCTTGAATGGGCGGTCGAGCCTACCACGCATCCGGCTAGCCGGGCCGCTGCACGAACTTGCCGGCCGCACCTCACATTTCCAAAACACTGGGAATAACAATTCAGCACCGAGGCTGCGGTGCCGCGATTAAAACGCAACCATCTCTTAACTGTCATTCATTCAAATAGCATGATTACGAGCCAGGTAAAATTAAACCTATTCGTGGAAGGCTAGATGGTACGGCCGATTCCCAGCAGGTGGGGGGACAGATATGGCCCCCCTGAGGTCTCGAGAACTAGAAATCCCATTTCATTACAACAAGCGGCAATCGCTTTGCCATAACGTAAACTGCATTTCTACAGAAAGGAGTTTTCAAAATTTTAAAAGGGGCGGATACAGGGGGGCAAAAATACCAAAATGGGGGGCATTTTTTGGACTTCTTATAACTCCGTTGTTTATGGACCGATTTCGATGAACTTGGCATGAATCGGGAGATTATGGATGGGACTTTTACCATTGGTACACACTGATTCCTCTGAAGCTTTGACAGAATTCATTGGCGTTCACAGGGTTTCAAAAATAGAACGATTAGTTTTTTTCAACAATTGAATGAACAAAAAAGGCAAAAACACTTTTTTGGTTTCTTCTAGTCATGTTATTTTAGAGAGGTATAAATCGTATTGTAATGTTTGTATAATGTTAGAATAGGCGGTGCCAGGGACATGAAAAAGGGGAATTGTCAATGGCCACATGTTCTTAGATCGATTTGAGACCTTTGACCTTAAATGACTTGCAGTGATCTTGGATGATTTCGTATGCACTTAATATCTGTAAACGTTTTCAGATCATTTGAATTCACTCTATTTTAAACATTCCACTTTACGACTGTTGTGATATACTGTGCATGTGCACTGACATTTTAGGTCATAGCTCCATGACCCGACCTGACATCACGCTGCAAATTGATACACAAATAGACGTTACCCTTCTACGTCATATATAGTGCGGGTTTGCCATTTCCAAAATAGCGTCGAAATTATTACTATAAAACCAAATTTTAAGTTTTGACCTTGACCTGGCCTCATAAAATCACTTCAGACAAACAAAATCATATTTGCAGGCTGCACAACTATTTAGCTATATATCAGTAGGACGTTTTAAGTTCTATCTTAAAAACGCTATTTTTGACACTCATTTTCCTTTTATCCTCATCAGGGCCCAAATGGCCTGAGGTGCCTCCCAAAAACGTTGCCTGGCTCCGCCCTGAGCAAAATAGAATCTCGAAATTTTGTCGCAGAACGTAGAAAGAATAGCTAGCAAAATGTCACCAAGCTTCGTGCAGGAATTGGCAAGCGAAAAATCCAAGGGGGTGGATTCAGCCCTCTGCCGAGAAAAGGGTTAAAGTAGGCGCAGGCCCGGCCCGACCGTTACCCTTTTTTCAAGATACTTACTTCGGGAGGACAGGGCAAGAAAGTAATGACGTATCCACCAAACGATAGGCCAATGCTTGAAGTTTTTAGTATTTCTATTCGCAGTGCGACATTTATCTTCACAGCTATTCGGGAAGTAATGTTTTCGCTTTTAAGCGGGCAACACCGACTTTGAAAGACGGACACAATCACGTACGATGGTCGTACCGAAGAGAGGCTGAACAGTTTGACATGTATTTTAATTTGTCCGATGCTCTTTAGTTGTGAGTTTTCTTCATATTAGTGGCGTCAGGCAGCTGGCATCAACGTTACGAAATGAACATAAGCATGAACAAGCGAGCAAGAACAAGAAGCAAACAAGTATTTGGAATTCCGGTTTGTAACGATGGTGTGGTCGCCATTCACTCCGTCCTGTTGTGAATAATCTGAAAAGTTGTTGCGTGAAACGCTTCAAAACTAATACATAATGCGTTTACGCGACAGCTTTAACTGCCGCTGAAACAACGATGACGGGGACCGACAGGTCTGTTTCCTCCTAGAGAGCTGCACCGATTTCTATTCTGCGCCACTTGTGCAATCGCTACTTTTACAAAAATACGAAACTACTTACAAGATGTGACATCTAAAAGTCAGTCTATTGCCAGAAATATTACATTTAGATCATACGTCGATTAACAACGCACGCTACGTAAGGTGGTACTATCTGAAGTACATACGAACAGCACGAATCAAGCGTTGTGTGCAAGGTGCTGATGGTTCTTCAGTATAAGACGGATGTATCAGCTCAAATTTGTTACACTCGAAACCTTTGATCGTCGTTTGGCAGTGCTGACGGCCACTAAGGCAGTCGCCAAAATTCGGTGAGCTGAATGCGAGCAGGACGCCATTATTGTTTGAAACCATGGTTGTGACGGAAGTCCTTCAATGGTTTCAGCACGTAAATCGTCAACGATCACAGCTGTATAAATGCTTTGCGGTTGTACCATATGTGTAAATTGTAGCCACTCACCAGATATGTTGAGTATGTAGGCACGGGTGCAAGAACCAAGGCGGCATTATCGGTCACTTTCCCGTGCTGAAATTATTCTTGGTCAGGGAAAATGTGCTGGCTACTTTCCAATGTTTAAGTGAAGAGTCTTAGTTTAGATTACATGTAGATTTTTTGCTTGACTGAAATCCTTGCTGGTACCACAGGATGATGTGGGACAATTAACCCGCGCACAACCGTCGGTCCGTAACGATCATACGCGACGGGGGGGGGGGGGCTGTTGGCAGCCCCCTCTAACTTTTATTAACTCCCCTCTAACGAACGGTTGGTTGCACAATAAAAATAAGCACACCGTTGGAAAGCCTGTGACGAGTAGAGCTCGGAACTGGTCTCATGTCTTTAGTTTTGGATAATATGTAAGCAATTTACGCCCTATATATGTTTTCTCATAGCCGACTTCATGAGGCCGAGAAATGGCCTGAATCTCAAGGGTTGTGGCTAATAACGCATAGGTAAAGGCATCAGCGCACAAGTAAAGGTCCGCGGATGCCGATACACGTCTAATTTCCCTAGATTTGTTCAATATACACGCCGAAACGTTGAGTTAAAGGCACCGTAATTCTCCCGCCAACTGTTAGTGTGCGCCGCTGCCGTATGCGGTAACAAATTGAACGGGAACTAATGTTGGCGTTACTTTATTTTCGCCAAAAAAGACGATCTATGTAAATTTTATTGATCTTGGTGGTTCTTGTGATGGTTTCTCATGCTTAAATTTTGGAAAAATTGATTAGTTACCAATCTGCACAACTGAGCGGAGCTTTATTGGTCGAGAGCCTGTTTATTTCCAAAATATGCCATTTTTTCAAACTTTTTGAGGTTCCTGGTATTACTTCAGTCTGTGCAAGCTAGTTCTGCCATTTTCTACCCATTCTGAGTCATTCATCGCCGAATTTGACGGTGGAACATTTTGGCTCACTACAGTTATTCGTGACCTGACCTCAGGTCAGTTGCTGGAAGTCATTGATACTTTGCCCAGTGACGGTAACTAAATGTCTGCTTCACTCCACACCAAAAATGTTATAAAATATTCCGTCAATTTTCGAAAAAACGATGACATGTCTTAAAAATGGTCTTGACCTTAGGTCAGTGACCCGGAAAATCCGAGAAATCTCAGATAGGAGATTTGTTGCATTTATCAGGATTGCCAATCCTTGAAAGTATTATTGAGATATCTTGTTTTCCGAAGAAGTTACAGGGCGCTAAACTTTTTTGGACATAGGTCTGTTTGACCTGACCTAGGTCAGGCACCAGACCCGACCTGAGGTCAAAATTTTGACACAAGATGTAAAAATAATGAACAAAAAGGTACACAAAGTTTCGTGGCTCTGTGTTTGTTCGTTCTCTTGCAATCCCAGAAAAACCTCAGGGGGGCTGTCAAAGCCCTCCAGTCGGGGCGTGTTAAAAGTCATAATTATGTGCAGGGGCCATTCTATTCGGCAAGCATGTGTCCCCTGTGCACGTCACAAGTATTTTCGTCCACATCATTAAGAAACTGAATGACATTCAGATGGAAAAAGGAAAATACTCAGAATCTAGAATTGCTGGCATTGCCCGATTCCCAAAAAATAAAAACAGGAATCAAATGTGAACATAGCGCTGTTTGCCGTATCTTAAAAATGGCAACTTAAAATAAATCTGTGAATATCAGATCAGCTTCATCCAAACAAATCTTCAAGTTCACACAATGGAAACAGGAGTGGTTTGAATGGAGGGAAGCAAGGGATTTAGAAACATATTGATGTGGGAGTGAGGGTCCATCGTCCGTTGCTTGAAAACTTACCAGCATAGTTTTTACATTTTACAACGGGAACTGAAACTATGACCTGGCCCCTCAGAAGTGCGGCCCAGACTGGTGGCATACCCGGGGGGAGGACGAGCTTTTGTGGTCATTTCCCGCCCGAAGATGGCAGGGTTTCCTAGGGGCCTTCGTCCCCAGTTCTTTTTTGCAGTTTAAGGCACCTCCCAAGAGTGCCCAAAACATAAGTAACGGCCCCGAGGCATTAAAACGGGATCGCAAGCCCAGAAAAGCCCCTGGAGCTAAAACTAAGGCTCTTAAGCCACGAAACACGGCCACTTGGCTGGAAGGGCCCATTTGACCCGAATAAATCTTCTACTAAGGGAAACTTTGGAAACGCCACTGGTTCAGACCAGAAAATGTACGTTTTTTCTTGAAAAGATGAATCTCAAAAACAAATGCCATTATTACCTACATAAAAAGTTGAGAACAATTCCTGAATATTTCATAAAATCATCGACAGGAAGGATTTTTGCGACTGCGACTGCGACTGCGATTATTTTCAGCTGTGGAGGAAATTCGAGAGACTGAGGAAACGGACTGGTGGGCTGCCAGACACGGCGCTGCCCAGGCCGAAGAAACTTGGATGGTGTGGCTGTCGTCGTCGGGTATTCTCCTGGTAAGAGTCTCAGGCCTTGAATTCGAGTGGTCGCCGCCATTTTCGGCGGATTTCTTATGGTGATCATCGTCTTGGGTGAGCTACCGCCCAAGGCGACTTGACAGGGGTTGCATCAAAAGATCAGTAGCATCCCATTGCACCTATGCGAGATGAATGAGGTCATGTCGCTGGGCGCGCAAGTTTATCAGCTTCATTCGCGATCTGTTGGTTTTATTCTTTCGCGTTCTTGAACGTTGTCTCATGTAAAAACGACAGGTATGCCAATGAGGTGTACTGCATCCGATGTCATAGGAATAAATCCAGATCGTCTCCCGCCTATCGCCTCTTCCCGTCAGCCATCTTTTTTGTCGCTTTTCTCTCTTGTCTCTCTCGTCTTTTGTTTCTTGTCTCTTTTGGCACTCTCGATTCTCTTGGCTCTGTCTCGTTTGCGGGCGTTGTCGCTGGCGCTGGCGCTGATCCTGGTGCTGTCCTTCTCCCTGTCCCTGTCTCTTTCTCTCTTCCCTCTCTCTCCCTCTCCCTCCTCTCTCTTTTTCTATCAAATGATTCTGTGCCGTCATAAAAATCAAATTGTATCTCCTCATCTTCTCAACCCATTCTCCACTTCAGATGGTGCCGCGAAGACATTTCCGTGGCCCCTCGCCCACGGGGACAAGGTGCTCGTGACGTCAGAGGCATCTCACGCAGGCATCCTGAGCGACCCTCCTGGATTTGCAGTAATGTTCCAGAGCTTGAGAGCCAGGTGGTTGCTGCATGTGGCCATGAAAAGGAAATTCACATTTCTGCTGTTCTCGGGATCGACCTCAAACGTGGCAAAGTAGCAGAGAAGCTGATGGAGAACACCTGTCCCCAAGAGGTTTTCTTGAAAACCCCGACTGTTTAAAAAAAAGACCACAAAAAGGTTGAGCCATTTTTTCTCGCATCTGATTCGGTGCTGTGGTGCTGTGTGATAAGATGCAGTGTATATTTGGATTGATGGTCAAAATGCGGTTATGTAAGTAAATGGTATTGTCCTACGGCAGAGCGATGCAAAGACGTGCCGGCCCCAGGTGAAATCATTCAGGTGTATGCAACGGGTGCAAGGCGCGTTACACTCGAGTATCAACGGCGTTAGGTAAGTTGTCTGAAACCGCTATCGACAAGTTCGGGAAGCGTTATGGTCGAGTTTCATTGGCGTCACCAAGGTTTACTGAAAGACAATGTTCACGACCAGAGGGTGTATATGCACAGTCGCATGAATATGACCGAATTTTGACCGGATATATTGGGCATCATAAAAATTTTGCATACCTCCCGGATCAGAGTCTAGCTTAACATGTTGACTAGGGGGAAACCCCACCATTGGCCGCCAAATCCCCCACCGTACACAGCAACCCCCCAGTAAAAGCGTCGTTTTGTCAGCAGCGCATGCCCGTTCCGGTCTTTGACACGCTTCATGTCGATACTGCCAATGGAATATGTCCATGGTGAGATTCAATCTCATGAACTGTTGCGACCACCAGCGAGATAAACAGATCGCGGAAAAATGCGGCGAATCCGGTTGGCGCGCCCATAGATACAGAAACGCAAACAAAAGGCATGTAACTAACTTGCTCCCGCCCATGTAACCCCAAAACGCGACACCCTAGGTCCCAAGTACGCCAGAAGGTGCACGCGTTTCTCGGACGAGCCGCTTTTTTCTCCGTTTTTCGGCCGCTTGCCACATCGCGCATTTGGAGCCGTTTGCGCGTACGAATTTTGCTTTCAAATCAAGTTTTGGTCAAAAAGGTGATCGGGTTGATCCCGGGATCGCCCAAGCATCGCATTGCACGCTTCATTGCCAGCAAACGGTTTCTGTTTGTTGAACCAAACGTCGGCAGTCCGGTCTCCGCAAAATTCTCACTCCAGCACCCCAGCACAGTGTCAGTCGTGCTGCGCCCTTCAGTGTGGCTCCTGCTGAACAGTTGATCAAGCTGCCAACAGTACTGTTTTACAATCGCGCTGCGAGCTTCCATGGAACGAGACCTTTGGCCTGGAGGTCTGCCGGTATGTACTCGCGCTTCGCCCTCGGACAAACGCTCGCTTTGAGTTTGGTGAATCACTCGGCCGATTTCAAAGGTCACGTAGAAGAGCGCAGTGCGCTCCAGTCAAAATTTTTTCCACAGCTATTATCAGCCAATGTCCTTTCATGCAACACCCTGAGGCATAAAGTAGCCACTGTCACTTTTTATACTCCATCTCCCTCAGTTTTTACAGCCTGTCTCTGTGAAGATCGCTAGCACTCTGCCTGTCCCATCGGTGTCAGGAAGTCTTTCTTGGTGCTCCTGGACCTCCATCCATTTCGATTGGTCGCCTTCCATCTAGCTCCATCTCCATTATTTTCTGTTGGTCTCCTTTGGTCTCCATCAATCTATCAGCTTTTCGGCCTCTCTAAATTTTGTCTGATGTGTGTTGGTGTCTGTCTCAGCCGAACTCTGTCGTTTTTTTATTTTTACCGGCCTCCGCCGCTCACCACCGGTCTCCGTCGACCCTCGTCGGTCCGTCGATCTCTATCAATCTCTGCCGGTCTCCTCCGTATCCCTCAACGGTTTCTCCTCCGGTCAGTCTCCTCCCTCTCCCCCACATTCGTCCAGCCTTTCGTTCTTCCCCATCATCACTCTTGTTTCCGTCTGTCTCCGTCTCTTTTTCTGTCCTCCTCTCATTCCCTGACTCTGTCTCTGTCTACCAACATCTCACCGTCTTTGTGCAACCCTGTTTGTGTTTATCCGCATCTATATCTGACCGAACCTTTATGTTTATTACAGCGACATTTTTTAGTCATGAAGCATATCTGGAATAACGAAATTGGTGGCCGCGTCGAGGTCAAAGCGAGTAGAATGGAATGATAAAATTTTTAGAGACATAAGACATGCAAACCTTTTTTATACGTTTTCATTTGAACCGACCGTAACGAGAAAGACCAGATGGCTTATACTGACGTGTTCACAATTAATTGAGGAGCATAACAGTAATATTGCAATTGGTATGCTCCCTTTGGCGTCACCACAATCCTCAACTGAGCACAAATACCTTGAAATATACTGATTTTCCGCAAAATTACGACTCACACCGGTTTACCTGATAAGTCAAAGCAGTACAGGTTTGATGAATTATTATCATTATTTTATGACATCGTCAAAACGACAAAAATTTATGTGTTCTACTGATGTTAATTTCGCCAACAGTCTCACCCTCCATACCCATCGCAATCACAATGTAAACGCAAAAGATCCAGAAACCGAAAATGTCTCAACGCCGATCGCGTGCCGCAGTTGTCCTGTTTCGTGAACTGGGTCATTCCCTATGGAATGATAAGCAGTCGGTACCTTGTGACATGGGACTACATAGTCACCGAGTTCTTATAACTGAAGGTTCAGTTTGACCTCATCCTATTTCGCAAAGCTTGGAAAACGGCCTTTTTCGTGTTGCCGTGGCTAGCACGCGTCACGTGCTGGTCTCCCACGGGCGATGTTCTACATGACTGCTCTCCAACCGATTTTGTGTGGAACAGACCACGTTTCGTCTCGGTGCAACCCACGGTTCGCGAAATCATGTGCTGGGAAGGACGCCGTGTCGGCGGTTGGCAATGGTCTCGAGCTCACTTGAAAATGGACGAAACCGTCTCCTACCTTGGTTCATGTGGCGTTGTTTGGCCCGCACAGCCGCGACACACTTGATTAATGTTTTGCGTCATCGGAACGGCAAGAGAACGGGCTTTCAGCTGGTAACAATTTCGAGTAAGGCATTGACGCCTTTACATTCGAAAACCCCGTGTAAACCATGTTGATTGCGCCGCGGCTATCCCGTCCGCCAGCTGAGGTAGACTCCGCTTAAATGATTCCCCGCCGGGACCTTGTTGCGATGGTCATCGTGTCCTCAGGTTCGTATTTTTAACGGTTACCGAGATCATGACACCATTTTGAAACCTCGCAAAACGGGCGTTTTTCGTGTTCCCGCGGCCAGACGCGCCACGTGCCGGTACTGGCTCGGTCTTTTCCGTGCAATGCAGTTCTCCAATCGATTCGTTGTCGAAGAGATATGTGTCGGTGCCACCTGCAGATTCCGAGACCGGGAACGCCCGGAAGCGACGGGCGTCTAAGTCTTTCGAAAATATGTCGGATTTCGTCCAAAATACATTTAAGCTCTATGGAGGTCTCGAGCGCGTTCCGCGCGCAGCCTCACCATCCAGAAACCCGAAAATCTAGCATAATGCGTTGTGTCATCAAACCCCTGAGACGGCTAAGTTTCAGCCTCGTGCAACCGGTGGTCTCGCCACACCAGCCTGTCAAAACCGATCGCTGACGAGATCAAACAAAACGAGGTTGGCGGAATACCCAGATTTTGTTTTTATGTTACCCATAATTCGACTAACCGAAATATCCCCAGTGATTTGTTCTTAAAATATGCCTTGCTACCCGCTGTTTCTACGATCGAGCGCCCGAAAGCGGCGTGCGTCTTAGTTTTTTTCCGAAAATGTGCCGATTTCGCCAACCCGGTGTTCCGAAACCCGAAAATCTAGCATAATGCATGGCGTCTCCAAATCCCTGAGACGGTCAAGTTTCAGCCATTTGCGACCGCTGGTCTCGCCACACCAGCCCGTGGCGAAATGCCCAGATTTTGTATTCATGTTACCCATAATTCGACTGGCCGAAATCCTCCAAGTGATTTGCTCTTAAAATAGGCCCTGTTCAGTGTTACCAGCGCGTATACCCTGAATATGTGTTGCACCAGATAGGGATCAACTGTGCGTTTAATGGATCATGGTACTCCTTACACTGGTGATGCAAGCGGTGGCAAATGAAACACTTCAGAAAAGGGGCCAATTTTTATATTTCTTTGGCATGTGGAGTTGGAGACAAATGCGACCCACAATGCACCAAAGCCAAAACGACTGGCTCCTGAATGGAGGATGTCTCTTGTCAGTTGCAACAATAAACGCCTTAGAGCAACATCAGACATTTTCGGCAGAGATGATACATTGTGTCATACCTTTTATGTCGCAACAGTAATGGAAGCAGGCTGCTTTCAACGGGATTGTTTCAAGCAGCAATGTTCCCGTTGGTACCGTAGTATTGACTGGAAACAAATGACCACAGCAGACGCTGACAATAATGCCAGAATAGCATGTGAATACAGTCATGCCTTCGTGTGATCCAAAGTACCATTCTGAATGTCCGTGTTAATACCACCTGTAGAAAAGGTTATTTCTACAACAGCTCTGTGTCGGCACATGAGTTTCGCACAAAGCGTCCCAATTACAGAAACAAAACTAATGAGTTAAACGTGGCGAGTACCACACATTTTTCTGTAACACAATACGCAACGCAAAATCACCGTGCCAACTCTGGACCTCTGCACACACCCGTCGCTACCAGCAAAGCACTACATTAATTAACAGAAGAGCGTTGCACACCCGATGTGCTATCATAAACACGCCGCGGATGCGCTGTGTTAACATGGCTATTTTGCTCACACCTTTGCTATGTTTGTACATCATTTTGACAAGGTTCTTTGCGGTTAACCTTCGCAGGGAGGGGGATGGGTGAGGGTCATGAGAGCCCGCTCCAGTTTGTCGAGGATGGCCAGGAAACGAAGGGAAGCAGAGACATGACACTTAAGGATGCCTTCTCATACACCCCTCTTGAACATTTCGTCAACTTTTCAATGTCGGGTCACCTCAGGTCATTTACCCAGGGCAGGTCAAGTAAGACCATGTTCCAAAAAGTAATGTGTTATAATTTTTGTCAAATGTATCGACTGGACATCAAATCTGCTACATAGACCAAGCGTGGGACATGCAATAATTCCGCTATGTCATATTTTTCGGAAATATCAAGGCCAGTGACCCAGAGACAGTTAAACTTTTGACCTCATTTCGGCTATCAATTGAAATCAAGGGTCTGGTTCGGTAGTTTGAATTTTGAATATACGCCCTGCTGCTTTCCCATCTTTTGCACATGCAAGCATGCCCTTTGACCCACGACCTGGTGTCAGATCACGTTTTGTACCGAAGTTTGATATATACCGCGACCTAATGCAAATCATTAGTGTGGAGTCTTTGAATGTTTATCAGTAGCCATATATACTTTAGAAGCACTGATATATAGTAAGAAACTACTTACCAGGATGTACCTGATCCCATTTAGCCCAGGTTGACATCGCCTGACATTCCGATTTCTTTTTTTCGATGAGTACACACTTTTTGTGGGCACGGATGTTAAGAAGAATATCTAGGTCTACTTCCTGTTAGGATTTTTGATGCCCAAGTCTACATAGTTTTGTACACCAAAGTAAAACTCAGGCCCTTGTTAAAATAGCATGCTGTCAAATATTAGGCTTTTACATGGCAGCTGCGCCCGATGACGTAAAAGGCATATTGCATGAAGCGATGTTGTAGGATCTTACGCTGTGTCATGTCTTCTCAATACGACAGGCACCAGAAACTCTCGACTTATGTGCGTCAAAGTTTTGGCCTGGGGTGATATTGCTTCACCTTAACATGATGGTTTCAGACTCGATGTGGATCCGAAACACATTTGCGGCGTGATTAACCGAACGCAGTCTTGCAATAAGAAAAAACGCGATTCCTTCCTTTACAAAACGACACCATTTTTTCCGCCACTTTCAGTTTCGCGTGAAATCGCGTGAAAGAAATATGACCTCAGATGCTCTTTTACTGCACCAAATAGGTAAATGAGACCTCCTTTTATTCTAACATCTTTGGAGCCACGCAAACAGCTTGATTATTACATTTAACTGCGAAAAACGTTAACATGTGTTTCAGTTAAAGATGGCCGCATTGACCTCGATACTGACGTGATTGGACTAAACTAGAGTGTTTTCTTCTGGTCAAGTGAAGCCGTTTCCAAAGGCGCTGCTAGTTTTTCTGTGCGACTTATAGTTCTCGAGATCTTGTGGGCTCTTATACCCCCTTCCCCACGACGGGCGAAAGTGGATTTGAAGGCTGGCCCGGCGAGGGTTGAAGCACACCGCGTGGTGCCAAAAATCATCAGGAAGATTTCAACGATCTTGCGCTTACGCGTTTTCATAGACACGGAGGAGAGCGCACGGCGGTAGAGCGATGAAACCGTACGAGTAATGTCCAAAAGCAAAGATGTTTATGTATCCGTGTACTTGGATGCACATTGTAGGCATCCACATGCTGAAGCATGTACGTGTACATTCTCAACTTTATTTTCTTTGCTTGATGACGTAGAGGCCATTATGCCTGCAGCCTTGTTCGGAAGAAAGAAATGTAGAAAGAAATGTAAAAGGAAGAAATGTAGCAATCCGGTCAAATTACTGATAAATATTACCTGACATCTGTCCTCAACTAACAAAAAGTTGTCGCATCCAAACAAGGCCGTGTCTGCCAGCTGTCGCGAATACACGGTCTCCGTCCTTCCTTCTGCCAGTTTTTGCTCGGCGGCAAGCAGATGCAGTAGCAAGGTCAAGTATTTAAGAGGTAGTGGGACCTGGGTATTTGTTGTTTTGTTTTGAAGCATTTAAAAGCCTGCTGATCGAAATCAGTGGAAGCTCTCTGTGCAGTACGCTTCTTTCATTGCCGCCAGACACGTTCTCTCTGACCGTTTTAGCGCAGCTAGTAAACAGGAAGAGTCTCGCCTAATCTAACAGCCTTGGCTGCCCGGCCGTCATCCAAAATTGGTAACTGGAGCACGAAGAGTAGCGACTGCCGGCCACATAATACGGCCATATTTTAGCTGTTTGCCCGAAAATGACAACAGATGACGTCTGCAGCGGTACGGCGGCCCGTTCCGCCTCGCGTGTGGCGACCATTCGATCACCGTTTGATTCGTGAGGCGTCCCAACCATGAGCCGAGAGAACCGCACTGGTCCCTCGCCACCTAGCGGAGACGAATGTAACTATGAATGCCGATCAGGACAGGTGTCGAGCTTCAGGTGAGTCCCCGGCTGTCCCGCAACTGGCGGAAGCAGGACATTTTTTGTATAAAAATTGGGGGTTCAAGTGTCTCATCCCTACCAAGGTGGCCCTAGCCCGCTTATTTTTTACTAATTAGTTAGCTTAATTAGTCATTGGAGGGCACCGAGGAAAAGTCTAACGGCAGCCCTCTGGCAGACTGATGTACCTATCTCTGCAACTAGCTAGACTGCCCCTCAGACACCTAGAGCATCTTGGAACATTCAGTGCCCCGCTGACAGAAGTCCGGATGCTCAAAGACAGCTTAAGATCCCGCTCTGTGCCCCTCTGTAAATCAAGATGCCTTCTGGCCAGTCAAGATGTCTTCGCTTTGCTTCAGCTCCTAGTACCCTCATTGAAGACCTTGGGTTGCCCCTCTGGCTCCGCTGTAATTCGGAGAGCCCTCATAGAAGCTTTGAGTGCTCCAAAGACGGCTAAGCGCTGACATTGGGCAGTTTAGAGTGGCAGCGTAGAGTGCACTATAGTAGAATAAAATGCCCCTCTCACACTGCAGGGTGTCCCTTTGGTGATTCAGAGTGCCCCTGCAGTAAGTCATTATGCTCTAAGACAACTCAAGGTGCCCCTCTGTCAAGTCAAGTTATGCCTAAGCCAGCCCAGAGTGATATGCCTAGAGAGGCATGTCTCCTCCTTGTAGAGATATGCCTTAATATTTCACTCAAACCTTCGGCTCTACGCTCTGCGTGATAACCTCTGAAGATGGTCTAGAGCCCACCGTTTAGTCAAATATGAACATATATCTTCTTCGCGTAAAGCGCAAATTCTAACATAAAAAGGATGTCTCAATAATCAAACCTTCCCGCCTTCTCATTAACGTTCGCTGCCGTTGCAAAACTGAATTCTTATAATCATATTTCCTCTCTGCTTCAAGCTGCTTTATTTTCTTACTGATGTATGCAGATATAACCCTTTTGTTTAAAGCGAACAAAGATACAGGTGCAGTGGATATCCAACGTTTTTAAGCACAGATGTTGTTCAGGAGGTTTATTCATCCGTCAGTTAAGATACATGCAAACAGCAGTTTTGCACAATAGCGAGCCTTTGACGTGTGCCTCACGTCCTTACAATGTCCACCCATGGGAAGCAGGCCGCAGGTCAGGTTTACTTAATAATATGGGCAAAATGATTTGGAGTTTCTGGATATCCCCAGTAAGAGCCCGACAAAACTTAATCGCGATTCATGTCAAGTTGCACAATGCGAGTCGATGAACACGGTTTCTTATGCTCAAGGTGCGTGAGCGTTCGTCGTTATAACGTTGGAATGCGACTGCACAAATGCACGCTTCGGCCTATCGGCAACTTAGGAAAGGTTGCATAGCTGCCTGGCCCCAAAAGCCAAACAAATGGAAACCACGCTTGGAAATCCCACTCGCAGTTTGCAAGTCAGGCCTGATGGCGGCTGTTCGAACGGTGACTGCTCTGCTGTGCTGTGCCCTGCTCGTCCAGGCCCGGTTTGTTCGCAGGTCGGACGTCTTCTCCCTGGTGCCGACATCAGCGACCGAGACTCCGTCGCGTCTCAGCTGTGCAGCCTTCTGTGACAGACAGGCAGACTCTGCCGGCTTCACTCACGGCACTGATAACTCTTGCGAATGTTTCTCCGACACGTGTGTGACCCATTCTCCTGATCCCGGCTCCAGACAGGTCAGCTACGTCTCACAGCCGAGACAGGGGGTCACACCTTGTCCGTCCGGCTGGCTCTTCTATCGCGACAGCTGCTACCTGAGAAGAGTTACCGAACCTCCACTGAACTGGGAGGACGCTCGGTCAGCTTGCCAGAGTCTCAGTCCATGCTCGGATTTGGCCTCACTGAAAGATGAAGAGGAGGGGGCCTGGCTTCTCCACCATCCTTCTCGACCAGGCACAACAGAATGGATCGGTCTCAAGCACGAAAATGGCGTATTCCGGAATGTAGACGGAACGTCTCCATCATTTCAGTTGCCCCTGATATCTTCTGCTGAGAACGGTTGCATCAACCTCCGCGTAAACCGCGATACAGAAAACTGGAAAAGACGACTGTGCTCCGATACCCTTACGAACTACATCTGCGAGTCTCAGCTCCACTGCCAGACGGGGTCGCCCTGTCCGGCCGGCTGGCTTGGTCTGGACGACTACTGCTACCTCTACGTCTCCAGCAGAACCACATGGCAGGGAGCTGACGACCATTGCGCCGGGCTGGAACAAGGCGCCCGATTGGCGCCCATCGTCAACATGGAAACCTGGCGCATCCTGTACCATCACTTCTGGTCGGGTACTGCTATATTCGTGGGCATATCGGATACCGTCAACGAGGGCTCCTATCAGTCTGTCGATGGCTCGGCCTGGTCTGTTCCTTGGCTTCCAAATGAGCCGAACAACAGCGGGGGTAACGAGGACTGTATGGAAATGCGACCAGATGGCGCGAATGACATGGTTTGTTCCGATACACGCCCTTTCATTTGTCGCCTACCCAGGTCTACATGCTGACCAAATGTAAGTGTCAGGTCATGCTAAGATATCCGTCGCAAATTTGTCCGAACAGGGACAGAGTGACTATACTGTCAGGAAAAATGGGCTCCGCAGAAAGTAAATGTATTGCATTCCTCCTATGAATAGGTAATATGGCAGAAATAGCATGGCCTGTGTTTGTGTTTGTGTTTTGTTAGTAGTATGTATTTGTCTGTCTGACTGTTGCGGCCTATTTCTCCTTCCCTCCACTTTTTTCTTGTTCACAGGATGCTATTTGTTTGCTGTTTGTTCACAGGATGTGTAGCTCCATCTGAGGTCGTGATTCCCGTAGAATAAGTGATCTGAGACGTCAGGAAGCGTTATTTGCTTGTTGGCTATCCTTGTCGTGTAGCTTTATCCCGATGACGCGGGGGGGGGGTATTGTGCGCTGTTATTTACTGTCTCTTCTCACTGCCCGCCTCTGGTCCGGCGCGCCGGTCGGCGGGTCGGCTTGCCGACCCTGAGTGCTGATCAGCTGGCGCTCAGTGGTCCGGCTGTGCCTCGTGGCATGACCTGACCAAGCCTGTCGGGGCGGGGGGGGGGCGGTAGGCAAGGGAAGGCATTCAGCAGCCCAAACCCTGTTGGTCCTTAACCCTATTCCCGGAGGGCTAGACGGTATGGCCGATTCCCGGCAGGGGGGGCGGATTCGGCCCCCCCCCTGAGATCTCGAGAACTACTGGTTCGATTTCATCGCAACAAACGGCAATCGATTCGCCATGACGTGAACTACATTTTTATAAAAAGAAATTTTCAAAATTTCGAGATTTGTGGATACAAGGGGGCAAAAAGGTCAAAATGGGGGGTACTTTTGGACTTCTTATAACTCCGTTGTTTATGGACCGATTTCGATCAAAGTGGCATGCATCGAGAGATTATGGATAGGTATTTTACCATGGGTACACAAATCTGAAATTTTGAGAAAATTCATGGGACGTTCACAGGGTTTCAAAAATAGGAGGATTAGTTTTCTGACAACTGGATGAACAACAGAGGCAAACACCCTTTTTTGGCTTCTGCTAGTCGTGTTATACTATAGAAGTACAAGTCACATTGCAATGTTTGTATAATGTTAGCATAGGCGGTGCCAGGGGCATGAAAAAGGGGGAACTGTCATGGTCATACGTTTCTCAGATCAACTTGTGACCTTTGATCTCAAATGACCTCCAGTGACCTTGGGGTCACTTGGAATGATCTCCTATGCATTTAATATTATCTTTAAACGTTTTCAATCGTTTGAATTCACTCTATTTCAAAAATTTCATTTTATGGCTATTGCGATATAAGGTATGCGCACTGACATTTTAAGTCATAGCTCCGTGACCCGACCTGATATCAGGCTGAAACTTGGTACACAAGTAGAAGGCACCCTTTTACGTCATATATATTCCAAATTTGGCATTTGAAAGAATGGCGCCGAAATTATCGCGAAAAAACAAATTTTGACTTTTGACCTTGGCCTGACCTTGTAATATGACCTCAGGTGAACAAAATTTTATCTGCACATGGCCCAACTATTTAGCTATACATCCATTTAAAGTTTTATGTTCTATCTTAAAAACTCTGTTTTTGGCAGACATTTTCCTTTTACCCTTAACATGGCCAAAAATGGCATGAGGTGCTTCCCAAAAACGTTGCCTGACTCCGCCCCTGAGCAAAGTAGAATTTTGAAATTTTGTCACGGCACGTAGAAAAAATAGCTAGAAAAAGTCACCAAGTTTCGTGAAGCTGTGTTAAAAAGCCTGGAATTGGCAAGCAAAAAACCCGAGGGGGGCGGATTCCGCCCCCCCCTGCCGGGAATAGGGTTAAAGTACAGTTTACTTGAAGGCGATGCGAACTGGGGAATAGTTTTTAGATATAGCAACATTGCGTCGTTTTTTGGCAACCGGAGCCGTCTCCGGTCGGCAAGGACGACATCAACACGGTAGCCGTACACGTTTTTAACGCGTCTAGCGCTGTGTGACGCTGGGTGATTCAGACGTTCGATCGGGAGCATCTCGCTAAGCCGATGATTATTCTGAGATAGCTTCGGTGTAGATACATTCTGAACACATTGTACAACCTCCCGCAATATATAGCGAAATAATTCGTATGTAATTAATCCTCTCAAGGCCAGGAGAGTTGATCAAGAGCGCCATTCGGTTTTGTGAAGATAGCGAAAAAAAACAAAACAAAAACCAGAAAAGAAAAGAATCATGGATGGAACATGGAACCTGTGGTGCCTCTTCATATGTCATTTCCACACCTTGTGCGGGTTTTTAAGCACAAGGTCACCTCAGGTCATTTGCCTCGGAGACCTGTCTAGGAGGACAAGTAGGATAATCTAGGACAAAAAAATAATGTTGCGTAAAATTTTGTGAAACGTATCGAATGACATGAACCTTGCAATATTGATAAAACACGGCAAATAAAAAATTATGCTATCTAGAATGTATCAGAGATGTCCAGGCCCTTGGCTTTAGGTCAGATAAACTTACGGTCTTTTTTACCTTTGCTATCAAGATTTTGAGTCTGACGGTTTTCATGCTTGAATATACGCCCTGGTGCTTTCACGTCCAACCGTTTTCACCCGTAACCTGGGATCGGGCCACGTTTTATACCAAATAATGATTATCGGTAGTCATCTGTGCTTCGGAAACACTAATATACGCTGAGAACTTACTTTCCAAGGGTGATTTAGCCTTATTTGAGCCAGGCATATTTGACCTTATTTGACCTTATCTGCCATTTTGATATAGCTAGTTCAATGCAAACACCCTGGTAAGAACTACAGCCTAGCCTTCTTTTCCATACAGCTTTTTCTGGCCGTCCTCTTATTTTTGGCCGCCAAAATAAAAACGTTTGCTCTCAAGAAAATCGATTCCCCGAAGCCCGCCGCCGGGTAACTGCGGAACTAACAAACTTTCATGAAACATGCCGTGGGGCAAGGTTAGAAGGGATAGTACATGAACCGATGCTATAGGATTTTATGTTGCACCGTGTCAGAGAAATGGTAACGCGACAGCTGACGCGACATACACCAGAAACGCTTGAAGTATAGGCGTTAAAATCTTTACCTAGGCCGCCCTTGTTTGACCTTGACCCTCACCGGGCCAGGGAGAGAGGCGAGGGTTCATGAGAACCCCTCCAGTTTTTCGAAGATGGCCAAAAAACGAAGGGGCGCAGAAACATTAAACTTGGATTCCCTTTTCACACACTCCTTTTACACATTTTCTATTTTTTACTTGAGGTCAACTCAGGCCACTAACCCAAAAGAGGTCCAGGAAGACCATGTCCCAAAACAAGTCGTGTTCTAACCTTTAGCGAAATGTATCGATGAACATAAAATCGGCTACATTGACAGAACACGAGAGATGCAACAGTTCTGCTCCTCAAATTCCGTCGGAAATGTCAAAGTCAGTAGCTTAGGTTAATCAAACTTTCGGCCTGTTTTTACGCCATCAGTTATCTAGTTCGCTGGTGTTGAACTTTGAATATTCGTCTTGGTGTTTCTCACGCCCTCAGAGCATATAAACTTGCCTTTTTATCCTTGGTCTGAGGTCAGGCAACGTTTAATACCGAATTTTTAGACCTGCGGGCGAACATAATCTATCTGCTTGCAATCTTAAATGCTTACCAGTCGCTTTATGCGGTTCAGAAGCAATAATATACGGCAAGAACTTACTTTCGGAAATCGTACTACTCTCATTTAGCTCAGGCCGACCCGATCTGACCTTTAACCCTATTCCCGGAGGACTAGACGGTATGGCCGATTCCCGGCTGGGGGGAGGGCGGATTCGGCCCCCCTGAGATCTCGAGAACTACTCATCCGATTTTATCGGCAATCGGTTTGCCATGATGTGAACTACATTTAAAAAAAGAAACTTTCAAAATTTTGAAAGGGGTGGATACAGGGGAAAAAATATCGAAATGGGGGGTGCTTTTGGACTTCTTATAACTCTGTTGTTTATGGACCGATTTCAATGAAACTGACATGAATCGAAAGATTATGGATAGGACTTTTACTTCACACACATTTGAAATTTCGAGAAAATTTATAGGCGTTCACAAGGTTTTAAAAATAGAACGATTAGTTTTCCAAAAACTGAATGACGAAAAAAGGTAAAAACACTTTTTTGGCTTCTGCTAGTCATGTCATGCTAAACAAGTATAAATCGTATTACAATGTTTGCATAATGTTAGCATAGGTGGTGCAAGAGACATGAAAAAGGGGAAAAAGTCATGGTCATATGTCAAAGGTCAGCTTGTGACCTTTAACATAAAATGACCTTCGGTGACCTTGGAGCCACTTAGAATGGTCTCGTGTGCATTTAACATTGTCTGTAAACGTTTTCAATCATTTGAATTCACTCTATTTCAAAAATTCCATTTTATGGTTATTGTGACATAGGGCAAGCGCACTGACATTTCAGGCCATAGCTCCGTGACCCGACCTGATATTAAGTTAAAACTTGATGCACAAGTAGAGAGCACCATTCTACGTCACATGTATTCCGGATTTGGCATTTCAAAAATACCACCGAGGTTATTACTATAAAACCAAATTTTGACTTTTGACCTTGACCTGACTCCGTAAAGTAACCTCAGATGAACAAAATTGCTTTTGCACGTTGCTTAACTATTAAGCTATACATCCATATAAGGTTTCAAGTTCTATCTTAAAAACGCTATTTTTGGCAGTCATTTTCCTTTTATCCTCAACAGGGCCAAAAATGGCCTGAGGTGCCTCCAAAAAACGTTGCCTGGCTCCGCCCCTGAGCAAAACAGAATTTTGAAACTTTGTCACAGAACGTAGATAGAATAGCTAGGAAAAGCCACCAAGTTCCGTTAAGCTGCGTCAAAAACCCTGGAATTGGCAAGCAAAAAACCCAAGGGAGGCGGATTCAGCTCCCCCTGCCGGGAATACGGTTGAAAAATGCTGCATGCTTTCATTGCGCGCATTTCTTGTAGGGCCGCAGTTGCGTTTTGGAAATACTAAGACACGGTGAAAACTTACTTGCCGAGGGTGACTCAATCTTATTTGCCCAGGCTAGCCTGATTTGGCCTTTTGAAACATATCCTTTGTTCTCAATGCGAACACATTTTGTGAGGTCACAAGTAATATCAACGACTCGCATGCCTTTTTGCTTTACCATTTGTATTGCTTCAAGCCGTCCTATTTTTTCGTCGTCAAAATAAAAACAGTTTCCACCACCAAAATGACATCCCCACAACTTTTACGCTTCCACTGCGGCCGTGCCCGCCACCCAGTATCTGTGTGAGCTACGTGGAAAACGTTTTTGAGCACGGGGTTCATGATGTAAGAGGAATATTACATGAACCGGTGTCACAGGATTTCATGCGGTACCGTGCCTGATCAATGGCAATGAGGCAGATGATGCGGCAGACCACAGGAACGCTCGATGTTTACGTGCCAGTATCCTGGCCCAGCTTGATCCTGTTTGACCTTAATATGGTAGTCGCAGATTTTATATGCACGCCGGACACATTTGTGATACTGACAAAACACATTTTTACAAATTCAGAGAAATGCTATTCCTGCCCTTACAAAAGAAACAACGTTTTTCCTCCATTTTCAGTTATGTTTAAAATGATTAAATTTAAGTCAAAAGGCCATTTTTCTTCTCCTTATAAACAGATTCTTTCTATTGCTAATCTCTTCAACAGACTTAGGCAATATTACGTTAATAATGTTAAAGTTAAAGTTAAATAATAACATAATGTTGTTAAACAAAGTCTAACTGTTTTCGTCTTACCAAGCACTGAGAGAAAAATACGTCTCTTGTACCATGACATTTTAGAGGATGGCCTATGACGACCATCCCTTTATCCAGAAACAGGGCGATCATTCATTTTCTTTCGAAAGATAATTGCTGGATAATCGATATAATGCCATTTAAATGTCTTACAACGAGGATTTCCACCCATAAGTTGTCACTTTACATTACTATGCTAGTCTTCCTGTTATCACGTAGATGTCCACAAAAATTTCGTCGTTTATTTGTTTACATATTGCAACCAGCATTTATCATTCCTGAATCCATGTGAAAGCTAATGACTGTCTTCCACTTTTTTGGCGCCCATCCAGACGTTGTCATGGCAACATGCTGCACTTATCCAGCTTGCTTAACCCTATTCTGGACGGATAGCGGTATGGTCCATTCCCGGCGGGGGGGGGGGGGCGAAGTCGGCCCCCCTGAGATCTCGAGAACTACTCGTCTGATTTCATCGCAACAAACGGCAATCGATTTGCCATGACGTGAAAGACATTTTTATCAAAGGAAGTTTTCGAAATCTTGAAAGGGGTGGAAACAGGGGGCAAAAAAGTCAAAATGGGGATATTTTTGGACTTCTTATAACTCTGTTGTTCATCGACCGATTTTGACGAAATTGACGTGAATCGTGAGAAAATTCGTTGGCGTTCACAGAGTTTTAAAACAGGAGTATTAGTTTTCCAAAAACTGAATGAACAAAAAAGGTAAAAACACTTTTTTGGCTTCTGCTAGTCATGCCATGCTAAATGAGTGCAAATCGTATTGCAGTGTTTGTATAATGTTAGCATAGGCGGTGCAAGGGACATGAAAAAGGGGCACTGTCATGGTCACATGCTCTTCAGATCAACTTGTGACCTTTGACCTTAAATGACGTCCAGTGACAATGGAGTTACTTGGAATGATCTCGTGTGCATTTCATATCATCTGTAAACGTTTTCAATCATTTGAATTCCCTCTGTTTCTGAAATGTCATTTTACGTCTGTTGTGAAATAGGGTACGCTCACTGATATCTTAGGTCATTACTCCGTGGCCTGACCTGATATCGAGCTGAAACTTGATGTACAATTAGAGAGCACCCTTGTATTCCGGGTTTGGCGTTCGAAAAAAAAATAGCGCCGAAATATTTGTTATAAAACCAAATTTCGACTTTTAACCTTGACCTGACGTTGTAATGTGACCTCAGACATCAAAATTGTATTTGTATATTGCCTAGCTATTTACCTATACACCAATATAAAATTTTAAGCTCCATCTTAAAAACGCTGCTTTTATCATTCATTTTTCTTTTACCTTTAACTTGGCCAAAAATGGCCTGCGGCGCCTCCCAGAAACGTTGCCTTGCTCCGCACCGGAGCAAAATAGAACTACGAAATTTTGTCTCAGTACGTAAAAGGAACAGCTAGGAAAAGTCACCAAGTTTCATGACGCTGCGTCAAAAAACCTGGCATTGGCAAACAAAAAACCCGAAAGGGGAGCGGATTCAGCCCCCTGCCGGAAATAGGGTTAACCCATCCCCGACTGGGGGGGGCAGTTGACTGCCCCCCCCCCGAGGTTTTTCTGGGATTGCGAGAGAACCAACAAACACAGAGCCACGAAGCGTTGTGCGCCTTTTGCTTCATCAATCTTACATCTCGTTCAAAATTTCGACCTCAGGTCGGGTCAGGTGCCTGATCTAGGTCAGGTCAAACAGACAGACCTATGTCGAAAAAAGTTTAGCGTCCTGTAACTTTTTCGGAAAACAAGATATCTCAATAATACTTTCAGGGATTGGTGATCCTGATAAATGCAACAAATCCCCTATCTCAGATTTCTCGGAATTTTCCGGGTCAGTGAGCTAAGGTCAAGCCCATTTTTAACACATGTCGCCGTTTTTTCGGAAACTGACGGAATACTTCATAACATTTTTGGAATGGAGTGAAGCAGACCTCTAGTTACCGTCATTGAGCAAAGTATCAATGACTTCCAGCAATTGACCTGAAGTCAGGTCACGAATAACTGTAGTGAGCCAAAATGTACCATTGTCAAAAGCGGCGATGAATTACTCAGAACGGGTAGAAAATGGCAGAACTAGCTTGCACAGACGTAAGTAATACCAGGAACCTCAAAAAGTTTGAAAAAATAGCATCTTTTGGAAATAAACAGGCTCTTGCCAATAAACCTCCGCCAATTGTGCAGATTGTTAAGTAATCAATTTTTCCAAAATTTAAGCATGAGAAACCGTCACAAGAACCACAGAGATCAATGAAATTACATTCTGCATGCTTTCATTGCGCGCATTTCTTGTAGGGCCGCAGTTGCGTTTTGGAAATACTAAGACACGGTGAAAACTTACTTGCCGAGGGTGACTCAATCTTATTTGCCCAGGCTAGCCTGATTTGGCCTTTTGAAACATATCCTTTGTTCTCAATGCGAACACATTTTGTGAGGTCACAAGTAATATCAACGACTCGCATGCCTTTTTGCTTTACCATTTGTATTGCTTCAAGCCGTCCTATTTTTTCGTCGTCAAAATAAAAACAGTTTCCACCACCAAAATGACATCCCCACAACTTTTACGCTTCCACTGCGGCCGTGCCCGCCACCCAGTATCTGTGTGAGCTAAAATGTACCATTGTCAAAAGCGGCGATGAATTACTCAGAACGGGTAGAAAATGGCAGAACTAGCTTGCACAGACGTAAGTAATACCAGGAACCTCAAAAAGTTTGAAAAAATAGCATCTTTTGGAAATAAACAGGCTCTTGCCAATAAACCTCCGCCAATTGTGCAGATTGTTAAGTAATCAATTTTTCCAAAATTTAAGCATGAGAAACCGTCACAAGAACCACAGAGATCAATGAAATATACAAAGATCGCCTTTTTCGGGAGAATAAAGGAACGCTAAAATTAGTTCCCGTCAATTTGTTACCGCATACGGCTGCGGCGCACGCCAACAGCTGACGCGAGAATTGCCGTGTCTTTAACTCAACGTTTCGGCGCATATATTGAAGAAATCTGGGAAATTAGATGTGTATCGGCATCCGCGGACCTTGAGTTGTGCGCTGGTGCCTGCACATATGCGTTATTAGTCACGGCCCTTGAGATTCAGGCCATTTCTCGGTCTCGTGCAGTCGGCTATGAGAAAACATATGTGGGGAGTAAATTGCTTACATAGTATCCAAAACTAAAAATCAGACGAGTTTCGAGCTCTACTCGTCACAAACTTTCCAACGGTATGCTTATTTTTATCGTGCGACCAACCGTTCGTGAGTTAGAGGGGGGCGGCCAACTGCCCCCCCCCCCAGTCGCGCATTTTCGAAACCGACCGACGGTCGTACGCGGGTTAACGACTTGACAACCTAGTCCATACCCTGTCACTGTCTCGCCATAACCCCTTCCTATCATACAATTGCCAGCCACGGAGCCATTGGGAATATTTACCAAGTCTACCTCTGCTACATCGCATTCTCCGCGCGTCACTCGTCCCTTAGCTGTGTCGAGATAAACGCAAAAATACCGAGTACACAAACTTTATTCTTCATCAGCTGCACTGCACTGCGCTAGTGGGACCACGTCCACAGTGCACCATCGTGCGCGAACAACTTTGTAACTGGGTTATTCTGCGTGAAATCGCTCACAAACTGACCCAACCCCTTCCGATTTTTAATCGACTTTAGTACGCCCATAGCACTTGTCAAAGAAATGGTCAGCCAAACATTTTTAGGCCTAGGTGGCCTCTAAGGCCAAAGTTGCAGGTCATCAAACGTCACCGATTTTTACAGATGCTACATGATAGACATGGCCATTGTTTGGCGATAGACTGTCACAGAAAAGCGCGATTAGCGCCTTTCGAAAGAAAAATGTTCCAGCTTTCATAAACATCTTGGTGTTTGCGGTGATCTCAGGATGACGTTTGATCTTACTAGGTGACAATGAACATTTTTGATTTTAATCATGTTTGCCTACCGTGATCTTCGCGAAAATGTAGTACAATATGCCCCAAAATATCTACAATCAGCGTGGCGAAAAAAAATCAGGGCAAACTGAAACTTGTCAATCCCCTTCAGTTTAGTGCTAACAAGTGACGCTTGAGAAATTTTGCCCTCAGGCTGTTTCACGAATTTCGATTCACTTCGTGCCTTTCGTTTCCCGGATTGCTTTGCAATTTGTTGAGCAAAATGTCCTGCGTACCTGCTACATACCACCTTAGCTTTAAATTGCTTGACACGAAAGGTCAATGGTCCTAATACCCCGCCACCAATCCACTCCTGCCATCCAGATTTGACATACATATTCTTGACACTCGCACGAAAGTGAGTCTATCAGATGTTCTTAGGCCTTTAAGCCAACTGGGATAACCTTAGTCGAGCATTGAGATCTTTTTAGATCAACCGAGGTCAATGACCCGGGGCAATTTTGAATTACCCGACCTCGGATCATTCATGACTTTTCTAGGTCAATGATTCCGTATTTCACATACGTTGTTGACGTATTGGAGTTTGCACGTATCGAAGATTTCATGGGCGTTCATTTTTGTCAAGAAGTCATCTCCTGAATGTTGAAATAGTTACAGATGTAATGACAATTTCGTATAGAAGCAGATAGAAGTGATAATTGAGATATGCGCAAAAAAAACAAAACAAAAAGACACAGAAAAATGGACTTTTATCCACGACACAGAATGAACATAATGAATCGATACGCGTAAAATGAATGTGAAATTCGAAATCAACGCCAAAAAATCTATAAATGATCCGATGTCAACTTGGGCATTCTAAGGTCAACCGATGTCAGTGGCCTCGATTAATCTTCCAAATGTCCCGATGCACGACTAGGATTATCTCAGTCGACTTTAGGGCCCAAGAACGTCCGATAGACTCACTTTCGTGCGAAAGTGAAGAACGGGTAGGTCAAATTTGGATGGCAGGAGTCGATTGGTGGCGGCTGTGTCATGACCTTTGACTTTTCTGATCAAGCAACTTCAAACTAAGCTAATGTAGCAGGCATGCAGGACATTGTGCATACCAAATCGTGGAACAATCAGAAGAACACAAGACACGAAATGAATCAATATTCGTTAAACAGCTTCAGAGCAATTTCTTAAGCATCATTTGGCCATAGTAAATTCAAGATATTTGAAAAAAAGTTTCAATTTGCCCAGAAATGTTTCTTTGCCAAGCCTATTATAGATATTTAGGGGCATATTGTGCTACTTTTTGCGAAGATCACGATGGGCAAACATAGTTTAGACTAGAAATGTTCACTGTGCCCTAGTCACGTCATAGGCCACCCCAAACTAACCAAAAAATAAGTTTATTCATGAAAGATGGAACATTTCTCTTTCGACTGGCACTCATCACACCTTTCTGTCACAATCTTTCACCGAGTTACAGGCATTTAAATCATGCCATGCCTGCAAAAATCGGTGACCTTTCATGACCTGTAACTCTGACCTCAGATGTCACCCAGGACTAAAAAATTATGGCTGGCAATTAGTTTTTTTAAAGATACCATGAGCAAACCAAATCTGAACAAAATCGAAAGGGGTCGGTTCAGTTATTGTGCGATTTTACGTGCAATGACCACACTGCTCCGTCTACAGGAGTACAAATGTACCATTTATTCACGCATGAAAATAATGGGAAAACAAGAAGTGCATGACGTTTTTTGCCACGAACATCCCTAATCAGCACGGCATATAGAACGAGAGGGAGATGAAAGAGAGTGGAAATGAAGAGACAGAGAGACAGAAGAGAGCAGAAATATAGAGACAGAGACAGAAAATGACGGAAAGAGAGAGAACAAATGAACAAACACGCGTCGAGAGAGAGAGAGAGAGAGAGAGAGAGAGAGAGAGAGAGAGAGAGAGAGAGAGAGAGAGAGAGAGAGAGAGAGAGAGAGAGAGAGAGAGAGAGAGAGAGAGAGAGAGAGAGAGAGAGAGAGAGAGAGAGAGAGAGAGAGAGGGAGAGATTAGAAATGAGAGACGAGACGAGACAGATGGAGACATGAACATGAATGTGGACAGACAGACAAGGACACTGACAAACAGACAAGGACACTGACAGACAGACAAGGGCACTGACAGACAAGGACACCGACAGACAAACGACACGAACAGATAGGGACTGACACAAACAGACAAACGAACAAAAAGAGATAGACATATACCGACAAGTAAGGAGACAGACACACGGACAAACAGAGAGATGTACAGACAAAGACTGGCACAGACGTACAAACAAAGACAGACATAGACAGACAGACAGAGAGACATACAAACAGACAGAGACAGACATACACAGACATGCCTATAAGGAGAGATGAAAAAGATGAGAAAGGCTATGCGTTCTGCAGTGAAGATTTTCGGATATTTTTGTTTGTTTTTTTCAGTCATTCTGTCCTTTACGATTTCATGTCCCCTCATCCCGAAAGTGGCGTCCGTGATGCTGCCGATCGTGCTGAGGTCCTGCTCCCACTGAAATGATTTCACCATTCTAGGTCAAACTGGTATAAATAAGAAAAAACAATCTAACAGATCTTCGCTAGGTCAACTACCCTGGTATTTTGCTGCTGGTGCAGTCTCAAAATTGTGTATGCAAAATTTCACACCTCAGAGTTAATAATTCACCACCACCCCATGAGCTCCGAGGTTTGCCTCATCGAGCGCAATGGACGATGACCTGAGCAAAAACCAATTACCCCTGAATAGACCGCTATAGCATGGCCCAGCTGTATGTCGTGTTCATGCATTCACTGCAACATTTCCAATCTGCAAAGTAGTTTGCTGTATGCTAGGAAGATAAACAGGCCAGTTCTGACCTATGCAAATCGAGGGAACCCCAAGCGACGCGGCCTGCCGCTTCCGAATCGCCTGCATCGCCGGACTTAACGATCTTTTCCTCCTGTCCTTGAACAAAATGCGCAGTTTTGCTGTCACGAAATCCTAGAGCATACACATATGCCAACCTATATATACGAATTACAAGTAGTTAAAAAAACTACACTGCACACTCGAGTGGGATATTTGGAGTGTTTTTATGTTGTTGCACGTTTTACGATGTAAAGGCGCGTGCTACGATTACATGCCATTCAACAATAAACAACACATGACTTCTTTGCATTTTTTTTTAGATCGAGGTGAACTGGTTTGCTTATTACAGTTCATAACTTGTCATTGATGACATCACGCATCATGATCAAGGTCTGTTTCGTACCACAAACGACACTTAATCTTGAATAATTTAATCTTGAATAATTTATCTGAAAAAGTTACATGAGCATACTTCAACAGTCAGCAACTTGATCCGATCCGAGTAATCGATCTGAGAAATGGATGAGCTTGAGAAATGTAATTTAACCAAGATATACACAAAAGATATACTGATAGGTACATATATATGGCGAAGCTGCGGCGCGTGGCACCGGAACTAAAGCGAAGAGAAAAAATCGGTGGCGTTTGATGCCCCTCCGCTCCGTCCAGGAAGTCGAAGATTAAACAAGCTACCAAATTAAGAGAACGTCGAGACAATAACTAATTATCAAAATATGAGTAAATTCCTCTGATTACGTATGGGACAATGTCGTTTCCAACAATAGACGTTGCTTCTGACGTGAAAAAGAAATTGGTTATGAAGTGTGGCGTTACTAATGACAAACCATAACGTGACCATTCATTGTAATATAGTCACGGCTCACAAAGGCAAGATATGAGCAGGGAACACTGGGAAAGGTAACAGGCTTTAAACTGACATTAATGCGGTAAAGGTAAGCTTGACATAACACGCCTGGAAATAAGTACATGCAGCTCCTCGAAACATTTTTGTATGTTTCGATTTGCTCACGATCGACGTGAGTATACTAATTTCGGACACTGTCTGTCACTGTCACTGCTTTCACTACTGTCACTAATGTATTTCCAGACTGGGATTCTAATATTTTATACTTAGTGCAAACTAACTTTGGACACTTTATTCTATGCAGATGCATACAAATTCCAAGCAGTACATAATTAGCCCTATTATTGTTCCCTAATATTAGTTTATAATCTATGTCAGGCTTTGGGATGACACAAGACCAAGAACTTGACTACTGCACTTTTTTGGCAGCAGAAAACAAGCATGATATATGTCATTAAGAGCTTAACTGAATCCTGCATGAAACTCTGAATCAAAAATCAAACTCAACAGACCAAATTTTCCTTGTATCAGAATCAGACCAATTTTCTGTTTTTTTTCAGATTCTTTCCTAGTTTTCCGCAGGTATCAGGCGAGCAAAACCTGCACCCAGCTTGATAAAATTGCGTCATCAGCATTGTCATACACCAAAAAATTGAGAAACATGTTTCAGTTACATACCACTTGTTTATTCCACACCAAATGAAACGTAAAATGTGTAAAGACTCAAAACGAAAGGAAGGTCTTGATATCTAATCGCAGTATATCGTTTCAAACATAGGATCGGAATCGGAATCGTAATCAGAATCGGAATCACCTTGGGCTGTGAATGAGAACCGAACTGATTCGTAGTTTCGTGAACTGTTGACCAATCTGTAGGGAGGTGCACCCAACGGGCACACCTTCCCCTTAACAGCAAATGTTTTGCATTTCGCCATATGAAACATGAGAAATTTCGGCTTTGCGCTAGATCAAACGAACAATCTCGGCCCGGGGATCTCCGCCTTTTGGGAAACCGCTTCGCATAATATAAGTTTCAGGAGCTTGGATTGTAGGACTCGTATGCTCCATCGGCGTTGGGTGTGGAATGCAAACAATTTCGGCCAAGCCGTGGACTTACCTGACCAAATCTTCCAGCACCAACGCAAACGTTCTTTGGCGACGACATTCGACACTCCGCACGGTTCAAGTGGGGACGCGCTGATCGCTGACCGGAAGTAACCATCTCGGTAACTCCTGCTTAATAGTCGTCTCTCTGCGCATGCGCATATCTGTGATCCAATAGAAGTCTTGTTGGTTGTCGTCAGAATGTCTAAGGTTTATCGTCTGAGCGTAAGTTATCTGGGCAGATGGATCGAAGTAGGATAAAACATTGATTATCAGTGGATTGAACTATATTCAAAAAGAGCATGAAGTAATCCGAATAGGGATTTTTGAAAGATAGGTCATTGTGGATAACAAATGGAGCTTTTGGGCCATACATTTACTCATAAATAGTTTTAAAGGTGTCTTGGTTTTAGCAGCTTCTAATCTTCCTGTTATCAACTAGGGTTTTATTTTGTTCTCCTTTTCGCTCTCAGAGATCTCCGTTTATTAATTTTACGAAGATTACTAAAGGATTGATATAGTCAAACCCCACCATTTGACATTAAACGAAGACGATTTTTTTCTGGGTGAGGTGTTTTCAACAGTGTGCTTACTTTTAGTTGTGACCTAAATTTCTCGTCATCTTAGGGGGTTCTCATGAGCCCGCTGCAGCCAGGCGAACATGGACACCGGCCAGGCGAGGGTTAAGAAGCGAACCGCTGGTGGCGCCAGCGTCAGGGGTCACGCCATTCGGCCATGCAATATTTGAATGATGTGGTTCCAATGTCGGTCTTCGCGAGATGACTGAGCCCAAAAATCCAAAATGACAAAAAATCAGACGTTGGGTTTGATGCTCGACCCTGCTTTGACGCTACGAGGTGCGGGATTCGAGGCCTAGGTGTTCAGTCTTCGTCCTCCCTTTTCCCACTATTTGTCTGCGCAGCTTTGACTGCGAACTCTTCTTCCACGACATCACGACAGGGGATAACAAACAGTTTTTTTCCGTGCACCTCGCGGACGATATCGGTAGCTCATACGACGGATATCGTCCCAAGCTCCGGCGGTGTCCCAAAATCATGCCGCCATCGGCCGCAAGCAATGTTCAGAGCTTATCCCACCGAACAACCAGCAGAAGGAAGGGAAAACATGTGAACAACGGGTACGTGGTCCGTGACATAACCGGCCGAACGGCACTGTATCGCGTGGTCCCCATTTCGATACCATACTGATCCTTTGAAGCATTTAGCCTTTGCATATTGTTTTCGTTCAACGCTTTGTAACACGAATGACTTTCGGTTGTCAGTCCTGGAGCCGTCCTTTGGTGACTTTGGTGACTTCCCAAACAGTCGTCCGCTTCCAGATAGCGAAGACGCCGCCTCCTCGTCACCATTACTCAGCGACGGTCCAGCTGCGCGCGCGAGGCAGTGAGTTCACCGAAGCCGCGACAGGCGACGCACGACGCGGAGGTTGCGAGCGTCCACACACCCGTGTCTGGCATGAGGGCTCCCGCAGTCGTGAAGAAGCGTGTTCCGGCGTGAGCGACACCCCTGTCTGCGCGACAGCCTGACGGTTCTCGTTTCTGGAACACAGATGACGTACGGTGGCACTGTGTCACCGGACCGCGCGGCGACGGTGGCGAACCGCACACGACTGGGCTGATGTGTTCAACATTAGTTTGGAAGTGTTGGTTAGCGTCCCGCCAGTGGAGGGGGAGATGTGTGGTGTTATCAGGAGCAATGTACTGTGGCTGGATGTACCAAGCTGCTCATGCCATGACTTTCGTTCACATCTTGTTTTCTTGATGAACAACGTCTGATATTCTAAGGAGCTATACACGTTTGGCTGCATGTATTAAGCTGGCCATGCAATGGCCTTCGTTTACGTGCTGTCCTGCGAAACGTTTCTTTTTTTATTTTGGTGCGTTTTCGCGAGAACCAGTCGGCATTGCGTTAGTCTGACATAACTTAAGCTCACAAATAACGTCATGCACAGTAGGCTCATACGGGTACGGCATTCGCGTTTTGGGCGCTATATGACTCAGCAGTCGATGCGCCCGTAAGTCCAAATCATCATCATCAGCAGCATTCAAGTTTTTCGGAGTCGGCAGCAAACACTAGTTCATTACAACAACTAACTGATTACAGTCGCAGAATCGACGTTCGCTGGTGTTTTATTCAGATGTCGGTAATTACCGGTTGTCCAGAATCCGCCAGTCGTGTGGCTGGCGGATTGGTATTTACGATGGTATTTACGATGGTATTTACCATGGTATTTACGATGCCTTAACACACTTTTGCAACGCTGAAATAGCTCAGCAACAGCCAGCGGACCACCCAGCGCACGCAGCACCAGCTCACGCCACCCGCGAAGAAGGGCCCAGGGACAAAACTGGAATAGCATCCCTCATGTGCTGCAATGGCAATCCAAACGACCCCTGGCGCTGGAGCTAACATCGGTGTCAATAACTATGGCGAGTAGTCCTTGCGTTACGCGCCTCTTGTACAGAACTAAGGCAGATGTAAAACGAACAATCCCTTCCGGATGGAGCGATTCTGGGCAATGACCAGCATGGATGAAACAACCACCATCGACACAAAGGCGCACTGGAAAGTGAGAAAGATCAAGGACGTGACACAGATAGTGCTGGCTAATAATCTCATCAATAAGCCAAGTGTAGATATTAGCCCAATACCACTTCCTATGCTGCGAAAATCCCCCAAAAATCCAGAGGATGAATAAAAGGAACCTCCAACCCCCTTCAATGCGTCTTCCTCCATAGCGCAGTGCTTAGCGTGCTGGGCTCAGAATCAGATGGTCCCTGGCTTGGATCCCAAAATAACGCAAGGCTTTCGAGGCTGCAACACATACATGGCTAATAGACAAACCCCATCCGGTGCTTCTCAGGACCAATTTGTCACGTGTTACGTGACAAATGTACACCTAATGACGGCCGGAGAATTAACTGGCCGAAACGTTGTATAAATAATAACGCACAAACGAGGACGACAGTCCGGAAAATTTCTCCATCCTCAGTACCAGTACCTTGTCTCAATCATTCCGCAAAACAGACCACGGACCAGCCGCTTGGTAGCACATGCCCAGCAGTCGTGCAGTGAACTCGTCAATCGTACGAGGTGTGAAGCCGACTCGTTAACGCCTCCAGAAGTTTCCGTGCCCACTCGACTGACGACACTGACATCGGTACCCAGAGCGACCAGAACGCACTTCACACGCGTCACGCTCCAGACTCAGCCAGCGCCACGGTTCTGGAGTCCGGTCGGGCCGTCGTCTTCGTCTCGACACAAGCAGCTGTAGACATGCAGTTGCTGTCGACGTCGGGGACGTGGGGCATCGGGGATATCGGAGATGGAGTCCCATTGACGAGGGTTTTGCAGCGATAATTCAGGAGTTTCTGTCTTCATGCCGATACCGACCGTCAGCAAAAAAAGATTTTCGGACCGCTTATGGCACAGAAACGTCACTTCAAAACAGTGGGGTTGTTTGTTTTACCCGAGCCATCAGACTGCTTCAGAGTACCTTCGATGAGAGGGCTGTAAAGACGAAGTTTTGAGAGCTGTGGTTCTGATGTAGGAAGGCTCTCAGGTGCTTAACACTCCAGACATCTTTGATGCGAACGATCACTGACCATTGAGCTTCCGTTAGGCTGAGTAAATATGACCCGTATAAATATTCTTCACTTCCCACATCCAGACCATATATCCATTTTGTACCAACTGAGGTATTTGAATTTGCGTTCATAGTCGCATCAGTTTATCATGCGGTGAATGCTTACATTTAATTAGCATGTAGACCTGGCAAGGCGACAAATGAAAGGGCGTGTTGCGGAACAAACCATGTCATTCGCGCCATCTGGTAGCATTTCCATACAGTCCTCGTTACCACCGCTGTCGTTCGGCTCATTTGGAAGCCAAGGAACAGACCAGGCCGAGCCATCGACAGACTGATAGGAGCCCTCGTTGACGGTATCCGATATGCCCACGAATATAGCAGTACCCGACCAGAAGTGATGGTACAGGATGCGCCAGGTTTCCATGTTGACGATGGGCGCCAGTCGGGCACCTTGTTCCAGCCCGGCGCAATGGTCGTCAGCTCCCTGCCATGTGGTTCTGCTGGAGACGTAGAGGTAGCAGTAGTCGTCCAGGCCAAGCCAGCCGGCCGGACAGGGCGACCCCGTCTGGCAGTGGAGCTGAGATTCGCAGACGTAGTTCTCAAGGGTATCGGAGCACAGTCGTCTTCTCCAGGTTTCTGTATCGCGGTTTACGCGGAGGTTGATGCAACCGTTGTCAGCAAAAGATACCAGGGGCAGCTGAAATGATGGAGACGTTTCGTCTACATTCCGGAATGCGCCATTTTCGTGCTTGAGACCGATCCATTCTGTTGTGCCTGGTCGAGAAGGGTGGTGGAGAAGCCAGGCCCCCTCCTCTTCATCTTTCAGTGAGGCCAAATCCGAGCATGGACTGAGACTCTGGCAAGCTGACCGAGCGTCCTCCCAGTTCAGTGGAGGTTCGGTAGCTCTTCTCAGGTAGCAGCTGTCGCGATAGAAGAGCCAACCAGACGGACAAGGCGTGACCCCCTGTCTCGGCTGTGAGACGTAGCTGACCTGTCTGGAGTCGGGATCAGGAGACTGGGTCACACACGTGTCGGAGAAGCATTCGCACGAGTTATCAGTGCCGTGAGTGAAGCCGGCAGAGTCTGCCTGTCTGTCGCAGAAGGCTGCACAGCTGAGACGCGACGGAGTCTCGGCCACTGATGTCGGCGCCAGGGAGATGACGTCCGACCTGCGAACAAACCGGGCCTGGACGAGCAGAGCACAGGAAATAAAAAGAGCTACCACTTGCCGAAAAGCCCTCATGCCGTCTGGCGTGCCGCCTGTCAACTACATTTGCGACCCGCAAGCAAAGTTTTCACTTGTTTGGATTTGGCGCCGAGCAACCATGCAGCCTTTCCCAAATGGCTTGAACACGACAGCATGAAACTGCCGTTATTGAGGTTTAACACGGTATTCTGACGTAAAAGCCATGAGCGCTCATGTGCTTTCGTGCAACCGTAGAGGCAAGTAGTAAATGGCCGTAATATGCAACCGGCAGGAATTTGAACCATACACTTGGTTACGTTTTACCGTTTCCTACTGATGTCATGAGATCTGTCCAATCTATTTAGCTGTTATAGATATGTATGATCATGCAAGCTGGCGCGCCCTAAGGTGTCGAGAAATCCATTGACCAAAAAGAAAAAAAACTGAAGACCAAGGGTCACTTAACACCATAACCAGGAGTGTACAAATCAACGGCACAAACGTGTCCACCAGGAGAAGGCACCGAATACGAACCATGACTCTCAATTCACTGTTCCATCTCTGTCCCTCGAAAATTCTGGAGTTGTTCTGCCCCACGATTCATTAATTCACCTCCCAGGGGCTACCACACGACGCGGGCGACCGAAAACTGCGATTGTCAAGTTGAACGTACTCGCTCGGCCAGCGTCGCGGTTGAGACCTCTCGGCCACAGTACCTCACCCTCTTCCTATGGATCTAATTCTACATTTACGCGCTTTCCTGCGAGCCGCACGTAAAGCAGCGGACGTCGGCCGGCACTGGAATCGAGAATAGCCGAGAAGACCGTTGCATTAAGGCAGGGAGCATGCCGCCAACGCAAGCGCGCCCGGTCAACCGTCCAAAGCCTGACTGCATGATGCATCGTTGTCACGGGGCACTCGGAGCCAGGGAGCCGGTGTGAGAGTGCCCCCACGGTGAGAGACGCAGCACCGCGCAAACAGACTGCCTGTCAGGGACGGAAGTGCAGCGACGTAGCCAAGGGAAGCTATGGGGGCCATGGTCCTCCCTGAGCCAAGCGGTCTTCACTAGATATATGGCGATTTTTCAAGAATACATAATAGTGATCATATATGTGTTGTAAAAGCAAACACTATATGTTTTCCTCTGCGTTAAGTGTGAGGTAAATTACAAAAAATTGCTGTTTTTTCTACAAATTTCGTCATATGCCAGTGGCATATGGCAAAACTTGACATTTGCCCCCCCCCCCAAGAAAATCCTGGCTACGTGCCTGCAGAAGCGGTCGTGTGGTGCGTGCAGTCACTGCAGAACACCAGCCAGCGCCGATAGCAGGACGTCCTGCCAGCGAGTGGAAGGTGAGTACTCGCCTGGATAATGCCTGGCGGTGCTTTCTTTCCGCCTGTGCGTCGCAGCAGACACTCCCACTGAACGGGCGCCGAGGTGCCGGCACTGCATGCAGTAATTAATTGTCTCACAGCTGGACTGTGGCGGGATGAGCACATTAACCCAGCCTACCCGTCAGCTCCCTGACGGAAGATTTTGAGGTTTTCTCGGACAATAACGGTATGTGAAAATGAAACGAATCTTCTCTGTTCAGTCAAAACTAGTGGAATTGTTTCGGTTGTACCGGATTTTCCGTTTATTTATTTATTAAAGTTTTGGCGCAAAGAAAAACGTTAAAATTTCAGTCCCAAGGGGAAGGGACCATAACCCCTCATCCCCCCCTGGCTACATCCATGCTCGAATCAAGTATAAATCTATGCTCCCGAAACTTCGTAAAATACTCTGAATGATTTACTGATGAAAGACAAACCAATTTATTAGCCTATCTTTGTTGGTCATTTATGACGCTCACACATATGCATCGCATTGTTAGCGGCAAGAGCGTGCAGAGGATGGAACCTGTTAAAATAACGGTTCGTATCCGACTCAGCTGAAGCGGGATCTGACAGTAGCGGAGAAACAACGCGATGGTTTTGATGTGTTGCATCACGAGGAGTGGGCACCACGCTCGTCCGCTGACTCCTGCTTTCCAGCTAAACTTCACATAAACAACAAACCTACCTCTTAGTCACTGCACAATGGGGGGAGGGGGAAGACGTTGCCACGGACGTCCGTTAACTGCTGCACACATCCCGTTCGGCATAAGCACCCCGCTTATCTTGAGAGAAGTCACGTCGTGGGACGGGGGGAGGGAGGAGGCGTGGGATACCATGTCCTTCCGTTGACCGTCGCCTACAGTTCAGTTTTAAAGCGCCATGCCGATACTGAGAGAGATATCACTGCGGGGGGAGAGGGGACAAAGACTTTACTGGCCAAATCTCGTGCTTTGCATGTAGACTTGCAAAACAACGTCAGGCTTGCAAAATCCTGACCAACACAGTGTTTGGTAGCACAAAGTTAAATATTTGGCAAGATGTTTATCGTTTGCATGGACATTTATAAACTATTGGCAAGTGTTTCAAGTTTCATGGCAATAAACGCATGCCTTCTGATGGCATGTCTTTAGCAGCAAAGTCCTGGCCGAAGTGCTCGCTAATATGTACATAGTAACAAATATATAATTAAATGCTAACTGTATCAGTCATAGAAGTGAATAGCATTTCAGATGACAATAGATAGGGCCGGCGCCAAAGATTTTTGAGTGTGGGGTACTACCAGGAGCGCAGCCTAGACGATGAGCTCGTGGCACCCTCTCCCTCGAAACTATTATTTCTGTTTATATATCGTATTTTACCCGGATTCGGGCCACTTCATTTTACAATTTACGATCTTCATAAGATTACCATGAATGCTAACTTGCTCACGATATATCCAAAATTAAATTTCATCGGCAAAATGAAGTCATTAGAATTTTGCTGTACTTTCCATCGGATTTCAGAACTCTGTTGTAAAGTTGGATAATCGTCTCGCATCAGCCACTTCGTTAAAATGACTAAGCTTCGAGAACGCTTCCATATGTGCAAAACAAGTTCAAAATCATGCTTTGCCTCACGAGTTACGATTATTGTGGGGTACTGAATACAGGCAGTATACCAGAGCCAAATGAATGTGGGGTACTGGTACACCACGTACCCCTGGTGGTGCCGGCCATGACAATAGATCACAATTTCTTGGCAAATAGCAACCCAAATGACCATATGACCTGTAGGTGGCATGTCACTTCCGTTTCCAGATCTGTGGCATCCCGCATTATATCAGTGATTCATGCGCAAACGCTGAAAAAATCTGATGAAGTTACCGCCTGATTACCAAGGTAATCAGGTGGTAACGTATAACGTGGTAACGTGGTAACATGACGAACATAAACTCTGCGTTCAAAAATTGGCTGAAGTTCACCCAATACTAACGAAAGGCCAATTAACGAACCCCATTACAAGCCTGGAATTAATGTGAAAGTAACCGAAGACCAATCTATTACTAGATGAATATCGAGACCTTAGTCTCACCACAACCTTACTATATTATGACCAAGGCGATACCAGGTATTGGGGAGGTCATGACCGCGTCGAAACCGAGTATGTCATGACTGAGTCGATACCTCGAATTGCCTTAGTCATGGCCTGGTGCTTTCATGTGCTTTCATAGTCAGTACATAATCTAGGTTCATCTTCTGTTAGTTTCACATTTAGGTCCATGTTTGTCACGGGGCTTGTTAACCAAAATTTTTTATGGTCCTGGGGTAATTAATTGGTGAATTTTTGAACGCAAAGCTTGAATTTATCATGACTTGGTTATGAGGTGGTGACGTCTTCTTTTTTTCTTTTTTTATTTTTTCTGAATAGCTAAAAAGTGATAATCCCGTGGAGCAAAACGAAATAAATAACCTTCCTGGCAAGACGAATCCTCTGCAGTCACTGCAGTCTACCACTGCAGTCTTCAGGTGACCAAAACACAATGCAAAAACGACATATTTCTCGCTTTCTTGAACATGCGTCAAAGGCGGCATTGGTCGCTGCCATATGTATTGCAAACCACGCAACGCAACCCAAAAACCCCAGGAACAGCACACTCAACTTGTGGCTTGACCACCACACTTGCAGCCAGGGTCAATTTACTATAGCAAACTATGTTAAAAACTATATTAAAAATCGCACAAGGCACAAAACGTAAACCTTTCCCCCAATAGAAATCAGCAAGACAACACACATCTTTGACTTTCGGAACTGACAAACCAGCTTAAGTAATCTCAAGGCCAAGGTCAAGATCAATAGAATGAAGCCATTGCACAAGTCGGACTTTTGGGCTGGTTCCACGGTCCGGGCTGGACCCCACGAATCTCAAAGCCTTATCCAACACTTCTAAAACTCCATATGACACAATTAACGGCCTAAGTCAGTGCAGTATAACAATCACACAAGGCATGCCTGTATCTCATTACTACAGGATAGAATTTAAACAAAACCAGACTGAAATGGACTGCGGATCAAACCCGACTCCCGATGCCAACCAGGAACTGGTGAACTCCGAAACTTTTAAACCTTATCGCGAAAACCACCACCAGAATGCAAAACAAAACATAAAGAAGAACTAGAAACTGCACGTTACTGCGACTTGCCTGCACGATGGACACCTGCCGGCTATTATGAAGTCCAGGGTCAGTACAATGAAGCCATCGCACAAGTCGGACTTTTGGCTCCGCGGGTCCGGGCCGGACTTGACGTCACACGTCTCAGGCAAGATGCTTTGCTGCTTCAGGGACAACATTCCCGCCGCATTATCCTTTGGATGCTTCTCCACGGCGAGGACTTTGGGGCCATGAACTTACCAAGCCTGCCGATCTGCCCGCACTTGAGAGAAAATATAAACAGGGCTACTGCCCACGGTGGCATAGCCTCCTCGTCAGATCCAGCCGTCGCCCATGCCGTGCCGTCCACAAAGACGGTGCGGTCAGTGATAACCGCACCCAAGGTCTCCGGACTGACTGTAAATTGCGCTTACTTCCCCCAGTGCCCATGCCAAGGCCTTCAGCGCCCTCTCTGTAAATACAAAAGAGGTGCAATGTGGGGGTCGCTGCAGTGGTCATACAAATCCGCATACTTAATTTTACTTCAGCAAAGAGGTATCTAGCTTTGAAATCTGAACGTAACCGGGTTCCGTTCAAGCTACACGAAGGGTACGTAATAATGTACGATACGGGAGAAAACAAGCCATACGCGCAATGTTTCAATGCATTGATGATTAATGGCATTAAATCATGAGGTGGAGCCCTGCACGTGCGGCCTATTTTTTACCCTGTCCTGCGACTGCGTACAAGGTGCACGCAATAACGTGTGAGGCAGATGAAAAATTGACATAATTGAAACGTTTCGTTTCGCTAGTGGCTAATGGACTTAAGTCATACAAAGGTACCTATTTCACAAAGCCACACGTCAACGAGCCGTAAGTTTGGACAAATCGACTCAGCAGCACAACTATTTTACAATTTTACAAGCTCATCTCTCAGATTCTCAGATGAACTGGTCCTAAAGGCTTCCTTGGACGTTAAACACATGTTAGAATCTTAGACTTCTAAAACTTTGGTTTGGGAGTCAATGTCTCCGGCATGTCAGGTCATTGCATGAGTGGTGTTGCATAAACCGGATGAAGTAAGTTCAATCATGACGAAAAACGCATCACTGAAATACAAAATTGCAGATGAATCCATTTTTGCTATGATTCTCTGTCTTTATCTCGACTTTTCGACTTTAACCGGGCTTGACTAGAGTATTTCGCTACTTTCCATTGACAGAGTGAGGTTAAACACCCGCGGGGACTGTCCGATGAGGCTGGTTCAAACGCAAATCGATGGCGCCGAACCTTTCAGTCCTGTGACTCATACATTCTTTTTAATGATGACGTCACGTGTCAGGTCAAACACGAAAAAATGACCATTCTTTCCAGAGCTGCCTAATCACAAAGAGAGGACAGATCGAGATTGAACTTGGGGTGGCAATATATTCTTTGCAGCTTGATCTCGTATTCTAAGCGTCACCTCACCCAAGTTCACCAAAGGTCAAGGCCACAGGTTACATCAGATTTGATTTCCGTGGCAACGTGCCATGCAATACCGGGTGCGCATTAAGGTCTGGTGGTTCTCATCAGATTCATGATTGCCGTTACATAACACATATGTTTCCTCGTCTAGATCCAAAAAGTAGCCACGTACAACGAGGTACGAACATGTTCCAGCTTCTCATTCAATGCAACTGTCGTTGGTCTCGATGACGGCCCCCAAATGGGCTCGGAGGGAGCGGCAGATGTCTTAATGTATCCCCTATGAACATCATTTATTTGTTAAGAATGCTTCGTTAGGTGGGACTGATCTTTTTCAAAGTATGCATTTTGTGTCGAAGATGGTCGGTCTTCCCCGATTGTTAAACTTTTCAGCAGTCATAACGTCGTTTGAACCACATCGGCCTCATGTTCTGACCTCGCCAATTCAAACGTGGCCTTGCATTCTGCTTCACATGGCCCCATTGACCTTAAGGTGCGGTTTTCGGCTCACAGTTGTACCAAAAAACATTTATTTTATGGAAGCGGAGCCAAGTCCGTCGTTAACAGCGCCTGTCAGTTTGACCCGCTTAAGATTTTCCCTGAAAAGGGTCACAATGGTGCGATGCAGCCACGCAAAATTTGACACAACTGTACAAAATCGTAAGGTCTTTCAGGTCAAACCAACTTACAGCGGGTCAGTCAGGTCATGGTTTTCAGAAAAGGTCATTTTTTGTGTAGACCTCAAAGTGCTACCACGCTTACAGTTTTAAAGACAGGCCTTGAAATTTTTTAATGAATGGTGCACAGAAAACCGACTGAAAAAATACGAAAAAAGTTTGGTTGAACTGAGGTCAGAACACAAGGTCAAATCAACGCCCAGGTTCAAGAATTATTCACAAACATAGAAGTTCTGCTCTTATCGTCTTAGACAGAAATATCGAAACGTATGCAAAAGGGCATGTTATCTTCTACCGGTGTACGAAGTTTTGGTCGATATCGGACGAATTCACAGACAGATATCTAAAAACGTGTTCGCGCGTACCAGTTTTCTGTAGAGGTCAAACAATGAAACGCCAGCAATTTGTTGTTCAACGCCGAATTGAATGTTAAAATGGTACAAAATAATATCAGGGATGACTTGACGCACACCCTGGGGGTTTCGATCTTTTCCAGGTCACTGGCCTGAGAGGAACTTTATTGGCATTATTTCACCCGCTTCTGCAACAACTTGCTTTCTAAGGCGCGTTTTTTTGTCTGACGCGGATTTTGAAGTCATCCCCCAAAATTACCAAGGTACGACACACGTTAGTGTAAACAGGTGTCGACAAGAAGTAGATCAGATGGGTTTCGTCTTTGGGCTAGCATTCCGTGCCCGCGTACTATGCTGACAAAGCCGGAGGACGCACTGAAGTTTTAACTTACCAGTGCTAAATATTTTTAGCTGGGCATCATCGACATATAAAACGGCCGTAAACGAAGAACGAGGACATCTTATTGATGGAGCTGAGGCGAATTAATGGCTCTGATCGATTCCAATGATTGTCCTCCGTTCCATCGAGGATCGACAGGGCTTCCCTACCTGGTCAGTCCGTACCATGGCCGTTCAGGAAATCGGCCATAAAATTCAAATATTGCGATATAGCACAGGAATGTTCACTGTCAGTCCAGTTGTATGCGTTTAGTGAGTGAACAGAGAGGCGCATGATCCTGGAATCAAGCCATACGGCCGAGCAAAGGGCACGAATACGTTCGCACAAGATTGATACCTTGAAATAGGGCCTTGAAATTGGCAACTGGGGCTTGGAAGCAGGCGGTGGAGGCTAAACAGTATTTTACCGTTAGAGCGTATCGTTCGGCCAGCCCCTTTCAGTGCCCGTTCAATAGTTTTGCAGGCTGAAACGCCTGTGACGTGACCATGGTCACGCCCCGCAGTCAAAGCACGAAGAAAGCTAGCAGCGCAGACTTAGTCAGAAATCCTGGCAGGATGGCCGCTCTTCGAACGGTCACCGTTCTGCTGTGCTGCTGTGCCCTGCTCGTCCAGGCCCGGTTTGTTCGCAGGTCGGACGTCTTCTCCCTGGTGCCGACATCAGTGGCCGAGACTTCGTCGCGTCTCAGCTGTGCAGCCTTCTGCGACAGACAGGCAGACTCTGCCGGCTTCACTCACGGCACTGACAACTCGTGCGAATGCTTCTCCGATACGTGTGTGACCCAGTCTCCTGATCCCGGCTCCAGACAGGTCAGCTACGTCTCACAGCCGAGACAGGGGGTCACGCCTTGTCCGTCCGGCTGGCTCTTCTATCGCGACAGCTGCTACCTGAGAAGAGCTGCTGAACCTCGACTGGACTGGGAGGACGCTCGGTCAGCTTGCCAGAGTCTCAGTCCATGCTCGGATTTGGCCTCACTGAAAGATGAAGAGGAGGGGGCCTGGCTTCTCCACCATCCTTCTCGACCAGACACAACAGAATGGATCGGTCTCAAGCACGAAAATGGCGTATTCCGGAACGTAGATGGCACATCTCCTTCATTCCAGCTGCCCCTGATGTCAACAGTTGATGATGGCTGCATCAACCTGCGTTACCGGGCTCTAGACGTCTCCAGAAGACGACTGTGCTCCGAAACCGTCGCGGGCTACATCTGCGAGTCTCAGCTCCACTGCCAGACGGGGTCGCCCTGTCCGGCCGGCTGGCTTGGCCTGGACGACTACTGCTACCTCTACGTCTCCAGCAGAACCACTTGGCAGGGAGCTGACGAACATTGCGCCGGGCTGGAGCAAGGCGCCCGACTGGCGCCCATCGTCAATATGGGAACCTGGCGCATCCTGTACCATCACTTCTGGTCTGGCGTCAGCATGTGGACTGGCATATCAGATGCTGATGCTGAAGGCTCCTTCCAGTCCGTGGACGGCTCAAGCTGGTCCATCGCATGGACTGAGGGGAACCCAAATGTTGCCAATGGAAACGTCGATGACTGCGTCGTTATGCAAGTTAACGGTGCGAGCGATGTCCCTTGCTCAGATTTGCATCCTTTCATGTGTCGCCTCTCCAAAACAGACTGCTGACTGTACTGGCATTTTATATGCTAGACGACGAGCCGAGATGCTGTAAAATCCTGGCATCGTGCCACTTTGCAGTGAAGAGCTGGCGATCAAAAGAGCATAAAACAACTCTCAGCACTTAAAAAGTTCCTGAAATGTGCAGCAGAAGACGTCTGATGGAAGTCAACAGAGATATTTTATAGACAGGACTTTTTCACTTTTGGAAAAATCATGAAACGAACTACATTGTCAGAACGTGAGAAATGCAGTAGTTCTGCTATCTCGATTTTTTTCGGAAATGTCAGTCAGTGACCTTAATCCAGCTAAATCTTCGGCCTTTTTTTACGCCATCACTTGGGATCATGGGTGTAGTTTGGTGGTTTTGAAGTTTGAATATACGCCCTGCTGCTTCTCACGCCCATTGCACAGTGCACATATCAGTTTACCTTTTTACCCGTGACCTGACGTCAGATCACGTATTATTCCAAATTTTTAGACCCGCAGCCAAATGCACTCGATCGATTTACAGTCTTCGAATGCTTATCAGTCGCTGTATGTGTTTTAGAAACACTGACGTAAGGTAAGAATATTTACCAAGATTCATCAAATCCTATTTGGCCCAGTCTGACGAGAAATATACTGTTTGTTTTCAATACGTGCACACTTAATATGAGCACAGATGGTCAGAACCATACTCCTGCTTTCTTGCTGTCCAGTTTCACTGCTCCAGTCCTATTGCTTTTGTTTGGCAAAATAAAAACTTTGACCGTCGTTAAAATAACTTTCCGTGAAATATTGGGCTTTTGCAGCGCGGCAACGCCCACGGCCAATGTCTATGTGATCACGTGAAGAAAATACCTTGCGACATGGTTTCTGTGATTTAGAACGGATACTGCATGAACTGATGTAGGATGTTGTGCTATGTCGTGTCTGATCAATGGAAATACGGCAAATGGTACGACAGACACCAGAAACTCCTGACTTATACGCGTGAAATATTTCACCTAGGCTGACCTTGTTTGGCTTTAATATGATGGTTAGAGACTTGATATGCATCCTCAGGACGTCTGTGGCGTGATCTAGCCAAAACACGGCCTTTTGCAACAATAAAAACGCGGCTCCTGCCATTACAAAAAGGGGCAATGTTTCCTGCACATTCAGCATGGTTGAGGTATGCTGGATTGGCAACTCACAGTTTTTTTTCGCACCCGGGCGTTTTTTGGTAGCGACTTTCCGTTGAACGCGGGATGCGCCGCACTTTGCGGCATCCCGGCGCAGCTGGCAAGTAAAACCGGCTTTTTAAACACGGGTGACATGGGACATTTCCCGCGTCTTTTTGCGTGTATCTCTGAAACCAGGGGGATGTATTGGAGCACGAGCTGCTTTAAAATGAGGCTGGTGAGGTGAAAGATGACTTCTGGTAACTTTAATATTGGCATAATTGGACTAAATGTTAATGTTTTATTTTAGTTTTCCCAATGTTTTTCTAACAGTGCTTTCATTTTTTATGCTACTTATAGTTCTCGACATGTTGCGGATCTCATGAGCCCTCTTACCCCCCTCCCCCGGCCTGGCGAAGATCGACCCGGAGGCTGGCCCGGGAAAGGGTAAGTAGGCGTTTTCATTCCACACCAATGTAAGTTTGAATAAACTTGGTCGTTAACGTTTGGTTTGCATGTATGCATGGAGAGTACAGTTACTCAAATTCACTTTGAAACAGTTGCAGTTTAGTCGGCGCAGAGAAGGTCACCAAATCCATTACGGCTATTTTGGAGAGACTGCGCAAACATGGCCGCTAGCTTGGATTTGCTCGAACAGGTTTTCGGTTCCGAGCACGCATAACAAGGTTTGCCTGATACTAACATTGACCTTAAGTATTCCTGGTTTTGGTTACAAGCAAAACATTCAAAAAGAAAGGATGCCGTGGGATTATTGATGCTGAGGCCGTTTCTGATCACAGATGACGACTCCTCAAGAATAGTTGTAGCAGCCCATAGGGCTGGGGTGGTCGTAACCGCAGCAACTTGGCGATCCTTCTAACTTTGAATAATTTCAATATTAGCTCTATGAGGCTCTAGCAGGCTGCATGCGAAGAGATCATCCAAAAATAGCTCTGGCCCTATTAACTTTGGGAACTTTCCTACATCGATCGCCCCAACACACTTTGCTATTTGACTTGCCAGGTCTTTGCTGTCCAGCGTTTTAACCCGCGCCCGAGCAGTCGGCGCCGATCACATTCGCCTGGGGGGTTGACCGCTCCCTCTAATTCACGAGCGGCTGTTAGCACGATAAAGATAAACACACCGTTGGAAAGTTCGTGTCAAGCAGAGCTAAAAACTGGTCCCATTTTTAATTTTTGGATAATATGTAAGCCATTTACACTTTATATATGTTTTCCCACAGGCGACTGCATAAAGCCGAGAAACAGTCTGGATATCAGGGGCTGTAATTAATAAAGTCTAAGCAAAGGCATCAACAAATGGGTAAGGGTACGCAGATGCCGATACACGCCTAATTTCTCTGATTTGTGTAATATATACGACGAAACGCTGAGTGAAAGACACAGTGATTTTCGTGCCGATTACGGACGGGTGCCGAGGCCGAACGCGGTACGAAACTGACAGGCACCAATATTAGCGTTTCTATATTTTCGTGACAGAGGCCCTTCTATGTAATACTTTTTAGTCCTAATGGTTCTGGTAATGGTTTCTCATGCTTAAATGTCGAAAAAGCCCAGAAGTTATTAATCGATACAACTGGCGGAACTTTATTCGCAAGAGTCTGTTTATTTCCAAAACGCGCAATTTTTCGAAACTTTTTTGAACTTCTTGGTATTATAGCTGTGCGAGCCAGTTCTGCGATTTTCTACCCGCTCTGAGTTATTCGATTTTGACAGCGATGCATTTTGACTAATAGCAATTATTCGTGACCTGGCCTCATGTCAGTGGCTGGAAGTCATTGATGCTTGGTCAATTGACGGTAAATAAATGTCTGTATCACCTCACATTAAAAATGTTATACAAATTTCGATGAAATTCCCCCCCCCCAAGAAAAGAACGACGACAGGTCTCAAAAATGGGTTGACCTTAGATCAATGATCCTAATATTGCCAAAAAATCTGATTTATCAGGTTTGTTGCATCCATTATGACCTCTGATATTTTAGGGTTTTATTGTGATACCATGCTTTCCGAAAAAGTTGCAGGGCGTTAAACTTTTTTTGGACATAGGTCCACTTGACCTGGCCTAGATCAGACACTTGACTTGACTTGAAATCAAAACTTTGAGACAATGTATAAGAATGATCAGGCAAAAGGTACACAAAGTTTTGTGACGCTGCGTTCATTCATTTTCTCGCAATGTTGGAAAAACCTCAGGGGGAAGGTCAGCCGCCCCTCCCAGTCGGGGGCGGGATAATTCTTCTGGCGAAACGTTACACTTGTGGTTGGTCCAGACACTGGCCCAGCCACAGCGGCGTCCCACAAACGCCGTTGACCCAGACACTGCCTACACAAACGACAAAACATCTCAGAGTGGCAAAACTTTTGTGAAGTGTTTTGCCGCTTCACTAAGGACATTTAGGTGAGGTATCGGCTCTTCTCGCTAGTGTTTGTTTATCATTGTCATCCCAGAAGACTAAATCACGCAAATATCCTGTAAGAAAACATTGCAAGTTGCACATCTTTTCCTGTTTAGTTCATATATATCATAATCGATATCAGTCCTTATATGGCAAAAAATGCTGGCATGTTGAGAATTCCACCTATGACGAACTGATTTTTCTGACTTTGAAGTAGGCTGTTCTAAACCAGCTTCGAAGGCACGCTTAATGCCTTTTTAAGTGTGACTGTTTGGTGGGTGAGACTATCACTTCGCTTGGGTCAGCTGGTACACATAAAGCAATAAATTTCCTAAATAGTCCGAAGTTATACTGAATAATTTCCTGCATGAACAGACGAATGAAAAAGGCTAGGGACAGTAGACCGGGACTTCAGTGAGCTTTCAAAATCCAGTTCTTAGTCTAGGTGTACCCTACTTGATCTACTAACCGCAATGCAGTTAGTAGGTCAAGGAGTTCCGAGGTCCGGCTCTCAAACTTCTCCAGACTTCCCACGTTCCCGTTAGGCGGCGGCTGCTTGCACCACACAATGGTACGTCCCAGAGAGCCATTGCCCTCAGCGATAGCCGTTAACAGAAATGAGGAAATGCTTGTACATGTATAATCAAAACAGCAAATTGTCTTGGGTGAACATCAAAATTACAAGCCTCTCAAAAAGGAAGTGGAATTGCCAAAGTAATACGTGTGATACGAGCAATAGCAATAGCAATCTGCAGTTCGCCCCACAGCCATGTTTGTGACTGCACGAAGGCTGTTACATTTAGTGTCTGTGGAGGCTGTTTTACAGAATCAACGATCAAAACCACATAACATCGCAGGAGTCAAACGACGTCAAGGGCACCAGGCAGACCGTCCAGAACAGCACAACGTTGGCCTCAAACCCAGCCTCATGTCTCCTGCTCACTGCAAACCATTACGTCCAAGTCTGTTAAGTTCCCTTGCGTCGCGCTAATGTGCACCCATGAGTCATGTGCGCAATCCATTCTTAGCTGATCGAAGAAGCGTTATGGGGAATTCGGCGTAAGTACGTATGAGGGAGGCATTGGCAAATAGTAAAACACGTGTTTTGTCCACGGCATCCCATGGGGAATACCGTGACTCATGAAGGGCAGAAGCTGGGCTCAGTCCTAAAGCGTGATCATAGGCAAGCTAGCTGTTAATAGTTGTCGATGTTGAACGTTATCCTACTTAACGGTTAGTTAAACAATGTTTTAGGGTCGAAAATTACTCAGATGGCATAGCTGTGTCCAGAATCTTCGCCCAGAAATGTTTTTATCTTACCGATTGAGACCCACTTTAGGAGTTTGCCACGGTGCATCCTCGGGTGCCCGTATGCAAAGTGAATATAAATGCACACTTTAAGGTTAAGAAAAGTGGTGAAAATAATCTCCCGTCCTTGTTTCTACGCCCGGGGCCGCATGCTATCAGACACCGAAGAGAAACCCGAGCGATGCTGTTGTAACACGTAGTTCCATCCCTTCTTGTTTGTTTTGTTATCTACATTATCTCTGTTCTATAAACTGTGTTTTAGTCTTGCGTAATAGACAGGTGCAATCGCACAGTTTGGCGGACAGGTACAATCTGACAATCCCTTGTCTCCTTGTCCCTTGCTTGTTCGTCTAAATCCGCCGATGTTGAAGGATGCTTCCCATTTCATGCTTTGTTTTCTTATAACCTTTTCAAAAGAAAGAAAAAATCCAGGGGCATTACATCGTATTTTGGCCAACAGATTTTTGCCTGGTCGACGTGGCTAGGCATAACTGACATCAAGGCGATTTTTATGCACGGCTTGTACTATAACGTGGATTTCCTGTCCTTATGGTTCTTCTCCTTTCTGGTCCTCCTTTCATTCTAACACGGTCCTAAAAAAGTGTATGAGGCAAGGAATAAATATCTGAAATATCGGTATCGAAAACATATCAACTCGTCATAAGGTAATCTGTAGTTATTTTATCTCCATCCAACTTGCATAGGATTCAGAATGCAAAGAAGTGCGTTTGTTCAAAGCCTTCAACATGCAAAACGTCACGGCAATGGCCTTATGGAGAGGCCATGGGGAGGTACGGAAGCATTTTTGGTCAATTATTTCCGGTTAATCTTCGTTTATCCGGGGGAGTGGTTTTTTCAGTTTTTTTAGACATAGCGCAAATTCAAGGAAAGCTAGAAACGTCAAATTTCTAATTGCAGTTCGTACATAATTTTTACATCTTGAGATAGCATTTCAAAATTAGGTCATGTCAGGCCACTGAACTTCTTAAACTCTGGGTCAGGTATGTCAAAAAGTGTTTTAGCCTGTGCCGGTGATTATCAAAAAGAGATACTGCTAAACGGAAAACACTGTTGTAGTCCCAAATCCATTTTTTGCAAAATGCATGTACCCATTTTTGCGGAACGTCGTTTGACCAGATCTCAGGCGGACCGTACAGAGATGCTGTATCTCGTGTTTTTCCCGAAATTATGTATATATATATATATATATATATATATATATATATTGTGTTGATGACCAAGCGAATTTAACATGCCTACAGGAGATGGTCCGAGAATTGCTTGAGCTGGAGAGGGGGCAAGTTTTTAACTTTGCAAATAACGGAGTTTTATTTCACATTCGCAAGACATACCATTTCACCTTGGTCAAAACATTCTGCGCTGCCAGTGCATGCGGAAACAAAGGAAGGTTTTCTAGCCGTAAAAAAGAGTCTGTATGGAGAAAGCACCATCCCGGATATTACCTCCAGTCCGCCAATGAGCACCGCTGCGATCCCATAATGAGAGACGGGAAGGGTGAGTGCTCTCCTTACGCCAACCAGCAAGAACCACGAAGTATGTCCAGTTGCTGACTAGTGTTCAAGCAGACACAGTGGAAATGTTTGGCAATGCGGATCAACGAGTGTTCTCTCATCGCGCTGGCACAAACTGTTGCTCTTGAAGGTGAAGGTCTCGTCATGCGCTTCACTCTTCGTCCCAGCACTCTGAGTCAGAGTCAGAGTCCGACTCGGAGCCGACGACACCTCGATGGCAACGCGTCGCGCCATGATCGGCGCCACGTCATGCAGGGGCCGCGCCTGTACACGCTCCCGCTCCTCCACCATCCCCACCTTACGGAGCGTGATGCCATCTCTGATGGTTTGGAGCAGGTCGCTGCGAATGTCGGAAACAGCCGACGCCTTGGCGGCGGGCGAGACGGCCGGTCCCACATGGGGCACGGACACCGGGTCCCCACTGACAACTGCATTTCGTTTCGGTTCAGGTGCCGCTTTGGACGTGGCGTTTGGTGGCCCACCTCGAGGGCTTGGTGCCGGCGGCGGCGGTGGAGGCGGTCGCGGCGGTGGTGTCCAGTTTAAGCAAAAAGTTGCCGTGGCACTGCGGTCGTAATGATCGTGACTGAAGAATTTGTTCCACCTTCACGATAAGCCTTTTTCAGGAAAGATCTTCATGTTCTACTTCAGCTTTCGAAAAAAGAGGATTAGATATGACGGCCTTCACCATGCCACCCATGCCTTTATGCTGCGATTTTAGTGACAGCTTATGGCCCATAGGAGACCCATAGATCATTGTAATAATCTAGGAAAGCACACTATACAAACCTACGATAATTTTGGAGTCCCAATTCTTTTTTACTTTCGTTTTTAACTCGTAAAGCAAATTTAAACTTCTAGCCCCAAGAAGGCCATGACCCTTTTTCCCTCTGGCTACGTCCCCGTTTTATAGCGTGATGCGTTCATAATATGTTTATGTTCTGTTGATGTCCTGTGCGCAAAATATCTGCCGCTGAAAAATGGCTCTGACTTTTACGAAACGGGAACCTAGCATAACGCAACAAATCTGACATAGGTTCGCACATTCCTACCTACGAGGCTTTATAAAACTGGTCTCAGGTCACGATCCGGCCTTAATCTCAGTACAAAATTTTTGGTATCGTTTAAGTTCTGATCACGACTGTAAAGTAATTCTGCATCTGACTCATGAAAGCCTGTGAACTAAAAATCATCCATAATATTTTGCCTGTGCAGTGGTCGCCGTTCAACACTGATCTGCGATAAAAATCTCCGGTAGGGCTTTTTTCGACGGATCACGGTCTTTCCGAATCTTTGCGATCCTCCTATATGAAATTTCGAGTGCCGATTGTCATTTACGCAAGGGTCCTGATCAGGCGGACATCACCACTTGACGCAAGCCTCAGGTCACTTATGGCGAATTTCGCGCGTTGTCAGAACCCACTCTCTAAAAGCGATAAACGGTACGAGAATTTTTTAACCTTAACCCTATTCCCGGCAGGGGGGGGCGGAATCCGCCCCCCCCTCGGGTTTTTTGCTTGCCAATTCCAGGCTTTTTAACGCAGCTTCACGAAACTTGGCGACTTTTCCTAGCTATTCCTTCTACGCGCCGTGACAAAATTTCGAAATTCTATTTTGCTCAGGGGCGGAGCCAGGCAACGTTTTTGGGAGGCACCTCAGGTCATTTTTGGTCATGTTGAGGGTAAAAGGAAAATGTCTGCCAAAAACAGAGTTTTTAAGATAGAACTTAAAACTTTATATGAATATATAGCTAAATAGTTGGGCAATGTGCGTATGTAATTTTGTTTATCTGAGGTCACTTTACAAGGTCAGGTCAAGGTCAAAAGTCAAAATTTGTTTTTTCGCAATAATTTCGGCGCCGTTTTTTCAAATGCCAAACCCGGAATATATATGACGCAGAAAGATGCCCTCTACTTGTGTACCAAGTTTCAGCTTGATATCAGGTCGGGTCACGGAGCTATGGCCTAAAATGTCAGTGCACGTACCCTATATCGCAAAAGCCAAAAAATGAATTTTTTGGAATAGAGTGAATTTAATCGATTAAAAACGTTTACAGATAATATTGAATGCACACGACATCATTCCAGGTGACCCCAAGGTCACTGGAGGTCATTTAAGGTCAAAAGTCACAAGTTGATCTGAGAAACGTGTGACCATGACAGTTCCCCCTTTCTCATGTCCCTGGCACCGCCTATGCTAACATTATACAAACATTGTAATGCGATTTGTACTTCTTTAGCATAACATGACTAGCAGAAGCTAAAAAAGTGTTTTTACCTTTTTTGTTCATTCCGTTATTAGAAAACTTATCCCCCTATTTTTGAAACCCTGTGAACGCCCATGAATTTTCTCAAAATTTCAAATTTGCATACCCATGGTAAAAGCCCTATCCATAATCTCTCGATTGATGCCAGTTTCATCGAAATCGGTCCATAAACAACGGAGTTATAAGAAGTCAAAAAGTACCCCCCATTTTGACATTTTTGCCCCCCTGTATCCACAAATTTCAAAATTTTGAAAATTTCTTTTTATCAAAATGTAGTTCACGTCACGGTAAATCGATTGCCGTTTGTTGCGATGAAATCGGATAAGTAGTTCTCGAGATCTCAGGGGGGGGCCGAATCCGCCCCCCCCTGCCGGGAATCGGCCATACCGTCTAGCCCTCCGGGAATAGGGTTAAGGCCACATAATGATCTTTATCGGATCGAATCCCCAGTAAAATGATCTTCAAAACGCGTACTGGTACCTAAGTGGGTCTTGGCGACTCATAAAGGTCGTGCTTAGGACGGCCTGCTATTTCGGCACGAAGTGAAGATTAATCCTCGCCAGTACAGGGGGAAGGGAAGGCTTGATTTAACTCTCCTTAATGTATTGAGCAAACTGAACGCCATTAAATCCTATGATTGCTCCGAAGCTTTGTGTAACTGACTTTCAAAGCTATTTACATATATCCCCAAAATCTGAGGTCAACTCAATGACAGGCCACTGACCTATGACCTATACTCTGCTTTTTTGAAGGCATACCACGCGGAAATTTCGGTACGGCGATGTTATTCATCGTATAACAATATAAGCACTTTACGGTGTTCCGCCGTACTCATTGTTATGTATGGATATCATCCATGGTGTCGGCGACCTCTGCACTTTCTTTTGTGTTGTTTTGTATTTTTACTTGAGTTTTGGTCGTATCATGAGCTCAGAGGGGTCACTAAGCATTTCGAAGCGCTTATTTACATAGCAATAGTATTTTTGCGGTCACTTGTTATCATAACAATTTGGCCCAGCGAACGCGTCCTGTAGGCTACATTCCATAGGAGCCAATGGAAACCAGATTCCACTGACATGACCTCCTTTGACATCGCCTCTGAGGTCACATATTGAAGTAAAAGGGTCAGACTGGGTATCATCGTGTTGCCAAAGGACCAATCTAAACGCAGTTTTTTCGTTGCTCAACCATTTTCTGTTAGAAAATGGCTGGGGGAGGGGGTGGCATACCAACCAATGCCCTTGAGTGTCGGAATTGGCCTATCGACCAATACCTTTGTCTCGGTTTAGAGTGGGCCTCAACCGGCAGATAGCTTAAGCCTCGCTTAAGGCTTACGCTGTGTCGATATCAGCTTGTCCTCAAAAGCTAGAACTGTGCTTCTCAAGTAACAACCTCTGGTTATTAATATGTCTATGCTCAAGGCTCTTTCTTTGGCGAGCTCTTGTATCTATGCCAGCACGCTCAATGACCATTTTTTCGTAATTGCACTGTTCTGCACCAACCAGCAATAGATATCTGAAGACGGACCCACGACCGGACCCGAAAGCTCATGAACTTCACATATTTTCTGCGTGTTAACAAAGGGGAGCCCAATAAACCTTCCATCATTGTAACCTGTTCTGGTCTTCAATATAACCCTAACAACTTACAGTCTAGAATGTGATGTTTTCGTACTGTACACAGCCAACATCATCTACTGTCCAGAGTTGTTTTTTTATTTCATGAATGGGCGTTGTTGAATGAATGAATGGGCGTTGTGTACACTCTTATGAAGTTTCGAGTCGGGAAGGCAATTGGCCATGATCGAAGTGGCCGGAATCAATCCCTGTAGCTACTGACATCTATTGAAAGCTATTTGAACTACAGTTTCCTATGTTAGCGAAACTGCGGTGGCAGTCGGAACAGTTTCAAATGATTGCGGTGTTCCGGGTTCTCAGGAGATTTCCTGCTTCCTAGAGCACATTTTTTCATGGGCCCAGTATTCTATCCCCATATCAGAGTTACCGCGCGCCCGCATCATGGTCCGTTTTTTTCTCAAAAGACAACTGCCCTTAACACGAGCACTGGAAGAGGGGTCTTTTTGTGCCATCCCCCACCTGTTTTTCTTGAATATCTCGACAACGGATAGGAGCTGGCTGCTGTTACTTTGTGGCGTTTATGAAAATGGAACAACTCGTCGAATGACGCGGAAAAATCGGAAATCAGCCGGGAATTTTTGAAGTTTCAAGCATTTAAAGTCAGACAAACATGACGAAAGCCACGGTTGTCGCTGACAAATGGGAACTTTGTGAAAGAACTAACGTTCTACGTAAGATTATCATTTAAACACAACCACGCGATGTCATTCGGGTATAAGTGATGGATGTACCAGGACAACAGTCAGGATCAATAAGGGTCAAGGTCATAAAAAGTCAAGGTCAAACAGCTTGTGACCTGATCCAGATTGGCTTTGCAACTAGTCCGTTTGCATGAAATATGCATTCAAAAACCCTAACAAAAACACGCCTTCATGAACCAAGGTCAGTGAACGCCAAGGTCATTAAAGGCCAAGGTCCAATATCTTGTGAAATGGCCCAGATTGGTTCTGCAACATGTCGATTTGTAAGAAGTATGCATTCAAAGACCCTAATCAAAACATCTGTGCGTACATGGATACGCACGCATATATACCAGAGTCGTTTCAGGTCAAGGCCATCAAAGGTCAAGGGCAACTCTTCTGTGGCTTGGTCCAGATTTGCTTTGCAATACGTCGATCTGTATGAAATGTGCATTCAAAGACCCTACTAAAACACGTTTGGCATATTGATACGGACATGTATACACATATGTACATACACATACATACATAAATATAAACACTGGAAGTGACCAAATGTACCGATGTTGACTACCTTCACTGAAAATACGCCAAAAGATACATGTTGCGCCCTCATTTGATCTCAGACTGTCCCGTGTGGTTCGAAATCTGATCTGCAAAAGATGAAAAAATGACGCCATAGGTCAATGACCTGACATGACCTCGACCCAAAATCCCCCGTCAAGACTCCAGATAAATGGAAATTGTCGTATTCCACGCTTTAACGGCCAAATAAACACAATTTTCCCGTTTCGTTCGAAAAGTCGTACGGAATGGCCTGTACGGTCCGAGAAAGTGTCCAAAGTTGACATTTTTCATCCCATTTGACCTTGAAGATATCAACCTAGGATCATAAAAATTGCACGCAATGTAAATCGCCATAGCTCCTTCCTGTCCATAAAATCTCATGTCTCTAGTTCTTTCTGTTGCCGATATCAGAGGGGGGCACTTTTAGACCCCCTTCCAGTGCGCATTAGTGCGAAACCCCCTTCCACTGCGCGTGTTAAGCACCCAAATGACTGTCCCATTGATTCAAATGGGATGTATATCACGGCCAACTTTTGTTACTCAAATAAAAAGACGTTCAGCGTAAAAACGGATTGAGGACGCTTAAGAGCAACGGTCTTTTGAAACCGTTGTAGACATATGTAAGCCCAGCGTCACACCGAACTTTAGAATTGTACCAATAAGGGTATCTAAGAGGGCTTAGAGGCTCGAACCCCACTCCGAAGCCGTAGACCATGAAATGGTAAAAACACACGTCTTGGTGTAATTCCCGAATGACATTGCACCGTGTTATTAAAACTCGTCCTGTTATAAATAGTATCTTATAAGTATAAGTTATAGTAATAGTAATATATCTTAATAGTATAGTATCTCTTAATAATCTTAATAGTATAAGTTATAAGCGTAAGTGTCGATTAGAAGTAAATCGCGCCCTCAAAGAACAATGGTTTGAATGCTGGCCAATTTTCCATGTCCGTTAATCCGCCCCGACTGGGGTTGACCGCACCTCTGGGTTTTTTCAAGATTGCGAGAGAACAAACAAATGTAGCGCCACGAAACTGTTTGTACCTTTTGCTTTATTAATTTCACGCCTTGCGTCAAAGTTTTGACCTCAGACCAACTCAGCTGTCCGACCTTGGTCAAGTCAAATAGACCTATGTCTAAGAAGTTTAGCGCCCTGTAATTTTTTTTAGAAAACGTGATATCACAATCAAACTTTTAGCGATTAGAGACCTTGACAGATGCAACAAATCTGCTATCTGGGATTTTTTTTTTAATTTTCCGGGTCATTGACCAGGTCAAGACAATTTTCAAGACATTTCAAGACATGGAAACTGACGGATTTTTTTATAGCATTTTTAGTGTAAGGTGATGCAGACATACAGTTACCGTTTAATGGGCAAAGTATCAATGAACTTCAGCCATTGACAGGAATTGGTCAGGACACGAATAATTGTTGAGAGCCAAAATACATCGCAGTCAAAATCGGGGATAAATGACTCAGAACGGATAGAAAATGGCAAAACTGGCTCATACGGCTGCGAATAATACCAAGAGGTTCAACAAATAAAAAAAAAAATCGCGTATTTTGGAAATAAACACGCTAGCGCGAATAAAACTCCCCCAGTTTTGTATATTGATAACCACTGAATTTTTCCAGCATTTAACCCTATTCCTGGCAAGGGGGCTAATCCGACCCCCTCAGGTTTTTTTGCTTGCCAATTCCAGGCTTTTTACGCAGGTTCACGAAACCTAGTGACTTTTCCTGTTTTTTTTCTACGTAATGTAACAAAATTTCGTAGCTTTTCTGCTAAAGAGTGAAGCCAGGCAACGTTTTTGGGAGGCACCTCAGGCCATTTTTGGTCCTGTTGAGGGCAAAAGGAAAATGTCTGCCAAAAAGAGCGTTTTTAGGACAGACCTTAGAACATTATATGGATGTGTAGGCAAATAGTCGGGCAACAAATAAATACAGTTTTTTATCTGAGGTCACTTCACAGGGTCAGGTCAAGGTCAAAATTCAAAATTTGATTTTATAGTAATAATCTTAGCACTATTTTTTCAGATGCGAAACTCGGAATATATATCACGTAGAACGGCGCCCGCTCCTTGTGTACTAGCTTGATATCAGGTCGAGTCACGGAGCTATGACCTAAAATGTCGGTGCGCGCACCCTGTATCACAACAGCCGTAAAATGGAATTTTAGAAAAACTGAATTCAAATGACTGAAAATGATATAAATGATATAAATTGCACAAAAGATCATTCCATGTGACTTTAAGATAGCTGGAGGTCATTTAAGGTGGAAGATCGTAAGTTGACCTGAAGACCATGTGACCATGACAGTTTCCCCTTTTTCATGTCCCTGGCGCCGCCTATGCTAACATTATACAAGCAATGTTATGCAATTTGCACCTCTTCAGCATAACATGGCTATTAGAAACTAAAAAGATGTTTTTAATTTTCTTTTCAATTCAGTTTTTGAAAAACTAGTCCCCGATTTTTGAAGCCTTGTAAATGGCCATGAATTTTATTAAAATTTCAAATGTATGGACAAACCGTAAAAGTCAAATTGATAATCTATCGATTTATGCCAATTTCGTCAAAATCGGTGAGTAAACAAGAAAGTTATAACAAATCCAAAAATATCCCCTTTTAACTTTTTTGCCCCTGTATCCACTCCTTTCCAAGTTTTGAAGACTTCTTGTTATAAAAATGTGGTTTACGTCATGGCAAATCGATTGCCGTTTGTTGCAATGAAATCGAATGAGTGGTTCTCGAGATCTCGGGAGGGGGGGGGGCTGAATCCGCCCCCTGCCGGGAATCGGCCATGCCGTCTGGCCCTCCGGGAATATGGTTTAGCATGAGAAGCCATCACAAGAACCACTAGGATCAAGAAATACTTTATTAGATCTATGTCAGAAAAATAAAGAAACATTAAAACTAGTTTTCCTTTATTTCATGCCGCGTTCGGCTACGGTGCCCACCGGCAGTCGACGCGAAAACCTTCGTGTCTTTAACTCAGCGTTTCGTCGTGAATATTAAACAAATCAGAGAAATTAGACGTGTATCACCATCTGTGGACTTCCTCCTGTTCGTTGGTGCCTTTACCTAGATTTTATTAATTAAAGCACTTGAGATCCAGGCCGTTTCTCGGCTTTATGCAGTCGGTTGTGAGGAAACATATGTAGGGAGTAAATGGCCAACATATTTCTAAAACTAAAAATGAGACCAGTTTCGAACCCTGTTTGTCACGAGCTTTCCAACGGCGTGCTTACTTTTATCGTGCAACCAACTGTTCGTGAGTTGGAGGGGGGGGGGACGGTCAACCGCCCCCGTGATTGGCGCCGAGTGCCAGGCGGGCGCGGATTAAGAGGAAATAACCTCAGTTGCTGAGTTTTGTATTTCTTGCGTGAAGAAGGAAGTCGTGGAACGGCGCAAACATCTCTTTGGTATGTTTATTACACGGCTGACTAGATTGTTTCGGTTAAAATGGGAGCGACGAAGTTGTTCACCTAAGTGCAGTGCACTTTATGCCACACTTTAATTATGTGTGGTTGTTTACGTAAATCATGCTCACAACAGTTCACAATAAACATGCCGCAGATGCGCACATCAAAAGAGTTTGTATACTGCAGAGCATGCAGTTGCAAGGGAAACACGAAACACAGTTGTTCCACGTAGTCAACGTTTAATAACCGATCAAAGGCACGCCTTATGCACAACACTACTGACCGGCAATATTGGAAACACATGTTGCGCTCAAAGGACTGAGAAGAGAAGAAAGACGCGGAATGTCATATGACACCAGAATCATGAGTCATAGTTTCAGGAGGCTCTTCATGCAGCCTGTTCAAGATATTTGTCACACGCCATTACAACTCATTTAGCAATACTTTTAATATCACGTCCTGAGCCTCTTACACATTATTAAAAATGCATAAATACAATACGGTCATTGGCAAGACCGACGCCATTTTTATTCAGCCGTTCACCACGCCTTTTAAACCATGGCTGGAGATCCCGGATGAAATTTGGACTCCTCATGTTTTAGGTATTTTAACATTAACCCTATGGCTGCGACTGGAACGAAAAAGTCTGAAATCCTACTCTCTCTCTCTCTCTCTCTCTCTCGCTCTCCCCTGCAATAATTTCTGGGAATCAATGTCCGTGTTTGAAACATTTCGAGGACACAAGGATATCAGAAAACAGGCTTATCGTCAAAGCTAACCGTGGAAAAGTATACAGTTCCGTTGCGAATAAACACTTAAAAATACGGATTTCTCATTCCTTATTTGTGCGTGTCGTTTTCTTTTTCTTTCTCAGAGGCATGACAAAGGCAGACATCATTTATGCCTACTTTTTGGAGTGAGAAGATGCTTGTCTCAAACAGCTTTTGACTTGCATCTTTACTCGTACATTGCTTACATTGAATGGTACGCGATGTCACAGAAAGAGCAAATTTTAGTTACAGCACATGATGACAGGTTGAAAGTAATCACTATTCCAAACAGACCAGGAAAGGTTCTGACATAGTTGTTCGTTTAGGAAGGACTAGTGTAAGTTATTTAGATCGTGGCTGTAACTGGTAATTCACCAGCCACTCGAAATATATGTCGTGGCAGTTTGTTGAAATACCGTTTAACGAAGCTACGACAAGGCTCCGCTCTAATTACGGAGGGATCATCCAACTTACATCATATGAAGTCAAGAGGGACTATTCCCTAATGCAAAGCTCACTACATGGTTTAGTTTTTACACAGCGACAGAGAGAATGGAGTGTCTCAGGTTTGCGTGAAGGGTGATAACATGGCCCAGAAATCGGGAATACAAGGATGTTGCAAATATCATGTTACATGAAAACCTGTTCAAGAAGTACGTCACATTATTTTAAACCGCTTTAATTTCGGTTTTTCATGTGTTACAAGACTATGTTTACGCCATCATTTCAAATATCAAAGTACCCTCGATTTTAGCAAATTGCTTTAGCTCTGTCAGCCAGAACGTCGGATTATGGCTGAAGGAGCATAATAAGCCCCCAGATTAGCGACGTCTGACTAGCATCGGTGTGAGACTAGACGATATTGCTATTTGTCCTTGTGGTCGAACACCACACAGCGTTGGTCCCAGGGGAACATGGTGCCTGATCACCGCGGCCACCGCGAACGAACGGCCTAGACCTGGATTATGTGAGCAGCAGTGTCGGCGGTGGTTTACGGACGGCAGCTGGACGGCAGCCTGGCTGTGAACGGACCAGTGCCACCGTGGACGGTACCCGAACCAATACTACCACTGCCTACAGCTGAACCAGTCCCACCACTGACTTGACTAGTAACGCCATTGACTCCACACGGACCAGCGCCACCTCTGACTGCCCCCGTTGCTCACAGCGGGCCAACCACAGGACATGGTCCTGGGCCTGACAGCCGCCCCGGCCGGCTCCACGACCATGAGACAGGGCCAGCAGGGCGGCCAGCGGTCATTGACCTGCCGCAGCCGCAGCGAATGGACGGCGCTCCGTGCGAAGCTGTTTGCCCTGGAGTGGACAAGTGAGTCGGCGGTCACCCAGCCCACCCTCCAGGGGCATTTAAGGAAGCACCGCCTTCCTGGTGGACGGCCTCGCTGGTGCAGCCTCAGACCAGCGGTGGCAGCTCAGTAGCCGGGCTGCTGTGACCTGAGGTCAGCGGGGACAGTTCAGTAGCCGGGTTGATAGCCCGCGCCCCAGTAGTCCGCGGGTCCAGGGAAGCCGTGCGCCTCGTAGTGTTCTTCGGGCGGCGGCGGCGGCGGCGGCGGCGGCACGCTGAAGGAGCTGATCGGCTCCGTGTAGACGCCCGAGGGCGTCGTGCCGCAGGAGAATGACGAGATCCACGGCGTGGGCGTGGTGTACGGCGGCGGGTCGTACTGGGTCACCGGCAGGCCCTCGGACATGCGCATCACGTTCTGCAGGTGCCGGATGTAGCGGATGGTCAGCCTGCGGGCGGCGGAGACACGTCATGAGGTCCGGCCATGGGAAAGAGACTGATGATAGGCAAGCAAGCAGCATACATTCTACCAAGCTTGTACCATTGGCAAGCCGCCTTGCCTGCTACTACGAGAGCGTAGCTATTGGCTTAATGATAGGTTAACCCTATTCGCATCTGGGGATGGGGGGGCTTCGGAAGCGTTTCTTTAATTTTTTTGCTCGCCATTTTCAGGATTTGTGAGGCAGCTTCACGAAACTCGGCCACTTCCCGTATCTATTCCTTCTTCATATTACGTCAAATTTTCAGTCTTGTTCTGTCTAAAGGCGGAGCCAGGCCAAGTTTTTTGGGAGGGACATCAGGCCATTTTCTGCCGTTGCTGAAGACTATTCTTTGCAGTTACTTTTCTTTTACCTACAAAAGAAAAATAGCTCCCAAAAATCGAGTTTTTAAGATAAAACATAGAGATGTACATCAGTGCAAACACATGTAATTGGGAAAAGATACTTTCAGCGTTCGACTAGAGATTGATCGCCATTGCTTCAGGTGTTACGATGAAAAATCATTAACAGATTTGTTTGTTTACGACGATCACAAACTACAGTTTGTGATCAATGAGTCACGTGACAAAATCAGTCGCGTGGCACCCAGACCGCATGACTCCATTTAACCTGTGAATGGCTTCGGGTTCGGGACTCATTGAATTTCCTTTGACCATTTACTTTGTCAGAGAATCTTCGCACTACGGTAATCGTTGCCCAGACATCTTCACCATTTTTTTCTGAGGGTGGGGAAACCCATTCTCTCCCACAAAGTCCTTCATACGATTCAACTAAAAACACGCGCAGTAAGCATGTATTTCAGCATTTGCAATTACATATATGAGTCCAATAACGACAAAAACGTAACTGGCGTAGCTCCCTTCACCCACTGATAGCATGTCGAGGCTGATATTGAAAGTGCAGTTAAGGAACTGCTTGCCAACGACAGCGCTACGACCGAGCTTTTGCAAGGTCGCCGTGCTGGTCACGGCAAACATCCTGCATGAGCAGTGGGAAAAAGGCACCGGCAGAAGCCTGAATCGCCTGTATAGTTAAGCAATAATTAAAAAATTGTTACATTAAGTTGTCAAAATTTGTGCTTGCCGGGCCTGATTTGTTCATGTCTATGCTACCATCATATCATCTCTTCATCTCATCATATCAGTCATCGCTTGCTATAGTTAAACACTAAATCGTTTTGCGGTCTCGCGCTCCAAAATCACAGTTTGTGGCCTCGACTTCCTCTCGGCTGCAAATTGTGAATTTTGTACAGCTTGGCCGCAAAACTATAGTGTTGTCCTGAGATCACGTTATAAGGTAAGATCAAGGCCAAAAGTCAAAATTCGGCTCTATGTAAAAAAATCAGTGCTAATCCTCAAAATCAAAAATCCAGAATACATATGACTTCAAGCAGTATCCTCTTATTGTGTTTGAAATTTCATGCTTTTATCAGACTGGGCCACGGAGCTGACCTAAAATATCCACACGCGTATCCCATATTATCACGGTCATAAACAGGATTCTTGCAAATCTAATCATTTCAAATAATCGCAGTCTTTTTCAAACAATAAGAAATGAAACTAAGTTCATTTTAGGTCACTTTGGGGTTCTTTCAAGTCATTTGAGGTCAGTTATTGTAAGCTGACTCGATGAACATGCGACCATGACAGTTTCCTTTTTTCATGCCTCTGGTGACGCATATTTCAACATTTTACAAGCATTGCAATATGATTGGTACTTGTTAAGTATAACATTACCCGTGAAATCTAAAGATCTATTTTAAATCTACATTTTAATTAGGTTTCCAAACAATGTGTTTCCCACTTTCCAATTCCTGTGAACGCCTACAGATATTCTTGAAATTCGAAACGTATGGACTTAAGGGAAAAGTTCCATTCATTAGCCCTCGATTCAAACCAATTGTATCAAAATCAGTTCATAAATATGGGCGTTAAGCTATTCAAAAATGCTTCCCTGTCTGACTTTTTAACCGCTGTAGACTTACAAGATTTTCAAAACATTTTTAGGAAAAAATTGCTTAAGTCTTGGGAAATCTGTAGACATGTCCTGTAATCATATCGGTCAGGCAGTTCCGACAGGTGAGACAGGACGGACAGACAGGTGAGAATTGAGGTGGGGGAGAATAAGCCTTCCTCGCCATACGGGAATGCGTTATGGCGTTATGGATACGGGAACAGGGTTAAGCTGCTTTGATTACTTAGCATCGAGTCCACACGTAGACGTATGCTACATGCATAACGCAAAATACCTGAAATGAAGCAACTACCAGCATGTCTGAATCTCCATCATCCAAACGACTGACGAGTGGCGGGGGGCTGTTACTCCTTTGTGCTCATTTTGCTGCTAATTGAGAAAGAGTGACGGAAGAAAAATGAGAGTATGCCTAGTTTTTTTTCGTCTTGTCTTGCAGACTTTTTCAAGTCACCTGATGATATCTCAGCTCACGGCAAATGAGAATATTACTCACCTTGCCGTGTCCGTAGTCAAGGTGGTAGTGTTACGGTGGAGGGACACGCTTGTCTTGTGACGATAGTAAAATTGATCACACCTTGTATTTAATGAACTTTTTTGATTCTTCGGGCCAAGGACAGGTCATAGAGAGGTCGAATGAAATTACCATCTGCTAGAACGCGGCTAGTGTCAGAAACTATGGTTTACTACTACAGAATAGTAGTCTGACCACTGAGAGGGGCAAAAATAGCTGCGGTTGCTGGAAACAGCGCCGATGCTCTCCCTAATACCGGTTCAGATACTTCTGAGATCAAATAACGTCGGCGGCCTCACTTAACCCTGGGGAAGTTCTGACCTTTGAAACCGCGGTGTATCGTCAAGCATACTTTCAATCAGCCATGAACGAAAAATTGACCCCATGTCTCCTCAAGCTCCGGAGAAGGAAGCCAAAACATAACTCAGAGCAGAAAATTGGTTTTCAAGATCTCGAGAATTGCAACTCAACCCGGTGATCTCATATGACCAGACAACAAACCCTTTTTGAAAAGATGCGGAAAGAATATAAAGCCAGCCATAACAAGTTTCGGGTTGTTGACCCTGGCCATTCATGGGCGGTCTCAGAAAAACCGCATGGAGGAGGGGGGGGGGTGGCAACATCTCCCTTGTCTGGCGAGTGTTAAATGAAATCATTGAACGAATGAGATGTAACGGCTTCTTAGGATGCCTGACTGTAAGAGGGTTTTCATTTTGCGTCAGGTCAAAGCATTTTAATTTAGAAAGGCCAGCTGAAATGTCTTTCAGCGTATTCAAAGGAGAATGAATCACTATATAACACGCGACAGACAAATATTGCGGCAAATTCGGAAAAGGACTAGCAGCTTTTTCAACAATTATCATTAAACATCCGGCAAACCAGAATACAGAATGGTACTCGTCTGAAACATCGCCGAATGTTCCACCCAACGAATGTGGACCATAATCATAAAAACATGCAGATAGTGCCATACTACTGAATGTTTTCAATGTCATGGAGTAAAACAGAATTAGCCTTAAACTCATAATATCACTCCCCCCCCAAAAAAAAAGAAATACGACCCCGTATTTTTATAAGGTTCAGCATATTACATTTTCGCATTTTTTGTATATTTTTCGTATATTTCGGCTACGGGCATTCCTCAGGGATAGTTTCTCAAAAAGACAACAACACCGAAATTGACGAATACAAAAATTAGCATGTCCGTGCAGGAAACGTCCATCCATCATACTAAAACACCGCCATATAACGAACCCAAACTGATACGACCGCGACAACCAACGGCATAGCTATAACTACAACTACTGATAACTATTGGTACAGCTAATACTTAACTAACGGTCTGAGACTGGAGGTAACAGGCGCCAGAATGAAATACTGGTGTTCAGGAAGGCCTTGCATTGCGAATTTCAATCGATATCGCGATTGAGAGTTCCCCTATATCCTTGCAAGTCCGGACAATTTCAGTGGGTAGAGGTTTATATGTAATTTTCACATGTGGGTGAAATGTGTGTCAATGGTCACCCATGGGAGTGTCCCTAGTTTTGTTGTTGGCGTCCCTCAGATGTTCATTGTACGACCCGCTGATTCGACGTTTAGTTTGCCCAGTTTAGCTAATCACACGAGGAGCTCACAAACCACACGTAATTCCGCAAACGGCATTCTTGCAAGGATGTAGCAAAACTCAAAACCGCAGTATCGATTGAAATTCGTAATGCAAGTCCCATCCTGAACACCAATATTTCATCCCTGAGCCTATGACCTACAGTCCCATACCAGTAGTTAAGAAGTACCCATACCAATAGTTACCAGTAGTCATAGTGTTTTTTATGACTATGTCGTTGGTTGTCGCAGTCATATTACTTTGGATTCGTAAAATGGCGGTGTTTTAGTATGACTAATGCACTTTTTTCTGACGGACATGCTTTTTAAGTATTTTTTTATTCGCCAGTGTCAGTCTTGTTGTCTTTTTGAAAAACTATCTCTGACGAAGGCCCGTGACCAAAATATAGCGTACATTTGTTGGCGCCTTTTCTATATTACTAGCTTAAGGCCAATTCCATCTTTACTTATTAAAACGATCATGCCCACTCAAGCACTTAGGTCTATTTATTTGCAATGCCAGTTCAAAAACGGCAACGCATAGTCACTTTCACATGTATCAGATCTTCCAACGGGTCGAACCAAAATAATGCTGCATCTCATATAACAGCAGTATGTGCACTTAACGGATGCGTTAGTCATACTTTCAGACAAGATCAATACCGGCAGCCATTGCGGACATCAGGCCACAAGTGTTCGGACGGCACGAAAATCGATATTTGGCTCGGAGGGAGCGGATATTCCCGGTGCCCCGGGCGCTGTGCCTCCGAACGTTCCGGGCCATCAACTTACCGCAGACATTCGATTTTGGACAGCTTCTTCCCTGGAGGCTTGCAATAGGGAATCCGCTCGCGCAGGGCCTCAAACGCCTTGTTCATGTCGCGCATGCGCGTTCTTTCCCTGTCGCAGGCGGTCTTCTTGTAATCTGAAACGTCGTCGACGGTCATGGAGGCGTCCGGAGGGCACGGCGGGCACCAGCTCGGCGGGAAAACGGTCCGTCGGGCCGGCGTTCGATTTGAGAGCCGGCCGTTAACTGAGTGGACCGGCCCGGCTGCCGGCACACATGCAGACAAACACGTGTTTCCGTCACATATGGTAATCCGCGCGCCGCCTGTCGCAGCCTGCGGCACGTCAGTCCCAGCCTGCCGGGCTGCGTCATTCCACACCGGCAGAACGAGGAACTCCGCACCGACCGGCGTCCCACGTCACGCCCGTGGGGGGGTATCTCAGCACCCTACTTCAATGTGAATGTATTTAGATGATTGTATTTTTACATGACGACCATTTAAAAAAGTGAGCGTTTCAGTAGTACTTCATTTTTTATTGTGAGATTTGCTGGTGAAAAAAAGGGCTTCTTTATGCTCCGTTATACGTGATGTGATGTATTTTTATTGCGAATTTGGGCTATCTTTCTTCCATTTCTTATGTTTGGAAACGTAGAGAGCGTGTTCTTTTATGACAGGACCGCATATGAGTAATACCTGAGTATTTGAAAACGCCTAAGAATGACTCATTCATAAAGAAAGCTCGTGAGACTCGACAGTCCATTGAACACACTTTCCGTTGAGTCCGTTCAAAACTACCTCATACAGTACTGGAAAATGAAGAGAATCCAGGGTTACACTTTGCGGCACAATCGACTTCCGTGTCTTAGCCAGAGTAGTTTTCATGACATTTTTTAATTGCAGTAAAAAAGCAGTTTTTAATTAAAACACCTATGCAGCCTCGTGGTCCATGGCTGCACTGAACGAAAACCGCCTGACGTCCTCATTCAGAAATATGAGCCTGCCGGTACCAGCACCAGTGTAAAACTTCACGGCTAGGCGTGTTTGACGGGGCAGCGCGCACGGATCGGAGGTGTTCACATCGAACACGCTGACGGCGAGGCAGAAGCCGAGACGCAGAGATGGCCCACCTGACTCACTCAGAGAGCTGCCTCTCCAGCCCCTGTTTTTATTCGGCTTGGTGGCCGCGTCCTCCGTGTGCGGCGTGGACCGCCGGGTGCGCGTCGGCTGGGCAGGGGCGGCCGGAGCGGCGCTGAGGCCCGGCAGCGGGCCGGCGAAGGCGGCCGGTGCCAGCCCCGTCTCCAGGTAGGCCAGCGACGCCGGCGGGTAGCCCGGGTACGGCTCCGGCAGCGGCACGAACGCCGGCTGGTAGCCGGCCGGCGGCGCGTAGAAGCCGTCTGCCGGCCGCTCGTACGGCCGGCTCGAGTCCAGGTCCGTGTAGCTGGGCTCGTCGTAGACGGCGCCGTAGTAGGGCAGCACGTGGTCGCGCATCAGCTCGTCGCCCTGGAACTCGTCGGGTACGGCGAGCGGGCCGGCCGCCGGCTCGGGCCGAGCCAGGCCCGGCGGCGCCGCCGACTCGGCCGGCTCCGACTCTTCCTCCTTGACGGCCATGTCGGCCGCGCTGGCGGCCGGCGGCTCCGCCGGCTCGTCGTCGGCGGCCGTCGTCGTCGCCGTCGTCGTCGTCGGAGGCGGCGGGGGTCTGTCCCTGTCCGACGGCTCCGGCTGGCTGTCCGCCGCCGTCCAGGACAAGCGGTCGTCCGCGCCCTGGCCGGCAGCCGGCGAGGCCGCTGATGAAATGGCGGCCGGCACCTCGTCCGGCCGAGAGGGAGCCGACGTCATCTGCGGGTCAACGACCGCACAACACTGACATTTCGTTAGACATTCTAAACGTGAATGGATAGCAAGCGGGTGGGTGACACCCCTGACTGCACATTGGGATTAAGACGTGATTTTCTAGTGAATACAGAGCACGAGAAAACACATCAGAGCACTGAGTCCTCTTCCGCAGTTGGCGAAACTATGTGTTAAGTGCCGATGAACCTTCGTGGATGTTTTGAGGTTGCGCTATCTCCACGTCGTTCTGCTGCTGCGGTCTGCGGCGCTAAAATTGTCATGTTTGAAACTCTCGTTCTTTGGCTCTGAACGCGCAGGATATAGCATGAAAAATGGGAACACGTCCTGAACAGCGGTGAAGCACGGGAGCACTTCTTTTCCGTTAAGTGCAATCCAAAGAAGCCACAGGGCACCATTCAAATATATTCCTGGAGGGAAAAATAACAAAATGTTAGATCTAAAACAAGAAGAAAAAAGTCTTTGTCCACGCTGGCCGCATTCCTGCATATAAGATTAGCAAATAAATACAATATAACACAAAAATTGTATCCTTAGTCAGCTTTCCTCGCAGCTGCTCCCTAGAAACAAATCGCTTATACACATTTTTTATTTTGTTGGCAATCCTGGCCTCACTACTGTGCTTTGTTGGTAGATGCATACTACCAACACTATGTGTGATATTAATATGTGCTTTGTTGGGTATACAAATCATTTTTACCTGCACTGTTTTACCTATAACTATGCACTTATACACATCCTTCATTTTGTTCGCAATCCCGGGCTCAATATTGTGCCTTGTTGTCAGACATGGATTCGGTATGCAATTCATTTTCACCTGTACTGTTTTGCCCGGTCTGGCCCTTTCGAGGATGGTGGGCTGAATCCGATCCAGGTTATACACATACATAAGTGTCTTCATCCAATATTTGGAAAATGGACATACCGGCTTTCCTTGTTGTGCATATTTTGTAACCTATCTGCATCACAGAAACAGACCGGGGGACGGCGAAATTTTTTTGGTGGATTTCCGTTTGAAAACGTATTCATGTGTAATGCGTGGAAAAAGTTCTGAAGTTGCAATGTAGTGGTGCGGTACACAGTGAATTTCTAACACACCCAATAAGATATTAAAAGCTTGTTGGAGCCGTTGGCTGTTAACCTGCACAAAATATGGAAATGGGCGTCATGTCCTAAAACAAACATCAAAAGAACGGAAGATAAAATCACGTCAATTTAATCGGCTTTCGGCCACAATCGGCCACAATTGGTCGGTACGTCCCTGGTATTCGTACGAGCAAAAGTTTCTTAGTGATACCACGATAGCCGCTCGCTGTTATCCATTCAGTATTTACATGCCAATGCTCCCTTTGAGGGTCCCTGCAGTGGCTTCTGTCCTCCCGGATCCCTGTTTGCCGTGAGCAGACAACGTTCTCACCGGAGTCTAACATATTCTATGACCATGTGCGTGGGTGCATTTGTTAAGTTTGTAGGACTAAGAAATAGGATTACTTGAGGATTTTCAAAGTTGATGGGGCCATCGCCCTACCTGCCCTATTGACTACTGCACATATGCACACATGCACAGATGCGACAGAGACCGAGCAGGGCAGGCTGACTCCGGCGGGATCTTGGGCACCGACGTGGGCCATCTGGGGGCGTGCGGCAGCACAGCTGCGTCCAGGCGGCACACACGGTGACACAGCGGGCGCGTCCACAAATGTTCCGCTGGCCGGCCAGGCAGAGGAACACTTGATGCCCCGCCAACACTTGCAGGCGCCAGTGTGGGTGACCCGTGCGCCTTGGCTGTCCATGTTGACGATCTGCAGGCCGGGGGTAATTGCCATACGGGCAGAGCGGTACGGTACCTGTTTGCCGACAAGTGGCAGCCGGGTGGTCGCCACACTTGAAAAACCAGACCCACAGATGTAGCCCAACTGAGGCGCCGTCTGTGGCGGCGGCGCGGCACCTATCTGTCCCCTCCCCGCCGGCCCGGGCAGGGGGGCCTCGGCGGCGGCGCGGCCGGCGCCCGGCCGTCCAGCCAGCAGCGTGAGGCCGCGCCGCGGCAGCCGAGGCCGTCCGCAGCCTGCCGTCTACAGTCTGCCGTCCTGGTCAGGGGCCGACCTTCTCAAGTCGGGCTGAAGACGAGAGCGCTGCTGGCGTTGGCGCGCCAACTTAACAGTCTGCCAACTGGAGGCGGGGAGACACATGCAACAGGTGACGGGGCGTGGCTTATCACCTGGCCGAGGGACGTCGCCGGCGCGAAATTTACCGGCCAGGTGCGATCGAAGCCGAGATGGCGGAACGGTGTGAATGTGTTCCGTTTTCACGAGGGCCAGATAAATTGCAATCCGTTCGTCCAGCGAAACTTATCACTTCAGTAAAAATAAATCATCCATGTGTTGGAACCAAATCACCCAGTAACTTCACATTTATTGAAAGCTACTAATATTTGAAGAAAAAAAGATATAGTTCACACAGCTGACACTATTTTCCGATAAGAAGATGCCAGACGTAATTTGTAAAAGAATGCATTCTGCCAAGACGTTTTGTTGTGAAAGATCTTGCGCTATCGCCGATTTTGAGCGACATCGTTCATTTCGCGGGCTCTTTGGACGCATCTCTTGGTCGAGGGCCGTTGTAACGCTAGACAATAAACAGGAGCACACCCAGATCACCTAAGAGATACCGGACATCCGAGGCATCCGAGGTAACCTATCTGCTAAAGCAAAGATCTCAGGTCATGGCTGGCGGTTTATGTAGGAATGCGATAATTTACTAATGCGATACATCACACTCGTAACTTAACCCTCATCAGAACGGAGTTGCATCCCCCGACCTTTTGCAAATTGCCGCAAAAGGATTATTTTGATCGCTCTGAAATTTCATATAGCTGAGTATTGCCGCTTCTTACACATCGTGTGGAACTTTGGGAGTAGTACCTCGATAGGTTACTGGCCTATGACTTTTTCGAAGGCATGCCATCGAAAAATTACGCTACGTTGATGGTCTTCAATGGACAGCAAACATTTTAGGCATTTTAAGATGTTCATTCTTTTTAAGCCTTACACGGGAATACTATCCATGGTGTCAGACACGCCGCAGTGTAGTCCTCAACTAGGCCAAGGTCATGTTAAGTCAAAATCGTAAATTGAGTTCATTGACATTTTTGTCTTTCATCTACCTCAGAGTGTGTCTATGTGTCTCAGAGCGTGCCTATCTCAATATGATCGGAGAGGGTAATTGGCATTAAAACGGTATTTCGAGTTCTTTTGTATTGTTAAAAAGGCACTTCCAATGAAAAACAGAATTCAATGACCTAACCTCATTGGAGGTCGCCTGTAAAGTCACTGTTTGGGTCAAACAGGGTCAAACAGGGAGTTGACGTATAGCTTAAGGATCACACTACACCCCGATTTTATTTCGTAGCTCTAGTACATCAGGTTTAGAAATGGCTGAGGGTTGTACCTCCTCGTCCCGTGTGCTGTCAAAGGGGACCAAATAGCGAAAACTGGCAAGGGATAAAATTCACTCTCAGGTATGCGGTTCCACAATTCAGGTCGATGCTCTACTGGGTCCAAACTCCCTTTTGGATATGCCTCTTCTGAACATAATTCTCTATACGTATGCGCTGCCTTTAGTTGGACTTTTTATTATCACGATATTTATTATCACTCTGCTTGGGTGTAGGAACGGGCAGGGGAGGAGACAGGAAATACAGCTTTAACTTTTTGGGAAAGTTGACATAAGCCTCATGGGAAAAACATCTTTGGCCTCTCCACTTTTCTGAATGCTCCTACGCCCCTTATTGTAAAAGGGAGCCATTTGATTGTGCCTAAATTTGTGCGTATGTGTTTCGAGTTTGTAGTGCGCGTCAACTGCTAAGTCATTTATCATGTTGAGATGTACCCTTAAATGAAGGCGACTGTATGTTTTGCTTATCGTTTGCCTAACAGGCAATAGTTTTTTTTTATTAGCGGCCCGGGAACAATGCTTACTGAAACCTGAAATCTACATGCATTTTCCGTCACGAAAATGTAAACGTATACTTCATTTTCGTTTCCAGCATCCTTCATATCGTAGCACCAATTGGCGTCTATCGCCATTATTACCGATTTACAACGAAGACAGCATATCTAGGCTATTCCATTTAGCGGAAAGTCGCATGGTCGGCTGTTCACGTGATATCGGCTATCTTGTGCACAAAGAGACATATCGGTGGCCATTTTGTGCCGTGCTCGCTGGCTCCGTGGCGAAATGCATGCGACTAGCTGCTGCCCTGTAAAACGAGCACCAGTTCTATACATTGGTATGGGGAGGCATAGGGAAACGTCCTTAACCCTATTCCCGGGGGGCTAGACGGTATGACCGATTCCCGGCAGGGGGGGCGGATTCGGCCCCCCTGAGATCTCGAGAACTACTTATCCGATTTCATCGCAACAAACGGCAATCGATTTGCCGGGACGTGAACTACATTTTATAAAAAACAAATTTTCAAAATTTTGAAATTTGTGGATACAGGGGGGCAAAAATGTCAAAATGGGGGGTACTTTTTGACTTCTTATAACTCCGTTGTTTATCGACCGATTTCGATGAAACTGGCATGAATCGAGAGATTATGGATAGGGCTTTTACCATGGGTATGCAAATTTGAAATTTTGAGAAAATTCATGGGCGTTCACAGGGTTTCAAAAATAGGGGGATTAGTTTTCTAATCACTGAATGAACAAAAGAGGCCAAAACACTTTTTTAGCTTCTGCTAGTCATGTTATGCTAAACAAGTACAAATCGCATTACAATGTTTGTAAAATGTTATCATAGGCGGTGCCAGGGACATGAAAAAGGGGGAACTGTCATGGTCACACGTTCTTCAGATCAACTTGTGGCCTTTGACCTTAAATGACCTCCAGTGACCTTGGGGTCACCTGGAATGATGTGTGCATTCAATATTATCTGTAAACGTTTTTAATCGATTGAATTCACTCTATTCCAAAAAATTCATTTTTTGGCTTTTGCGATATAGGGTACGCGCACTGACATTTTAGGTCATAGCTCCGTGACCCGACCTGATATCAAGCTGAAACTTGGTACACAAGTAGAGGGCACCTTTCTACTTCATATATATTCCGGGTTTGGCATTTGAAAAAACGGCGCCGAAATTATTGCAAAAAAACAAATTTTGAATTTTGACCTTGACCTGACCTTGTAAAGTGACCTCAGATAAACAAAATTACATATGCACATTGCCCAACAATTTAGCTATACATTCATATAAAGTTTTAAGTTTTATCTTAAAAACTCTGTTTTTGGCAGACATTTTCCTTTTACCCTGAACATGGCCAAAAATGACCTGAGGTGCCTCCCAAAAACGTTGCCTGGCTCCGCCCCTGAGCAAAAAAGAATTTTGAAATTTTGTCACGGCACGTAGAAGAAATAGCTAGGAAAAGTCACGAAGTTTCGTGAAGCTGCGTTAAAAAGCCTGGAATTGGCAAGCAAAAATCCCGAGGGGGCGGATTCCGCCCCCCTGCCGGGAATAGGGTTAAAATGGTTTCTGTCTTATGGAGCGCGAAGTATGCGCACCTTCTGAAATATATATGTACATATACATATATATATATATATATATATATATATATATATATCAGTCATGATGCCAACCATATCCCAAATTTCCGCAAAATTACTCCAGTGTAAAACCAGGTAAAACGTGGTGTGCTTGCCTGACAGTTTTTCCGCTGTTCTGGTGGTGAAAGGGTACAAATCCATGGATATGAGACAATCTTCACGTAACTCGTTCCGTCCGTGTCAGGAAAAATCAGTGCAGTATGGTCGTAACCATCGCTCCGTTCATGTGTTTCGTCATGTGTACACCCATTATGGAGCATGGTTGTCCTTTTTTCTAAATCGTTGATTACCGAATTCAGCGGCTTGACCGTCCAAAACGAATTTCGGTGATGATAATGTTTGCCAATTTTCTTTTCATCACTCAAAATACAAAGAGAGAGAGAAAGAGAGAGAGAGAGAAACGAATGGATTGCGTGAATGTACTTCAAAGACCTTGAAAGAATGCATGCATGCATACATGCATCAAATCATTACAATTTAAGCATATAAGAAAACACTGCGATTCACAACAAAACGCTGTTTGACAATGACAAGGACTCTTCTTGCTTCTAGTTTTCATCGTCAAATTTTCGTAGAAAAGAAGGACCATGATACCTTTCCTGAGATTATGGTCATGACGAAGCATGGCTTGCCGTGAGTCGTGTCGTGTCGCGCTGATCTCGACTCTTCATGCGCCGTCGTAGTCTGTTGCCGTTTCTGTTCCGTTTACGACAAAAGTCTGGTACTTTGCAGGCCTGGGAGGGCATTCACCCAGTTGGCTCTTATTGCTGTTGTTGATCTGGTTGTGGATGACTGTTCCCGTTCTCAGGCATTCGTCTAAGAACTTTTGACCTGGGGGAGGCAGGTTTTCCAAACTGCATTCCAGTAGCACCAACGGTGGTGTTAAAATGAAATCACAGAAAAATCCGGATATTTCTTGACACGTACAGTGAAAGAGGATTTCGCGCCAACGCATACTGTAAGGGACACAAAATTAAAAAAAACAAACAAAAACCCCCCTCCGATCTCGGAAACGGAAAGAGCTAGAGACATGAAATTTTACGGATAGGGTAGGGCCGAAAGTATCAACATAGTGTATAGTTTCCATGACCCAAGGTTAATGTCTTTGAGGTCTAATGGGGTCGAGAATGTCAACTTTGGACACTTTCTCGGCTCGTACAGGCCATTCCGTACGGCTTTCCGAAAGAAATGGGAAAAGGTGCGTGTTTGGGAGTTAAAACATGGATACGCCAATTTCCGTTCATTTGGCGTCTTGACTGAGGGTTTCGAGTCCAGGTCATGTCAGCTCATTGGGCTGTGGCGCCATTTTTTCATTATTTTTGCGGATCAGATTTCGAGCAAAATGAAATACTGGTGCAGCTTGAGTGTAAATAAGGGTGCTAAACACATCTTTTAGCGTATTTTCAGTAGACAGCCAACATCGGTACATCTGATTACTTCTGACGTTTACTAATCTCCGCAAGGTCAAAAGGAATGAAGCGAGTTCATTGGCCTTGGGTGAAGTTTTTGACCCAAAATGGACTTTATGTCAATTATTTGCGCTAAAGTTATTTCGTGGGAATCAACGCAATTACACGCTTTGATTGTTATAAAACATAAGACACATAAGACTTATATATATTTATATATATATATAATTATCTATATATATATATATGGGAAAAGGGTGCTTGTATATATATATATATCTATACTTATATATATATATACACATATATCCGCATCAAAGTGCCAGATGTGTTCTTATTACGGTATTTCAATGGATATTCCATACAGATCGACATGTTTGAAAGCAAATTTGGACCAGGCCCAAAAAAGTTCATTGGTCATAAAATTGAATGAAGATATCTACTGTCTTATTATTTCAAGTGCCGTTTGTTCGTTCAATATCTCATTCTGGCCATCATTGACTTTTCCGCAATTATTTGACCTTTGATGACCTTGACCTACTTTGACCCTGGTATATATAAGCGTCCCAATGTGCGCACACGTATTTTTATTATGTTCTCTGACTCATAGTTCATACAAATCGACATGTTGCAAAGCACGTCTGGACCAGTTCACAAGATAACTGACCATGAGTTTTGATGATCTTGACCTTCACTGGCCCTGGTATGTGTAAGTGTATCAGTGTGTACAGATGTGGATTTTTATTAAGGTCTTTGAATGCATATTTGGCACAAACTGACATGTTGCAAAGCAAATCCGGATCAGATCACAAGCTGGTTGACCTTGGCCTTCAGTGGCCTTGACCCTTACTGACACTGGTGTTGGTTGTGGTACATCTATCACTTATGCCGAATGACGCCAGCTGATTATGTTCAAACGGTAATCTTAGGTAGAACGCTAGTCCTTTCGCGAAGTTCCCATTTGTCAGCGCCAATCGTTATTTTTGTTATGTCTGTTTCACTTCAAATGCTTCAAACTTCAAAATTTTCCGGCCGATGTACCATTTTTTGCGTCAGTCAACGAGTCCTTTGGCGGTCATAAATGTCACAAAGAAGCAGCGACCAGTTCCTATCCGTTCTCGAGCTTTCAAGAAAAACAGGTGGGGCATAAAAGTGGCCTCTTCCAGTGCGTGTGTTAATATATTGCCCAGGGTCAAGATTTGTTTTGTTGATTTAAAGTGGTTCACTTCGTAGGACTAGCCTTTTTCAAGCCACGGATTTTTGCCTTGAAAACGACCGTTTTTACCGATTGTTAACCTTCTCATGGGCAATAATCTCGTTTAAACCACCCCAGTCCTATGTCCTGATCCTCGCCGGTTAAAACGTGGCCTTGCATTTTGCCCTAGAGAGCCTCCATGACCCAGAGGTCCGATCTTCGTCCCACATATGTATCAAGGAAAACATTTGTATAGAAGCGGAGCCAAGTCCGTTGGAGCACGTCGTTAATGCAAAGTTCGGAAGACAAACGTGGACTAGATAACAATGCGCTGCTATATAATGCATATAATAACCGCATATGACAGGTAGCAAAGGATATTGCACAATTACATCATTTAACATGGTTTAATTTCTACACAGGCCGGTCCCAATAACTGCACGATTTAACCGAACTTTGTTTTACTGCGTCTTTTTCATGCAACTCTATAGTCATAGTCAACTTTCGCAAACCTCGGAGGGATGCATCTCAGTCTGGCTAAGCTAAACATACATGACACTACCTTGTGCGATGCTCCATGGGCTGTGTTTCTTGGGAAGCTAGTAACACCTGAATGATTCGCAAGTACCATTTTAGATCTTCTGGTGCCATTGCTACGGCACAGATGGATTAAAACGGACTTTCTTTGTTCAACTCTATGAACTCCATGACCTGTGTAGTGTGCAACGACCACATTCCTTTCGGGGGCTGAGAATTTTCGGACAGGATCGTCGCCGACACTTCTCACTTACTATGTGACAGGAAGCCCATTACCTTTCCTGTAGTAGGATTATATTCATCGGCGGGTATCGAGACGAGACTAGGCTCCTATGGCTGTTCTTTGCTTGCCAAGTCAACAGCGTTTGCAAAGTGATATGTGATTGGTCTCGAGGGTAGAGTGATATGTGATTGGTCTGTTTCGTATAAGATAGATATCTCTTGAAATGATGGCATTGTGAGATGCAAATTAATATGGAACGTTGCTAATTGCAAGTACAAGACTGCAGACATTTGCACTCGGCGTCATGCGCAAAACATTTACACGAGCAGCATTAGAATAAATGCAGGAAAAACAATGATGGTCAGGATGAGATACTGAACGAACGAACGGTACCTGGAATGATAAGACAGTAGATGTCTTCACTCCATGTTACGACCAATAAACTTAACCATAGCCACGTACCATCGGCTTTTAGCCCACGTTTGTCCTTGGACTTAGGGACAACACGGTAATGTTTTCCACAGTTCCACAAAATACCTTATGGCGGAATATCGAATGCAAAAATATTGACAAGGAAATGTCAGAAGCCAAATATCGAACAGGGCAAATGTCGATAGAGACGAACATGAAACTAAAAATAACATCGGAGGAAAAAGTATCGAAAATGGATAAATATCGAATATCGCCGTTTATCGAAAAGGAAAAATACTAATAGACAAAATATTGGGTAAATAAACAACCTAAATATATGCATACATAAATGCACAAGACATAGAACTGGAGGAATATGGGCCTCGATTAACATCAAAACTGTAAAGTACCGAATACCAAATATTATACTTTGTTATGCTTTACATTATGTAAGAGACGGGCATGGCAGATGGGCAGATGAAGAATGGTTAACTTTTACATTACAAAATGTGAAGCGGGACAATATGCAACGGCTAAAAATCTCAAAAACGGAGATTATACCAGGACATGGACCTGATGATGAAGTGGTCAAGACTTCCGTCTATCAAGATCATGGGCAGAGTTCAAGTCCCGGTTGTTTGAAATTTTCCCTTTCCAGTTTCCCATGTTGTGACTTGTTCGCTGATGCAATAATTAGCGCGGGCCGTCGCTGGAGACTGGCGGCATGTTCTACGGTTCTTGTCTCCGAGACGCTGGGAAAACATCTTTTAGCCCACTGTCATGCCTTGTTACCAGACTGAAGATCCCTGGCAACAGCAATCACAGCTTATCCTCAAAACATCATTAAGAAACGAGGAAAGGTTTTTTTGACGCCCGGGACTCGAACCTCCCATATGATATGGCATAAAATGCCATCACTTTTACAACCATCATGTCATTTTGCAGGGCATTTTACATTTCAGTGAGCTCCAAGTACATTGGGTTGGTGTTGTTAAAACGAGTTTTTACATCATGAGAAGGCGAGCAGTGGCGAAAAACGATCATATTCAAGGTAAAAAGGCATTGTTCAAAAAAGCAAGTTTATCTGAAAAACATCAGTTGAAAAGGCGGTAGTCTTGTTTCCTGGGTATGACTGCATAAAGGATATTTGGTATTTTTTTCTAGACTCCGTTTTCTCCTTGTTTTTAACCTAATCTTTACCCTTTCCTTTTTCTTCCTCGTGCGTCGACCGCGTTGTTTTAGGCTTTCCTCTCTTAGGTGTTATCGCAGCATTAAAAATGTCATCAACATATGTGATTTGCATTCACTACACTGGTGATTCAAGCGTACGAAAAAGTGATAGGTGAAGCATTTTTGCGGTGACTTCGCATTTGGAAAATCTGATGTATGCCTGTATTCATTGTATTGGCATACATGTTTGTTTTACATGATTTCCCTATTGGCATATATAACCTTTGTTTTGTTTGTATACATTACATGTGATACACACGTCACAGAAAAAAATGGATAGAGAGGCATTTCTGCAGTGACTTTGCATTTGAAAAAGCTACAGCTCCACAGAAAACCCTGTACTTCATTTCAAAATTTTGCACATTCCAGCTTCCCCGTTGCCCACTTTTCCTCTGACTGGGAGGGGGGAGGGGCTGGCAACTCCACTGCGGAGGGTGAGCCCTCCCCCGAGTTAGACGAGGGCCTGTTCGTTCTCCATGATGGGTTTGATGGAAACCATGGGTTTAGTTCCGCCGAGACGCGAACGACTTTTGAGATATAACTCTTGCTTGAACACCCTTACAAGGCTATCTGTCGAGCTACGGAATATAAAATAGGACACACAAATGTGCTTTATTGTTTCCTGATAAAATTTTACGTTTATCCCTCCAAGCTACAAAACGCAGGTAACTTCAGCTCTCATTCTTGGAAACTGTCTAAGTACGGCACACAGCCTTCGGTGCATCGTTTTTACAGAAAACGGTATTATTCACTTCCAGTTAAGTAAAGCAGGTCTCATCAGACCATGTGAGATCACGCTTAGTGTTGCCCGATACCATGCCGTCCGGTACCTCTGTACTGTCTCATTGACCATTTGCAGACAAACGCAGGCGAGGAAAAGAAAATTCATTGTATTCAAAGCAACCAAAATCAACGTGACCATGCGTGTGAAGTCAAGGCCTAGGGTTAAAATCTGATAATCCACCTAAACGTCATGACCGATTCTTCTGAGTTTGCGTTTGTCAGCCCCGGGAATGGGTCAGTTATCGGTTTTCAGTCAGACTGTGAGATGTCGGCGTCTAGCCGTGCCAGTGCCTGACGCAGCCGGCCCTGCGGCGACAGCCCTTCCCACGGCAACGCTTCCAGCCGCAGCGGAACCCCTTGCGACAGCCCCGCCTGCAGACCGGCTTCCTCTTGATGCCGCGCGGGCGGCGGCCCCCGACGCAGACGGCGCGCCCTCGTCTCCAGATGCAGCGGCCACCCCAGCGGCAACGCCTCCTGCAGCTCGGCTTCCTCTTGATGCTGCGCGGGCGGCGGCCCCCGACGCAGACGGCGCGCCCTCGTCTCCAGATGCAGCGGCCACCCCAGCGGCAACGCCTCCTGCAGCTCGGCCTCTTCTTGATGCTGCGCGGACGCGTGCACTGTTTCCCGCAGCCGACGCGGCAGCATTTGAGCCGGCCGACGCAGTCCGAGTCCCGCCAGCAGGACTCGTGCACCTTGCTGCAAGCGAAGCCCCTGCCGCGGAAGGCCGGACAGGATCCGGGCTTGGTCGTCGCTGTGGAGGAGGAGCATCAGATTGGCGTCAGGCGCTGAAGGGGTGGTGTGCCATCTCGTAACCACAAAGACATCGTGCCGCAAAAATGCCATCGGAAGTTGGCAGATCTCTTTAATCTTTTGCAAGCAGAATTTTCAATCTTTCATCTGAATAATTTTTAAAAATCCCTCGTAAGTAATCCATCCTTTCTTTATCAGAATGGTGCCAAAGTGGATCAGTGGAATAAGAATTAACAACTCTAAGACGACCCAAGTATACGACAAATATTTGCGTGGATGTCAAGCTGCTTACACCAGCAAGCGATATAATTTCAAGGTGTGGCTGTGGTGGCAAACAGCAGGGACAAAGGCAACGGCCTCCTCGCAGCGTCCAAGCTACAAAACAGACCACTCCTCAGGCAGCTGGAGGGGCGTCCTGGCCCCTGGCTCGTGCAAAGGGGCGACGACCGTACTCACGGGGAGGGCTCACTATGATGGCCGAGGTCGCCGCGGCCAGCGCGCAGCCCAGCGTCAGGACCAGGAGCAGCCTCATGGTGAGGCTGGCGGGGTGACCGGTGCCACTGCCGCCCGGGGCGCGGCCTTTTATCCGGCGCGGGCTCTCCGTCCGACAGCCGCCGTCACCTTCTCCCCGTCCACTTTTCCGTGACACTCGGAGTAAACACATGGCTGGCCGTCCAAATGTCGGCGCCGGCGCCCGTCAGCCGTCGGCCGGTAAACGCTGCCAGACGTCAGGTCCGCGCTAGGACGCCCGCCCACCAGACTCCGTCTTCGAAACACGGGACGCGAGTCAGAAGACGACCCGAAGCACAGAACACGACTCCACGGACGCTCGGAAACACAGAACACGACTTCACGGACATTCGGAAACACAGAACACGACTCCACGGGCGCTCGGAAACACAGAACACGAGTCCACAAGCGCTGCAAAACAAAGGACACGAGCCCACATACGCTCTGAGACATAGGACATCAGTCCATAGACGTTCCGGAACACAGAGCATTAGTCGGCGTCAGTCACTCTCAAACACGGTCACTCACAAACACTCCAGGACTGAAGCAGAATAAAGTGTCCACAGACTCCGAAACTAAGGCATGAGTCCACAGACGCTCTGAAACATGGGTAATGAGTCCACACACGTTCCGAAAAAAAATAGATGGAAGCTCACAGGCGATCTGAAACACATGGCAAGAGTCCACAGTCATTTCGAGACTACGGACTCCTGCGGACTCCTGTCCCCAACAAACAAGGACAGGAGCCCACTGACGTTCTGAAACGCAGGGCAGAGTCCACAAACTCCCCGAACACGGGACAGAAATCCATAGACTCTCTGAAACTTAGGGCAAAAGTTCACAGACTTTCCGAAGCCCAGAGCAGGAGTCCATAGAATCCACACCGCACGTGATCACACTCCGGCCGTTGGCTTGATTTGCGCCGTTTTTTTTTTTTAAGACGGCTGACGGCGTGGGGTCGCAGTTATTTGGCAGTGTTTGAGGCAGGGTCCAGGCAGTCTGGGCGTGTCTGTCTGCCTGATGTCTGATGTATGTCGGTGCTTTCTGATGCGACTGATAAGAAAATAGAAATGCAGCCTCGGACGCGCCGACAGAGTCTGGGAGTAATCCGCTCCTTTGCCGAAGTAAGTGGAAGCGAGATCAAGAGCTGTTCACGTAAAGCTGCTCTGTGCCGAGGATTCTCAGTTTTATATCCAGTCCACGACAAACTTTCTTCCTCATTGGCGTATATGCTTCATAATGCGTATGAATATAGCATATCAACCAAAAATGTTTTGGCTCTTATACCTTACCGCTAAGCCTTGAGTAAAATGCGGCTGTAGCCAGTAAAACTAAAAAGCAAAGCGCACCAATGCAGTGGGGGTTCACCACTCCTATCCCTGAACGCCGCTCGGCATGCATGTCCGTTCCGTGCGATGTGCCGGCACGTGCCGGGCCTGTGGCCCCCTCCGGCCGGCCCCTCCGCTGGCCCATTACTCGCTGTCGCCGTGTCAGCTGTTGAAATCTCGCTCCATCTGCCCTGTAGTAATCAGCCCCCAATTTATACATTATTATTGCGGTTGCCATTTTATTTGCCGGCGTCATTTGAAATAGATGTCCTCCGATAACGTGAGAGGCCGGTAGCCGGTGTAGCGGAAAACTGGTCGTTTACCTGCCGCGTCGCCCACCTGCCCTCCTCCCCCATCCCGTTTGTCCCGCGGCCCAATTCCGTGTCCCGTGGCCCAGCTGTCCGGGCACGTGGCCGGCGCGGCGCCGCGTCAGGTTTGTCACCGGCGGCACGCGCTACCGCCGACAAATATGCAGATTAACTGGCGTCCGGCGGAGGTCACGACTGCTAATTTCACGGTACTGTTTGGCTGCATATTTATGCGGTCTCTTTTCTGTTCTCTAATACTAAGGATAACAGTCAATTTGATGTTTAAATCATTAAACATGAATCCACTGCGATACTTATCAGTTTCTTGTGACTATTGGAATTTTGCAAATGTGCATCGGATTTGGGACAATTTGAATCTTTTGTGACTAGTAGAACGCTGTCCAATCCGACACTGCTTATCATCATTAGCGGATCTAGGCAGAGGGGGGCATCTTGCCTCCTTGGAAACATTAAAAAATAGGTATTAATTTTCGAACATGGCAAAACAAAACGGCTGACAACGGAGCGAAATCATTATTTGGGGCTATGTACCTTGATCGGTAATTCACTTGGTAGAGTTGGTTCAACTGGTAACTGTTACGCTTTAGTTTGCAGCTGCAACTGTAGTCGGTATCGATTTTTCAGTTGGTGGTTCAGTTGGTCTGACCATCCTGGCAAGACAGGTTCAAGTTGTCCCGGCGCTCGATAATTGGCCCGCGGGTCAGCTGGCAACCGGCCAACCTAGGGTAAAGCTAACTGCCACAACGCCGTGTCGCACCCTTAGCGGCCATTTTCGTCACAAAATCACCCGTTACCTGGCACTGCGTGATCAGGTGTAGGGTTCGGAGTCCATGCAACAGACTCTACTCAGCGCGGGCTCCCATCCCTACCATCACCCTATCCAGCCACTTCAATGAAATTTAATTCAAAAAAGCTCAGTCACATGGATGAAAGTTTTTCCCTCAGTTAACACATGGTCCGGATAACTCTTGTATACCGTCAATTTAAGTCGCCGTCAAATTCCCCGCACTCCAAATGTTCACCATACCAAGTCGATGCTATCCACGGGAATGTAAGTCAACATAACACACTTCGAATCACGATAGTATTTGACATGTGCTTTGCAAAATGTCCGTGATACATGACGACATGTAAATGCAGGTCATGAAAAGTGACACGCCATCTTAAGCCGCGCACGACCGTCGGTCCGTTTCGAACATGGGCGACTGGGGGGGCAGTTGGCTGCCCCCTCTAACTCACGAACGGTTGGTCGCACGATAAAAATAAGCACACCGTTGGAAAGCTTGTGACGAGTAGAGCTTAAAACTGGTCTTATTTTTAGTTTTAGATAATATCTAAGCCAATTTACGCCCTATATATGTTTTCTCATAGCCGACTGCATGAGACCGAGAAATGGCCTGAATATCAAGGGCTGTGACTAATAACGCATAGGTAAAAAAGGCACCAGCGCACAAGTAAAGGTCCGCGGATGTCGATACACGTCTAATTTTCCAGATTTCTTCAATATATACGCCGAAACGTTGAGTTAAAGACACGGCAATTCTCCCGGCAGCTGTCGGTGTGCGCCGCTGCCGTATGCGGCACCAAATTGACGGGAACTAATTTTAACGTTACTTTATTTTCGCGAAAAAAGACGATCTATGTAAATTTTATTGATCTTTGTGGTTCTTGTGATGGTTTCTCATGATTAAATTTTGGAAAATTGATTGGTTACCAATCTACAAAATTGGCGGAGCTTTGTTGGCGAGAGCCTGTTTATTTCCAAAATATGCTACTTTTTCAAACTTTTTGATGTTCCTGGCATTACTTACGTCTGTGCAAGCTAGTTCTGCCATTTTCTACCCATTCTGAGTAATTCATCGTCGATTTTGACGGTGGTACATTTTGGCTCACTACAGTTATTCGTGACCTGACCTCAGGCCAGTTGCTGGAAGTCATTGATACTTTGCCCAATGATGGTAACTAGATGTCTGCTTCACTCCACACTAAAAATGTTATGAAATATTCCGTCAATTTCAGAAAAAACGGCGACATGTCTTAAAAATGGGCTGACCTTAGGTCAATGACCCGGAAAACTCCGAAAAATCTGAGATAGCAAATTTGTTGCAGCTATCACGATCACTAGTCCCTGAAAGTATTACTGAGATATCTTGTTTTGCGAAAAAGTTAGAGGGCGCTAAACTTTTTTGACATAGGTCTGTTTGACCTGACTTAGGTCAGGCAACGGATCTGACCTGAGGTCAAAATTTTGGCACGAGATGTTAAATTGATGAAGCAAAAGGTACACAAAGTTTCGTTACTCTGTGTTCGTTTGTTCTCTCGCAATCGCAGAAAAACCTCAGGGGGGGCAGTCAACTGCCTCCCCCAGTCGGGGACGGGTTAATGGAAAAACACGCAAGATTAAAACGAATAAAACGAACTGTTGCCGTATATATGACGTCGAAGACGGTCTACATGTAACATGTTCAGATGTCTCCGATGCCATCTTTAGCTCCCACAGGCCCGGATATACGCCACTGTCGTCTTCAGCTGGCTCAGTCACAGACGTTTCCGCTGCCGTCAGAGCACACCAGGTTACGTCACTTCACCAACGGTTCCTCTACCTTGAGACGCGCAGCAATAATCAGCCTTTGGCCGGAGAACCGAACTCGTGGAACATGACATTTTCGGCCTCGGCTTGCGACAGGTGACGCATCCGAAGATGCACTGTACTGGCGAGAGACCCGTGCCCTTCGCACTGACGGAACTACCCGGTCCTGGCCTGCACGGTCGGCTTTCGGTAGTTGTCGGAGACGAAGAGGGAGCGACATGCGGCGCAGTGACATCTGACGGCCAGAGGCTCAATCTGTGATGTTCATCCTCCTGACTTCCATTAACCACAAACACCTCTGCGACCAGTGCACGTGCTATTATTTCTGGAGCGCACCAATATTGCAGTGCGTCGTCGTTGCCGATCATGGACGCGTGCATGAAGAACACCCTCAAGAGAACAAGAACAAATGAACTCTGAACAATAGTGCCTTGCCAAGGGTCTCCGAACAATAGACACCATCTGGAATGCGGACATAGGGGACGTGACGGATGTTTGTTATTTTTGATGGTCCGGATTTTTTTCTAAAACATTACTTCTCCCACGCGTGATTGCGCAAATTTTTGCCAAACTTTTTGTTTTTCTATTGCAACTTTCATACTGGAAAAGAGTATCTCGTGACGAGATTCGTTGAAGCTTAACGTCGACAACGCAATCCATGAAGTCAAGCATTATTTCAGAATGTTGCATCCGATGCCGATGAAATCCGGCAGCTACTTGCGACGGTGTGATGCCGAAGGAAAGGCATCAAATAACGCCTACCTATTTATACCTATTATGCCACCAAATAATACCTACCTATATATATATGAATATTACCTATTCATATAAGGCAAACATGGCTATGCTGAACACGCAGCTGCTCTTTCAAAGAAACAGAGTGTTTTAATCTCCTGTTTCGCTTTGCTACACCTGCACGTGTCCAGAGTCCACCTTATTTGTTTTTTTCGTAAACCTTAGCTGGCATGACGTCCATATCTACTTTGGAATTATGAGATTTGACCAAGGGAGCTAACCGGAAGACATGAAAACATATTTGTCTTCCAAACCATTATTCATGACATCTACCTCTATAAGAACCAATGCCTGGGTAAGTTTCCGCTTTGGCCTCAGCCGGAGCTTTAAAGCCAGCATTAGCCTTTAGGACAGCTCTGATTTTCACTCAAACTCGTCGTAACCAGGACTAGCAATTTTGCCTATATTTTTAAGTAAGACAGTGAGGAAAAACGAAAGGATCCCGATATCTTGCGGGGAGCCACATATGACCAAATATGCCGAGTTAACGTTTTCAGTGAATTTTTATTCGCGTTCAGAAGCTCTATCCATGCTTATGCTGTTCTAGTATAAGTTTAAATACACCACTGGCTAAATGTAAAGGGACTTTTTAACAACATCTCAGTCTTATCAGGCGCGAATAGGATGCTGACTTACTACGAAACAGGCCGTTTCATTCTATTTAAACGTGCGTTTATTCTCTCTGAATGGACGACTTGATTCACTGGACATATGGCAGATCTCAGAGAATGTTCTCCGACACCAGCTGATGTATTGCGAAAACGTGACGGGTATCCTGACCAACGAGACACCACATACCGGATCACTGTAGATCACAGAGCAACCCGATCCACTGCTTCAAACCCATGGCATCAGCTTATGGAGGCTAACAACTCCAGACAGACTGGCATGGACGGATCACACATTAAGCTCATCACAGCTGATCCAGCACCTCCTAACACGACGGTCATACTGCCTACTCCTGCTCTCAACGCACATATTGCACTAGCAAAAATATACACTGAAACAAAAAGCGGGAGCACTCATTGATTACTGGGTTCCACATATTTAACATGATCAGTGCGATGTGGCGATGATCTGTGTGATATGCACCGTTTCAGCATGGTAATCTTGTCGACACTCGTGCAGACGCTCCTCAGATTCCTCTGGCCCGCTCTCTGATCCGGGAGACAGTTTGGCACGGCGCCAGAGGTCACGAACCGAGGTCGCAGCACGCCGGCGGTGCACGAACGAGAACACCTGCCGCCGGTACCGGCCAGCTGGCGGCGCGGGTCTCCGCCGGCAGCCGTCGGTGGTCGGGCGCGGTGTCGTCTGGTGGGCCGGCCGGCGCGGTGTCGCCGACGACGCTGGCGGTCAGGTACTGTGCCGGCCGGCCGGCGGCCGGGCTAGGAGCGCGGCTCCGGCCACACGGGCAGCGGCAGGTCGCCTGCCAGCCTGGCGGCCAGCGGCGAGAGGTGCGCGCCCAGCCGGGCCGGCGCCAGAGGCGAGCTGGGCGGCGGCGGCCGGCGGCCGTCCCGCGGCTCGGACGGCCCCCCGCCGCCGGACCGGATCACGCTGCGGCGGCCGGCGCTCCAGACCGGCGGCGGCCGCCGCTCGGCGTCGGCAGGGGCCGGCGCAGCGTCGGTGTCCGGCCGCCGCCGCCGCCGCCGCCGCCAGCAGTCGCCCGAGGCGGGACAGCTGCGATCAAGCGCGCACTCCTCAGGACAGAGGCAGTCGTGGCTGGCATCTGGTGAATGCTTGTCAATACTGTATTCTCGTTTTAGGCCATGAGATGGCTCTGCAGGGCTTCTTGAGTACTCAGGTGAACGCAACCGGTCGGCAAAGTTTGACACAGTGCAGGGTGTCACCATCTGCGGAGAACACAGCGCACGACATGAGGATAAAGTGAAGATAAGTGACACAAGCTTCGCTTTATGTCGTTAATTTGGTGAGTCATAGAACAAGGTCGCATAACCTTTCTATACCGACCTGTCTCAGACAGAAGCAGCAGAGGTTACTTGTCACCAAGATATACACGCATGACAAGGGTCCGAAAATAAAAATGTTGCTGGTCCATCTCCCTGTGATAAATGCAGTTAAATATCAAGTCGTTTGATTTATTGCGCCACGACAAATTGCAATATCTCTTCACAGTATTTCAAGAAAGGTTCCTTCAGCAAATGTCTTTGACTAACCTAGACATTCATTGATTTAAACGTACACATAACGCTGGAAGCTTGATGCATCTGTAGCACTGCTGGATACACCGATGCAAAAACATCTCCAATTTCTAAAATTCAGAGGAACCATCGAAGTACCTCCTGTATGACTTTCCTCCCCACCTTGACTGGGCCTGTGGCTCCACCTGACTTACGTCACTCTCCACCTTGACTGGGCCGATGTATTCGTTCCGTGTAGGATCTCTGGATACGTCAACACATCTGCCTTCAGGTCCAGCGTTGAGCTCTGCCGGCCCGACAATATTTTTTAATTCGTTTTGATTCAAATGGTTTCCTACACAGAAAACTTGGTGGATCTGGTAGCCGTTCTAGCCCGTTCTAGCACTCATTTCATTGGCTCAGACGATAGTTCAGAGCTCCTCTTCATTGAAAGGGCACCACTTCATATGCCATGGAAAATCGCGATGCTTTTCAAACAGGAATCATGGTTACAGACCCGTTACTGGCTTCAGGCTTTCTTGGAGCAGGTGAACTCGACCGCTCACCTGCGCCGTCTGGTACTGGTGTCCCATTTCGGTCCGTTGTCAGGTACGTTCCGTCTCCCAGCAGGGACTCGTCCATGACAACTCCCTCGTGCTCTGTAAGACTGCGGACGGGGACAATCAGCTGACTACACACTGCACAGCCCCCCAGCAGCTGTCAGGAGACGTGGCTGTTGGAACCTGCTCAGGAATCACGAACGGATTGCCTCTTTACCTGAAACTGGACATAGTGATTTCCGAGAAAACAATGCATTTAATTCATCACTGCTAAAGGCTAGGTCAATAGAACAGACTTCCTTATATGAGCATGGATCTGACCGAACTGCGTATCCTGAAGATACTCACGTCAGCACATAGTTGACGCAGAGAATCATTTGGTCTTGAGCGTTCTTGCTGCCGCTGCACACAACGGTGGCGCAGGACTGAAGCCAGACATAGCCACCGGTTCTGCTCAGTAGACGGTAGTAGCTGGTCAGAGCCTGGCCTTTCTTCAGCACTGAGACAATACCGGCAGTGTTAACAGCAAACGTCAGAGTCTGGTCTTTCTTCAACACCGAAACAACTGGGAATGTTGGCAGAAAAAGTCAGACCCTGCCTTTTCTTCCAACATTATAACAAATGGCATTTAGCAAACAAAACTGCATGCCTCTATGTTTCATGCTGGATCGTTGTAAAACATGTAACTGAGCTAAACTGGTTTCAATTTTACTCAAAATACCGTTAAAAATAAACTGTTTGTAATAGAATGTAAAGAATCCCATTACAGAAGATACACTGCGCAATATACTCAAAATGCGACCTGAAGAAGTGGTAAACCAAACTACCGATCAGCCTTCTTAGCGTCCTGCTTTTCTTGCCAGCTGTTGATTAAGAGGCCTCTGTGGAAGACCGCTAACATAATCTGAAACAGCCCCTCCTAGGTGACTCCCAGATGACAATTTATGCGGTCGCTAGCTATCCCGGATGTTGATGCTGCGTAAAAGCCCAGTGCCAGCAATGGCAGAAGACTCACGATCCAAATGAGCCTTTCTCAAATGCTGGACGTCAGCTCCGTGACAGAGGGTGTAAAGGCTGCGGCCGATTAGGCACTGGGGCGTGAAGTCCAGCTGATCGGGTACGCTGAAATGGAGACCGACGGTTCCAACAATAAATTCAAAGTAGGTAGTTTAACACTACGGCACAGGTTAACAGACCGCATGAAAGCGCCTCATACACGTAAGGAAATTTACCTTGATTGCCTTATAGTTCATAGCTATGTAAAAATATGGAAATTCCATAACCCGGCATTAAAGTGTGTCTCTATGAGTGTTTAAATGAGTATACACAGATTATCGGATATACAAAACAGACCACTTCGGGAGGCTTAATGGTACATGATTATTACAGTCACAGATCTTTCTGCTTTCATTTGGGCACGGTCTCCACTGGCTGCAGTGATGTTACGGATGTCTAGCTGGCGGTCAACATCCCGTCCGAGGAGGTCAGAACGTTCTGGCTGGGCTCACCTGGGCTCGCAGTGGGCGATGCGGAAGTCGAAGGTGAGCCGCGTGACAAAGGCCTGGCCGTCCAGTCGGAGCTCGTGCACCGAGGGTGGTGGCAAAGCCACGGCCATGGCCACCAGGCCGAGCAGGCTGGTCGGCCGCTGTCCGGCGCCCGCCGACGGAGCGGCCGGTCTCAGCCGACACTGCAGCAGCACCGTCTGAGGACGCGTCAGAGGACGCCGTCAGAGGACCGGGAACAGGCCAGCGGATATCAGCAGAACACCGAGAACGGGTCAGAGGACACCGTCGGGATACCGGGAACAAGTCAGCGGATACAGTCAGGACACCGGAAACAGGTCAGCGGATATCAGCAGAACACCGCGAACAGGTCAGCGACCACCGCCAGGACACCGGGAACGGTTAGCGGGTACCAGAGCACCAAGAACAGGCTTGCGGACATCAGAAGAACACCGAGATCAGGCGGACGGACATCAAAACACAGGTCAGCGGGACATCAGCACTGTAAAGCCAATACACCACCAGGACTTGAGCAATACAGCTCAGCATGATATCAATACAATAGCGGGAAACTTATCAGTCTTTTTTCTTCATTTTATCAGTCAAAATTTATCCGTGCATTAGGATAACGCTGGGACCAAGTCAGCGGGACATCATTAAAAGCCAGAAACAAGACGGCAGGACAACGGGCAGCGACCTGCAAAACAACAGCACGGCAATGCGAAGCCATAGTAGTCGAACCAATGTTTAATTTTTCGTCTATGTCTGGCCAAGTTTCGGGGCCGCTTACCCTGTAGCCTGGTGTTTTGAAGTGGCAGCCGCGCTTTGTCAAGGTTGACTTCATTCGCAGACAGATGGCTCTCTCCAAACCACAGAATTCGCTGTTGGTCTCCGTCGTCATGGGAGCGTTCACTGCGGCAGGCAAAACCGTTGAGACCAAAGGTAAAACAGTACAATCAAAGCACGTTGCGGGAACTAGATGCCTCATAAGGCATTATGATGCATGAAATGTCTCAGGTACTCGGATATCGGCAACAACCAGGGTGCCCACCAGGTCGTGCTTCAGAGCTTCTTTCCGTTAACGAAGCCTTCGCGCCGTTCCTGTTACGGAGTTCAGGTGCCATCTTTCAGTAGGTAGATAACGTCCGCGCTGAGGGTGCTTCTCTGAGGTTCGCACCGTCCGGATTGTGGATGCACCTGGGTGGGTACAAATCGCCTACGTTGTGGGTGCCCCACGGCAGGCATGTACCGACCACGTTGTGGGTACCCCTCGGCGGGTACGCACCGTCCACGTTGTGGAGGCCACTCGGCGGGTGCGTGCCGTCCACGTTGTGGGCGTCCCTCAATGACTACGTACCGTCCGGGTTGTGGGCACCCCTCGGCAGGTACGCACCGTCCACGTTGTGTGTGCCCCTGGGTGGGTACGCACCGTCCGGGTTGTGGGTGCACTGAGTGGGTACGCACCGTCCGGGTTGTGGGTGCCCCTGCGTGGGTACGTACCGTCCGGGTTGTGGGTGCACTGAGTGGGTACGCACCGTCCGGGTTGTGGGTGCCGACAGGTCCAGCGTTCTCCTCGCCAGGCGAGGCCAGCGGCCGGCCGTTGCTGAGCGTCAGGCCTGTGAGCTCGGCGAACTCAGCGTGGTCCTCGGAGTGGATGTAATCGAAAATACTGCTGCCGCACATCTCCACCTGCGCAGCGCGCCAGACAGTGGCATACGGGTTAGCACGTTCGGACATCGGACAGTGCGGCGTAACACAGGAGCGTTGGATGCCGTGGGCAGCTTGAAGCTGCCGCCGGCCATCATCAGTGATTCCGAAACATGACAGGACCCCGCAGTTGAGATGCAGTCTGTTCTGACGCCTTGACTCACATAGGACGATCAGGACACAGGCCCGAGCGGTCTGACAGACAGTGTGGGGAAGCCCTGAAAGATTTGTGACCGCCTCCCCAGTCCCTGAATCCGACTACGTGGGGTGGCACAGAGGGACTTGTGGCCTTCCGGTCCCTGAATCCCTGGCTCAGACGACGTGGGGCGGCGCGGACGCACTTGCTACGAGCACAGTCCCGAATCAGCCGACGCGTGGCTGACGCCGAGTGATGGCGACAAGGCTAGCAGCCCCTGGACGTCAGCCAGACCGAGCCCAGCCAATGGCAGCAGGTGGGAGGTCGGCGATCGGTCGTGGTGCACATCTGTTGATGATTAGCTGACAGTCGGACCGTGACGACGCCTTTCAGATGTGTTGTGCATTGGGCGGTGGCCAAATTGCTGAACCTGGTGGCCTGCCAAGCTTTACCGTTTACAACACGGAAACCGGTATACGGGAACTCCAAGCCAGCAGATAGCCAAGGATTTAACGACGAGGTTTCGAATACTGTTTGTATCAGTTGCTGTGATGGTGCAATTGATGTCAACTTCTCCAGAGCAGCTAGGCGTTAAGACCAACGCGTCAGGTTGTCGCGCTGTTTTAATGAGCTGCCGGGAACCATTCAGGATTACCGCAGCAGTCCGTCTCCACGTATTTTTTGACTGGATAAATGTTCTCTCTTGCATGTCTTGAAGTCCACGGAGCCACGATTTATTCATCGCATACGGCACACATGTCGCAGCTTAGAAGCGTGAGGCACGTTTTTGCAAAACGCCCAAGTAGACGACTAGCATCGGAAGCAAGCATTCTGGGAAGATTTTTAACCGATAGCGGATTACCTCCAGGACATGTAAGTTGGTGGATTCGTTGCACTGTTTTATACGCCACCAACCTCCACGGCTATTTAGCAATGTCTAACGTTTCTAAGCTCCGTATCATGGCTGACTTTCACGTGATGTGGTATTCGAGAAGTACCAGCATAAATGTTGACTTCTGTAAGAGGCTACTTTGCGGTGCCACAACGCTGTGAAACATCCGCACATCCCTTTAGATGTGGTTATGAGCCGGAAGTTAACAATTCATACGGATAAATACACTGTCAGGTGTATTCTGTGCTGTATGTAACTGCGTGCTTATGCCAAGACAAGACATGGACTCCAACGACGACCTACGAAAACTCAGGTTATACAGTCCACTTTAATCCAGGCGTGACGACACGTACCTGGAAGAGCATACCAAAATATTTACTTGCACTGACCTGTGATAGTCCCAGGTAAATGGACACCGTTTCTGATATGTATAAAAATCTTCCGTCGACACCTAGCGTGAAGGCAAATCCATCCAGGGACTGAAACAAAAGAGAAACACACTGTATAAAGGTAACATCAATGAAGAATTCAAAAAGCCCCTAAGAGGACCTTCGTAACTAGTTTGGCATATATGCTGTGCGCAAAACTTTGATTGGAAGGATCTTCATAGAAGACGTACCCACAAGCAGGCAGGCAGATACACTTATCAATGCCATGCGGAGATTTATCGATATACATATATCTTTGTTTATATTATACATGCATGCATGCTATTGCGACATGTCATTGCACTGGACTTGATTGGTGCGCTTTTTCTTTCAGGGCATTTGCGTAGGAGCGTTTGAAAGATTATAGGGCCAACCCATTCTGAGGTAAGCCACAGCCACGGTTCTACCAGCTTTGTGATATACTACATCCAATATCCAAGAGAAAGACAAAAGACAAAACTTTTGGACCACTGACCTGCAGAATATGTGCACCCTGATGTACGTCATATGTCTCAATGACGTCTCTCGGAATACTTCTGAGCGGCACGTGGGATCCTGAAACGAAATGCACCGGGATCTTTCCTGCCCACAAGTAAATCGTGCGCACCTTTACGGCAGCCAGACAAACCAAGGTTGGATGTTCGCCAACAGTTCGTGAACAGTTCACTTTTTGCGGTTCGTTTGCGTTCGCGAACACTTAATTTGCGAACACCCTCTGTCCCGTACAGCAGTTCATGAGCTGTTCGCGAACGTGAACAGCGATTGAACCGGTTCGCAGTTACACCATCAAATGGCTTAATGTGGTGCTGAATGGGTTAGTTTTGTCGCTTCAGAACGAAGAAGAAAGTGGTTACTTGGTTACATTATTCGCAAAATAGGCGAATTTCTCCTTAATTGCATGAATAGGCGTACCCAGCCGGGAGGAATACTCCCAGGAGGAAACACAAGGGTCTCGAGAAAAAATGGCGAGATGACCAAATCTTAATCATGTCTCAATTAGTAAGGATCATCATCCACGCGGCGTAAGCTGGGGCAGCCTGGAGAGTAATGTTGATACATGTAATATACAGGGCATTGTTACGCGCTTTCTGGTCATGCAGTTTCCAGGTTTTCTACTCGTCGCTTTGGCGTTCAGCTTAGCAGCTTGGCTGGCCGCTTGGGCGTGCCAGGCATTGGCGAGTGCGCACACGACACGCACAGCGAGACCAACACCTTCATATCGGCAGAAACGAGTGAAGTGAAAGGTGCAGACGGTACGAATATGGTAGCAATCACGCAATACCGAGTCAGTCCCGGATGCAAAGAAAAAAGCATTTATCGTCATTTTACTGTAAGGTTCCCTGTTCGTGAACAGTTAGTGTTCGTCTGTGTTCGTTCAGGACTTCGGTCACCGGCCAGCAAGCTGTTAGCGAACACGCCCTGTTCACGAATAGTTCGTTCGTGTTCATCTATTAATTGCAATCGGCGAACACCCAACCTCGAAGCAAACCACCGCGTCGGACCACACTTGTCTCAAACCGCCGGCACTGCATCATTTAAGGACGCTAAATATTTGACATGGCAACTGCTTCATCATTCAGCTGCCATTGTGACTACTGAACACAGCTGTCGCATCAACTGAAATTAGCGGAATGCGTTGTGGAAAAAACGGTTGCGTTGCAGACTTTTCTGTATCTGGAACGAAACTCCCACTCTGTTCAACGAATAAGACGTGCTATTATTTCGATTATTACCATACGCATTCGTGGCTTGATCTCTACGAAACTCACTATACGCTCGTCATAGTATTCTCCCTTTTTCAAAAGTGTTTCTGACACACCCCTTGTCCTCAGCTCTCCGAAGTCTGCAACATCTCCCCATGCGCCGTCTTCAACCTGCATTGGGTGCTCGCAGATTTTTTCCTACCGTCTCCAGATTTTGGAGTGTGTACTGCGCGTTCTCACTGGATTTTGCCGGCCCCAGAGCGTGTATTGAGTGTGATCACCTCTGTGAAATCTGAAGCCAGGCGGCTCTTTGGTCCAGGGCGGGTCTCCCTGACTGCTGAACTCGCCGATCTTCAGGAAGCTGATGGTCAGCCGGATGATGGAGGCCTTGTCCAACTGCGACGTGATGGCGCCGGGCAGAGGCAGCATCTTGGCCAGTTCGTAGAACTCGTAGTTCTCCTTGCCTCTCCTCGAACGGGCAGCGTCCCGCGACTTCTCCTTCCGCATGTCCAACGCCCTGCGGCAACGGCGCCGACATAAAAACCCGAACAGGTGACGCAGGCGCGATTCTCTGCCAATGCTTCAGCGGTGAATCAGCTGACAGAGATACGAGCGTGAAGAAGTAGCCTTGGACCAGCTGTTACGACTCAGACAGTTTCCACTCAAACAAACAGTTATTTTGTCATTCACACCCCGGGCTAATGCGTTGGTTTCGACGTATAACTGCTTTCTCCTGACGTCCATCCACATGTCGTTTCTGACACTCATGAAAACGGAAAGGACTTCAGCGACACAAAATGGGATACAGTTCCCCTCCCCTTTGACCACGTGCGTCCACTGAAAACATTCTGACCATCCATCAAATTCAACCCTTGCATTAGTGGACGCATGAGTCACTTTCGCATTAGCGGAGCTTCTAGAAACCCTCTTCCATGTCTTTAACTATTGATAGGATTTTTTTTAACTTTGGCACACGTTATTGTTGTCCCCTTGACTAATAAGCCTGAAAGTTAGAAGGCGATACTTCAAATCAAACCTGAGTTACTGGGATTTACATTTCAGCCGCCCGGCACCCGACATCCGACACCTGCATACGAGACATGGCCGAGCCCCATCGGCACGGCGGGGCGCCATGGCACCCACAGCGTTTTCGGACGCCGTAAGCCACAATCAGTTTACGTCGGGGGCGTAGCCCAGTTTTCACCGAGGAGGGGCTAGGGCAAACCCTACCCCCTCGAAACCGAAAATCTCTCTTATTTACGCCACTCGATTTTCCAGATGCGGAATTTTGTACTCATTTTCCTTCTCGTGCGTAAAGAAAAGTTAATTTTTTCAGCCTCAAGGGGGGGGAGTGGCGTGGCCAACAAAGCTCCTAGAACACGCCCCTGGTCCACATTTCTTTTTCGCGTTTTTTCTCTCAATCGCCTTTATTTTGGCACCAGCAGACATGCAGTGAAACAGTGATTGTTCATGTAAGTGACGACAATGATCGTTTTTCCATGTGCATTGATAGAAAACCAGCGTGTTATCGGCAACGATGGACAGATCGTACCTCTGGCATTACATACTCGTTTTTGTGCAGCGTGTGAGAGAAAACATTGCAAACCTTAGGCCATAAGATTTCCCATTTAATTAGCAATAAAATGGAAATTGATTTAACATGTTGAAACAAGTGGTGTACTTTCCAGAATAAAGAAAACATGACCGTGTCCCTTGGCTAATTAGCCTAAAAGTTAGAAGACGAAACTTCGGATCAAATTTGAGTTATTAAGGCTTACATTTCAGCCGTCCCACGCCCGACATCCAACACGCGCAGACGAAATACGGCCGGGCCCCATCCGCACAACGGGGCGCCGGGCGCAGCCGGGAGGCAGCGCCGGCCGCGCCCAGCGGACCGACAACACAGCATGTCTTCGGGCAAAACTGCGACAATTTGTATCGTATGAGAAACTTTTTGACACCATGCGACGTCACTCTGATTGTGGTACAGGGAGGCCCACTGTGGAATGCCTAACCCATGTCGTTTCCCCGAAGCCAGCGAAAAACGGAGGGGTTCCTCTGCCGCGCCGCCGGAGCGAGGGTTGGGACCGTGGCCTTGACTCAGAAGGGTGGTCTACCAAAGTCAAGAATCGATGAGTGAAAAAGACTGCGGGAGCCCGTCGACCACCTCCATCCCGGCGGGCAAGACCTCTTCCAACGAGCTGTGAAGAAGTGGCGTCCGCACAACCACTCGGCCAGCCACCATGCGGCGCTGGACTGGCGAGGCCAACCGCTGCAAAGCCTGACGCACCACCGTCTGCTCTTCGTTAGTGCCTCGCTCGAATTAACATTCACATCAGTTACAATAAAAGTGCCAATAACTGAGCTGATGCGACGACGTGGTGGAAGTTATGTGCCTGCCCGCCGAGAGGCCTCATGCCTGCGGAAGCATAAACTCCTCATGACCGACTCCAGGAGCTCGTTAAGGACCGGCGCTACGTGGGGAGTGGCCCTCTCTGCAGTCTTCCTGCCGGCGGCCCTGAGGAGTGGCCGGCGCTGGTGTGTCTGCCAACGGTCCCTGAGGAGTGCACCTTCCCGAAACGCGCCAATCGGCTCTCAACAGGTGAGGGACTCCTGAAACTTTCTGGCTGGAGGTTCTGACAGATCCACCATCTTTCGGTGGCTGGTAGGTGATCATCATGGATGCAATGAAACTAATGGTCATTTTCGGAATACGTACTATGAAAATGAGTATATTAGGCACAAGTTCATCTGCAAAACGTAATTGTGAGATGCACTCAAGTGGAAACCCCTCTCGTTTTTTTTTTGTTTCGTTGTCTTTCGTTTTGTTTCGCTTTTTGTTTCGTTTCTCGTTTCAATATAAAAAACTAAGACTGTCCGCTTTTTATTGAAACTCGCTTGCCTATAACCGACTATATCCGTCGCATCAATCTGCAGACAGTTTGCTGTTAGATGCACATGATTAAAACAGACCTGCATGCTATAAAACCACAGAAAAACTGAATGCTGTAAAACCCAAACAAACCTATATGTTTCGTGCGTTTTACTCATACCTTACGTGTTACAAATGTTACGAGCTGAAGCCTTGCATGCGGACGTGAGTCGAGACAACAAAAATCGGCTTGCATCGATCAAATGCAAAACGGTTTGGATGTAAATAGATCCAGCTATTGTAATGACTTCATAAAAGGGATACCTAAACTGTTTTGTGAGAAGTGCGCTGTCAGAACTGAAAGCAGACTGGCGGCTATACAGTTTATTTGCCGCTAGCCTGACATTTTAACTGTCTTCCGATCACTATTTCTGTGAGTTTAGGGACAGAACTTGGCCTGTAACTGTTACCCGACTCCTCGCCGCGCTGTCATGACAGTGCAGCGTACCTCAGAACTCCACTGACGTTGAATCTCCGGCCCTGACTTTCAATGGCTCCGGCCACCCGGGCGACGCCAGTGCGCGGGCCTGCATCTGTTTCTGCATATGACGGGGCGTAATGACTCAACATTCGTCATACCTCGTGTAATTTGCAAGCATCAGCACGCGACCACAAATGCCGAAAATGTCATTAATGACCTCTTTTTTCAAAGAAGACACTACAAACAGGTCTTATATGCGGTGGTCTTATGGATATATATGGTCTTATATTATATAACCTTGACACGTTTTCAACTAACACACATGCACTGGAAATCAAAAGTTCCAATTCTTTCCGAACCATCGACAATTAGCAACGTTCTTGTTGGCTGCTCATCAATATGGGTAAGTATTACGATTACCTACAACGCCACATTTTGTTCAGACGCAGTTCAGACTTAAATCTCAAGTCTGGTTTTGTATTCATGAAAAGTTTAGGGTACAGTTATGGAACCGGAAAATAGATAAACTTTTTGGGGGGTTTTCAGTGCTCAAAAGCATTCATGTATTTCTGCGAACAGAATACAAGCTAACGAATAGCCTCAAAACTGCAGAGAGGCACATTCCAACTATTTATCTATGTTAGAAACCGAGAGCTGACAAATATGGAAATGAAACCATCGGCACAGTGAACACAGTTCAGCCTTTTCATATCCTGACATCCGGCAAAAACCATTTATAAAAAAACAAACAGTGATGTTGACACATAACGAAGACACACAGACAGCCTCAGTGGTTGGGCAACATGTAACTTTTCACATCGTCGAACGTTTTGCTGTCATGCACGAGCTTTGAATAGGTGCATACTATCAGCATATGATTGGTGTTGATGCTGACTGTGCCATTAGACATGTATTTGGCGACATGTTGGGAGCCCAAAGCACCATATTAAGGCCTACAATTCAATAGTTTCATCGAGCATCGGACATTTACATCCCGCAATGGCTTGTACAGCTGAGCCGGTGACGTGGACACGTTGGCTAATTAATCAAGTGCGCTTAATAACGCCATACATCAGACCCTACCATAATAACGATTATCTCCCCAATCTACAACACCGTCGTTCGCCAATACCGATTATAACTCACGCGAGTGATCGGCTCTTGGTGCGGTCCTCTGGCGTGCAGGCTGATGATAGTTGGCCCTCCCGCCAGCTCCGGACGGCTGGTCACGACCGTGAGCCGGCTCACAGTGGCCGAGACTGTGAATCGGCTCACAGCTGCCGAGACCGTGAACCGACTCAGAGCTGCCGAGACTAATCTGACTCACAACTGCGCAGACCGTGAACCGACTCGCAGTTGCCGAGACCGTGAACCGACTTACAACTGTCTAAACCGTGAACCTACTCACAGTTTCCAACACCGTGAACCGGTCCACAACTGTCGAGACCGTAAACCGACTCAAGGCTTTCCACACCGCGTAGAGAGTCAGAGCTTCCAGGACGATTCAATGACTCTGAGCTGTCGACACTATGTACCATCTCCACTCGTTCAGGACCGCGTAACGATTCCAAGCTTTCTGCGCATCTAGAATGGTCCGACCACACCCCAGGTTTGTAGGATGGTGCAAGATCGCGCAGTTCGCCTGGAATGAAGCCTCTGAAATGTACCAGAAGATAGACTTTTACGCAGACAAACTGTTCTGCATAAATGATCTCAACTGGACGACATCTTAGAAGATTTGTATGGGTTTTAACGCTTCCGTTTGCTTCTTTCTCGTACAATCTCATTTGAAGTCGGGTTGTTTGGGACCGAGTGGCGATGCATGAGTACAACGCAGACATTGGCGCAATGCTGGGGGGAGGGGGGCTTCAGAAGCCCCCTCCGGCTTTTTGCTTGCCATTGCCAGGAATTTTCAAGCAGTTAAATGAATGGTAATTAGGTCTCCTATCCATTCTTCGAACGTATTATGCCAAATTTTTCATTCCCTTTTCCGTACAGAGGCGGAACCAGGCTTCGTTTTTGGGAGGCACCTTGGATTTTTTGCCGCAGTTGAAGGCGAAAGGGAAATGACTGACAAAATAGACTTTTTTTAAGACGGGACTTTAAGGTCCATATGAGAGAATACTGAAATAACTGGGAAAATGTGCGAAAACACCTTTGTTGACTGGAGGTAACTTCACTAGTTCAGGTCAAGGTCACAGGTCAAAACATGGTTTTATGCAAATATTTTTGACGCTGTAGTTCTTTTTTCAAAAGGTCATTTTCTTTAAGCGTCTAAATAAAAAATGTTTGTGCAAGGTGGAATAGAATGCATGGAGAGGCAATACACTTTTATGCTGAACATCAATTTACTTGCTTAAAAATAAGTTAGCCATGGGATGATCCAGGACTGGGATGATCTCACTTCAACCCCACAAGGAAGTCGTTTGAACTCTTAAGGAAAATGGCCCTTTGAAAAACGTGCTGTAGTTTCAAAAATCGGGGATATATGTGGTTCAATAGAATATTCTTTATCCGTGTTTTAAGTTGGAGGTCGATATCAGGTCGCTTCAAAGGACTATGGCGTAACATGTCCTCGCGCGTACCGTACATTACGATTGTTATAATCAGGACCTCTAGAAACATAGCCGACTTAAATTACTAGAAACGTTTCCAAACACCATGAAATGAGCCCAAGATCATACCCTGTAACTGTAATGTCATCATTTGAGGTCAGATGTAGTAGGCTGACTTGATGAGTATGCGACCACGACAGTTCTTCCCTTTTCATACCCCTGGCGCCACCTGTGCCAATATTATACGCACAGTGTTACACGATTTGTACTTCTGAAGTATAAAACTGATAGAAAAAGTCTTTGAAAATATTTCGAACTTTTATGTTAGTTTTCCAAAAACAACATCCCTCCATTTTGGAAGCACTGTGAACACCTATAAATTGCCTAAAAATGACAAAGGTATGAACAACAGGAAAAGCTTCATCGATTAGCCCTCGATTTTTGCGAGTTGCATCAAGATCAGCCAATAAACATGGCGGTTATAATAGGTCAAAAACGAGCACATTTCGGGCCTTTCTGACCCCTGTATCCGTCCCTTCCAAGATTCTTGAAATTTATTTTAAAACAAATGTAGTTTGCGTCTTGGCAAACTGATTTCCGTTCTTTGCAGTTAAATCGAACAGGTAGTTCTCCAGATCTGGGGGTCAATAAACCCCATACAAGAATGCGTTGGGTACGAGAAAGGAGTTAAACCGCCGGTAATGCACATCAACCTCCGTACACACTAAACAAAGTCATCGTCGCACTGGCACTATCGTGGATTTGGATTTAAACGCAGGCATTGCTCCATAAACAGCAATGTCTGCCGTTGGCATTGACGCAGCTAAGTTCTAGATCAAAAGCCAATGACTTCTCAACGTCACATGACACTCAAACTCGCCTAATTTTCGGAGAAAAGTTGAATTGGGCCGCATTGAGCATTGTCTGCTCTAGCATAGGTATAATCGAAATGCGTCCGTCATAAGCAGCGTGATCAGTGTTAGATCCGGCGCGGTATGAGAACGGTCAGATTGAACAGCTGCGCAGCGTGAACAAAAATCGCGCCTCGTGTCGGCGAATTCATTGTCCAGTGAAATGACAATATCTCTAAGAAATGGCTGGGTTAGTCGACATCCTGAAATGTCCCTAATTCTGAAATCCTCCTCCTATATACGACATATTTACCATGTTTACGATGACATATTGTGCATGAAATGAACTCGTTTGTATGATCGCCCAGTTTGCACAGTAGTTAATTGATATGGCAAAAGATCTGTGATCAAGGCTATTTTTGACAGAAGTATCTTTAACCATAAGTGGAAGGAAACCTTTGACAATCCGAATTCTCTGACTCTGCATTCCAATTAAAGACGCTTGGATGATGGAACGGGTGACACGTTTCATTCCATCTCCCGCACCACTCTGGTTTTAATTCGATGTCTAGCACAACAGCTCTAAACTTCTTTAGTCAACATGTGAGCGTTGCGTTCAGTCAGCATTACATACAGCCAGTTACATTGAGGAATGTATAATCCGAAAGAACCGAAAGAACTATGGACTGAACTTTCAGATGTTGCCAGCAATAACCAAACGCACCGTCCGTCAATGCTCGGCGGTTCACTTGCGGCACAGCTTACAAATTGTACATTTAGTTCTCTGGGGTAGGGGGCAGTAATGATGTCTGCACTTGCATATGCATCGCCTTCAACGTTGTCGGGGCCTTTTTCAAACAGTCGATTTCGTCATTTTTGACATTTACGGATTTTCAATGGGACAATGCATCAGTTAATTTCACCCTCTTTGTGGTCAACGACACTCTGGATCACCTCGTGTCACAGATGTGTTTCCACAATCCCTAAACATCGCGAAACTCTCGGCACATTCATGTACACTAGTCGGGCTTTTTCGGATAACTTTGCAACCTGGACACACACCAACTTGGTTTACTACAAATAGTTTCACGATATTGGGAGACTAATATCAGGGCCTTTCCATGCCTCCCTTACACAGATATATGTTGTTTACAGCGTAAATTACACAGTTTACCACCCCTTTCAATGGAGACTCCGCGACGCCATCAGAGCGCTGGAAACCTTTCTCCGGACGATTTCCGCCAAATGCCACCGGCCGCACACAGGGTGTCTCCAGTCTCGAGAGACAGCATCTAGAGGGTATTTCATTGCGTTATCGACATTTCGCCGCGCCCTGGCGAGGGTTTCTACAGCCCGGTTTATAATTGCATTTTTGACGCGCGTCGCCCGGCGTCGCCTGGCGTCAGGCCCACGCTTGGCCGACGTTCGCCGACGTTCGGCTCATTCTGCCGACGTCATACTTTTGCGATGGCGTCACTCTCCAATCAACGTTGCGATCGCCGCTTCAACTGTTTGCACTCACGCTTATTGATTTGCACTGTAGTCGGGACGACGGAGGTCAGCTGTGCACTTTCTAATCGTGCATGTGTATCCAGGTTCATGCGTATCCAAGTTCATCGTTGGTTGGTAACACAACTGTGGCGTAAATGGCGGCTCAGTTTGAATAGAAAGGCTAAGAATGATAGTCATACTTTTATAAAATGCGACAATCCTGGGAGCTGACGGAGACGTGGACGTTAATTAGTTGAAAATTTCCTTGAGACAGAGACATGAGCTGGGTTTTTCATCTGTCGTTTTTAAGGATTTTAATACTGGTTTTTTTTAAGTTGACTGGACAGAAACGGTCTAAAACACTTTTGCGCATTTTCATTCCATGATGATAATGCATATCCGATTCAGTGCATATAGAGTACAGTCAGACGTGAATGACACTGTCTCGATTCGTCTGGCCTCCTCGGCTCGGGGGAGTGCCCTTCAACCAACGACAGCAGGCTGTCGTTGTGTTCCTGTTGTGTGTCGCAGTCTTCAGCTGGCTGGCTTTATGGAGTGCAGCGAGACTGCAATGTAGAACGGAGAACCAGCACCAGCCGGCCGTGTCCAGCGGAGACCAGCGACGACCGGCGAGCAACGTTGCTGTGAGCTCAGGGAAAGTTTGGATGTATCGGGTGGACGACGTCACATCACAACGGGTGTGACAGTTTTCGCAAGCCATCTGGCCGCTGTGGCTGGCAAGCTTGGTGGGAGAGGGAGAGGCCGATATTTCAGTCACTAGTGCAATTTTCGGAAGGATTGGCCTCCAATCCGCACCGTGTGCTGATATGGTCCAAGAGCAGATTCATGGCTTCAGAGCAGGAAATGGCGTTGTTCGCAACCCGCCTGTTGACTTACCGGCCAGCATACCTCGTTGGCTGACTCGACTAAAAAAATAGAAATAGCAGCAAGGGGCTAGCGAGCGTTACCGGCGCCCAGAAGAAGACTCGTCTCCGATTTATATCACCAGTGTTTCATTTAGACTGGCATGATCTTATTCCACGATTTATAAATGGATGACATCGAACACCGAGACTCATTTATCATACAACATACCATATCCTCGTCGGCTTTGACCGTCACTACTGAGGAAGGGGTAGCGCACCCCCTGCAAGTTGACCTTGACGACTGCTTTGATCGCTGTGAAGTATTCCGCGGTTGATTTCGAAACGTTTTTACGTTTTCTGTGAATGGAGACAGTCTTCATAATATTTCAAACATTGTACGTATTTTGCGGCGATCAGTTTCACTCCGTCTTTTGTATGGGTGTCACCCATGACGTAAGTGTCCTACAAACTTTGGTCCTTACTTAACCCTCTCTCGCCCGCGCATAGGGTGGATGCCCTCAAACGGTTTTTCTTCGATACGCGCCAAGCTGTTAAAGGCGGGTCCTTACTTAACCCTCGCTCGCCCGCACATGAGGGTGCATGCCTCCAAGTAGTTTTTCTTCGATACGCGCCAAGCTGTTAAAGACAGAGTTCTGATTTTTTTCAGTAGCTACTTTTTTATCCTTTCTGCAGATTCCCTGAAAATTTCAAATTTCTCTGGGCCTTTTGTTTGTTAGATATGGCTGTTCTTGAGGACATGTCACGACCCGATAGCGCGAATGGTTGTGCCATGCCACGCGCGAGACATGCCGTTTGTAACGCAAAAAAGTAAAATCATTTTGTTTGACATGACATGGAAGGTCAGAATTTGTCCTTAGAAAGCTTAATCGGGACTGTTAGATTTAGCACATCCCAAACAATTGGCTGGTCTTTGTCGCGAGGTCCTATCTCAATCGAGAGGTGAACGGCTTGAGAGGATGGCACCTCCCTCCCCTCAGATGAGCCAGCATCATGGGTCAAGGTCATGAATTGCGGTTCTAGACTTTTTTGATGGTCTGTTCACCTCCGGAGGGTCATTAAGTATTTAAAAGCGTTGATTACCGGTACGGCATGGCATGGCATGGCAACCGGTATGGCAAACCCTGGCAAAGATCTCATCAAAAGATTGCGATCAGAAATTTCCAGTGTTTTCCTGGACCAATCGTCGATAACTTGTCATTTGCGTTTTGCTGGACGTCAGGATTTTCATCTACGCGTTGGACAGGGGGTAATGGTTAATACCTTTTCTCCAATTCATTTCGCTCCGAAAAAGGGGTACAGAATCGACAAACTGAAGCAAAGACGAGCGAATAGGTCGTTTCTTCCTGATCTGAACAACACTTTATTTTGCTCCTCCAGACAGTCGCGCAATATCTCAGATCACGGCAAAAGGGAGCAGCACATCGCTTGGCATCTCCGCCGTCTTCGTCCTAGTTTTATGGCAAAATCATCTGCACATCATGCTATTTTGGCTCTTTGGCTTTAAAAACGATCAATCGTTGTAGTCGGTGACTGCATTTTCCCTTCCTTTTGACCCGCGCAGTGGAAGGGGGTTTCGCACTAACGCGCACTGAAGCGGGCACAAAAGTGTCCCCTCCGACCTCAAAAACAGAAAGAGCTAGATACATGAACGTTGATAGACATTATGGGGCTATAACGGTTTGCATTTTGTGCAATTTTTATGACCCTGGGTCAATATTTTCAGGGTCAAACGAGGCCGAAAGGCCAACTTTGGACACTTTTTCGGCCCGTGCAGGCCACTCCGTACCACTTTTCGAACGAAACGGGAAAGCGATGCTTGTTTGAGCGTTAAAACGTGGAATACGGCAATTTTCATTCATCTGGCGTCTTGACTGAGGGTTTCGAGTCGAGATCATGTCAGTTCATTGACCTATGGCGTCATTATTTCATCATTTGCAAACCAAATTTCATGCAACACGGGATAGCTTGAATGTAAACAAGGGTGCTACACGCATCTTTTGGCGTATTTTCAGTGGAGGTAGCCAACATCGGTACATTTGATTACTTCCAGCCTTTATATACATATATATATATATATATGTGTATATATATATATATATATATATGAATATAAACGCTGGAAGTAATCAAATGTGCCGATATATATATATATATATATATATATATATATATATATCTCTATATGCATATACTGGTGAGTATCAATGTGCCAAAACTTGGTTTTATTACGGTCTTTGAATGCATATTTCATACAAATCGACATATTGCAAAGAAGTTCCTTGTTCGTCACTTCCAGCTTTTTAGACCAAATTCACAAAACTTGGCCCTAGTTCTTATCTAATATTACTACGTATTCATTAGGTCTGCATCGCCTTATTTTGCCAGGGATAGAGCCATCCAAGTGTTTTGGAAGGAGCCCGGGACTTTTTGGCACCAATGAACGTAAAAATTGTCTGACAAAAAAGAACTATTTGCGATAAACCTTAACCCTATTCCCAGCAGGAGGGGCTGAATTCGCCCCCGCCTCGGGTTTTTTGCTTGCCAATTCCAGGCTTTTTAACGCAGCTTCACGAACTTGGTGGCTTTTCCTAGCTATTCTTTCTACGTGCCGTGACAAAATTCCAAAATTCTATTTTGCTCAGGAGCGGAGCCAGGCAACGTTTTTGGGAGGTACCTCATGCCATTTTTGGCCATGTTGAGGGTAAAAGGAAAATGTCTGCCAAAAACAGAGTTTTTAAGATAGAAGTTAATACTTTATATGAATGTATAGCTAAATAGTTGGGCAATGTGCAGATGTAATTTTGTTTATCTGAGGTTATTTCACAAGGTCAGGTCAAGGTCAAAATCAAAATTTGTTTTTTCGCAATAACTTCGGCGCCGTTTTCTCAAATGCCAAATTCGGAATATACGTGACGTAGAATGGTGCCTTCTACTTGTGTACCAAGTTTCAGCTTGATATCAGGTCGGGTCACGGAGCTATGACCTAAAATGTCAGTGCGCGTACCCTATATCGAAATTGCCATAAAATGAAATTTTTGAAATAGAGTGAATTCGAATGATTGAAAACGTTTACAGATAATATTGATGCACACGAGATCATTCCAAGTGACCCCAAGATCACTGGAGGTCATTTAAGGTCAAAGGTCTTCAGTTGATCTGAGAAAGGTGTGACCATGGCAGTTCCCCCTTTTTCATGTCCCTGGCACCGCCTATGCAAACATTATACAAACATTGTGATGCGATTTGTACTTCTTTAGCATAACATGACTAGCAGAGGCCAAAAAAGGGTGTTTGCCTCCTTTGTTCATTCATTTGTTAGAAAACTAATCCTTCTATTTTTAAAACCCTGTGAACGCCCATGAATTTTCTCAAAATTTCAGATTTGCGGACCCATGGTAAAAGCCCTATCCATAATCTCTCGATTCATGCCAGTTTCATCGCAATCGGTCGATAAACAACGGAGTTATAAGAAGTCCAAAAGTACCCCCCATTTTGATATTTTTGCCCTCCTGTATCCACAAATTCCAAAATTTTGAAAATTTCTTTTTATAAAAATGTAGTTTACGTCACGACAAATCGATTGCCGTTTGTTGCGATGAAATCGGACAAGTAGTTCTCGAGATCTCAGGGGGGGGCCGAATCCGCCCCCCTGCCGGGAATCGACCATACCGTCTAGCCCTCTGGGAATAGGGTTAAAACTCTTTATATGTGAGTAGGCAAATATCAGGAAAAAATACGCAGCACTGTTTTTGTTGACCTGAGGTCCTTTCACAAAGTCAAAGCCACAAGATCAGTCGAGGTCAAAAGGCAAAGTATGGTTTTATGAACAGTTTATTTGGCGCTATTTTCGAAAGAAAATATAAATGTATGATTTAAGACAGTGCTCTCCACTTCCGTTTCAAGTTTCAAGCCCATTCAAGGTAAAGTCACGTACCAATGACGTAAAATATGGGCTTGTGTTGTATGCGTCACAACAGCCATTAACAGGACCTCGAGAAATACAGTCAATTCAAAATATTAGAGTCGTTTTCAAACACTAAAAAATGAACCCAAAGCTATTTTGTGTGACATCGAGGTCATGTGACGTGATCTGAGATCAAAGGTCAAAAGCCAACCTGATGACAATGCGACTAAGACAGTTGTCCTTTCCCATGACCCTGACGCCGCCTATAAATATGAGCCGATCTGTATGTCTTAGGTATGAAATATCTATAGAAATATCTGTAATTTAAAAAATACCTATAATTTTCAAAATATCTATAATATAATCATATATTTTATATGTATATATAAATATCGTATAAGCTAATGTTTTTTTAACTTTTACGTTAGTTAGCTTTCGAAAAATATGCCGCTCATTTTCTGAGTCCTCTGAACGACAGCGAATTGATATATATATATATATAAACAAGTGGGCGATAGGGAAACATCCCATCAATTAGCTTCCAATTTACGCCATCTGCATCAGAGTCAGCCAATAAAGATTAGAATTGAAAGAAGTTTAAGATACCTTCTTTTTGGCTTTCGTACACCCCGCATCTAACACAAGAGACATTTTTGAAATTTCTTTCTATAAATGTACTTTACGCTAGGACACATTGATTACCGTTTTTTGCGATCAGACCGGACGGGTAATTCTCGAGATGTCCGGGGAGCGAATGGCATCCTCCCTCCGTCGGCAATGTGACCCTGCGTTATGGGCACGGGAAAGGGTTAAGAGAAACCATGGTAAAGGCATAAAATAAAATCACTGCGGGCCAAAACTTGGGTACGGTCGGCGAAAGATGATTCAAGGATGAGAATGATCAGTACCAGAACTTCCAATGTGACTCGACTTGCGAAGTAACATTTTTTGTTTTGTTCATGTTTAGATGCGAAATGACAAAAACTGTGCTTGTATTCCTTTATAAATGTAATGGCCAAGTTCTGGTCCTCATATTATCGTACGACCTGCCATAGATTATGGGGCAGTGTTACGGCACAATGATAACGTCTATCATATACCTACTGCATGTTCAATTCGATTCGCATTGAGTGTGAAGTCGTAAAAATCGTAACATGTGAATACGTTGGTGTTAGGCTTCAAGGGTGAGAATAAAAACGCTCATCAGTCACCAAAAATCAGTGTCTTGCATTTATAGAATATTAGCAGGAAACTGCACAAAGAAATGAGCATTGGGGTAATATGAACTCATGACCCAGGCATTAATTTGGGTTGTAGAATGTACGAATTTTTATGAAAGCAACAAGGAAATATTTCATTTTCCTTTACATCGTAGCTGTATTTCTCATTTCCTATTTTCCTGTTCCTGTTTTGTTTACTTCACGAGATAGACACCATGGTTATTCTTATCAAGATTGGTATTAAATGGTCCCATTCATTAGATAAAGAAAGCATATTCAAATACGTCACAATTAAGGGATCCATCCGGGGAATCGCTTCCTACAAGCTTTGTGAATCGATTTAGTTTCTGATTCTTGAGCTAAATGGTGATTCTGATGCTGATTCACAATTGTCGAATGAAGAATCGATTCTGATTCTGATCCAAGAAGGAGTCAGCGAATCGGAATCGGTTCTGATTCGATTCTGAATCGCTTGCAATTCTGACGGGCGGTCGTTGAGAGTCCTGGGGTGATGCGGTGGGTGATCGGGTTACGCCCACTGCGTCAAACCAACCGTGTCACGACTTCAGAGCGCTGCGATGATTCTGGCCCCAGCTTTGATCAGCTGTACCCTGCCGGGGTGACGTATTTCAGCTCTGCCCCAGACAGACGGACGCGGCGAGATATGGGGAAAATCATTATCCGTCTTTTCGTTATGTCTTTGGACATGAGAGTCTCGTTGAACTCTGTTGACTTGTACATAATACAGTCAGAGTGGCCGGTTTCTTGGATAAAAGGCAGCAACTGCTTTCAAATGCCCAAATGGCCTCCGCGCACACCACCAAGGCGAGCATGAAAGTCTGCGCGGAAGACTGATCCATCCGACCGCATACCTCGTGCCGGTATTAATTTGCATGGCGGCGACGGCGATGGCGGGCAAGCGCCGTGTGCAGCCGGACCGGGCCGATACGATGTGTAATTACATAGCGGGCCCTCTCTGCCTGAGTTACTCTGCGGATAGATACTCCATGAACCTCGCTTTTCTCGCAATGACCTGCAGTAAAGGCCGAAATTAAGTCCATCACGGTTTATGGCAGAGAAATTCGTTTCATATTTATTCCCATTACGCGGGCATGCAATCTGTTCAATAAATGGCCACCCATCAGGACTGGGTGCTGAGCGCAGTTTTGCACAATTACGGACAGCCCGCGCCGCCGACTGGCTACTACGCAGCATCGCTGCACAGGCATGCGTGCCATCAACGCAGCCATCTTTCCTGGCTAATGTCCCGCTTTCGGCGAAATAACGGCAGACGACGTTTAAAGGCGGAAGGGGAGGACGGGATTAGCACTCAGACACCGCCGCTGGACGCCTGGAACTACGAGGTGATGAAATGCGGCCCTGGAAAAATTGCGCCGAAAGCGCCGGCCTGTGCCGCCGCGGGTGATTAAATTAAGAGCTGTAAACGGAGATCGCCTGGGAGAGAGAGCCGCACATTAATTCATGCCGGTATGGCTATAAACAGTCTATTGACGGTGGTGTTTCGCGGCCGCGCGATGGTGATGCGGCGGCCCAACCGCTCCTCAGCCACCAGCACACCAGGCCAGCACAGCACGAGTCGCCCTCAAACATCTGGTCGGCAACAGGTTTCACAGGACTCGCAGTACCTGGCGGTGTCACGCGCTTTCTAAATGCGCGGACGCATGTACTTTTCAGACCCACAGAGACTTTATCATTTTGTATCTTATGTTTGTGTTGGTCCTAAAAAATGCTGTCACGGAGATCAAGAATATCTCAGGAAAATATAAGCACATTTTGTAACTTTTGTTCAGCAGATTTATCGCATTTCCTTTAAATCCTATCTCTTGCTTGTTAGAGTGAGGTGAGGTCATTATCGCAGGCGAGGAGAACTTTTTCTGGCCTGACTGCCATTTTAGCCTGATTTTTTCCCACACAGTCTCTTTTAGCCGATGGCTTATTTTTCGGCAGCCATTTTACGCCTTTTATCATTTATAACTCTATCAGGACGTTAAAAAACCGCCTCGTGCGATAAACCAGTCTCTTCAGTCATTTAACAATGAAGAGTGTCGACAGCCATAGCATACGGAAAACATGGAGCCTGTCCGGCTCTGAGGGCCGGCAACTGCTCGGGACTGCAGCTGATCACACCTCCGAGAGCATTCTGCAGCGGATTTACCCGACAGCCGGCGGTTTCACACATTGCACGTGACTCCATGCATCCCAAAACCCACGAGCTTCAGCTGTGTTAAGCTTGATCAGCCGTCGACGTTCACTGCTCTCAATATCCGCTGCCCAAAACGAACAACGAAAACGGAAATTTTAACTTCGATTTCCGAACGATGTCTACCGGACGCCGCGACATTTCCAAACGCACTAAATCAGCTCTGACATCAGCGAGTGTTCAAGCGAAATCCCGTGCGATGAGACTTCAGTGGGTCCGTTAACCGACGGGACTGTCGTGCTTGTAAACGTGCAAGGGTAGCCGTGACTCGACCGGCGTTACAGCGCAGCCTAATGCCAGCGCACATGATAAACGGATCCTATTCAAGCCGTATAATGGCTTCGAAAGCGGCGACTAATGATGCCAATAACTCTACGCGATGTGTTTGTTATGTTAATGAATTCGCAGACACCTCTGGTGTTAATTATCGATCGGCTGGGCGGCAGCAACAAGGGCTCGAGCGGCGCACGGAGCCTGTGAGAGTCTCCACGTCCACCTAGTGTTAATTACGGGCACAGACTAACAAGGTCTACGGCGCACAGGTAAGCCTGTGCTCTGCGCATGGTTCCGCCTCGGTTCCGGCGCCGGGCTGCAGCGGCGGTGTAAGGCCCGTCAAAAGTCGAACCCGTCAGGTGCCGGTAGACGATGGTGACAGGGAACCTAAAAAATAATGCAGGTAAGTGCAACTTAAATTCCTGTAGCAGTAAAATTATTGCACATCTTTCTAACATCCAGCGAAATTTCTAACTCCTAGAAAACAGGCCTTTGAAGCTAGATTTCTATCTATTTTTGTGTGCAAAAAGACACTTGCGCATCGGAAGTGACAAGGAGGCTGGTAGTATTTCAAAATCTAGCAGTCCCAAGATACGGGTGATGGAACACTACCGGCTGGAAACATAGCAGTGTAGATCGGCCCGGCGGTGGCCAGCGTTCGACAGCCAGCAAAGCAGACGGAACGGAACCGAAGAGGCCAGCACCGAGGGCAGGTGACGACACCTCGCAGCGGATAAAGGCGCCTGCCAGACGCTCAGCGCACCGCCGTGTCGCCGTTACCGTTGGTGTCGAATGACATCGGCCAAGCCCCTGCCACTCCCTACACATTAGCAGCATGCGCCTGGTGAAGGCCAGATCTGCGGCTGATCGTCCCTGGCTAGCCCTCTGAGGCACGGCAGTGTACCGACTTAGCGGGAGAGAGAGACAAAGACAAGAGGAGAAATGCACGGTAGAATGCAAGATAATTTTGAAGAATAAATAAACAAATGACGAGGAAATATGGAAGCGGTGCAGAGCAATGGCAACGAAAACTTCCAACGTTGTTCAACAATTTTCGTAGAGTGTCCATCGCAGAGCGACGTCCCCGCGGCTGACCCATTGCATGGCCTTACAAATGAAGCGGTCGGAGCAAGGTGCCGGCGACAGGGCTCTTGGATGGCAACACGCCGCTGAGGTCAGCTGCAGGTCACAGGGTGGTCACGGTCTGGTCAGCTGTGGCCCGCTGACTGGTTGCCCCTCATTCTGGAACGCCATGACTCAGCGAGAGCAGTGGTGAGGAGGGATGTGCAGCGGGGACCGGGAGAGAGGTGCAGTGGTGTTCAGGAGGGAGGTGCAGCGGTGAAGAGGGAGGTACAGTGGTGACCAGGAGGGAGATGCAGCGGTGTGGCGGGAGGTGCAGCGGTGACCAGGAGGGAGGTGCAGCGGTGAAGAGAGAGGTGCAGTGGTGACCGGGAGGGATGTACAGCGGTGACCAGGAGGGAGGTGCAGCGGTGACCAGGAGGGAGGTGCAGCGATGTGGAGGGAGATGCAGTGGTGACCAGGAGGGAGGTGCAGCGATGTGGAGGGAGGTGCAGTGGTGACCAGGAGGGGTGTACATTGGGGACACCAGTGAGTGGGGCACGGCTGATGACCGTAACGCTGAATTAATAGGCTGTATTTGCTGTTGCACGGGTTGTACGACATGGGCTTGCAAAACCACGAGGACCTCATAAAGAAAACTGGCTGCTTTTTCACGAGCAGTCTTAAATGAAATATGTACAAACAACGTCAGGCAGATCGATATCTGAGGAACGCTAGATGAAATAAAATGCCGACAGAAATATGTGAAAGTGGCTGTTGTCTCACTCCATTAAAAACAAATCGCTTAATTTAAAGCAGCGATGCCAGAACCGATGCCGATTGTTTCCCCAGTGTTGTTCTGCCTCTGTCGGCGGTATGTGTAATGGAAGGGAAAAATGCAAAAAGTTAATGCAAAGTTCCTCTACAAAGATTGTCCTTTTTCCCTTTGCTGGTTCATGAAAGCCTTTGCTGGTTCATTGAAAAGCCTCATTCGATCGAACAATAAAAAGAGGACAAAGGATAATGGCGACGATAATTTTTTCTCAGCTACGGGTACCCAAAAACGAGTGAGTCTATGTCGCTGTTTCTCAAATCCAAGCCATGCTTTTGGCGAGTTGGGTAGTTTCACCAAGAACAGTTTTACACAGAGCCTGAGGCGTTTCGATTTTCGGCACCAGCGGACAAGAGAACCTATTTTGGGAACACATCCACAGGCCCGACCAGGCCGACTCAGCACAGGCCACAGCATGCCGTCCGCTGCTGCATGGGGCTTGTAATCCCTGCAAACGAAAAGTCATCTGCATGCATATTCATATTGAGATGCGCGCTCGCCTTGATAAATGTGGTGACCTCTGCCCCGGCTTGAGACTAGCGCGGCAGGTCAGATACAACACGTTCCATCTCGGCCACCCCTTCCCCCTCCCCCGTCCAGCGCTCACAGTGGATACACTTCCCGCTGTCCCGACCACCGCAGAGGCGGAAGAGGACTCAGGATGGCGGCCAGGGTAGGACGGAGTTGATTCGTTGACTGATCAGTGCTTGTTTGCGATGATTGTCCTCCAAAAGCGCAATATGATTGTGTATTGGCGAAAAATTACGGTCCAAATTAGGGTCACTGATTTCTACAAAGCTCGCATGAGTTCATCTTTACGACATATGCATGGGAATGGGAGACTAGAATTTATTTATATGAATGCCCCACGAACATGCTTAAGTGGTTGGAATTCGGATCAGCATCCGTGCTAAGCTGAACATGACAGACTCTGACCCCGTTACCTAAGTGGTCCCCAATAAGGAGCAATTTTGCCCCAGGCACCGAATCTGATGGCGCTGGAGAATATCTGTCGTGTAGTGCTACTCCACGACACGGACGCCCCGTGACCGGCTGACTTTTGGTCCCGGGCCAAATACAGGTGCCCGTGGTGGGATTCGAGCCCAGTAACCGCCAAGCGCCAAACTGTTGTCCGGGCTCATGAGCCACCAGGCAATGGGGGGAGGGGCGATATAAATGCAAGACATTCCCCGAGACGGTAAACAAGAAGATTATGACAAGAACGTGTGCGCAATAGTCACGATGCTGGAGGACAAATTAGTTTGGTTTTTCGTCCAGGTGTATGTGCTTACACGGCACGTGAAGCTCGCAGGGCTCACTCGTTCGCTCACTAAATTCGGCTGAGCACTGGAGCCGGCCGCCAAAAATCCGAGGCCGGACGAGCTACCTAATGCTTCGATCTAAGCAAGGTGGCCCGACAGGCCCTAGCCAGTGAGTTCCTTTATTGTCGTCTAGAAGCGGCGCGTTTTTGTTCGTCGACAAAAAGCGTTGGACTTGGCAAAAACGCTCGGACGAACGGCTCAGCGCTGTAACACAATACGTCGGTGGACGGGGCAGCCTCTTGTATGTCTGTACCATCAGCCCAGGTCTCACAGCGGGCAGCTAAATAGTCCCACACAGCTGAGTGCCGCAGCGCCGGCTGCTGCGGAACATCAGCGGGTAAAGTGCCTGTCCCCGGCTCCCGTTGCCGGCAGTCATACGGATTCACGCGTGTCTCCGACGACCTATGTTTCACTTTTGTTGTACATTTCCCATGCATACCAGTATTACCGCCTCGAAACGCAGTATGTATGGCCAACTAAAATCCCCCGTATTCACCCACCCATATTTAAGATTGGGGGGAGGCGCGTTTCGGCACGGTATACCCATGCATCTGTTGTTTGCAAAAGAAGTACAGACGTATGCATCTCGCACACTTCCATGTATCCTCTGAATGCCCTGGATGCCGGAGCCCCGCCGGACCCTGGATGGGACTTCCTGGACTCGTCCGCTCGCCGAGTTGATTGCCATGACCGGGCGGGCTGCCCTCTCCCGGCGGGCTGACGTAGCCTGGCTGGCTGTCGTCACCTGGCGGACCTTCTCCACTGAGGGGCCGCCGTCACCTGGCGCACCGCCGTCGCCGAGCGGACGGCGGTCACCGAACAAACTGCCGTCGCCGGGCGGTCCACCACCATCGGATGGACCACTGTCACAAGGCGGCTCACCGTCTGCTCGTGGACACCGTCACCGGGCGGTCCATCGTCACCGTCATCACCTGGCCTCTAGCCTTTACCCAAGAAGGACGACCCGTCATCGCCTGGCAGACGTCCTTCACCTGACAGATGGACCACCGTCTCTGCGCAGGCTGCTGTGTGCCGTCCGCCTCGTGCGCGTATGGCCTCTTTTTTAATTGGTTTGGTATCGGTGGCACCCCGCAATGCCCCTCGGACGAACTCACCATCCGCCGGCGTGCATCTATGGGAGCATCTCCAGTGCCGGTCCATGCTGAGTTATGTGCATTCTCTTTTCGTTTCGTTTAAATGCACCCTATTTTTCCCATTCGCCATGCTGCCTGTTTTGTTGTTGTCTTTTTGTCGATGAAATAAAATGCAATAAGCGTAGTTGCAGGCTTTCGCCACAAAAAATACATCGAAGAGAAATAGCCTTGGCATTGCTTTAGTACGAAGAATCGTTTTCTTTGACGCTTGAGCACGTTGCAGTGGAGTTCGCGTCGCTCGGAGTGCACTGTTGGTCTCCGCTGAGCGACGTAATAGCCTGTCGATCATCCCTGCCAAGTGGAGATCCATGGGTGTTCGGATCACCAGAGGAGATCGATATTAGGCGCGTTGGCCTACGGCATATTAATGGCGCGGATGGGGCCGTTTTCAGCAATCATGTTGGCAAATACGTTTTTGTAATGCATCGCGCAAACTAGAAACAAGAACTGCAAAGTAATGTTCCGATTTCACAGCGGAGCGGTTGCACTGCGTCGTTGCCGTCGTCATTTGCAACACATATTGACTGGTTCTGATTTATGCGCTCTATTCGATGAGCGTTTCGGGTGTTTCCTTAATGCGCTTTTAATCCTAACAAAGATGCGTAAAAGACTTCCTAGCATTATTCAACAAAACGTCCACTGACTTCTGGGCTCCGTTTCATCTTAAACGTTCCCATTTGCAGATGATTCAGTGTCTAAGAACCGGCCAACTACCAGACCCATTACATCTATTGAGTTGTTGGAACTTACGAACGTTTTAGTAAATAGTTTAATACCAGAAAATGTTTTAATTCTTTATTTCCAAACAATCTTACGCGATCGCCGTGGAAGATGCAAGAGACCGAATGGTCTGCAGCTCCGTCGAGACAAGTGCGTGGGTTGTCGAGGGACCCTTGATTGGCACCACAATCGTTTACATATTCACAGTGTAAACACAGAGCCACAATTTTAAACGTCATGCGCCACCATTTCACACCTCTGATCGGACGTCAACTAGAACTTGAACTAGAACGGGCTTGACAGATCTTTGACCTTTCCTGCTGTCGGTAGCACAGATATCGCGAGTATGTTCTAGTCTGCCGATGTCCGGGTCAAGACGCTTGTTTAGCTTCGAGCTCCTCACTACCAGCTTCCCGTTCCGTTTTTTCCGTTCCTTTCCGTTCCTTTCCGTTTTCCGTTCCTTTCCGTTCCGTTCGCCGGGATTTTCCTTTATTTTTCATTAATACAAGTTTTCAAAAGTATAAGAATGAGCTTGAACAGAGAAGAACAGACACCTAAATGCAGCATCTCTAGGTCCGTAGACGAATGGACTTAAATACACGCAGTAAGTATGACTTATACGGCAAGCTGTCGACTGATACCACCATTTTTGTTAGGGACTGTGACGCAAACAAAGTAAGGAAATTTTTCAGCTCGGTTTCCCCGGCTTGCGACTGCGTCATGGAGGCGCATAGGGGTCTTGGGGCCAAACGCCACCGCAGATTTCAAACAAGATCATTGGGAATACTCGGCGGCTGCATAGCAACACAGGCATTTTCCCGCTGCCGAAGTATAATCTATCTAGATGTTAATGGGCAAAAATTTGCACATAGAATGAATGCAGGTGCAACAAAGCGTTATCCTATGCCATTCATATTCAAAAACGGCAAGTGTTGTACGGTTTCTCGCAATTTCGCAGCATCTAGCAATTCCAGAAGCATGATGCATACGCACTGGGTGAGCCACCGTCCTGTCGTTCGGTCGATCGAATCGTTGCCGATAATTGTTTCGATGAGTAGGAAAATCACTGGTGCAGAACAGCACCAACCGAATGGACGCGCCAAATGGTCCAGAGTGCGGCGGTCCAAGCGCCTCACCACTTACCCGGCTTTCCCAGACTGAAGAACTTCCGGGGACCACTGCAGCCTGGAATGAAAGCCAAGACAGAGTCAGGTACCTCTCCGAAGAGAGGCGTTGCATTCACGCTGGAACAGCAGGGTGCGTCAGCGGCGAATTCCAGCCCACCGCTCCTGTCGGGGGAGGGGAGGGGAGGGGGACTAATACTCCGTCACATTTGGCGTGCCTCGCCAGGCGGAGGTGAGGGCTGACGTTCATTGGATCACAGGCCTGCAATGTGATTAACGACCGGAGCCGGAGTCGGTCGCGACAGCCGCCGGCAGGAGGTGGCCCCGCCTCGGATTACGCCCAAGCCGCGGCCGTCCGACGTCAAGGGTCGCCGTGCAGCGCGAAATCAAATGAACCGCATGCCCGGCCGCGGAGGCGTGACTGGCCTCATTCACAGCACTTCACAGCCGCGGTGTCCGCCGTCCTCCGGCGCCGGACACCGCGGCCCGCCGCCGGCCGTCCGAGCGAGGCGACTTCGCGAAGCCACTCGCGTCGGACGTCAGGCGGCGCGTGTTTTTCCTGGTAGCCGAGGCGCGGCCTGCCGAGACGTGCGCCGTCTCCGAGTAGCCGCGGCTCGGCTGTCCATTATGTGCGCCGTTGCCTCAGTAATGTGCCGCACTCACGCGGCAGCACCCCTCTGCAACCGGTTTGCTGCGCCGGCAGGTGGCCGTAGCTGCTTGACCGCGCTCGTGCGGGGCCCGGCCGGGAGGACCGACGCAGGGGCCCACCGAGGCTGACAGGCGCTTCGGTCGCTGCGGGGTCGTCGCGGGAAAATGAAGCGCAAGCCTGGAACAGCCCGCACAGACGGCGGAATGTCCCACACCGAAGGAAGTCGGAATGTCCTTGCGGTAAACTGGAATGGCGACCTTAGAATAATGATATGCTGAGCTTGGAATTGTGGCGTGCCACGTTTGAAATACAGCGTTTATAATTTTCATTTTTTTGGCAGCGCAATGTGCACAACTGACAGCGTGAAGAGCAGTGGCGCAGAAACCTAAGAAGAGCGGCATGGGTAAAGTTTTGCTGTGGGGGACGTATCATAAGGTCGAACTCACAATTTGGGCATGTGTTTGGCCCATGGCTCACTTAACCCGTCCCCAACTGGGGGGCGCAGTTGACTGCCCCCCCTGAGGTTTTTCTAAGATTGCGAGAGACCAAACAAACACAGAGTCACGAAACTTCGTGCACCTTTTGCTTCATCAATTTTACATCTCGTGTCAAAATCTTGACCTCAGGTCATGTCAGGTGCCTGACCTAAGTCAGGTCAAACAGACCTATGTCCAAAAAAGTCCAGCGCCCTCTAACTTTTTCGCAAAACAAGATATCTCAATAATACTTCCAGGGATTAGTGAACGTGATAGATGCAACAAATCTGCTATCTCAGATTTTTTGGAATTTTCCGGGTCATTGACCTAAGACCAAGCCCATGTGTAATAAATGTCATCGTTTTTTTTCGGAAATTGACGGAATATTTCATAACAATTTTAGTGTGGAGTCAAGCAGACATCTAGTTACCGTCATTGAGCAAAGTATCAATGACTTCCAGCAATTGACCTGAGGTCAGGTCACTGGTCAACTGCAGTAGGCCAAAATGTACCACCGTCAAAATCGGCGATGAAAAACTCAGAATGGGTAGAAAATGGCAGAACTAGTTTGCACAGACGTAAGTAATACCAGGCACCTCAAAAAGTTTGAAAAGTGGCATATTTTGGAAATAAACAGGCTCTCGCCAATAAAGCTCCGCCAATTTTGTAGACTGATAACTAATCAATTTTTAATAATCAAATTTTAATAATCAATTTTTAATAATTTTTAATAATCAATTTTTAATAACTAATCAATTTTTCCAAAATTTAAGCATGAAAAACCATCACAAGAACATCTAAGATCAATAAAATATACATAGATCGTCTTTTTTCGCGAAAATAAAGGAACGGTAAAATTAGTTCCCGTCAATTTGTTAGTGCATACGGCAGCAGCGCACGCCTGGCAGATGCCGCGATAAATGCCGTGTCTTTGACTCAACGTTTCGGCTTATATATTGAACAAATCTGGGAAATTAGACGTGTATCGGCATCCGCGGACCTTTACTTGTGCGCTGGTGCCTTTACCTAAGCGTTTTTAGTCCCAGTCCTTGAGATTCAGGCCATTTCTCGGTCTCATGCAGTCGGCTATGAGAAAACATATATATAGGGCGTAAATTGCTTACATATTACCTAAAACTAAAAATGAGACCAGTTTCGAGCTCTACTCGTCACAAGCTTTCCAACGGTACGCTTATGTTTATCGTGCGACCAACCGTTCATGAGTTAGAGGGGGGGCGGTCAACTGCCCCCCCCCCCAGTCTCCCGTGTTCGAAACGGACCGACGGTCGTGCGCGGGTTAAGGGAGTCTAAAGCTTAGGGATGACGAGGGAACAGAAAGAAACGATGGAACAGATTACAGCAAGTTATATTTCACCAGACAAAGGGATGGCGTCGAGCTGGAATTCCTAAACGTCGAGAGGTCTGCCCTGACCTCTTACGCTCAGCAGTCTGACCTGGCATACCCTCCTGGGAATGCCGGTTTCATGAGCACGTTCCGCTCTTCATCCTTTATCGAACCCGAGGCAGGTGCCAGCTCGAACCTGTCGACTAACACATGACGACGCCAGGAAGTAGTGGCAGATGACCTTCTACAGCCTTGTAGGTCGCCGCCAGAGACTGACGGCGTTGGAGAAAGAGAAAGAGAGAGAGAGAGAGAGAGAGCGAAAGAGAGAGGGAGCTTCCTCTGACGCCGTCCGTGCAGACTGACTGACCGCGTCCGGGCACAGTCTCGTCCGCCGATTCGCTCTGATCCGTCTCCTCATGACCAGGTCCGGCGTGGCGGAGGCCCGTACCCACTGCCAACAACCCGGGCGGCCGGCGGGCCGCGGCCCACCCCGAGCTGACCGGCCGGCCGCCCGTCAGGGCAGGTGTCGGCGGCCGTGTATAGCCGATAGAGTAGTTAAGGCCCGACCGAGCGGCGGCGCCCGGCTTCTGACACACGCCCGCAAAAAGCGGCCGAGCGGCCGGAGGCCGGCCGGCAAGGCTGACCGCCTCCCAGTCATTACGCCGCCGTCAGGTGGACGCACCGGGAACGGATGCACCACTGTAAATCCCGCCCGCCGCCCCACGCCCTAATTTGATTTGAGATAGGCGTGAGGCGGCGGCTGGTCGCGGCCGGGTGGGGCGCCCAGGGCGGCTCCGCCTGCGAACACCTGTCTCGGCCGCGGCGTGGAGATAAGGAGGGCGGCGGAAGACCCCCGCTATGGTATTGAGGACCGGGACCATCCACGGTCCCGGTCAGCCGCTGTGGTACTGAGGACCGGGACGGTTCAGAGTCTTGGTCCGCCGCGGTCCGGAGTTTCGTTTGAATGACTGACAGTTTGTCGAGTCTTTAATGTTGAATGGACTTCGAAGCCCGTACCTGGGCAGGTGGCTGAGTACACGGACACTACCAAAAATGGATTTAACAATATCAGCCTAACAGGTGGCTGTGAATGCCATTTCCATTTTCGTTGGCACTAAAAAACGCACTTTGCCTGTTGAAAATTTGCATGTGTTTGGTGCGTGCAACGAATTTGAGCACTTGAACGGATGAGACGGAGTCAGGTGAGGCCTGGGTGGGGCAGGAAACTTCTATAATTTTCTTGCAAAAAACAGCAATGTTGCCTTTCGGCTGGCAGAGTACTAAATGGTCCCTGTGAGGCGGTGGCGTTGCCGGTCTGGTGCTTCTCTGCTCCAGTGCTCTTTGGTCAGCGCCGACCCGCGACTGATTGCCGCTGAACCCTGATCCACGACTTGCAGCAACTGAATTCCTGTTTCAAGGTAGCCGCACATGGACCCATTCGATAGATAGTTTTGGCTGGTGCGTTCTTGCAATTGCAATTTCTTCGTCACAAAAATTTGCAAACAAGGCATCTAATAGTGAAATGCGGGTTATTCATGGCCGGATAACCGCTAATGCAAGAAACTGAAACCTTCTTCAAACGATAACTGGAACCAAAAATAGCCTGAGTATCGTTGAAAACAATACACCTGTAAGGTGCCAGAGAAATATTAGTAAGCTACTCAGAAAAATCTTGCGCAAATTGATCACTTAAGAATATCGTTTTTGTTAGTTCTGTCGTATGCTGGGTGCTGATGGTCCGCGCCCATGTTTGCCCCAGGCCAGTGGAGGGAGGAGTGACACAGCATTTAACCCCATTCCCGGCAGGGGGGCGGAATCCGCCCCCCTCGTGTTTTTTGCTTGCCAATTCCAGGCTTTTTAACGCAGCTTCACGAAACTTGGTCACTTTTCCTAGCTATTCTTTCCACGCACTGTGACAAAATTCAAAATTCTTCGTTGCTCAGGAGCGGAGCCAGGCAACGCTTTTGGGAGACACCTCATGCCATTTTTGGCCATGTTGAGGGTAAAAGGAAAATGTCTGCCAAAAACAGAGTTTTTAAGATAGAACTTAAAACTTTATATTGATGTATAGCTAAATAGTTGGCCAATGTGCACACAAAATTTTGTTTATCTGTGGTCACTTTACAAGGTCAGGTCAAGGTCAAAAGTCAAAATTTGTTTCTTTGCAATAATTTTGGCGCCGTTTTTTCAAATGCCAAACCCGGAATATATATGACGTAGAAAGGTGCCCTCTACTTGTGTACCAAGTTTCAGCTTGATATCAGGTCGGATCATGGAGCCATGACCTAAAATGTCAGTGCGCGTACACTATATCGCAATAGCCAAAAAATGAAATTTTTGGAATAGAGTGAATTCAAATGATTGAAAACGTTTATAGATAATAGCAAATGCACACGAGATCATTCCAGGTAACCCCAAGGTCACTGGAGGTCATTTAAGGTCAAAGGTCACAAGTTGATCTAAAGAACGTATGACCTTAACAGTTCCCCCTTTTTCATGTCCCTGGCACCGCCTATGCTAACATTATACAAACATTGTAATGCGATTTTTACTTCTTTAGCATAGCATGACTAGCAGAAGCCAAAAAAGGTGTTTGCGTCTTTTGTTCATTCAGTTGTCAGAAAACTAATCCTCCTATTTTTGAAACCCTGTGAACGCCCATGAATTTTCTCAAAATTTCAGATTTGTGGACCCATGGTAAAAGCCTTATCTATAATCTCTCGATTCATGCCAGTTTCATTGAAATCGGTCGATAAACAACAGAGTTATAAGAAGTCCAAAAGTACCCCCCATTTTGACATTTTTGTCCTCCTGCATCCACAAATTTGGAAATTTTGAAGATTTCTTTTTATAAAAATGTAGTTCACGTCACGGCAAATCGATTGCTGTTTGTTGCAATGAAATTGGACGAGTAGTTCTCGAGATCTCAGGGGGGCCGAATCCGCCCCCCCCCCTGCCGGGAATCGACCGTACCGTCTAGCCCTCCGGGAATAGGGTTAAAGCACCATTATTCCATATAACGAAACCATGCAGCGCAATATTACATCCATGTCGGTTCTGATTCATTTCTCGTTCAAAGAGACGTCACATGACGTCATTTGTCATCAAACTGTTCAAACGGAACATATTTGCGTCTAATGAAGCATTGCAATGCTTACTAGTTTGTTAAAGGTACACGTTGTGCGGTTTCTCTCAAACTCACAGCCACTAGTGATCCAATGTCTAACCGGTCGATATGTTGTCGGTAGGCATAATCGACAGCTGCCATACAATGCAGCTGTATATAGTTCGGGAGCACACTATCTCCGTGTCTTGCAACTGCATTGGCGATATCATTCCAGCCGATAGGACCCGCCGCATGCTCTAGAGTGCAGAGAACTTCACTGTCATCAACAAAACACCTGGACCCGGGAAAAGACTAGCTGGGAATCCGTTCAATGGTGGTGGACGGCCCCGAGGGCAGGAGGCCACGCCTGATGGTGGCACTGGTGGAGGGATGGCACGGTCCTGCGGCGGGACTGGTGGGCCGCGGCGCGCCGCGGGTCAGCGGAGGTGGGAGACCAACGGTACCATTGCAAGGGCGCGAGTGTGGTCACACGGTGTCGGAAGATCGGGCGGAAGGTGGCCTGGGAGATACTTCAGGAGGCCAGGCCGAAACATCACAAGGCCCAGAGGAGCTGTCAGAACGTCTCAGTAGAGCCGTCAGACGGCTAAGCAGAGTTGTCTGAAGGCCCGGATGAGTCGTCTGACTGCCTGGGTGAGCCGTCAGACAGTCGGGAAAACCATCAGACTGTCGAAGAGCTGTCAGACGGCCGGGAAAACCATCGAAGAGCTGTCAGACGGCCGGGAGAATCATCAGACGGTCTATGGAACCGTCAGTCGGCTGGGAGGACCATCAGACGGCCCGGTAGAGCTGTAAGACGGCATCTTGCGGTCGGGAAGAGCCGTCAGACGGCACGGCAGAGCCTTCAGGCGGTCCGGAGGGCCGTCAGATGACCCGGGTAATTGCCAGACGGCCGGCAGAGCCGTCAGACGTCCCGGAAGAGCTGTCAGACGGCCGGCAGAGCCATTAGACGGCCGGGGAGAGCCGTCAGGCGGCCTAGCAGCGCTGCCAGAAGGCCCAAGAAAGCCGCTAGAGGGCCCAGGAAATCGTCAAGCGGTCTGAGGAGCCGCCAGACGGTCCGGCAGGGCCGTCAGACGGCTCGGGTAACCCTCAGACGGCCGACAGAGCCGTCAGACGGTCCGGCAGAGCCGTCAGACGGTCCAGGAGCGCGGCCGCGCGCTGTCGCCGGGCCGCTGCTGAGCCGACGTCAGCAGGAGTTAGTGCCGGCTTCCTGCCGGAATTTATCTGGCGGGATGCTCATTCATTTGGCCGGCGGCTGGGGCTGCGGACCGGTGACGTCACCAGGCCGTGCAGATTCTGCAGACGGCCGATTGGTGAGGTCGCGCCAGGGTCGATTTGATAAGGCAGTATATTGCGGGGCCGAGCCGGAAAGGAAACGCTGCGACCGGCAGGTGAAGGAGACATGTTCAGGCTCGATCTTATCAGGGGCACCTTTCGGCATTCGATCCCTGATGACTGCATCCGATTGCAGACTTCTATCAGAATCGCCGCGACGCAAAATTGCAACAGCAGCTCGGAACAGTGGAGGACAGAGCTGATGATTCTAGTGGCAGACAAAATACGTGCAGGTGCCTTCTGTTGCGTTGCAATAGGCTAGAAGAACAAGAACTAGAAGAACCAAAGAAAGTCAGTGTGCATCAGGTCCATGTGTGTCAGTGCGGCCTCCTGCCCTTCCTGGCTCTGTCACACATATCAGTAAATCAATTAATCACCCGTCACTCCGTTGGTCGGTCGCTCTGCTCACTCAGCCTTTTATCTGAGGCTGTCCTGACAACCACTCCGCCGAGACGTGACATTCTCTTGTCCCCTCAGCCCCTCTGTTCCTCGGTCCTGTTTCGCGGTCCCGCTGCCTCCTCAGGTATTTATTCCGCCAACTCCCCTGGATGTCCAGGCCGACTATCTCCTCAGATATTCAGTCCTCTTGTTAACGCAACGCCCCGGATATTCAGTCCAGCTAACTCCTGAGTTGGTCATTCCTGCCTACCCCCTAGCCGTCCAGTCGCCATGTTTTATCCGCCACCTCCCCAGTTCTTCAGTCCTGGTACCTGCGGGTGAGCCGGTCTGTCCAGTGGTGCCGCCGCTGGCTGAGCCGGCAGCCGGCGGCGGCTCAGTGATTCACATTAGCCTCGGCTCGGACAGCCGTTGGCGGCCCTTCGAAGCACATCAGCCCGCTCGGCGGGGGTGCTGGCGTGATCCGCACGTGGCCAGAGCCGGGGTCGGTGCTGCTTGGCACGCGGCGGGCCGCAGTGGCTGGCTGTAGCCGGACACGGTCCGCCGCCAGTCAGAGATAGACAGCCAGCTCTGTCCACCGGCGACGGAAGCTGGCGACAGCGGCCAGTGAAAACCACTCCCAGACAGCACGGCGACCAGGTGCCTGTATGTCCCCGATAAAGGCTCCCGACTGGACAGGGTGCAGCTATGCAGTGGCACCTACAAGGACTTCCGGCCTGGCCTGTTCAGGTTCTCATGGTTGAAGCAGTGTTTGACGAAGCAAGTTTAACTAAGCAGTATACAATCAACCAAGGTTTAACCGCATGGCGCGAGCAAAACCATAGGCCCTTGCGGAAATTTGTAGACGTAATGAATGTTGTGTCCCACGTGGCGCTTAGTGAATTTTAGTATAAACAAATGGGCACAGTGTGTCACGTCAGTCAGCTAATGTCAGCAGTGCAGGGTGAAAATAACAGATCCGTGCGAGGGAAATGCCACCCTGGCCATTTCCACAGTCGTAGGTTTCCAAGTCCAAAATATGCATCGATTTCAACAGTAAAATTTTCTTGTTCTTATACATGTAGCAAGTATACAAACAATATCTCCGGATTTATTGCATTACCGTGATATGTTCTCAGTTTTGCTACCCAAGCTTTAAGCTAAAATTAGGCTACAGGAAGAATGTATGTCCTTAAGATAAAGTGAACCCTTCTGGTAAATTCGATCCTTTTAAATCTGAAGGTTGATAGCGGTTGCATATCTTCTGCAATGTGATCCAATAAAAACTGGCCACCTCCTTGATGAAGGCAATGCTATCTCGGCATATGCAAAAGCGAAAGCTCTCTGTACGAGAGAGTACTTGTTGGGCTCGGTACAAAGTTTTAGCTGACCACTGCTGTCAGAATCAGATTACACGAAAATACAAACAATATATTTCAGATGTGTTTAGCATGCATGTCAATTTCGGAACGTGAATAAAATTTTTGTTTCATCTGAACATCTTTTGGATGTGTTTCAAGTTGAACAGTTTTAAAATCTGTAAGATATGTTGGGCTTGGTCGTGCAGCACAGGATATGTTTTGTATATTCACCATTGTGAAGACGGCCAATAGACGTTTAACGTGAATATGATTACACCAGAGTCATCGAGTCTGTCTGAAAACGTTTTTGTTCTGGTTCAAGGCCAAAAGCCAGAAAACAATGCAAAATTACAGAGACCATACAGGTTCGCATCTGATCTGATCACATCCTCATTTACAAATTCACCGTTTTGAAAACGGTTGTTGAGTACCTAAAGTACTTTTAAACGACTCGCATCAGCACCTTCTCACCCCACACTTTGTTACGTTCATTTATCTTTCAATCCGACAAAATGCCATCTCTCTCTCTCTCTCTCTCTCTCTCTCTCTCTCTCTCTCTCTCCCTCTCCCTCTCTCCCTTTTTTCTGTCTGTCCGTCTTTCTTTCTTTCTCCCCTCTCTGCCTCTGCCTCTGTCTCTCCCTCTTGCGACAGAGACAGCTATCTTCCATCTGACACTCATTGCTTTCCATGCGCCGCGTGCAGACTACGGTACAACAGCTGTTTTACGCCACTAATTGAGTCGTGCCAGCAGGCTCACTCGGCGGGAGGCATCTAGTGTATCTCCGGGACGCCGTGACGGGCCAGTCAGGTCTGGAGAGCCCACGGCTGGCTGGTCAGGGATGGAGTGTCTCTCCCCGCTAATGGCACCCGGCCGGAGAATTCCTCAGATCGCAGATAGGCGCCGTGCGCCGGCGATAAATGGAGGGCTGCACCGCCCGGCGATCAGGGTACTCCGGCAACGGGCCACTCCCAGATCGGCCGAGCACGAGAGGTACTCTTAACCCGTCACAGGTAACCATCGTCATTTACCACTCCTAGCTCATCGCAGGCAACCGAAACCATTCACCACTTCTGATGCGTCACAGGTAATAACTGTCATTCACCACTCCTGATGCGTCACAGGTAACAAGTGTCATTCACCACTCCTGATGCGTCACATGTAACGACTGTCATTCATCACTCCTGACCCGTCATAAACAAACCGCTACCATTCACCACTCCGCAGCCGTCAAATGTAACCATTATCATTCACCACTGCTGACCTCTCATAGGTAACAATCGTCATTCACCACGCCTGAACCTTCACAGGTAAGCATCACCACTCACCATTCCTGACCCGTCCAAGAAGCAATCATCATTCCCCCTCCTGACCTGCCACGGATAAGCACCACCAGTCACCACTGCTGACTCGTCACAGGTAACCTTGTCATTTGCCAATCCTGACCTGTCGTTGGTAACCATCACTGTTCACCACTACAGACCCATCGCAGGTAACTATCACGACATTTATCACTCTTGATCCGTCCCACTTATTCCTTGCCAGTGAAAATCACTAGGCGTTGGTGGACACCGCCTGTGACCACCAGTGACTGATCGTGGACGATGTTCCTTCCACGCAACACTTACGTTATCCTGTCGGGTGGCACTATCTCACGGTTACTATGCGATGAAATAAAAATAGCTTTTTAGTTCCCAAAGCTCCATAGCAAACGCGGATTTCTATGCGAAGAACATCATGGTCTGCGAAACTACGAATTCCACCGCTATGAAAACCAATAGATACCAAGCCCAGTCCCATGCACCTTACCAAAGTTTGCCAAATACCAACCTTGGTCAGTTTGTTGGAGTGGATACTGGATGACAGATGGGACTGGCGCACGAGTGATTTCTCTTGCGAGGCGTTCTGCATTACATGACCTTCTTCATAGCTCACGCAATGACTTCACGTATTTTTTGCTGATGTCTTTGCGAAGTCCATCTTTCAAAAATTTTTAGGATTCCTACATTATTTGTTTGCTTAATAGTCAGATTGAAAACTCTCACATACCACACCTCGTCTTAGTAATTAATTCCGCAACACTGGCGACAACCAGGATTCATTGCACAGCCTTCCCAATGAGTATTTGGTAATTTAGAAACATGTCATGACCTCATAATCAACTGGTGTTTGCTTTATAAACTTTGTAATGGACATGAAAACAATACATTCGAATTTGTGTTCTTGTTATTTTAGCTGAATCTTGTCATATCGGCATCAAAATGTTTGTTGAAAGATATAAATGTGATTTTTCCCACCAAGCAGGGTCCTTTACGCGGCAAAACATTTTGAACAGTCTCGCTTTATGACCATCGTTGGACTGAGTCGGTCCCGGGCAAACTAACCAGCTTTTCTCTCCTCGATCCCTCATCCAAAGAGGACAGTTTACGTGAAATTTAAACAAGCATCAAACGAAATACACCTAGTCTGCTGATCTCCAGAAACAAAGCTGATGATTATCGATACCCTTGCACGCAGCACAGATAAAATTCAACGCAAGAATCGCATTCTGTGCGACGGCGCACCAGAGAAAGAACAGCAAGACAGGGAGCGGAGGAGGGGGAGGGCACCAACAGAGGAGCTCCAGGCGCGGAGCAGGAGCACCGGGAGGTCGACCGCGGGCGCCGCCGCCCGTGTCCGCCGCCTCTGCCGGGCCGGCGCCGGCGCCTGCCGCGGCGCCGGCCCTGCTCAGATCAGAGCGATTCGCCGCCGGACACGACATCGCTCTCCGGCGAGCAAGAACGGCCGCAAAAACGGCCGCCGGCGCCGGCAAAAAGGCCGCCGGCTGCGACCGAGCGGCGACGAGCGGCGGCCGCTGTCGGTCCCGGCGTCAGCGGTCCGGCGTCCTGTCCGATCCGGCCCGTCCGGCCGCCGCACGGGCCCCGACTGTCCGCTCTGCTGCCGTCAGCGACCAGAGGTCCGCCTTCCGCGCCGTCGGCCGGGACCGGGTCCAAGGTGTGGTGTTGGCCTCGCTGTGGGCGGCTGTGAGACCGGCAATATCTGCTTAGCGGTGAGAGGGGAGCTGGACCTGTGCTGTATGCTTTGCTGTGAGGAAGGACGGCACCACGGGTTTTTTCGTGAAGGTGTATAATGGCAGATACAGACGCAAACCTTTTTCTCTCCGAATCCGATTTTATTTTACTGGCTAATAGAAAATTATAGAACTAAATAACCGATTAACAAATAACCATCTGCAAAGTATACAAACCGCATCATCCTTCATTCAATGTCTGAGGTAGGCGCTATTTGGCGCACCGCTTTGGACGTTTCGCATTATTTAGCCGCATGTGCCCTCACCACACGCACCCTGTTCTCTAACAGCAATCTCCCCTGTAAATAATTTCAGCTTACAAGGGATTCGCCATAGTATCGACGCTTTTCGTATTAAGGCTTGAAATACATCGAGGAGAGGGAGGGTACGCATAGGTGGTTTTGACGTCACCACCACCATCATCATCATCATCATCATCACCACCATCATCATGCATTTCCTTGGGATCATCCACGGAAAAACGAGGCTAAAACGATCCTGCATCAATAATAAAAATGTCGGTGGAGGTGTGAGACACAGAAAAAAGTATCACAACATTACGATAGAAAGAGTGCAGATGAAAGGTGAAGGTCGAGTCGCAAAACGAAGGGTAAAACATAGGAAGACCATCAGTTATGATCTTTATGATCGTTTCTAAATATTCTATGTCATTTCGTCCGTCGTTGGCCATTCTTAAGTGGTCATAAAAGGTCACCAGACACAATTGCACAAGGACAAAATGTACCAAAACGCATGCCTATGTTAAGTAGGTCGCCTATTTATCTGTAATTCATGCCACGTCCTGGCTGATCAAAACCCTATCGTACTAAGGAAGGTCTGTCAGTTGTTTGGTATGGATGCTGATGGGAGGTGCTGATTGACGAGAAAGCCACGCGGAGCATAGCGGAGCATAGCGCTTCGCAGCACGACGCCAACTAGCGATCACAACAGATTACGTCTCGCCATCTACTACGCCAACCCCAGAACGGCATTACTAGTCGTGAAAAACAACACATGCAAATCCACAACGCTGCAGAAGACCAATGTAGCACATCGTTTTCAATATTTAGTCAGGGACTGCGCGGCCCGCAACGTGTACTACATTGTTCTCACTGCCACATAATTAGCAGAAGACTAACCATACACTTGCAAGAGTGGCCACAAACAACACTTTTTAGGACAACCATGACACACACACCACAAGACACGTACTTACATCCAGCACAACCATGCTTGCAAAATGTAGTAATCACCGTAGATTCGCGATACTCGAAACAGTTAAATCCGGAAAACAGTACCTACCATCAACATTCGGACCAAGCAACTAACACGTCGTCCTGTGTACGGTAGAGTTTCGATTTTGGTTAAATGAGAATTAATATAATTTAAGGGAAATAAATTTAACTGATTTAAAGGTAAAAACTTGATAAGCTAGGAGGTGGCACGAACTGCAGTTTTAGAAAATGCTGCGTGCAACCGTGTTAAATAATTCTTCAAAAACAGATGTCATGGCGTGATATTTTGATCTCATGCGATAGCGTGAGATCGTTATTCAAGGGTACACATAGGTTTTTAAATGACTGTTGCCGGCGGATTGTAGCATGCCATTGCAATTACGATTCTGATAAAATGTTCGCGTGTGGGGTGGCATGGGGAGTCCAGTTTGCTGGGACCATCAAACATGAAACCACCGTCATCACCAGTCATCACTGTCGTCACCAGTCGTGCGCATCAGCGGTTGCCACTACGTCACCATTGACAACATCTAGTGCTGACCCAGTGTGACCACATCTAGGGAAATTTCCCTTTTCTAGGAAAATGGGCTCCGATCTGGTGGGTCTGGGGATATGGGACGAAACCTGAGGAAATTTGGCAGCTGTGGACATCTTATTAATTTGGTCAATTAATTTTACAAGTCAAGGCTACCCTTAGGCCATATATATATATATATATATATATATATATATATATATATATATGTATATATTTTTATATTTATTTACAAATCAAACCTACATTCAGGCAAAACGTGACGAAAACTTCGCTCCTCTTTCTTTCCTGAACAAAGACGTTACCATTTGGTAGCAAATCACCGCGTATATTATGTGCATACTCTAACCTACCTCTATTGCACCAAATATATTAGCGTTTTCCCTGACACTGTATGCAAATACGCAACACTCCCAGTAGCTAAATATTTAAACAGTAATGTACTAGGTGAAATGCATTAAAAAATGTTAACAAAACCTCAAAATATTCTGTAATTAAATAAAGTCTTACAAAAAGCAAGCCTTGTTGTAAAAGGAACACTGAGATCTGACCAGCTGAGCTGGCGCACTGGCTCGCTCGTTTAACCCAGTTTTCGCGGGCGCCTCCGCTATACGTCCCGCAACCGACGAGCACTGCGCGCTGTTCTGCCGTTCATTGATATCGTTCATTACTTGTAATTGGCACAGTTTTATCCTTTTTCTGTATATTGCACATACAGGTTGCGGACAGGACCAGTATTATTAGCATGTTGGGGTATGGAAACCAGCGGAACACAGTATCTAAGGAAATGACACGCCAAAAGGGAAATTTTCGTCGAAATCTTAGGAAATGTGGCCGGCCCCGCGCAGTCCCACTGTGCTGGCCATCGCTAGTCATCTCTTCCTTGTTGTCTGACGCAAGGAAAATTGCCATTTGTGCCAATATGTTGAATTCCCTCTGTCAGAAATGATTTCCCTTCCAATGAAAAATACAACAAATGGGTGTCAAGCTATACCTCAAAATTACGAATATGCCATTCCCTGAATATACGCGCCAAACTTGAAATGAAGTAATTAGCATCAAACTCGCTGTCCACAGTGAATGGAGGTCACTGAACTCTCTTGGAGTGTGGTTCAACATTACGACCGTGGGCTTTTTTTCTTCACCCAGTGGATAAAGTACGCGGCACGTACTACACTACATACGACATACAAACATAATACACGGCACGTGATAATGGTTTTTGCTGCTTTCGGCATATGTTAAAACCTAGGTTAAGATTCTTGCCGTAATGCTTTATCCACGGGGTAAAGAAAAAAGCCACGACTGGTGACGACAGTGATGACTCGACTGATGACGACTCAGGTTGAGTGTTTGACGGTCCCAGCAAACTGAGCTCCCCATGTAACCCTGCACGCAGGGGCGGAGCTTTGCAAAAAGATTGGGGGAGGGGGTGCAAGTGCTAATTCGACCAATTCTGACGTTCCTGAAACCATTCTTTCCATGCAACGTCATGGACTTAATGTCAAAAATCCGAAATTACTGAGGGAGTGGACTCCCAAAAAAGCCAAAGTTCCACCCATACCTACACACAAACATCTTATCAAAATTGCAGTTGTAACAGCACGTGATAAACTCATACTACATTCGGCCGGTAACATTTTATTTTTAAATCTCTGTGTTGCCTTGAATTTTAATCTCGCGGTATTGCGCTTGGTCAAAAGAATCAAGCGATGACTCTGTTTTTTGAAGATTTATTTCATGTGGCTCCATGCAGTATTTTAGGTACCCACACGGTACGTGCTCATGCTTTTTGCTATATTTGCATGTGGTAAGATCGCCCTTTACATCTACTGGTTTTTGGAATATGGGATACTTAACTTATGCATGGACCTCTGCGTATTTTGTCTTTGCACATTTGTGTCAAGTGACCTATAATTACTTCTTGAAGATGACCAAAGAAGGTCGAAATGTCAAAGAATGTTCTGAAATGGCCATAATGATTTAACAAATCTAAATGTCTTTTGATGAGGTGGTTTACAAACATCATGAAGTCCACCGGAAAATAATCAAAAACCTCGAAGGTACTTTGAAAAATTATTCTTGTTTAAACCACATACCAAAACCGGTTACTCATACCTAAAGCACTGTATATACGAAATGAAAAACCTCCTATGAGCAAACAGATGAAATCTTGTGCCGCATAAGAACTTTGGAGTATGTTAGGAAAGACGATTGTGTTTGGTAAGGGCGTAAGTAAAAATAATTGTTATCGGTATATCTAATGTATCACTGTTTTTTCCCGCGATTTTCATGGTGTTAAATTTTAACCGAATATTTGTTTCTTAGGATGGAGTAAATGTCCTGAAACGTCAAACACTAAAAGAGGGAAGATACGTCCAGGTTTGATAATCAAATTTTGAAATTGCTTGCTGAATAAGAAAACTAATGCGAACCAACGAACAAAATAAAAAGAAGCCTGTACAGGCAAAATATGGTTTGGTTGGTGTTTCAAAGAGGACATCCAATATATATATATATATATATATATATATATATATATGCATTGGATGTTAAACACAACTTCTCCATAGTTGGATTTTTCTCTTCCTTGGATTTTTTTATACTATTCTATTTTCATTTTCAGCTTCTCGATTAATCTAACAACAGTTTGTTGATGCGGTTCGAGCTCGCACAGGCATCGTCCAAATATTGCCATGCCATTAAGTATTTAATAATCTAACATTTAGGTTTCTTTACACCATCGGCAGGAAATCTTGAGTGAAAACGGGACATGAAAAGCAATCTTAAATCAGAATGAAAATCATTAAAGTGACACTGCAACATGCAGACAATATCTGTACGAACTCGAGCCTAGTCAACTATTCAGGAGCCTTTGTTTTTAACATTCAGTGCAAAAAAGGGAACCCGCTTCCGAAACGTACGGACATATATATATATATATATATATATATATATATATATATATATATTAGGGTGCCTCTTAAACTCTGTTCTGAACCTTTTGAATGTTTCAAAATTTCCCATGCTTTTCTTGGCTCCTTAAGAGAACGACCTGTGCATAATTTCTCCCATTTTGGTCGGCGTTTACCACTGTCACATCGAGGTTGCGTCGCCTCTTGGACGTTGCAGTCTCCAGTGCTGTCTGTATGGGCGGCTGGCAGTTAGCACCAGGCACGCAGGTCAGCTCAGGTTCCCATAAGAAGCCGCCGGGATCCAGGTTGTTGGGTTTCGGAGTATTGTGTGGCATGGACTAGGCTAGCACTCAAGGAGCGCGATCTTGACTATTTCACGGATTGGCTGGCAGTCCAGGAACACAGTTCTTGAAACACTGGGACTGTGTTTGTGGACTGCCAGCCAAGCCGTGAAATAATAAGGATTGCGCTCCTTGAAAGCTATACCATTCCATGTCAAATGGTATTCCGAACCCCAGCAGCATGGATCCTGACGGCTTTGTATGCGAATTCGAGCCGACCCGTGCCTGCGCACCTGGTGTTAGCGGCCAGCCGCCCTTGCGAACAGGACGGGGTACTGCAATGCCCAGCAAACCACATTCGGCCCTCATGTGACACTGGTAAACGCCGATCAAAATGAACGAAATTTTGCACAAGCCACTCTTTCAATGATTCCAGGAAAAACATGAAAAACACTTTTTAAAAAATCTGAAGAGAGTATTTGAGGACTATTATATTTGATATAGAATATTTAAGTGGAATATTTGTCATTATGATATACAACAATTATATGCAACGTATTTCTTATTTACACTTTTTACTACATGACAATTATAACAAAACATATAGCGTAACAAAATATGGTACATATACTGTTATCCTTGATATACTTTTATGTATAATGTTATATATAGTGGATTACAATATTTTAATTTTAAGCGATTCCAACAGACATTATGGTGCTCGACGTCAGCTTCTAGCGTTGTTGCCACACCGCAATATGACCATCTGAAAAGAACTCACACCAAACGGTCGATGTCAGAATCAATTTTATTCTGGAATTATACTGAACTAAATACTGATCAGAGAGTAATGGTCTTCAAGGGGTTTCTGACCGTCGGCAGAATTAAAGTTTTAACAATGCTTGTTAATATGTAATGATTGTAACAAATATACTGAACGCTTCGGTGTTGGGTTTAGTCCCGAAGGAACAGTTCTACATATGAAGTCAAAGTTGTTTATAATCGACAAAACTAGCTGGCCTTGGAATAACGAGAGGGCTGTAACGTAGTCAGAATGATGCCGACCTAGGAAGATTACCTAACATCCGTTAGGTGGTACAGGTAAAATGCGCCAAAGACCTCTAACAAACATAAACAAAAGGCATTATGTAGCTCATTATAGTATGAGGTCTTTTTCGAAAGAGGTTATGAAAAGGCTGCACACCTTGGCACAGTTTTTACGTATTTAAAGCAATATGAAATACCAGCAGTAAGCGATCCTTGTCATTCCTTGCTGCGGACTCCTACGTAACCAAAGCATTTCCTGACAGCGTTAATGCCGGTTATTTTATCTAAATTCATTCGTTGTCACGGGTATTTGCAGTCATGCTTAGGCAGGGTGCACCTTACCACAAATCTGCTCGGGCCTTCTGTTGTCTGGTGACATCAGAAGCGTATCAAAGCTATCATGGGAAGCGTGATCAGTGCCGCGATCGCCGGCACATCCGACCCACCTGGTGCCGAGTCCTTCCGCAACTCCCACCAGGTCCTCGGAACCCAGCTTCCTGGAAACAGAGCCAGCGTCAGACGAAGGCAAATCGAACAGATTCCATGCAGACAAATAAGGTTCATGGCAGCACCCTTAGAGGGAGCACGTGTAACGTCTTGCGACAGAATGAGGGGCCTCACGACATCACGGCCACACGTGGGACCCGTGGTAGCTGGGTCTCCCTCTGAGGGAGCACGTGTGACATCAGGCAGTTGAGACTCCCTCTGAGGGAAGATGTTTGACCTCAGATGGCCGGAATTTCTGTTACCAGTCTCAGGCATTCCTCAGAGGAAGCACGTGTGATCTAAGGTATTCAAGGCTCCGGTAGCAGAGCTCAACCGACTCGTCAGTAACGATTTCTTAAGGTGCAGCGCGCAGAAAAATGTGTCACACATTTCTCCGTCCTAGCGAACCTTTCTTTCAATGCTCTTAATGCGGATGCTTTGAAAGCGAATGGAGATAGACGTTGGTCCAGTGCGGGGCAGATATAACCCAAACCCTGGATTCCAAACTAAACAAAATGTGTTCCTTTTTACTGAAGACGGCTGTAATCTGCATCAATGGAAAAAGCTTCCATGAGTCCAAGAATTATCAAGCGAAGACAAACCTCACCTGTAGCTGAACGCTTGAGCCAGCTCCATTCCGGCGGATGTTTCGCGCAAGCTTTTCAGCGTTCAACTCGGCCGCCGGAAGCACGGGCTCGGCAGCGTCGCCAGCGTCGCGAGACGGACACCGTCGGCGGGCGGCGGGCGCGAGCCGTCACCGATCGCGGCTCGTCGCGGCAGAGACTGGCCTCTGCCGGCACACGGCCGCGACGACCGGCCGCGGCGTCCAGGCGCCGCGCCACCGCCTGATTGGCTGCGCCGCTGGCCGGAGCGGCCCGACTGACCGCGCCGCGGCCTGGCCGGCGGCGGGCGCCGCCGTTTGGGACCACGATGCCTATCTCGCGCCAGAAAACCGGCCACGCGCCTCTCGCGGACGCGCGTCGGAGGCAGACGCACGCCGCCGGCCGGCGGCTCCTCGGGCCGCGTCGTGACAGATCTGGCGCGACGTGGGCAAACCAGATTCCGGCCGTGTCCATACGTCCAGCCCGGTCCGGCCCCAGACTGAGGCCCGAATCGGGCGCGCCGCAAAACGGAGCTCAAACGCGGCCCGACTCCAGCAGCGGATGGACCAGACCATGGCGCTGTCGTCTCCTGGACGACAATGAGTCAGTCTGCTACGACTCTTTAGACGGCTACAACTGCCGCAACATGCACAGCAGAGGTAATGTAAAAATATAGGGACAAGATATCAGTCCAATGAGCTTTCCGTGTAAAGCATCTCTAAAAATTCCTTCATAAGAATCCATTAGAACATTTTCCCCATATGCAGGGTCATCAATGACCTCCAGAATAATTGGCCCGTTTATTCGTTTATTATGCCTGTCATCAAAGGCTGCACCCACATACAGAGGGAGTCACTGAACACAGCTGTGTGTTTTGCTTCGGGCCACAAAATGCAGACGAATCGATTATGGTTCCAATCGAGGAATCGGCCCATCTGCTCTAGAAAGAGACGATGAAGGCATACAAAGCTTATTGGCTCGCGTGTGGCGAAACACTTCAATAAATGCCGGATTAACCGAATCAGGAAGTCAGCATCGCTTTGTGAACGAGCGCAAACTACCGAGCTCGACCGCGTGTCTCGCTGAAACCTCACGATCAGCACTAAAAGTCAGCGGAGCCAGCGCTCGCAACGTCGCAGCCGTCTGCGCGCCGCCGCGAATTCAATTTCGCTCACCAGGCTCCGCGCCACCTTCAACGGCGCGCCACAAGTGTCCCACCGCGCGCCGCGGGCCGCCCTCTGGAGGCGTGAGCCCCCTAACCCGGCGTGGGCGCCCGTGCCCCGCCCCTGCGGCGCATGGCGGTCAATTCAGATAGGGCAGTGAATTATCCGCCTCCTCGGCGGTGATGCCTGCCGACGTTAACTGCCGGCTGCTTGAGCGGGCTGCCACGCCAGAGAATCGGAGGGGAAATTTGGCGAAGGATTTACCGCTCCGCGGCCCCGCGGTCTTCCTCGGCCGCGTGAGGTATGGGATTGTCACCGTGCGACAGGCACCGGATGCACCGACCGTTAGCTCGCTGGGTATAGCGCGTCTGTCCTGCTGCGCTTGCACGCGAGTGCAAATCAGCTGCAGGCACGGTGTATGATGCGCGACGGGAGGCGCATTCTTTCTCGTGCTAAACATCTGCGCCAAATGACGCTGCTTTATTAACGTGGAACGATTCCACTCACCAATTTAAAAAGTAAAGTTATCAGGAATTTCCGTGACATTTTGTCGCCATTAACGGTGTTTATAACTTGTGTTGTTTTTAAATGGTTTTATGTGAGGCGACCAGGTTATTTGTACATTTTGAGCGATTTCGTCTTCAAAGGGTAAACTCGTATAAAGTGTAGCTTAGCATATTTACTGCTGAGCCAGTTTCAAAGGCTGACAAAGAGATCATTATTTATGTGTGCACCCTTCTCTGGCAACAAAATGGCAGGTCGCCAAATCTGGCGCATCAGAGGATGTTTCTCTTTTTTTGCGGTGCATGTATCGAATGTCAGATGGCGCAGAGCCGAGCAAGAGGTTGTAGAGGCAGCGCCAAAATGCTCTTCATGATTTGCAGCAACAAACAAGGGAGGCTAGTCTGTCTTCAGCAGCAAGCTTTTGTGCCTGTCTGGCCCATAAATCGACAACACAATCGATAATAGTATGCCGTACGCGAATCATAACTATTGCAATCTGTTTGGTATTATTGCTGCTGATTTACAGAGACGCATGACAGCAGGTACAACGTGTTGTGCCCGTGTAGGGCCTGAGTTATTCTGATAGGATGGAATAGCCCACGTAGGTTTGTTAACTCTGTGGTCTGTGATCCGTGAAAGGAAACGAAAGGAAAGGTTTGCTGCGCAGTGGCCATTTCTAGCCACAAATAACTCACAAATGTTCGGATCATCGTTTAGGAAATGGAACATCATTTGATTATATCAGACCGTTACTTGAGCTTGTTCATTAACTGTTTCCATCCCTGAGCCATACTTTGCAGCCCACGGCGAAGAAACGCGCAACTTTTCTGATGTTGGAACTTAGCTGCTGTCACTCGGTCTATGGTAGTTGTTTGGAGAAAAATGTTAATCGACGGCAAAGAACCATCATCTTTTCGACCAGCCACATTAGGGGTGCGAGAAACATAACCATGTAATTAATTTGCTTAACAAACTAGGATTGTTGTCGGCTGCCGACCAGATTTCTACCAGACCATGGTGTACCATTTGTGGAACGGACATCATCGCCTTAGTTACCTCAGCGACGGAAAGGTGGCGCGCAATAAGGAAATATTCCTTCAGTTGAAAAGAAGACGTTATTTTTGTAATAACTGTTGCGGGACTAAACGTCGGCTTAGTTAAAACCACTGCGAGATGATCAATCAACAAGCTCCTGGCAGAGTGTGACGTCTCACTGGAATGTCCTGAAAACACCCGAGTCGCCGCTTGCGCTGTGACGCGCATTTTAACAGCGTGCTGGCTGGACAAAACAATGGTAGAACCTGTTGTAGGTTGTGTATTTTCTTCAGGTAAACCATCAGCGCGGCCCGGGGATTTCCGAAAATTATTGGGAAGGAAAGGGGAACTGCATATGGTTCCAAACCGCTCCTGACCAGTAACTGTCATCAGCGGCGCACTCAGGGTTTTCCTTAGAGGGCAAGGGACCTGGCCTTCGGTCGGGAGCCTCAACGTTCGACAACACGCATTTCGTTTGCTTTACAATCCCCCCCAAAAAAATGGAGAGAGAGAGAGAGAGAGAGAGAGAGAGAGAGAGAGAGAGAGGAAGGGAGAGAGAAAATAAAGCCACACTTTGGAGCCACAAATTATCTATGAAAATTAACAGTTTCGAGCCATCTTGGCTCCTTATCAAAGGTGGATTTCCACACACACTGCATCGAAGCAAAAAGTGGCAATAGCATTGGTGTCTATGCTACCCCATATCAACAGTGTGCTAGGAGAGCTTATGCAGGGTAGGCTGGAAGGGATTTAGCAAAAAGGATATCTTGTTTGTAAGGACTTAGGGGCGCACCGACTCCATGATCATATGGCACCGAAAATGGACATACAAACACCAAAAGGACAGACTAGTCAGGGACGAAAACAAGCCATTTTTGTCATAGAAGGGAGTGTCATCATTCGCTGAATTTGACCAGACAAAAAATGCGTTAATTTCGGAAGACTGTGACATTGGATTACTTTTCTTTCAGTAAAATAGTAACGAACATGATAAATGCGAAATGCTGCAGTGAAAGCTCCGGTTGAAATACGCCATGTGAGTACAATAAGAAAGACGTTGTGAGCGATTATGTGTAACGGATTCGATGCTGTATGTGTAGACCAACTTTGGTAAGGAGCCGATATGGCTGAAACTGTTAGTCTTATTACATAATTTTTGACTCCAAAGTGTGATATTTCCTTAAATATCAGTGCAAAACTACGTGCCATCCCCCCTTCTCCGTCTCTTCATCTCTCTGTATATATATATATATATATATATATATATATATATATATACATATATATATATGCACTGCACATCAAAGATCACGGAATAATGTGATAGGAACAACCTTTGCTCGTTTTTTTCTCCGCATGCCTGATCAGACTTCTGGTTTCAAGAGAAGAGGTTGGTTATAAATAAGGCTTCCGAGGTTCGTCATGTATAATGCGAAAAGTAGGCTCAAAAAATCGTATTCAAAATTATATCGTCTCGGACATTTTTTCTCCATCGTTAGGTAAACACAAGGTTTTCTAACATGCAGTTCACGGTGAAACGCCAAATGGAAGCTTTCAAGATCAGCAATACAATGCGTATGCAAAAAAAGTAATTGATCTCGCACTGAGAGGAAAGAACGGTTAGGTCTAATACAGGGAAGTGTCACAGATGATTTCCCTTGTTTGTCGTGACTTGGTTTACGATCGCAAATGTACAAAGCCTACAGCTAGGAGACGGTGATCATTGTAAGACTGAATGACGGTGGTGTTGTCAGTGATGATGTGTCTGGTGACATCTTGTTTGCGTTTTAGCGTCATGTGTTCTCTGGGTGTATGGTTGGCGATCCCGGGGGTTGGGAAGTCCACCGCCCCCCCCCCCCCGATATTCAGGAATTTTAACATTAAGCCTATGGCAATGACTGGAGAGCAACGGTCCGAAATCCATGTGGACTCCCCCCCCCCATAATTCTCGGAAATCTCCAGCCATGCCTGGGTGCACCGTCTCTCAGGTGCATGGCTAACACGTCTTGATAATGGTCTCACCGTCATGTCGATGCAACTTACCTCTCGCAGTCTATAACCTGCATCCAGATTTAAAAACTGGCAAATTACATTAGTTGACTATAGATGACTTGATTGTGGCAGGACTATTCTTCATTACCATGCTAGTTGTCATGGTCTTATATCGTCTTATCTTATGTCAGTTGGACAGCGTATCTAAAAGTATATCGTCGCCTGGAGTTTGTCTTCGTTATCTTTGCATGTTACGTTGCTCCAGACTATACCTTTAAGAACGCGGTCATCGAGTTAACAAACAGAAGATATTTGGTTTTTGTGATACAGCTTGATGATATTGTTGTTGTCTGGTGTTGTCCGTGGTGTGGCTGTTACCTGTCGCAAGACGTTATGCATTTCTTGGTCTGTCTGAGTGTTACTATAGCCATAATCAACGAGTACTTGCCTTGTGCGTTCGAGTTCGGCGTGCAGTGCCTGCCACGTGGAGAAGCCGCGTACAGCTCACTGTACGAACGCGCGCACAACACTATGTTTGTTTCGAAAAGGATATGCACTCACGGCATTCATACGCCTTCCGACATCGTTTGATTTCCTGTACATTTTGATGTTAAGCTGTCTATTGTGAGCTGCTACATCAACATCCAGAAATGTGATGCAAAAACTCCTCCTTGTCTCCGCTGTGAAGATGATAATTGAATTCCGCTGCGTAACACTCCTCAGTTGCTCTTGGTGAATGGCGACCACCTGAGATTACTGAAGAGTGCTATGCAACGGAATCTAAATAGCTTTTCCAGACTACGTCGTTCAGAATCTTTTGTATGTGACAGGGACTGCGTCCATGATTCATTTGAATCCACGTCGTATGTGGGCACTGTTTCTGATAGTATGCCCGTTGGTCACTAAACAGTGTTCTATGAATATGAGCTCAAATCAACTGATGTGATGAAGAGAGTAGTCCGGCTGACAACATTGGATGCAGCAATCCTGAGACAGACAATGACACCTGCGTATTGATTGGCCGACGCCTGGTGACTTCAGCGGCCAGCAGCAGGCTTCAGATAATATAACTGTCCGGGATTACACATTTTTGCACGATGCCAGGAAAACGGAATGCTCTAGATTGAGGTCATTGACACAATTTTGGCACGAGCGTAGCGAACTGTCAGAAACTATGTTAATACCGAGAAAAACGCCCTTTTAACTTTGGTTTAAAAAAGTCAAGTTTAATTTAAAAAAGATCAAGTGCGAATTATAGCAAGCACAGAACAATTTAAAAAAAGACACCGTTCAAGTCAAAAAACATCATGCGCAATTTAAAATAATTCATCCCCAAGTTAAAACAACTGAGACACCCTCCTTATTTAGCCGGCTGCTTATAGGTGAAGCTATGGATCTATGGATCATTGAACATTTGGTAAATGCAATATTTGGCTGAATGCGGCTACTATTTATGCTGGTCCTTCAAGACGTTACTTATCTCTCTTAGGATTTCGAGTGGAGTGATATTTTTAATGACGGATTCTAACGCATCGGCGAAATATAACAGTGGAAGGAGCTATTGCCGCATTTGCCAAGTTTTCCATGTCTTCGTAGTGGACCCTTTACGACTAATGACGGGTTGAAAGTCTTCGAACCGGCCGCTCATGAGGAATAATGGCAAGGCCAGAGAAAATAGGCAGCTGTATGTGCATAAGTGGGTATTTTCTCGTTATTTCGTACATACAGAACTGCTTTATAGTATTAAGAGAATTGTATAGATATCAAATAAAAACATGTTTCGTCCACAACATAAGTCCAAAAAGCAAACGGTGCAGCGACTCGGGTCGTTTACACGTCCATGGAGAGACCAACGAGGGCCAGACAGCACGGGAAGAGGCGCTGCACGCGGTTGCACGCCCGCAGACACATGATCGATGTGATCTTGGCCTGGCGCCATCGATCTTTGCTTCCAGGATAGCGCAGCCGCTGTTCAGTCTGCGTTACACCTGGCCGTGTGAGCAGCATGCCGCTGAAGCTGCCGGCCATCTCACGTTCCAGGTCCACCTGCGTTACCAACCAGGTAACGCAGGTGGATGGGGTTAAGCGGTGCGCTGCAGAGCGCAGCGCGCGAGAGCTCGACGCCCGCAAACTCGTCCTCCTGGATCATCGCTTCGAGGCCGGCGTGGACCGTAGCGTCGTCGCAGACGACCACCAGATAGTCCTTAGGCTCGTCGCAATGTCCTGTGTAGCCATTCAGCACAGGCTTCTTTGCAGAATGATCCGCGACGTCGCTCCAAGTGCACCAGTCCTGTCTGGCTGACGGCGCCGATTACGTGGACGTTGGGCCCTGTGCAAGCAGCTTCCTTGGCACTGCGAAGCGTCCCCTTGCGTGAACGGCCCTCCGAACGGCGTAGAAACAGGTTACAATTGGTTTCGTCCATGTATATCATCTTTCTAGACCGACTGCGGCCGTGAGACGTCGGGCATACTCCGCCCTCTTCTCCTTGTCGGATGTGCTATTCATGCTTATTGCTACCGGCAGGACCTTCTTCGGCGTGTACTGTTGTCCGTGGAGGTGCTCGTGTACCGTTGTTGCTCACACGCACAAGCCCGTGTGCGTCCGCAGACTTTCGTCGACCTCCTTCAATGTGGTCACTGGGTTCTCTTCAGCTGACCCTGTCATTAGACCAATGTGCTGCTGTTCGACCTTCGTCTTCGTCCAGCCTCTCCTCGCGGTCCTGGGTAGCAGCCATCGTCTGGTTTGGTTGTCCAGGAATAAGCGGTCTGAATTGCAACGCCGTTGGCTGTTGCGGAACACCTCCAGTCGTCGCCAGCGTCATGACAGTTGAGAATGCGCTGGCGGGCATTTCGGCAGTTCGCTTTATACGGATCGCGGACAGATCGGAGCTCGATGCCTCGCTAACGAGGCGGTGTCTCGCATGTTGCGTGCGTCTGACCTGCCGAGTCGGCAGAATCCGAAAGAGTCAACTGGTTCATGATCAACAGGCTTACAATACGTGGCCGACTTCTGCTGTGTGCATTACAAGCCCAAGCAATCAGCCTTCTCGGTTGTTTTAATTTCGAGTTGAATTTCTTTTGGTTTTCTAACTTTTCTTTTCTACCTTTTGTAGCCTGAACTCCATCTTTCTTTAAACTGCTATTGGTTTGCTTTAATTTGCACTTGAGTTTTCGTAATTTGGACCTGACTTTTTCACACTTTTTCCAGTTGGAAACGTGTACAATATGGAGTTTATCTGACAGAGTGCAAGATCTGTTTCCTATATGTTTGAATACAATAGCCGAGTAAACGTTTTATGGACTCTGCCATGGAACTCAAGTCATCGAACGAACTGTAAGCTATTGTATTTGAATTGCATTCAAGATGATTAGGAATGCATGTAATGGAGCTTTTTCTTGCATTTGTGCAATATAATCAGGTATAACGAATACAGATACATTTTCGAGTCCGCAAGAAAATCGTTTGTAAAAAAAGTGTTGGAGGTGAATACAGAGAGCTCCAAAATGCTAAGCGACATTACGTTGTTTGCGCTTTATTTTTGGTATAGAATCGGAAGTAAACGCAAGCCGATCAGGAAAAGGCATGCAGGAAAACCTTGTACCAAGTTTCCTGCACGGTAACTTCCTGCAGCTTAACTGCAGCAAACGTATAAGTAATTACTATTGCTTACGTCGGCGCTGTATCAGCTAGTCCACGACTGGCCAGCATTGACGCAGGGTTCCATATAAGACGCTGTATGTTGCACAGCTCTAAAGACGTATAACTGGCCCGTTAGTTGAGGTAACTTTGCGTTATATCCGTCGATACGGTGCTGTAGAGTGCAGATATCAAAATCTTGCAATGAGATGGTTATTGCTGGACTGCTTTACAGCTCTGTTCTCATGCTAGCCGTCACCACGGAACGGAGGTGACTTTAATGTTGATTCGTCCTGCACATCTGCCAAAGGAAAGCGATGTAAACGATTGACCAGTAGGGCAGCACAGCGTGACGTAGACGTTACGATGACCAACCAAGGCATCCACCAAACTATCGTGATCGCCATGGCGGCGGTATTTGAAGCAAGCTGCTCACAGAACGGCGAGATCACGAGCATCCAATTATTCTAGTTAAGGCAAGCATGCTCTTCAAATAGAGGCCGTCCACTAAACATGCCAGGACGAGTCTATTGCATGAGGTAATTACCACACTTGACGTTTGTTTGATAATATAAACGGTGCCAGGCATTTAGGCTTAATGGATAATTGACGTAATTGCATGAGAATCGCAAACAAGGTTGCCTACAGGACAGCAGGCATGTTTGGATTAGTCCGGCTTGGCCACGTTCTTGGCATTTCCAGTGGTTTTTCCAAAGTTGCAAAAAAAAGTGCAATGGCAATGCACGTGACAAACGTCAGATGTGTGGGAACGAATACCATAGCGCCATGACTATGCTCTTCCAACTGGCGAAAACCATCGCTGCTGTTTGAAGCTTGCCAATGAATATCACGTTGGGGACTGTAGTTCCCTCGCCACTATACAAATATTTCCCTGTTATTATATTAGAGAAGTTGGATAATAAAATCAAAAAATCCCAACGCTCCCTTCCTTCAATTGTTTTTGGGTATATCTGACCTGGTTTCACGGTGTGTGCATATTTTTAGTGTTTGCCTTTTTTTCTTCCTGGTATATAAGGAGAAAAACATAGAAACTAAATCCGCTCAAACTTTGAAACATTTTTTCAACGTCTTCACTGATCTTCCCACAGCCTTTCAGCTGCTCTCACAGTCCGTCAGCTACTCTAAGAACGTGTGAGCTGCCCTTATGGCCTGTCAACTATTCTCGCAGTCTGTCTGCCAGTCTCACGGCCTGTTTTCCGCTCCCACGGTCTGTCACACGGCTTGTCTGCTGTTCTCACGACCTGCGGCTGCCCTTATGGTCTGTCTGCTGCATTCATGGCCTGCCAGCTGTTCTCACGGCCTCTCAGCTGCTCTCACGGCCTAGCTCCTGGCCTCACGACCTGCCAACTGCTCTCACGGCCCTACGGTCGCTTGGGTGCTGTGCGGCCCCAGTTGGGGCGTCAAAGGTTGGCTTGCATTGGTTTTAATAAAGTTTAAAATCCGGCGAATGTAGCCATACCAAAGACGAGGTAAATCTGTGTAATACAGCACTGCAAAACAATTAAATGCTACGCTGTAGTTCACGCAAGCGAAGTTTCTTTTTCAAGGTCATGCAGAAGGCTTCGCCCTAAAAAGATCCCGAATCGCACCATTGTTTAGTGGGAATGAATCTGAATGTTTTTTTTAATTGACTGAGAAGTCAAACAAAGCTTCTAGTTCGTGAAAAGTCGTTACACGTTCAGAACCATTACGAGCCAAAGCTAGATATGAAACATCGCTCAAAGTACGTCATTCCAATCGACAGCGATATTCGCATTACGTCAGAAGACATTTGTAATGTATTCGCATTATATCATTGTAAGTAGAGTGTAGAGAGTTTGGGAATGACTGCGAAGCATTATGTACCGCCTTTACACGCGCTCCGATGGGATGGGGTTACACAATGATGTTTTTCCAAAATATGTCCCAAATGGTCCGACGCAGCCACACCAAATCTGGCACAGCTAAACAGACTGAATGGCAGATCTTTTAGTGTTAAAAAAACATCCAGGTCTTTCAAAATGACTACGTTAGAACGGATCAAAGTCAGGTCATGGTTTTCAGAAATGGTCATTTTCAGGGTAAAATTCGAACTGCTGCCTCGAATTTAGTTTTAAAGACAGACTTTCAAAACTTGTCATGGAAGCAGATTTTGCACTCGTGGTTTTTCCAAGACAGGTCCTAAGCGGTGGGGTGCAGCCACGCCGAATCCAACACAGCCGAGAATAACTGAATAGTAGATTTTTAGTGTCAAGGAACATCAAGGCCTTTGAAGTCCATTAAGTTAGGGCGGATCTAAGTCAGGTCATGGTTTTCGGAAATAATCATTTCTGGACGAACCTCAAAATACTGCCTCAAACGGAGTTTAAAAAAAAGACTTTCAAGCTTTTATGGGTGCACAGAGAATCAACTGAAGACAACTAAAATAGCTTGGTTGATCTTGGGTCAGGTCACGGCTTGAAATCGAGGACAAAGTTCAAAAACTATTTTCGAGCCTAGGGCTTGCGTTGTAATTATCTCAGCCTAAACACAGGAACATCGTCTTTCACCGGTGTACCTAGTTTCAGGTCTATATCAGGTCACAGAGAGATGACCAAAAATTTACTCGCGCGTACCCGCTTTCTGTAGAGGCCAAACAAGGAATCGCCGCCAGGTTCTTGATCAATGCTTAATTTAAGGCTAAAATGGTACAAAACAATATCAGAGGTGACCCAACACACATCCCAAGGTTTTCATCTCTTCTTTTTCATCTGAGTCTACTAACCAGATTTGAATCCTATTGACCTTGGTGCACCCTTTTCTGCAACAACTTGCTCTCTAGGGTGTTTTTTAACGCTGATTTTGAATTCAATGCCCAAAATTACCTAGACATGGTGTACACTGGAGCAAATAGATGTCAAAAAGCAATGGATCAGTGGGCTTTCGGCGTCGCATTCCGGCCATTCCCGAGCACTTTTCTGAGGTAATCGGAGGACGCAATGAAGTTTTCACTTGCCCGTGGTAAATATTTGATTCAGTGGCGCTGACAGTAGTTGGGTCTGTGAAACATATTTTCACGATTTTCGTTTTTTTCGAGGTTTCCGACATTCTCTCTGGCACGGCGATCGCGTTATCGCATTGGAAGTCGACATTATTCGGCATTACGAAGGAAAAGGACTAAAGTAACGACGGTTCACACAAAACTTTGGTCGGTGAAAGATAAATAGGAATTTAAAGGGAACATGCAAGGGTTAAAATTTGCTTGATCTCCGGAACTTTAACCACTCCTAGCCTCTCCATGAGTATGCGCTCAGCTTTCGTCAAACGGTCATGACACAAATTAGTGGTCATCAGATTTGTTGTATTTTTTATATACGTATAAAATTTTCGATTTGTTATATATATATATAAGCCAAATTTATAAAAAGATTATAAAATTTATAAAAAGATAACTTATATATGTATAAAAACTATACGGATTTTTGGGAAAACGCAAGGCCACTTTTGGCGGGAAAGGCAGTTATTTCAATCTTTCCCTGTATCATGTCACCCCGGCCCTTCCTATGTCGTGTTGTGGGGCCTGGGATGAGTTCGTCAGAATGTGCTGTGGGAGGGCTGTTGTCATGGTTTTATCTTTTCGAAACCAAACCATTTTCATAGCAAAACGTTATTCGTTAAATGATGTTTCAAACATCATATCAGAAATAATCATTGTTTGTCCCACGTGGTGCAAACAAGAACCGCCCAAAAACATTTTTGGGCGGTTCTAAGCTCTTGGTTCTACTGACTCCAGGACATGTCGACCTGCGTCCAGCGTTCTCACCGCTCAGGTGGTGATGACAGGAGATGACAGGTGGTCAGGTGGTGATGACAGTTGAACCCGGGAGTAATCTCGGGGCCATCGCGACTGACAAGATACCTCGCCTCGCAGATCAGGGGTTTTGAGAGCGATGAACTCCGAATCGCTGGAGTCATTGGTTAGTCAATGGCCATCTTTGACAGTCATGAATTTGACAAGATCCACCGATAGTGCGTCAAAATACACTGGAATATCAACAATGTTCAGGAAATCTGAATATGATGTTAATTTATGGCGTGTGATAGCATTCGCACTATTGATCTCGTAAACTAACGTTATGTGGCTTAGCATGACCTTAAGCTAAGCAGAACAGTATTTTGTTTATAAAAATTCAGCCACTTTACTTGGTATTTAAACAACATGGAGTTAGTTTTTATTCATCTGACTCATTTTCGCACCGTTAGCATGACATTTACGCGAAAGTAAGTTATAAGCAAACGTCTCTGTAAAATATGTGTCTCGACGCTTTTGATGCAATTTATTTTCTTGAATCCAAACATGGATTCTGTTTATCGAAATTCATGAAGAGTTGGTCGTCGATATCCACAGACTCTCCAGAATTAAGCGAAACATTTTCAATTTTTGCGTCCTAACCCAAAAGATGACAGAACCTGGAAGTCCTGAAACCCATAATGGCCTCTGTCATAGTTTCTAGATATGTGTATGTCTATTCCAGTATTATTATCGTGTGGCTATTTCTTTTTATCTTCATATTCGCCAAAGTCAAAGGTATTTTTTAAGTTTCGTGTTCTCTCCATAGATGGCCCTAATAACGGGATAGCATCTTTCGCAAGTTGCGGATATATATATGGTTTATTACAACACGTCGTAATTCTTGTTTTCTTCAGCATAAGCTAAGTAACGGAAAGTTAGCAGAATCTTCCTTTGGCTTGTTTCTGCATTGGTTTTTTGGCCTTGGTTTCCGGTTTCGAGGGGAGGAATAGTCCCAGGGGTTCATCTTATATCTTTTCTTGCAGAGAATGGAATCAAAAACACATAAATTTTTCATCAAATTGGTCCCTTTTCCGGGTTTCCATCTCGCCGTTTTGCACATCCAGGCAAATCGTTTAGAGCGGCGGATCCCATTTGACTGTGTCTGTGACGAGTCCCTTCTTGGAATCGTCTGTGAACGATTCCTTAGCCCGGCATTGGCCGATGCATTTCACCACCCTCCATTGACTACGAGGTGGAGCGTTAAACACCCCTCTCCACGCCTATATTGCGAACCAATCGTCCGATCTGGCTGATTCAAACGGCAATCGATAGGGCTGAACTTTGCGGTAGTGACACATACGTGGTGTTACTTTTGGGTCACGGATTATGTTACAGGTCAGGCCAAACATTAAAAAGGGAGCATTTCTTTCAGAGTCGCCTAATTACAGTGGAAAGCAAAACGTTATTGCCATTTGCGTTGTATTATGTTCCCAGCAGCCCAGTCTCATATTCCAAGTGTCTCGTGACCAAGGTGCAAGGTTAAGGTCTCCGGTTGGGCAAATTTGACCTACGTTATAACGTGCCATGCAAGGCATGTTTCCAGGACCATTTGACACGGAGACTCTGAAAAAGACACTCTCAGAAAGCTCTGGGCACACAAAAACCTGAAATCTCCCCAAGTCAGTTATATTGCACACGCAACATTGCAACATTTTATAGTTTGAAACTCGGATAACCACCACTACACAACTGACCTCTTCTGACATCTCTGAATGACCCTACAAGTCAGTTTGTCCTATGCTGCACATTTCTACGGAGAGTTGTGCAAGATTGCGAAAGCCGATGTCTCCAAACTGGTCATCCACAACGTCAAACAGACGCCACCAATTTATTCACTAAGCTGAAATCTGCATAAAGCCACCAAAGGTCAAACTACGAAAAATATAACAATGTTGAAACGAACTACTGTGTAAGTTGTACGTGCATTTTACTGCAAGAAAATTCAATAATCTCTCCGATCGTATCTAAAAATCAGTTTATTCAGTCCGTTTTCTAAAACGTATTCTCACTGAGCCTGGAAAGCGAAAAATGCATATCTGACCTAGGACAACTTAGCATGTGGTCACAAAAGCTCCACATTGAACTCTCAGGCCATGCTATGTAATGTAAACCACCATGCATTGTACCATACATCGTAAAAGCACCGACAATACGGCGGTGGAGCAAAATTGAACGTGAAATCTAAAAATATGGTTCTCTTGATGTCATTTAGACGTGGCCTACGATGATCTCGCTTCCAATTTTTTGTCAGCATGTGCACAAGGGATGTAAAAAAGATGCTGAAAGTTTCAGGACGCTTCATTCATTTGTTTGGCAGACATCTCAGAAATGCACCGGGGGACGTTAACTACCAGGCAGTGGCGGGTTAATGTAGCTTAGCAACTTTTGTCGGTTTAGTTTCTAATCCCTGACTTCTTGTTATCAGCAATATGACCGTCTTGCCATCTCTACTGGACACTGTGGAGCTGTCACCTGACACTCGTAGTGGTGTTCGATCAGGTCTTTATTTTGCACGGCCAAGTTGTGACCTAGTCTCAGGCCACGTGATCCAGACACATGAACTGTTCAATGCCTACGATAAAAACATCTGAAAAGTAATTAACATTGCCTGGAGCGTATTTGTACCGTCCTTTGCGCCATCATTAATTCTTTGCCTAAGTTGCATGGCATTTGCCATAGCTCAGCAGCCAAACCCTGGAGCGTGGTCGGAAATTATCTCTTTTTTTGTTTCGTAGAAGAAAAGTCCCATTTTTACTTTGGTTTGCTATGACAACTTATCGTTGTAAGCTAACTGTCAAAATAAACTGCCACTTTTGCTTGAATTGGAGTATTTGAAGTCGTGCTATGTCACGTGACCAAAGGTTACGAGATCGCGCACTTAAACTGACATTAGGACGCAAGGAATTCCAAAACTTAATCCATTGGTCATTTCTCAACCCAGAAATGTATTTCCATTTTCTCAGAATAATTAGACTAATATTATGTATTTTATTTTCCACCAACGACAACATTTACTATGCAATGACCTAAAACGCCATGGGCAATAACTACCAAACCGCACGTCTGACGACCCTAAAATTCCAACAGCCGTGTCTGGCGCTTCAGATAAACCCTAGATCCAGTTTATACCAGTATCAAAGATACGACGCTGTAACATCGTCCCACTGCCTGGTCGATTTGCCCTGAATGCCCGAATAGTCAAGACGGCCGCATTATAGCTGATAGACACTGGGACTGACTGGGACACTCTTGGGTCCCACCGCTACTGACGGCATCAGCGGCTGCACAAAGTTTGTGCTACGTGATTTCTGCATGCAATCTGGATTGTAGCGACGTGGGAACATGTTCCATTGGGAAAGCGGTAATAAAGGCCCATTTGTCTATGTTGTTTTACAAATTAATCACCGGAATGATGTCGATTAGAATCTTGCGGGTGCTGTTGGGTTTCGCCATTGAAATTCATTTATCAGTGAAATCATAGTTAATTTTCGATATTAGCAGGTCATAAAGCGCCGCGTCTGGCGCAACAGATTAGGAGGAGGCCCTCCAACACTTCTGCCGCATGCGCTAACGGGCTCCGGCTTGCCGCGCCAACACTTTGTAGCAGTTTATTTACAGCCCCGGGGATCGTGGGTAGGCTTTCACGATGCTATCTTGCAGCGCCGCCAGTAATGGCCCAGTTCGGTTGAGGGCGGGGCTGGCACCGCGGCCCGGGAATCCCTCATCAGGCGCCGTGGAGTCCCCACATCTGACAACGCCTCCTGGACGGGCGTGTCACTGTGGCGTCGGTCCATTTCTGACGTCCTGGGCAGAGGTCTCTCTGTGACGTCTCTCCATTTATGACGTCTGATGACGTCATAGATGGAGATGACCTCTATGACGTCTCATCATTTATCCCGGACAGTCGTGCTCGGCGGCACACTGTGAGCAGAACACTTGTAGGTATAGGGAACTACGCGGCGTGTCTAATGGGATGACCCCGAATTCAAAAATATACATAAGGTGTGTGTAAAAATGATAACATGAAATAGCATTGGGATAGCATGAAGAACTGTCCTAAAATTGGGATAGCATGAAAAGTTGTCCCAATTTTCGTGTCCTTGCGTCCCCTCCCCTTCTCCCCACGCCTTTTGGTTCTTAAAGAAACAAAGGAGCTGTTTGGAGCCTCATGAGCCGTTTGGTCAGTTTGTGGTTAAGTACATGCAGTCTGTTTTCAAAATCAAACTGCCGGCTGCAGTCCTCCCTGCTGTGTCGTGCTTGCCAAATTGACCCTCGGAAGCGAGGGCAGGTTTGGCATCGAGCGACGCAGTCTGTGTCTCACATTATGAGTAAACAATGATCCCGGGTGAGATAAGGATCCAGCACCGTTGTCATTACGTTCTGGTTGTTAAATGAAGCTCAACAATGGTCATTAAAACAAATGAAGATAATTGGAGTTGAACTGCTGTGTAATGTGCAGGACATACATGTTATTTCTGTATGATTGATTTTGAGGCCACTGAACGAAATAAGTTGACACAGCGCTCAGAGCTGTCAGGTCTCGACATGAATTCTGAGCTGTTTGTTGCCAGCTGGTGAGAACGTAGTCATCAATAACTGAGTGCGGTCTCCATAAAGTTTTATCTTCCCTCGGGAGATATAGGACAAGACACCATAAATTAACAGAAGAAAAAGAAAAGACAGATGGTACAGCCTTGTAGGACTCCGCATGTCATTAGCAGTATTGCCCTACCGCTGGCAGAGCTCCATATCCCCGGAGCACTCCGGTAATCACTGGAAACCAGGTGGCAAACCAGTGCGCATTACCACAGCATCATCTTGCCTTTTCCGAGAGCAAACCATTCTGGACGTTCACCCTGGGCCTTAGAAGTGCTTGCCGGTACTTAATTCACCCCTCATTGATGAGGGCAAATATTGTCCCACCCCCGCTGCGAATTTTCGTGGTGTGTGGCAAACGAACAAAGGCATCGAAACCAAACTATCAGTCCCTATTTTGCATTATACCTGCACATTTTCGAAAACTGCTTTTATAGAAGTCTTTCAAGTTTATGCGAACATTACGTCGCAACTCTAAATAATTGCGTCAACATGCCATGACGTTTACAGATTTATTTTCGATCTGTTTCGAAGTCTCTTGCTCGTTTCCCATGTTAATCAGCTGCAAGATACTGGTATGTTGCTATGCGTGTCTTAATGCTATGAGATGACAGTATAATACACTTGGCCTCATGCTGGTCCATCGAAAGTTTTTTTAATCTTTCAAACGTAGTGAAATTTCAAATGCGTCAGGAAAACTAACTTAGATTGGGTTGGTAACCCCTCAAAGGTTGCGTGCTATTTGTTTCGAGACGGCAAAATAAACGGTCATCGATTCACGTTTGATTTGGTCAAATCAGCTCATTGGTTCCTGAGATAATACGTCGTAGGATGATCACTTCGTTTGACCTTGACTTATGATCTAGTCTGGAACAAAGGCTGACAGTTGTAATATACATCATATGCCTGAAGTACTCTAATCATTTGTGATGAGTTGTGAATGAAATGTAACAACATCATGCGTTCCTCCGAGGAAATCACCAGACAGATGAACAACATTGAATTTGACCTTGACATATGGTCCTCTTAATGCCTGGAGACTAAATTCATTGCATGTCCCCAAGATCGCACAACGTGGGGCTACTGACTGGCTTTGAATGACTGAAGTTCGTTTTTTAGTTCAAAAGATGTCAGCGAGAGGAAATTTTTGTATCCCCCTCCTGCCAAGCAATGGCTCAATACCACAGTCAATGGGAGGTTAAGCGCGATTATCCTGCATATCCTCCTGCCAAGCAATGGCTCAGTACCACAGTCAATGGGAGGTTAAGCGCGATTGTCTGCATCAACCTCATGGAGGACGTGGGTGACAGCGCGCAGCATAGCACGCTCCGTGGAGTGACTTTGTGAAGAGGGAGGAATTTGTGCTGCTGCAAACATAAAATGTGGTTATTACGGAATAAGCCGAAAGTTCCCAGGGATCATTGGGATTTGGATTGTAGGATCTGCAATCCTGCATTGCAAGTAGAATGAAATCTTTAAAAAAGATTGGATTGAGGATTGCATTGCATTTTATCTGCAATCCTTTTCGCAACGTATGTTTATGACTTACTTTAACGCAAGCATTATTTAGGTGACGTTACACATGCCAAGGACCCAACGACGCGGTTTCAAGGTTCAAGTTGACTTGCTGTCGATATGCACGTGCGCAGTAACTGTAGACGGCGGACATAGTTTTGGTTGTGGGGGACGGGAGATGGGTTGGGGACGGCCATCCCCTTCTCAAAATAAAAAAAAAATCACCAGATTTCGATCACTTAATTTTTAGTTTGAGGGAATTTTAGTTCCTATTACGAGCAAAAACAGATGGACCATTAATTCGTAAGCTTTGCAAACCATTACCAACGTTTTTTTAACTATCGGCATGACCAGAAGTCACGTTTTCCTCTTTTAGTCTGAAGAGTCCGATGTGACGTCCAAAGATACACCGGGTTGCCCGTTTCGTGGCAGAGTGCTGATGTTGTGACGTATACACAACTGACGCAGCCTTGATGGGGTAAACCAGTTCGTTGTGGAACGACGGTAGCTAGTTTTGCAGCGTCACCTCGGTCGCTGGTGAACAGGGCTCTGGCCGCGGTCCCGTCGGCTTGGGTTCGGCGTTCACTGGGCCAGAGAAGCTGCCGTTGACCCGATACAGATGGTCCATATGAACCTCGAAATCACTCCCTATGAAGCAGGCTATCGGAATAGGTAATTCCAACATTTCTTTCAAAGAACATGCAGATGTCCATGCTGTTATCTGCGGATATCTACGCAGGCTGGCGCGCCTGCAGCTTGTTCGGATATGGACTGTTGAGAGCCGTGGGAAACACGGCAAACAACGGACTCGACGAATACACCTGCTATTCGTCGGAGCTTGGGACAGGTGCTTTTACTTGTGAGGATTTGCGCTGTACAGAAAAACTAGGACAACGGAAATAACTGTACGCTAGCTTCAGGGTACTAGAGAAAGTATACAGCAGAATGTAGTCTTAATATTTTGGTACAATGCTGGAAATGTATCAGATCACTGTCTTCTTGCCACAACGTACATTTTCATGTAGAATTTGGTATCTCTACTTTCAAGGGAAGATGACGCTGATATTTTGATTATGGAGGGCTTTTAAGTCGCGGTTTAACTGATAGGGACGACTGACTGGCGCGGTAACTGGACCAAGGATCGTAAGTCAAGGGCTTCTATGGGAAAAGGTTCATATACATGAAGTTAGTATGATAAAACGTTCATATGAAAAAAAGATTCGAATCGGGAAAGGTTCTTAATTCAAAAAGTTTGCACTGCAAAAGATTCGTGTGGGAAAGACTCGTAGGAAAAAGGTTCGTGGCGGAAAAGTTTGGTAAGGGAAAAGGTTCGTGGCGGAAAAGGTTCGTAAGGGAAAAGGCTCGTAGCCAAAGTCTCGCCAACGTAAGGTTCGTATCGGAAAAGGCTCCTGTCGGACAAGGCTCGTATCGGAAAAGATTCGTTCTGGGTTGGCGCTGAATCCACGGTATAGTATACTAGAGGCCGCAGGCCGACAAAGGGTGTGATCGGCCTTGGCTTGGTCCAACAAAAGGGTTAGGTTAGGCTACGTTATTATTTCAGGTCCGTTCCTTTTCCGAAACGAACATATTCCGATACGACACTTTTCCGATGCAAACTTTTTCGGACATGGACCTTAAGTTTACGAACCTTTGATTACAAGCTTTCTTCTTTACGAAACCTTTCCCTTAAGAACCTTTTCTTACGAACCTTTTCCATACGAACCTTTTGTAGAGCGAGCCTTTTCCATTTCGAACCTTTTTCGATACGAGCATTTTCCGATATGAACATTTTACCATACGAACCTTTTGCCATATGAACTTTTTACCATGAGAACCTCATGCGTGCCAGCCTTTGGCTATACGAACCTTTTCCCATACGAATCCTTGACTTACGAACCTTGGTCCCAGACCCAACTGACGGAGTGAGTGGCAAATATGACCGCATGCTGTCGATCCCTGTAAGTTCTTTTGGTCATGGTGACATCATTGTTATGCGTACTAAGGCCATTGATGGATTTCTGGCAACTTGTCTGTTTATTTTGATTTCATGAAATGATCTGATAAGGTTTTATCATATATTTCTTACTTCGTTAGTCTCTTGCTGTTATTTGTCCTGGAGCAGTTTTCCAGTGAATACTTTGTATTTAGAGCATTTTCTGGTTTTGCTCCTGTGCTCACTGTGTTATGGTCTAGTCGTTACGTGCCACCAAGCAGTTTTACAGTGAGCACCATGCATACCGAGTATTGGGCTCACGTTGTTTCCATATTTCTGATTTTTTTCCGGTGCTTTGGTCCTGTTGTTACTAGCCCTAGAGCACTTGCAGGTCTCCCATACAATAGTAAGATGTTTCTGGTATATAATTATTCGTTTGGAGCTTGTTTAGATAAATAGCATGAATTACGAATATAACTGCATTCCTCGTGTTCCTCGCTTTCATATATTTGATCTGTCACCTTTGACTGCCTTTGAAACATTTTTCATCCTAGAATAATGAAGAATAAATATTATGATATGGATGCCTCCTAAATCCTAATATTCGGTAAATGTTTGCCTCCTTATGTCACAATTTGTTGTTAGCTATGTTCTTAAACCAGTTGTTCAATCTTAGGAAGATACGAAAACTTCGTCTATAGTTTCTGTAGTGAACACACTGCCAAACATCGGAAAACGGATAAATACATCTGCGGAGAGTTGTATAGCAGGCGAACTCGGTCTCTCCAGAGACAGCACGACTCCGAGCTACTTCGGCCTTTTATTGTCCAAAAACTGGCCAAAACTCAAACAGACAAAACGGATACTGAACAACAAACTTCAATAACTGTATAATAGCACTTGATATTTTTGTAATAATTCGTGAGACAACAGAACATGGTGCGTAGGTATATGGCATATGACGAATACCGGCAGTCACTCATGCATCAACATGCGCTCGAATTAGAAAATTTGGAGTAAACCATGCCAAGTCTCGAACAAGTGAACGACTGTGTTGGAATTCGTTTTGGAGTTTCCTGGAAGAGCGTTGCAAATCAGTATGCGGCAGAATGATGCTCACCATCCGAAAACACCGTCTGAAAGATCCTTGTTGTCGTCCAGGCAATATGCCAAGCAACTGCATACAATGCGCACCAAGGGGGATACAGAAGCAAATCCGGGATTGGATTGCCAGCTACCGAGATACGTGGAAAATCGCCGCATGTTCAGCACGAAAGTGGTACCCCGCCCGAGATTCGTTTCCGCAACCTTACGCTTCGCAGTCACAGCACTAACCGATTGCGTCATCGCGGCCTACCCAGCGGACTGTAGAATAACGAGGAATGTGATGCAGGCCTGTCTTCACCCTGTTCGTCGTAGAAATTTGGTTCATGTGACGAAGAAAATCTAAGATCGCGAAAAGAAAATGAAGCAAACTATCATACGGTGCGAGAATGACTGCAATCTGCCAATGGGGAGCTGAGATAAAGCTCTGCAAAAATGAGGCAATTTATATGCAAACCCTGCGATGTAGCAGGAAAAGTACGTATGCGGTGACTGCGCTGCCAGCTGACTTCGGCTGGGCCGTAACAGGTGTACTTACTGCGCCAGGCACTGTAACATGGGGAAGTATAAAGTGAATGAGGTCGTTGGTAGTTTCACCTTTTCTCCGTTTCGTTAAAAACTTACGTTTGTTAGCGATTTCGAATATGTACCTTCCTTGCCAGAAGGCGCATTCGCACTATAATAAAAGCTCCTTCCTAGATTGTGGGGGACGGTCCGCACATCCTGAAAGTCGTGGAAGAGCATTCCCCTACGTCCCCACGGTGTCGCCATCCTGGCTGTAGTCGTGATAATGGACAGGGTTTCATAATCCCTGCACGGCAGGGGGAAGCCGTTGGACGGATCGAACGCACGCGAGACTGAGTCGGAAGGCCGACTGCCCAGCGCCCTCCGACCCGCTGCTGAGGTCAGTTCCAGGGAATCCTGCCAGGCCAAAGGTCAGCCTGCCAAAGAAAGAGAGGAAAGGGGAGGAAGTAAACGAGCACAAAGTAGTGGCATAGCCCGGCGCAACGACCCAGAATCGAACCCGCTCTCCTCGCAAGACTAGCGAGAACCCCTCCATTCAGTCATCTTGCCACGTGCGACCGTCAGTGTAACACCACAGGAACAGTATGCCAGCTGTCATTAATTATAATTTTCGTATATTTCTTAGGGGTCCATGCAAATAAAGCGGATCAACTTTCGGACATTTTCATTCTTTTGGGTTGATCAGGAGCCCTAAATCTGAGTTCTCTCCTTCCCAGACCGACTCCTGGCCACCCCACGGACCACAGCCAGCGAGTCCAGTCGGCATTGACCAGTGGTGCTCCGTACGGAGGTTTTTAGGCACCTCAAAGCACAGCAACTCCTCTCGGACCTGGCCGTGTTGGCGGGCATTGCCACACCGGAAGGGCTGTCCCCTCATCGGGAGTTCGGGGACATGCCTCTTCTGCTCCGCCCCTGCTTCGGATCCCATGTATTCAAAAAGGTTATAGTTGGCGGCAGCGCAAGGAATTGCATGAGAAACAAAATCATGTTTTCTTCAACTCAAATTGCAAAACTGTAAGGGAAGAGGAGTATGAGGGGATGTCCTTCCCAATGTTTGTTACTTAATGCCTCCTTACCGAGTAGGTAATGATTTATATAAGAAGCAAGGTTTGTAGCGCGATAGCTAGCGCTAAACTTCCATCTCAAACGATAAACACCGTAGTGTATGCTGCTATCTCTGTTATGGCGCAAATTAACTATCTGAAGAAAGAATTGCAAAGTGGATTGCAGATTGACAAAACCGAACGGATTGCAATCCGTTCGGTTTTGTGGGATTTGGTATTGGATTGCATTTTTTGGTGCAAAGAATTTGGGATTGGATTGCAGTCTTTTTAACCCTATTCCCGGCAGGGGGGGCCGAATCCGCCCCCCCTCGGGTTTTTTGCTTGCCAATTCCAGGCTTTTTGACGCAGCTTCACGAAACTTGGTGACTTTTCCTAGCTATTTCTTCTACGCGCCGTGACAAAATTTCGAAATTCTATTTTGCTCAGGGGCGGAGCCAGGCAACGTTTTTGGGAGGCACCTCAGGTCATTTTTGGCCATGTTGAGGGTAAAAGGAAAATGTCTGCCAAAAACAGAGTTTTTAAGATAGAACTTAAACCTTTATATCAATATATAGCTAAATAGTTGGGCAATGTGCATATGTAAATTTGTTTATCTGAGGTCACTTTACAAGGTCAGGTCAAGGTCAAAAGTCAAAATATGTTTTTTCGCTATAATTTCGGCGCCGTTTTTTCAAATGCCAAACCCGGAATATATATGACGCAGAAAGGTGTCCTCTACTTGTGTACCAAGTTTCAGCTTGATATCAGGTTGGGTCACGGAGCTATGACCTAAAATGTCAGTGCGCGTACCCTATATCGCAAAAGCCAAAAAATGAATTTTTTGGAATAGAGTGAATTCAATCGATTAAAAACGTTTACAGATAATACTGAATGCACACGACATCATTCCAGGTAACCCCAAGGTCACTGGAGGTCATTTAAGGTCAAAGGTCACAAGTTGATCTGAAGAACGTGTGACCATGACAGTTCCCCCTTTTTTATGTCCCTGGCACCGCCTATGCTAACATTATACAAATACTGTAATGCGATTTGTACTTCTTTCGCATAACATGACTAGCAGTAGCTAAAAAACTGTTTTGGCCTCTTTTGTTCATTCCGTTATTAGAAAACTAATCCCCCTATTTTTGAAACCCTGTGAACGCCCATGAATTTTCTCAAAATTTCAAATTTGCATACCCATGGTAAAAGCCCTATTCATAATCTCTCGATTGATGCCAGTTTCATCAAAATCGGTCCATAAGCAACGGAGTTATAAGAAGTCAAAAAGTACCCCCCATTTTGACATTTTTGCCCCCCTGTATCCACAAATTTCAAAATTTTAAAAATTTATTTTTATAAAAATGTAGTTCACGTCACGGCAAATCGATTGCCGTTTGTTGCGATGAAATCGGATAAGTAGTTCTCGAGATCTCAGGGGGGCCGAATCCGCCCCCCCCCCCTGCCGGGAATCGGTCATACCGTCTAGCCCTTCGGGAATAGGGTTAAGGGATTTTGACGATCCTTGTGAGTTGCATGCATATACATGTATAACACATGTATCCCAGGGCTAACACCTTCGATATTTGCGAATCACTGGCCGGCTCCAATCGGCCTTTCGATTTCGAAGTCAGAAGTATCCCCCGCACAGAGGTCCCGATTTGTCGTCACTGGCATCATGCATAGAGAATCCCTTGCCAAACAATGCAGAGTCCGGGGATGCTAACGCATGTCACCGTTTATGGTATTCTGATGTAAGACAACTGGCACGATTAAAGACATTTTCGTTTGGTTCGTTTGAGGACGATTGGGCGACACTACGTCCACAGAACACCATCTACGGAGGGTGCGTCTGTTGCTCCCTAGACTGGGCCTGACCGACCGCCTGACCACCTGACCGCCTGCTCGTGATGTTTACACATTAAGAATGCCGTCATAATTTCTGGTCATCAACCCTTTAGCCCAGTTCATTCTGTTTCATTATCATCTGAATTTAGCTTCTTTTATTCTGAAAATATTCAAATGCTTTTGTCTGGACGCAACCATAAAAATGACGGCGAAAGGCAGGTCATGATTAGCATATAAATATGGGTCTTGTCCACAGTTTGCACATTAATGTATTTTATGATTTATCGTGCTTAAGTATAATTTGTAGTCACACATGCACACAAAAAAGAAGAGCAGATTAGTTCTAACCGGAGTGCAGTGAGTTCTCGTCCGTTCCGAGCTTTGTGTTTCTGGGGTGGAAATTTAGAAGTGGGAGGACTCCGGTTCATTCGATGACGTACCGCGACCACTGGTGTGTCCTAGCTACCAGTTCTACCATTTCCTCCAAAAAAAAAAAAAACGCCACATGGTAAAGTGCCCGCTGTTTGCGCATAAAAAGAAATGCGACATGTGGTGCATACCGACCGGAGCCATGTCGATGGACCGACAAGCACTGGGCATTGACAGCAAACAGACTCTGTTTGCAAATAGTATTCACGATATAGAACATCGGATAAACTTCATATAGGTAGGGGAGTCTAGTCACTTGCATTCCGTGCGTCCATGGGAGTGCTCTGTCAATGTTTTCCAGCGTCTGGGTCCGCGTTCTTCAACCACACGTGGTAAAGAACACAGTGCTGTTCAACGCATCTCTTGTATAACGCTTGATGTCCAATGAGTTGTTAAAGCTGTAAATTGCTCATTAGAACTTAAAAAAACCACAATGCAATGAAACTATACTTCATTCAGATTCTTTTAAATGCCCGCTTACGTTCTGTATGTCCGTAATAGCAGTCCTTGTGGAATGTTCAAACCGATAAATTCAGTAAATATCATTATCTTTGTAGTTAACATCCCTTACATTTATGGTAGATATGCATTAATGAGATGAATGCTCGTGCTGATTGGACTCCGTGAGCCAATATTTAGCGGCGATGACTTCAACTTTGAAAGTACCTAGCATCCAGAATCAGAATAATTGTCACCTGTGCCGTTTTATTAGATATTCTGTTTTCTGGTTCATGTTGACCAACGGTCGCCTGCCGGTAAACTAATTGCTTTCTTGTTTGGCAGCTTTTGGTCGCAAAATGATACGCTTGAAGCGGAAACCATTTTGAACATTGACAACCGGAAATATCCTATCATTCTTATCGAAACAGCCTCACGGAAAAGCGCCCCAGTCTGCCATCGCCATCAGTGAAGGGCACACCCAGAGGTCAGAGGGGCTATTTCCTGAGATTCCATGGAGACAACGCTCGAGATAATTAAAACAAACACCGAGAAAAGGACAAAAGGAAAAACACCAAAAGGAAACGCTTACCGCAAGGTAATAAGCAGAACATACGAACTTTGACAAAACAGCATGCTTGAGTCCCATGGCCTTGAATTTACGGCGTGAACTGTTTCAGAAATGAAAATATGGTCGTGTAACAAGATGATTTGCTGACGATAACAGACACTCTGAAAACACTCCTCTTACAAGACCCTATCAATTTCTTGCAGCTCCTGGCCCTGTCCAAATACGGATCAACAAGTCGGCCTTAGCTACCCTTAACAGTAAAGATTTTGGTATGGCCCGTGATCAGATGATTTTGACTTGACCCATAAGCAAATGAAAAACAACTGAATGACAAGCGCGCGCCACGAACACTTCCAAAAGGACTATCAAACGTTGTTTTTCCGTGGCACCAGTGCTCTTTATAGCAAGCTTTCTTCATGCGTTGAAGAGAAAGCAGAGCGACCTTGTTGCTAACCATCAGCCTTTTCTGCGAATCCCGCCACAGATGAATTCCTCACACAGCTCAGGAGCCGAGAGGCCAGGAAATGTTTAAGAACGCCAGGTACAGCCTATTTCCTCCTCACCACCAGCACTCTGGGGCGGTCCTTCAGTACCGCGGTAGTCGCCTATGCGAGAATCGTCCAGCTCAGATGCTGCAGCCAGCCGTTCTCGGACTGCAGGCCGTCCGACTCAGAGGCTGCGGCTCAGACCGCAGCCGTCCGACTCAGAGGCTGCGACTCAGACCACAGCCGTCCGACTCAGAGGCTGCAGCTCAGACCGCAGCCGTCCGACTCAGAGGCTGCGACTCAGACCACAGCCGTCCGACTCAGAGGCTGCAGCTCAGACCACAGCCGTCCGACTCAGACGCTGCAACTCAGATCACAGTCGTCCGAATCAGAGGCTGCAGCCAGCCGCTCTCGGACTGCAGCTATTCGGACCAGGAATGCCGGGTAATTGGGCCCCCTGCAGCACGGAACGCCAGTCATGCGCTCTGCATCAACACCAGAGATGGCTCCTGCGCTCAGCAGAACCGTGGGTCAACGGACATTCCACTGAGCAAAACATCCAGGTAAACGAGAAGTGGGAAAATAATGAGAAAAAATGAGCGAAAGAGTTTCCTCTCATCGGCGCTGTAATTTGACGTACTGGCCACATGTAAACGTTCCAGAGCACGGCTCATTTTAACTACTATTTCCAGTGAGAAGGCTCTTGAAGCATTCCTTGCTTTTTGAAACACAACGCATTTCTGGCCTTTTGGATCAGTTTCTTGTCACTGAAATTGATATTTCAAGTAGAAAAAACACAGTCCATGGTCATTCTCTATTCATTTTGTGAGCACTCAGTTTCTTGACAGGATGCATTGCGTTGACATGCTCCGTACATTTCATAGCCGGATAACCCATGCACAGCAACGCCGTTTTTAGGACGACCTTTTCCTCGTAAAATAGTCTAACGTCTATTCATGATGCGCGCTGCTTTCGCCTGCCCTGCTTCACCCACCAACACTTCACTTCTTCTTCAGCTGGATACCAACTAACAATTATCCACCGATCACGACAATCGATTACGATGTCTTGGTCACGGTCTTATTGCAAACAAAGTTAAAACGTCTCAAGTGAACTCAATTATTTTATTATTAACCATTAACTATTATTATTATATTAATTATTGTATTATTAACCATTAACCAATTATTAACCATTATATGTCCTTGGCTTGAGTGAATGCAAAGAGGATGCAAGTGTATTCCCATTTAAACGAATTAATGAGTATTGCTCGCATGACGGTGCATAATGGCAGTGCATTTCTGAACGGCATTTCTATTCCCATGAATTTCGAGAAAGGTCCGTCCCTGGTCCTTGACAGTTATTTGTCCCACATCTACCCAATGTCACCGCAGCTGGTCACAGCTGAGGCAGTGGCGTCAAACGATGTGTGGTCCAGACGTGAGGAGCACGCAGCAGCACAGCCACCGCTGGTCACGACTGTGTCAGTGACGCCGGACGACGTCTGACGGCGACACGCAGACTGAGTGTAAAGCTGTGGATGTTGCAACATGGGGAATGAGTATGGCTGATGGCTCCCTGGCTATATGACTCTGAACATTACGTCTTTGTCTTTATGTGGAATATGTCCTTGTCGAAAGGATTGCCATCAATCATCCCGTCGTCTTGCAGGGAACCAACTCGTCCAGAGTTCGGATATCCGCGTGAGGAGCACCGAAGGTCGCCAAAGCACATCGAGAGGAACCAATCGTCTGCGGAGGCGGAGTCTGGTTCACGGCAGCACCCCCAGAGATGTCGCTTCTGTGCTTCGGATAGGCAGACCTGCAAGGACCCGCTATGTGTCAGCAACAGGTGCACGTGGCCACGGATGAGTTGCGTGCCGGCTGCTGCACGGAGTTTTCCGTCCTGGGAAAAGGAAAAATGCATCACCTCTTCTGCACTAATGCTCCCAATTTGCTCCGATTGAGATCTTGTAACGATGTGCAAATCAAGCTGCAGCGGGAGGAATATAGCGTGGTCACACAAGATCAGGTGATTACGTCACATTAGCGTAATTTGCCGCTGCCGGCTACGGCCGGTACCTGCCGGGTAAATTTGGCAGCCTCACAGCGGGCTGCCAGATTCGGCATTGCGAGCCCAGTGATGGCACAGGTTACTACAGCTCTCAGAGCTATACACGGTCCAATCATGTCTTATATATTATACATTTATTATGTGACACAGGGTTACTTGGGCAAGTCCCTGTAAAATCGACACACCCAGGGCCAATCTGAGCACCCTCAAATCACGGATTTTGTCGAAAATTGCTGTACTAGGTTATCTGAGGCGCAGAATCTGAATCTGACAACTTCAGCTTGATCAGGTCCAGGGGTCAAAAGTTATAGCCTACGACAGTTTGAACTTTGCTCTTGAGAGGGGTTGTTAAAAGTGCGCTTTTTCCCACCATCAAAAGTTGTAAACTTGTAAACCTATATATTTTCTGACTCCTTTTGAAACAGGCAATCCGATTCAGGTACTTGTATGACCTTAGATCATGAATCCAGAAAAGTACTCCGTGACCGCAGGTAAGAGGTCACAAAATGACCTTCGACGGGGAGAAAGTACTTATTTTTATTTCGTCAATATAGGGCCTCAGGTATCTTCTCCACATCCCATTCGTAAGAACTTTGGGAACAAATCATCTTCAGCCTCAAATCTTGTGTGACGGTAGGTCGTGTTTGGGCTAAAATCAGTTCATTTCATTACTATTGAGCCCTTAACGGGAAGAAAACGGACGGTAATAACGGGACGGACGTCTTGTCTGGAATAAATTGCATAGTTTTCAGTAAATACAGAGCCTAAACCGTGGGTTGAATACCCTCTATGGTGAGGAAAAGTGGCTGTAACGTTTAATTCATTCCCTCAACTGATACGTCTTGCCAAAATGCAGGAGCAGAAAGTCTCTGGTCATTTACAATATATTTCTTCCTTGGGACAGTGTACCGGCGCGCAGACATAGCCAAAAGTTTAACTGCTTTACGCAGACAAGCATTTGTGAGTCTTTGTGCCACCGACGGGCACTGGGTACGTTCCGTTTTCTTTACAACATCGAAACACACAAGACAGCGCGGCCAGTGGCGAACAAAGCACTATGTAAATACTAGGTGCACCATGCTCCCGCGATGCAAGCAAATGCGCTAGCTTGAGCGTACTTGTACCCTTTAAAGAATGGTGATTTCTTTATCACACATTTCGTCTGGCCTTCGTTGTCCTCAGACATACAATCGACTTGTACGTTGCTATCATCTACTGGTACAAACTTGTAGTATCTTTTTAGTGCCCTGGACGGTCCTAGATTTGTCTAGTCTCCCTCTAAGCATTTTATCCACCTTCTGAACGTCAGGTAGGGTGACGCGGAAGAACCTGATGTTAATGCCTATGTTCTCTACGCAGTACTTGTGCATGTCAGCACTTGTCAGAATCTGACCAGAAGTCAGTCGTGTCAGGCTGGCACTCCCTCTGACCCGTTTCACTTTGCCACCTATGCCATCGTACGCGTTTTTACCGTGAAATGTGGGAAAAAGTTCCACTCGCCTGCGATGGTATAGTCCTTTTGACGATGGCGCAGGGTAATGAAGCTGTATTTGTTTTTGTATTGTCTTGCACATCCATCTGAAAAGTAGTGTATTTTGCGAAGGCCAAGGTGTTCTGAGATAATTAAGGGAAGAAGCTGAGATAGGAACGCTTGACATTTATATATAGCAACGAGGACATTTATAAAGCTGCCGTTACCGTCTTTTGTTAATAAGCAATGTTCATGCATAGCCAGGATATGACAGCCACATTTGTCAAATTTACATAACCACAAAGTCACAAAGTTACCATGTAATGAAGGACTTGAGGCTAGCCATTGAAGATTTTAAGATGCAAAAACAAGAACTTCGAAAACAAGGTCTAAGATCTGTACCAAATTTTATGAAGCCGCTTTCATGAGGTTGAAGAAGATTATGGCTATTGTTGCTACGTCACAGATTTGACAAAAATGCCTCACTCACTGTGCAAGGTTTTTCTCTCGCGAGAACTTCATTTTTTTCAGTGTCACCTCTTGACTAAAAAAGGTTGTGTTGTAGGAAGACTAACTTTCGTTTCGCTGCCCTCCGGATTTTTTCCAGCTTTTGGGCACCCCGCTGCCTTTTTTGTACACCTGTCATTCCCTCTGAAACCACAGAGGTGACATGAAAATCAACGCAACTTTTTTTGGCTTCCTGCCAATCCAAACACCCGTTGCGTGGATCTCCAGTGGCGTATCTGAAATAGCGCGTCTGCTTTATTATTGTCCTCATGCCTGCTAGACGCACGCTCCTCTGCTGTGCTCGGTCGGAAGCACTTTCGTTCGTGCGGAATGAAGGGGGGGGGGGGGCGCGCTCCCGGCGGGCTTGGTCGCTAAATACGCTATGGCCAAATAATAAAAGCAACCAGTACAGTTTACACCTTGGAAACCTAACGACTAAATTTGATCCTTTCAGGCTATCTGGCGACCTTCCAGGCTATATGAACCTGTCGGCTTGATGGTGGAAAATTCGCTCTGCCGACACAAGTTTTAGTTTCAGTGATCAGAGCAATACAAGCCTCAAATTGTCTCTGATCCAAATTCAGTACAAATTCTTGTCCCGACGGGGACAACGCTCGTAACAAGCTAGGATCACGGATCATAATACGATTAAATGTTCTCGGATGTTCTTCAAAACGTCGCTAGCCTACGGAAAGAGACACTTCAGCATGCATTTGGCAAAGGAGACTTCCCTTCCCTTTCCCTATCGGATAATCATTTATTCCTTACTCTTTTTCACTGTCGTGATGCGAAGAACCTCAAGAACTTTGCTTGCGGTGCTAGGTGGATAAGATTCGAAAGTTGATGCATCCTCTGATTCTGGCATGCTTGAGGTTTGCGACTCGCTGTCAGCATCACTACCTTGTGCTTTGGCAAAGTCATTTAACCCGCGCACGACCGTCGGTCCGTTTCGAACATGGGCGACTGGGGGTGCAGTTGGCCACCACCCTCTCTAACTCACGAACGGTTGGTCGCACGATAAAAATAAGCACACCGTTGGAAAGCTTGTGACGAGTAGAGCTCGAAACTGGTCTCATTTTTAGTTTTAGATAATATGTAAGCAATTTACGCCCTATATATATATATATATATATATATATATATATATATATATGTGTTTTCTCATAGCCGACTGCATGAGACCGAGAAATGGCCTGAATTTCAAGGGCTGTGACTAAAAACGCTTAGGTAAAGGCATCAGGGCACAAGTAAAGGTCCGCGGATGCCGATACACGTCTAATTCCCCAGATTTGTTCAATATATATGCCGAAACTTTGAGTTAAAGACACGGCAATTCTCCCGCCAGCTGTCGATGTGCGCTGCTGCCGTATGCGGTACCAAATTGACGGGAACTAATTTTAGCGTTCCTTTATTTTCGCGAAAAAGGATGGTCTATGTATACTTTATTGGTCTTAGAGGTTCTTGTGATGGTTTTTCACGCTTAAATTTTGGAAAAATTCATTAGTTATCAATCTACAAAATTGGCGGAGCTTTATTGACGAGAGCCTGTTTATTTCTAAAATATGCTACTTTTTTAAAACTTTTTGAGGTTCCTGGCATTACGTACGTCTGTGCAGGTTAGTTCTGCCATTTTCTACCCATTCTGAGTAATTCATCGATGACTCTGACGGTGGTACATTTTGGCTCACTACAGTTATTCGTGACCTGGCCTCAGGTCAATGGCTGGAAGTCATTGATGCTTTGCCCAATGACGGTAATTAGATGTCTGCTTTACTCCACACTAAAAATGTTATGAAATTTTCCGTCAATTTCCGAAAAAACGACGACATGTCTTAAAAATTGGCTTGACCTTAGGTCAATGACCCGGAAAATTCCGAAAAATCTGAGATAGCAGATTTGTTGCATCTATCACGATTACTAATCCCTGAGCGTATTATTGAGATATCTTGTTTTGCGAAAAGTTAGAGGGCGCTAAACTTTTTTGAACATAGGTCCGTTTGACCTGATCTAGGCCAGGCACCTGACCCAACCTGGGGTCAAAATTTTGACACGAGATGTAAAATTGATGAAGCAAGAGGTACACAAAGTTTCGTGACTCTGTCTTTGTTCGTTCTCTCGCAATCGCAGAAAAACCTCAGGGGGGGGGCAGTCCACTGTCCCCCAGTCGGGGACGGGTTAACGCTTCTCTGTGCCGCTCTTCAAGCAGGGCTTTGAAACAGTTCTTTCACATTAAACGCCCTCTAAGGCATTCAAGCTCCTGGCACATATGAATCAGGGTGTCCCAGACCTCACGCAGCGACTTGGACACTTTTGCTTTATGTCGCCTCAGGGGTCCATGCAACTTCTGTCATGCCTAACCCCATCGTTGCGTTGAGAGACCATATCTGGACCGCAGACAGCACTATCACGCACAGCACCAGTCAGTAACAACGCCGCCGGCCTCCCGTTGTCACTCGTCGGCCGCCCGTCGCCGCCTGCCGGCCGGCCGTCGCCCTCGACGCGTGAGGTGAAACCCGAAATGCATCTGCTTTTGTTTCGCTGGGTCTCGTCGACCTTCACTTGCGCTCTTTCCCATCGCACACTAACTACTTGACAGATGCATAGGCACTTGATTGTCTCCAAAAGTGGGGGGAAGTTTGTGATCCAGTTGTAAACCAGTTCTTTCCATGCATTACCGCAGGGTTAATGGGAGATGTTCTTGAGATATAGGGTCATTCCATGACCGATTAGCCTTATCTTACGACGCTGTTGGCACTTCGGTTACGTATGTTATCAGCTTATGCAGCGAACTTATCGAGAAGTGTATTGAGAACTATAAGAAAGGCGTTGCTTACATTGCACGTTGGCAAGGGGTCTTAGTTATGGTACTTAGCGCTTTTAGCCCCTTTCTAGTGTTACAGTGGATGTTGAAACCTCGGTATATGTTCCGTTTGTCATCAAATACTACGCCATTTCTTCCATTCCGTGCGTGACCGCTCCTGTTACCCTCCGTTGTTATCCCGTTAACAGTATATGCTCAATAGTCATAAAATCAGCCTATTTTAGCCCAAACATGGCCTACTATCATGCAAGATTTGAGGTTGAAGATGATTCGCACCCAAAGTTCAAGAATGAGATGAGGAGAAGATACCTGAGGCTTTGTATTGACAAAATAAAAATAATTACTTTCGCCCCATCAAGGGTCATCTTGTGACCTCTGACCTGCGGTCATGGGGTCATTTTCTGGAATCGCTACCTAAGGTCATACAAGTACCTGAATCGGATTGCCCGTTCCCTAAGGAGTCAGAACATATATGAGTTTACAAGTTTACGACTTTTGATGGCGGAGAAAAACGCACCTTGAACAACCCCTGTCAAGAGCAAAGCTGAAATCGCCGCAAGCTATAACTTTTGACCCCTTGACCTAATCAAGCTGAAATCAAATGAAATTGTCAGATTCGGCTTCTGCGCCCCAGATAATCCTCTGAAACCATTTTCATCAAAATCGGTGACTTGAAGGTGTTCGAGGTGTGTTGCCTACTTGGTCTCGTTTGGTGTACGTAGGTCGCCCCGAGTGTGTCAGATACAACACGATGTATCCATACTTGAATCGCTGTCGCAGTTTCTTGAGATCACTTAGCTCCATGTGCTCAAACGCATACAGGACGAAGCTATATTTGCTACATCTGCACACACAGTGCTCAGGCACGGGAAGCCTTGATCGCTGGATGCCGTCTAACAAATGAACAACGCAACGAGCCAGCGAAGCACAAGGCAAGACGGGCTGCTGCGAATCTCCAGCTCAAGAACTGAAGCCGGTATGAAGCACCTCAGTGCGAGAGCACCGTCCCCCTACAACCGCCTTTCTCCGGACATCAAGGAAATGTGTCAGGAGAGGTTCGTTCGTGCTCTGAAAATGCGGACGAAGGACCAAATACCTTGGAGTGTGTGTCTGCTGCGTTAATGCGTGATTGTGCTTCTGTTTTGACCATGTTTCTTTTACCTTTGTATCGTCTCACCCGGGACATAACAACCACGCTGCGTTCATGCGTGATTGTGCTCGTGCTTGACCATGTTTCTTTTACCTTTGTACCGTCTCACTTGGGACATAACAGCCACTGTATTCAATGGGATACCCCACGACCATCAGAACAATACAGCACAGTGCAATGCTGCACCTCTTCGTACTTTCAGGGAGGAAAATGACGTTGGTTCTCCTGACCGCATTGTTACGAATACAACTTGAACTTGGTACCACGTTCCATAACACAGACTTAAAACTTTAATGTTATTGTCTTCGGTAAAATGTGCCTCTATCGAGTTCACTATCCATAAAAACAAAATCTCCATCAAAAAAGTTATTGGGGTCTTGAGGTGACCAAATATTCAGAAACAGCACTGTCTGACCCTCACATATCAGCATCACCCGAAGTTACGAAACACTGAGACGAGCAGTCAGAGCTTTGTATCAACCAGATGAACGATGAATACAGAAACCTCCGCGACCTGCTCATGTGAATACAGACAACCACAATACGTGCCACCATGGCTGCAGACACGCGCTAGAGTGAGACGCGGCGGTGAGGCCGCGTGGGGCAACAGGTCGACAGCGCGACATTGCGGCAGACTGACAGGGCGGCTCTGCGGCAGAGTGCGAACGAGGCGACGCGACCGAGCGACAATCTGCCGGCCACAGCGGCGGCGGGCGGCTCTCGTCCGCGGCGTCAGTGGCCGCCCATTAAGACTCGCGGCCTGCCGAGCAGCAGGCGCCATTAGTGACGGCCGTCCCGTCACGTGCGGGTGCGCCGCTCTCGTGATTGCAGGCCGTCCATCGACCTGTCGCGTCGGGCTGCCCGGCAGCCGGCGGCCGGCCGGCGCCGCCCTCGTCACGTGACGCTCTGAGTCACGCCCGGGCGCCGCAGGCCGTGACACCGAGCCACACCTGAGGGCTGGAGTCAGTCGTACCGAGTCACACCTGAGGGCTGGAGTCAGTCGTACCGAGTCACATCTGATGACTGGAGTCAGTCGTACGGAGTCACATCCGAGGATTGGAGTCAGTCGTGCCGAGTCACATCCGAGGATTGGAGTCAGTCATACCGAGTCACACCTAAGGGCTGGAGTCAGTCATACCGAGTCAAATGATGACCGGGGACAGGATGTGGAGTGGCGTGTGATGGCTGGAGACCAGGATGTGGAGTGGCGTGTGATGACTGGAGACCAGGATGTGGAGCGGCGTGTGATGGCTGGAGACCAGAATGTGGAGCAGCGTGTGATGGCTGGAGACCAGGATGTGGAGTGGCACGTGATGGCTGAAAACCGGGACCTGCAACACGTCTGGAGACTGGAGACAGTGACATCACGCCTGCTGCAGCTCGGCCGGAGCTTCTGCCGCACGTCCATCAGCACCCAGCGGCCTCAGATCTAGATTTCAAACTGGAACAAATGGGCGTCAGATCCCACTCTGCTGGGCTGCTGCAGCAAAGCTAAACGGGTAGCGAATTGTCTTGGTCAGACAGATGGGCAGAACCCTCTCTGGGCTGGGAGAGTTGTTTTAGAGGCCATCAACAGCATGCTCGTGTTACACATTACACAGTTTCGGTGCCAGGCCATCTTGATAGAACGGCCTAGCACTGAAGCTGTTGAATGGATAATCTATAATGTTATTGCCTTTAAAACAGGCCTCTGTCGGCACAATGAAGGCCGCGCCTATCTCTCCTAATTACACGTAAAGCGTACAGGCTTGTAAAACCAGCATGATTTTATCGGGCCGTAATTGACTTATTTAGTTGATTCTATCGCTTATGCTAGATTTTGCTGATCTTACGTTTGGTGCCGCTCAGAATTGGTAAATGACATTGCTAACGACGAAATGAGAAAAAAAACTGATCTCTGCCGCCAGGCTGGCCGTGTCCCCTGCGTCATTCGCCGTACGCGGGGAGAAGAAAGTAACGTGTTACACTGCGGCTCCGCGCCTCTATAAATCCCGCCCTGGCGTCGACCACGACGTGAGAGACTGCGCCCGACGTCCGGCGTCGCCAGCCGCCGCCAGATGGCGCCGCGCGCCGGCGTTGGTAGTCAGCTGACGGTCGAATCTCAAAGGCTGCGCAGTTAGCCGGTCCGTCGTCGATTCGTTACGGAGCGCAGTCACACCGATGACCGCCCTCACCGCACCTTAGTACACGAAACGAAGCAACGCAATTTTTCGTACCCGAAAGGCGTACTGTTCGTACAACTATGACGTAACTGATCCGCGCGTTTAATGTCACTCTCGTAGTGAAGACCTCGTTCCTTTCGTGTGATGTCTGACGTCACTATCTGCCTCATAATATCCTAAATATTCATACGTGTGTAGAGTTGGGTAAGAACAACTCACAGTTTTATGGCGTGAACTCGCGACACGCCTGTCTCACTTCCATGTTTGTTCTTACCACGCTCAGACCTAGAGAGGGCCGGGAGCGTTCCCTAGTTTCCTGATTTGCATTACAATCAGCAGCCAGCTGGGTGGTGATCGGGATGGCTGTTGCCATAAGCCATGAGACGCGCCTGCCCAGTATGATATCTATCACGTATCATATATTTCGTGTTGCTACATAACACGTTAACAGTCCCCAGTTCTTAAAAGTTCATTCCTTCCCATTATGGGTTGCCTCCATTTCATATGAAGAAATGAAGATCACTGAATCCATGTGCACTTTATCAGTTAACAAATAAACGTTGGAATATATGAGCCTTTAATCAGCTATTTGCATTCTGACGATCTTATCGAAGTTTATTCGGCTAAGTGATTAAACACGCGATTCTCCTGGTCGAACAGTACGACCACCTCCAACATCTTTGATAATCTCTCTGGTTATGACACGGAATGGCATATCACGGATAAAAATGCTTCTCAAGTCTTTCGCCTCCAGTTAAAAGTAGACGCCCAAAACGTAGAATGTGTAAATAACTGAGTCTCCACTGCCTCTCCTGCATCAAAAACGTCTTTGATTACTTCATTTGCAGCCGACGTCTCATCATCAAACACCCCGCTTCCATCAAACAATACTTAACAACATTGCAGTCCGCTGAACTATCTGCTATACTCACAGTTTATGACCATGAGATTGGGTCAACATAGGCGAAACGTTACCGTCAGTGCTAAGGCCGGCTCTGCCCGCAAGGCCTGTGGCGAACTAGGGCAACCGACGGCAAACGCACCGTGCAGCCCCAACAGAGTTCCATTGAGACCACTCATTGGGTCCGACTAGCACGAGGCTGGTGCAGATCGTCGGAAACAAAGAGCGCAGCAGCACTGAATTTCACGTGTCGGTGCCTGGTTAGTCTTCCCCTGCACTGTTCGAAAGCCGCTGATGCCTTCGTCTGCATCGCATAATCCCTAGTTTTGTTACTGATATAACTCAACACGTGCACAGCGTAACAAAGTTATTACTACGCTACCAGTTTGAGGATACGCAGTATTAACACCTGGAAACTTTTGGGAAAATTGTTGTCGGTTAATGTCGTCCTGCTGCACATTCCTCATCGCTGTGGACCCATGTTCACACCTGTTCGAGAAAAGCCTTTAGGCTTCCCTGTCGTGGTCTGTTGAACTAGTCACACTATCGGCATTTTGTCTGTGCCTCCCTTGTTTCCAGTTAAACGTTACGGGGTCAGTTCTAAGAAAACGGAAATCTGAACCTTTGCTTAGAGAAAAGACAAAACATTTCGCCAATAGCTATGGGTATGCTTGACAAGTTTCGAAGGAGCAGATTCCCCACGAAGCGCCGTGGGTTTCATGTATGTTTTAAGCAGGGCCGGTGAAGCAAAAGAGAATAGGCATCTCCATTCATTTCGATACAAAATGCCATCCATGCGAGCCCTTTTCAAATTAAATTTGAAATCTAATGAATGTTTTTTTTTCTTCGCCACTTCCAGCTAAACCATCTGCAAGTATGCCGCAACGCACCAGTGATGATCCTACCAGACCAATGTCGGTGAACTTGCGACGGACGATCACAGACCAGAGGACAGGGTATTGACGGACACTGGCAGGCAACTGCAGAAACACCAGCTCTGTGTGCAGAAAACGACGCAGTTCGAAAATGGTCTTCAACGGGCTCGCCTTTGGGGATTTTTCAGTGACTTTCAAGAGAGTCTCATTGTATGCATGTACATTGGAAAGTACGTAAGACGAAAACGTAGCACTAGAACTGCTGATGTATTATGACTATGACTTATGTGTGTTGGTTTTATAAACATACAAAGACACTTAAGCATCATCCTAAATGCCCATACACATGGGCAGAAGAGCACATCTAGACAAACGTAGGCACGGTGTCCAGTCATGCTGTTTAATCGAAACGGAGTTTCAGGTCCGCATAATTTGGACGAAACACGGCACAGTACCCACTGTTTGACTTCTAGTGCACTGAAAGTGGTGCGGTTACACAACTCTTCACGAATTAACAATGTCAGAGTTTCCGTCTTTTCCGACACTGAACAAACATTGGCCGCATGCATGGTACCGACAACGAACGCCGCAGCCTCTACAATGTCTCACTCCTGTTAGAGCGCATGCTTAACAAGCTAACAAGATTCTTCGGTAATGATTTGACTAAGAGTTAAGCAGGTACCAGTTGACGACGAATTATGAAATAAGCTACCCAGGTAGCGCCAACGCCCTTCGTCGCGGCTACTTATCTTCCTTCATACAACCGATAACAACATCCGATCGTTCTATGCAAACACGCTTCCAACTAAATTAGCCTGCCCTGTACAACTTAAGGCTAGCTCCTGCGGCTGCTTTGCACGGTGTTAACGGCGTCTCGCAGATAGCACGGGCACCACGACCTTCCCCAGAGATCGTGGGTGTGACTCAGCGTGTCACGGACGCCGCACAGCGTTCCAGCGTCGCCAGTTTTGACAGCAGGCCCAGACTACGTCACCACCTTACAATACACAACGCATCAACGCAACACGCCTACCAGCACAGGCGGTGACGACAAAGGAGCGCAGATCACCGGGAACTCATCTGACGCGCGGTCACACGCCGTCGCAGGCCAGATGAAGGCGACGAAGGGCACACAGGATCCACGAGAGACTTCAAATGGCGTGTGGGACGTCGCGCATCACTTTGGTCCAGTGGAGGAACAAAGAGGACCACGCCATTCACGCCGTCCATCGACGCCATTTCGCGGAACTTAAAGTTACGACGAGCAGTAACGCACGACCGCTTAAAACCAGCAGCAGGCGGTGGGAGGCAGAAATATTCAAGCAGAACCACATTGCTGCATCTCGTAAAAATGGTGATCCATGACTGTGACAGTCTGCACACTGCACTGGCGTAGCGTAAGGCCACGTGACTGTACAGACCGCTCGGCTCGTAACACACAGGCGCACGGTAAATGTCGCCTGTTCAACTTACGACACGGGCTGGTGCACTGGGCGAAAGCAGTTCTGACTACACCATGGACAGAAAAATGCGCAAGAGCTTCGGCCTGCGGCCAAAACCAACAGCTACCCGTCTATAAACTGACCATCTAACGGTTCACAGCAGGCGAAGGCAGCGCTTCTACCACACTCACTTCGATCCGCACGCACGCATCGCACATCGATATAAATTACTGCATACACCGGCACGTCTGCCGCTTCCACCTGACAGATCGTTGGCACACGCCGTTCGTCGGTAAGTACGGCTCGTTTGGATCCCCGGTGTCGTCCCTGGTGGCCGAAAGGTCGCCGGAGGGCGTTGTTTCGCCGGTTCGGCCACGGCGGCACAGATGGGACGTCACAGACAACGTCAGTAGGCCGTGACGCCACTCAACGTCACTGGGCCGACCGCACCGCGTCCACTGCACAACCGCGGCCCGTCCTCTCCTCAGGTCCCCAGTCGTCGCAGCCACGGAGCTGGTGGGCGGGGTGGTCTCCTCAGCGGCACTCACAGCCGTCCCCTCTCGTACAGAGACGCTCGGCGGCCTCCCCTCAGACGGAGGTCTGTTCAGATGGGCGGCGGCCCGTCCACGTAGCGCAGCTGGGGCGTCAGCGACATGGTCAGCGTGTTGAGGTCGTCGCAGCAGCTGGGCTCCAGCAGGCAGGCGGCGCACAGCCACAGCAGGAGGCCGAGCTGGAAGGGTAGCGCGGCGCCGATCACGCGCCGCAGCCAGCCGCGTCGGCCGCCGCGGCCGCGCGGGGACCGAGCCCGCTCCCGGCGCGACGACGTGTAGCTCTTCCGCCTGCCAACAGAGCCGGACACGGTTCGGTGGAGAAATACAGGGTACTACAGCGGATAGCAGGGCTCAACAGGCGAGTACAGCAGACCCAGGCAGTGCAGCGGCTTTTGAGAACAGTTAGTCACTTTTTCCGTGACCAAGAAAGGAACACAACATAAACGGTAACAAACGAAAGTTTTAACAGGGTCTCTCTCTCTCTCTCTCTCTCTCTCTCTCTCTCTCTCTCTCTCTCTCTTTCTCTTTCTCTCTCTCTCTCTCTCTCTCTCTCTCTCTCTCTCTCTCTCTCTCTCTCTCTCTCTCTCTCTCTCTCTCTCTCTCTCTCTCTCTCTCTCTCTCTCTCTCTGACACTGACTGCTCCGCGGCGGCGTCGCTGATTTCTGCACGTCAAACTTTCGCTTCCCAATTATGCCGTTAGCCCGGAATTGAACATTCGGATGTAGGGAAGAGCAAAGAGCGTTGCTTTGCGCGCGTTTTGATTTCAAAGCGTTCAAAACATCCGAAACAAAGCATTCAACCATTCAAAATAAATTGAAAATAGAAAGGAAAATTAGCAGCATCGAGTGGCCGACCAAGACATAACAAAAGCGATGCTACGATGACGAAACAAAGCCGCAATTCTAAAACAGGTAATCCCTTTGGGGAATTCCAGAAGCACAGCCCAAGGCATACCTCCCCTTTACTTCCCAGAGCGAGCTATTGCCGTGAACAGCGCAGAGACAGGTGGACACAGTAAGAGTAAGAGGTAGACGGAGTCAGAGGAGCCTCTCCCCTTCACTGCCCGGAGCAGGAGACTGCCGTGGACAGGAAAGAGGCGGGTGGACGGAGTCCAAGCGGTCTCCTTTACTCATCGGAGCGGGAGCCTGCTGTGGACGGGACACAAACAGAGGGACGGAGTCCGAAAGGTCCCTCCTCTGCACCTACCGGACCAGGGGACTGCAACGCTGCCGGCCACCCTCCGGCTGGAACTGGGAGGCCGTCTTGGCCACCAGATGGCGGCAACTCTGCTGAAGCTCCCTCAGACCGGTGGTCGCTGTCGTCAGCGTCTGCGGCACAGTGACGTCACAGAATCCGAGCGTCACGGACTATAGACTTTACATTAAATGTTTCGGGCTCACTGGGCCAGAATTGGTGGGACCATGGCACTGTATTTACCATATACCAAACTCCATAATGTTTCGAATGAAAACAGTGTATGGAAGAACCCAAAGATCGGTGCTTAACAAACGCACACGGTATATTTCTTACAGCAGAACTGGAAAAACCAAAGTGGTGGTGGCTGTCACTCATCGCAAATAACTCCAAGTTGTCAAATGTGGAAACATAATTCCGGAATACAATGTAACTCTTCAAAACACATGGTCAAAAAGTTGTGGGTGGTGAGCACAAGGTATTTTAGCACCATCTGTCGCAGCAGGTTGAATGTGGAATACATTTTTCCCTTTTTCCGTATGCGCCAATTCTTGCTTAATCGAATGCATCTGGACTCAAGACCAAGGACGCAGCCAAGGGGAACCATGGGGGCCAGGCCCCCCCCCCCCCGAGCCAAGCGGTCTACATTAGATACAAGGCGATTGCGCATGAATACATGATAGTGATCAGATATGTCGCAAAAGCAAACATTACATGTTTTCCTGTCCATTAAATATAAGATAAATCGCTTAAAATTGCTGCCTTTTCTTGTAAATTTCGTCTTATACCTGTAACACATGACAAAATTTGGCATTTGCCCCCCCCCCCCCCCGAGGAAAATCCTGGCTACGTGCCTGCTCAAGACTGTGTATGAAGTAAGGCACGAGACTTTATCCTTCCAGGCTGCCATTCCACCAGCCTGTTGCCGCGTCAGACTGCCGCCGTAACCCACTGCCGTCCTACCAGACTACACTTCCTCCTATCAACTCGACACCTTCCTACCAGACAGGCGTTCTAACTAGTCTGCGTGCCTATGAGACTAAGTCCCGGTGTTCCCGTTAATCTCACCTGTCTGATGTCGCTCCAGGCTTCTCCACCGGGACTGAGCAGCGACTCCAGGTCGCAGGCCATGCGGCGCAGCCTGCCCAGGCGGCGCTCTCGCTCGCTCAGGTCGTCCGAGCAGGCGCTGTCGTAGCCGGAGGTGCCCTCCGACAGCTCGTCCAGGCCGGCCCCGCTCCGAGCGACCGCGTCGGCGGCCTGCAGCGGCGCCGCACGTCGGTCAGACCGGCGACCGACGGACAGAGCTCAGAGGCACACCGGGAACATCGCCCGAGGCCGACACTGGGACTCGGACGTACAACCAGCTGCTGAACGCCTCTCTTCCCAACACACAACATTGGGTCGCGGACAAAAGGCATTTTAGCAGCATCTCTGGCAGTTGGTGGAGATGTGGAATACATTTTCCACTTTTCCGTGTCCACAAATTCTTGCTGAATCAAAAATAAACGCAGTCGTGGACGTCCGCCTTCTGACAGTCAAGGTCTCCTCTGCTAGAAATGTCTGCATGTTGCACAAAGAGTCTGCTGAGATCCAAATACCGCGGCGCGTCTCCATCTCACCTGCGTCTCAGAGGCGACGATGGAGACTCCGGACCGGCCGGTGACATCAGAGCCGGTGACGTCAGCATCAGTGACGTCAGCGCCGGTGAGGTCCGCGTCGCCAGAGGTCAGCGCCTCCTGCAGGAGCCCCAGCCGGCGTCTATCGGCCTCCAGAGCGGAGGCCAGTTCGGCGCGGGCCGCTATAAACTCCTGCCAGGTGGCAGCAGCTGCCGTCAGGTGTTCCAGCTGCGCCTGAGATCTGCGGCAGCCGGAGACAGATGTCAGAGGCTGTATCACCTGGAGTATCTGGTGGACATATGGATGACACTCCATGGCCTGCTGTGTGGCTAGCGTACGCGGGATGTCTAATGTGGCCCCTGGCCGGCGCCGTCGGGTGGCCGGCGTCGGCTCTCGTACAGAATACAGCTTCGACATTGTCAGACCCCAAGAAGAACCGGGCAGCCGTAGGGACCTGGCTCGCCATAGGGATAACAGACAGTGTCATTCTCGGAACTCGAAGTAACACTGTCGCCGCAATTCTAGGACTGCGAGCGGCTACAACCCCATACTTCGTATCGAGCTCAATGACACCAGTCAAAACTCCTGACGTCTCCTGATTCTACGGGTAACGTTCAGCAGGCGTTTCAGCGGGGTAAGCTGGCAGTGAAGTAGGCGGGGCGACAGGCTGCTGGTCCGGCTAACCTGTGGTCGACCTCCTCCCAGATGCGGTACAGCGTGGCCACGTCCTCCTTCAGAGGCGAATGGCCGCCGAACGACGTCACGTGGGCATGCACGTCGGCGTTGATGTCCAGCAGCGTCTGTCGCTGGTCGGCCAGCTCCTGCTGGAGCGACTAACGGCCGCCGACACCACGGTCAGTCAGACGGCGTTACAAAGTAAGACTCATTCAGAGGGCTGACGAGATGGGCCGCCATCCAGTCCACTACATCCAAACAAAGTCTGACCTGGCGTCACACGGTATCCAAACAAAGTCTAACTCGGCGCCACACCGCATCTAAACAGTCTGACTCAGCGTCACGCTGTATCCAGACAAAGTCTGACACAGCGGCACACTGCATCTAAACAAAGTCTGATTTGGTGTTACACGTGTATTCAAACGAAATCTGACTCAGCGTCAGTCGGTGACTACATATCATCCAAAGGCACAGACGGAGTCACGGCAGGCACGTCCGCTCACCTTGACGGAGCTGATGCGCGCCTGCAGGTCGTCGATGGTGGCGACATCTCGGCCGAACCGGGCCGTCCGCTCGTCCAGCGTGGCCAGGCCGTGCCGAAACGAGCGGATCCGCTCCTGGAGCCGACCGAGGCCGTCAGCGCGCTGCTGCAGCTCCATAGCGGCCGCCCCCAGCTTCTGCCACTGCTGAATCACGCCTGCCGTCAGAGGTCAGGTCACATCAGCTGAAACTCCACAGAGGCCGTCCCCAGTTGCTGCCACTGCTGAATCACGCCTGCCGTCAGAGGTCAGGTCAGATCAGCTGCAGCTCCACAGAGGCCGTCCTCAGTTGCTGCCACTGCTGAATCACGCCTGCCGTCAGAGGTCAGGTCAGATCAGCTGCAGCTCCACAGAGGCCGCCCCCAGCTGCTGCCACTGCTGAACCACGTCTGCCGCCAAAAGTCAGGTCAGACCAATTGTAAGTTACTGAACAAACTTCAGATCCCTGTCAGTTTGATAGTCCGTGACCAGACAGCTGGACAACCAAACGCAGGTCACAACAGCTTCAGCTTACCTTTGACCTCAGCGACTGCTGGTTTGATGTAGGGTGAGCTGAGGTCACGGCCCAATCCTAGGGGGTCCACCACGGTCAGGAGCTGCTCCAAACGACCAAGCTCGGCACGACACGCGGCCAGAATACCGGACTGAAACGTCCACACAGATGCCGTCACACTGCGCACGGTGACAAAACACGACAGAGCGGCGGCTAATACTACGTCAGCCACAGGCAGATATCACAGTACTAGACTGAAAAGGAAGATATGACAGTACGCTTGGGAGCATGAATCACTGCACGAGACCCACAAATTGCTTGGTACAAACAGCTTGGTAACGAGACCTTCCCAGACGGCTTTCGTCAAAGCTCCCGGCAATGGCGAGCAGCGTTCACCCTTGCAATCTCTTTTCCCCAACTGTGGGGCGACATTTAACTGAGCGCGAAACACCAAGGCACGGGGCAGCAAACGATCGATATCGCCATCAAACCGCGCCAGTCACGACTATGACGTCACGAACCGGCGCTCAGACACTCATGACGTCATGAATCGGCACCCCATACACTCATGACGTTTTGAACCGGCGCCCCAGACACAACTAGGACCAACTGTGGCAGCATTATCCGGACAAGGGGAGCCGAACCGACAGCAGAGCTCAAAGCGAACAGAAATCTGACGGCGACCGTGTCGCGCTGCACGGCACGGGTCCGTGAACGCCGCCTGGCTCGGTGCCTGAGGCACAGCTGCCCGTGTTTGGAAACACTTGGTTGGACGGGTCAGGGGTAGCGCATCAAGTTTCTGTTAACATGTACTCTGGTCTCAACATGATCCACTTCAACATACTGGGGTTAAATTCATTTTCAAGACTGGATTAGCCGGGGATTAAATTTCAGCGCATGACGTCGGTAAACACGAATCTGACGACAGCCAGGGCACAGTACCATGTTATTTTGATCTGCTCGACGTGCGTTATGTCTGCTCGATCCCTCGTTAACTGGTCTCGGTTTTTCACGTGTTCGTTTTACCCATGCATCTCATTCGAATCAAATATTAATCCATGATCTGAAATGATTGCTACAATACAATGACGGACAATAGGCCCACCGGACCGATATAAGGCCTAGTCATGAACACATGAAGACCGACCAGTCGGGAGTAGAAATGATGTCTTGGACATCAAGGGCTACAGCCGCAAAATAGCCAACCGGCAGATGCGCTGTTTTGGCTAACTAGGGCCATATTCATAGGGCAAGGTGAAATGACACCGATGGCACGACACGATGACACCAGCTTTTTCGCCCACTTGCCGTTCACATCAAGCCTCCTGTCGATGCTCCCGCGTTATTCTCAGGCACGTGTTGTGTTGGGGAGGCCCATCGTGCACTAGAGAAAACCCGGCCCTGGTCAAATTCGGAATCTTCACGCTGTTGCCTAACTTGACTGCCCGTAAGAGACAGATCCATCCCGCCCCATCGGGCCATCATACAGAGGCATAGCCAGCGTTTTAAGAGCTAGTACAAAACTGGTGAGGTAGCACTGGTAATGGGTGACAACGTCTTTGAATAAAGCTACAACAGCGATGTGTGTGGCTTGTTTCTGAACGCTGACCTGCTGTTTCTATATTTACGGATTTACCATGATTGAAGATGCAAAGGGAGGCACCAAAGATCCCCCGGACCCGTCCCCTAGCTACGCCACTGCGTAGCACACGTGCTAAGCATCACGACAGCAGTCATATGTATATCCTTGATCAACAGACGCCGCACTAAGTCTTGCCCGATCAACTGCAACTCTTGTACCCGTGACGTCATACATATAGCCTAAACAGGCATCAAGACAGTTTCATACAGTGCGGTGGCAATGAATTTGCACGGCAATTTACATTTGGAATGAGCGGACAGTGGCATATTCAGGAGGGTACGGGGGCACGCCCCCCTTCAGTTTTTTCATGTATCTGTATGAATGAGAATACATGTCGACAGTTAAAAATTCCACGTCGGCATGCAGAAATAAACAGATCGAGAACATACGATGTTGTACGCCATGCAACAAACTTCGCGCGCCTGCGGCGCGGTAACCTAAGTTTTCCGTGGGAAAATCTGAGTTGTGCTCCCCCTCCCCACTGCCAAATCCTGCATACGTCCGTGCGAACAGCAAACCTTACGTTCATTCATCCTCCATTCATTTCCGTTTCGTTTGAACGGATTCAAGCTAACGCGTCGAGTCAGACTGAAACGGCGCAAAAAACGTAAACGCCAGAAGAAAACCGAACCGCTGATGCAAATCAGCCCGACGGCCACGCCTCAGCGACACAGGGTTCATGTTCACGTCATGAACCCCTCAGAGTTCATATAGTCATCATACGCGTCAAAAGGCCTGCGCATGTCTGCGGAGACGCGCAGTGCTTTGAGTTACCGGGAAATCTTGCCATGGCTCCAGCAGAGAACACCTCAAAGCCATGAAGGCAATATTCTCTTGTGGGTGCTCCGACAGCCCCGATGTTTACTGGGCACCCCGGAAGATTTGTGAATTTAACGCGGGAATTTATAGGGTGGGCGCTCCCAATGATCTGCAGCCCCAACATGATGCATGAATGAACACTAGCAGTCAATTCAAAAAGTTACATTCCTAGTCAAAGCACGGCCCCAACCGTACGCTCATCACAGCCGACGCCACAGCTCACTAACGGGAAGTTCCGGCCCGCCCCCTCTCCGTCGTTAAACGCACCGGCGCAGCCAAAGGGAAGCCCCCTCAGGCCCGCATTTTTGTGAAAACCATTGCACACCGTCTTCCCAGCAAGCGGTTTTCGTATGATTCCAGTTCACACCGAGCTCCCCCCCCCCCCGGGAAAATCCTGGCTGCGCCCCTGGTTGATCTGCTGCTGCCAACGTCAGTCAGCGGCACCACATCATTCCCCGACAGACTACAGCAGCACTGTACTCACCTACAGACGACCGGTCCCTCCGCCCGGCCTCAGACGCCAGCAACACAGCGCTCCCCCAGCTAACGACTGGTCCCCTCTCTTCCCCAGGCCGGTACGGGACGCCAGCCGGCCGGCACGGACCAATGGCCTTGAAGCGGCAGGGAGCAACACGCCGTCGACCCACGCTCCACAACTGACGTAAATCTAGTCCAACCAGATGCTTTTTCTGACATCTAGTGGCAAAAGCTATAATCAGAGTTTATACACTCTACCACTAAGCGTCAGGTACGTCGGTACTCACGCAGATGGGCTGGAGCTGCGCGGCCCGGCGGCCCAGCTCGGTTTGAGCCAGCAGCAGGCGGCGGCGGGACTCGTCCAGAGCTGCCGGCAGCTCGTCCCCGTCCGTGTCGCTGTCTGCCGAGTCGCCGGCGGCGCGTAGCTGCAGCAGAGCAGGAGCCGGGCCGGCAGGGTGAGCGGCAGAGCGGGAGCCGGATCGGCAGGGTGAACGGCAGGACGGCAGCCGGGCCGTCAGGGTGAACGGCAGGACGGGAGCCGGGCCGTCAGGGTGAACGGCAGGACGGGAGCCGGGCCATCAGGGTGAACGACAGAGGCTGAGAGGGTCGTCTGTCGGGTAATGAAATCCGAAATTCAGCTAACTTCGGATTGACTTCGGAAAGAAACTCTAGCACCATGGCGGAGGATTTTCGGGAATTACCTGGGAGATTACGACTAGTTATTCAGACTGATTCTTTCCAGCCATTGTCTGGTGCTAAAATCTGTAGGAAGTGACAGTCTAGACCGTCTTATCCTCCCCCTACATCCCACCGGGTCTGCAGTAATGCGGATGAGCTCCGACAAAAGGAACGCAACCCCTAATTTTTTGGGAATTCCACAGAACGCCTTTTCTATTGCACTGAAAGAAGTGCCGCAAAAAATGTAAGCCACCCTAAACGTACACAGTTTTCATTGGGTTTCTGCCCTGCTTCAGTGAAACGAATATTTTTTATACTATGAGACTCAAGTTTTTTTTTCCCTGCAATAATTCACTTACTCGAATGTTATATGCGCCATCATATCCTGGTCCAGACACCAACTGCAGTTCTGATCTTCGTTTGACGTTCTCGTGATACACGTTTCCAGGAAACCTTTCATCAAATGCGCACTCAACGAAATGACGACTCTGAAGTGTTCCAACAACGTAAGCCCACTGTTCCCGAAAACAGTCAGACACGTGCCTGCCCAGGAGGCAGCCGCTGGTGGGGTCGCAGGCATGAGGGGACCGGCGCTCACCTTCCTGCGGTGTCGGCGCGGCGGCGGCGGCCGGCGCGTGCCGGCCACGCTGCTGACTTGGGACGACGTGCAGTCGGAGTGGGAGTCGATGAAGTTTCGGTAGTCGTCGCAGTCGAGGAAGCGCAGAAGGGCGTCGGGGTCGACGGAGGACTCCGAGCCCAGCTCGGTGATTTCCTTGTACTCCTGCCGGTCAGTGGTCAGGTCATGGGCCAGTCAGAGGTCAGGTCACGAGCCGGAGCAGAGGTCACATCACACTCACGAACGGTGATGGGGCGTTGTTCCACTCGCTGAAGTTTTGCCGTAACGCCAGCTGGTTCAATGTTAGCTTGAACCGATTCATGGTTTGGCATGGCTTGAACTTACATGAGATCGTAATCTCATTGTAGAATGCTGGGCGCCCGATCAGCTTCCGAGTTTTCATCACACTGCGATTCGGTGCTCTGCGGTGCATAACACTAGGTCTGACCAAGGCACATGATATTATTAGCTGGAATCAATAGCCTGAGTTGGTTAAGATCGCGGTCTCTGACGCAGCACCGTCTTACCCGTCCGCCCTGCACCCGTTCCATCCCCCCCCCCCAGCCGAACCTCGCACCCACCTGGTACGGGTCCCACGCCTGCTCTGACACCGAGCTGGTGACGTCACACGTGTCCTCGGAGACGTCACCGGGTGACAGGTCCTCGAGGGTGGCGTCCGTGGCGCAGGAAAGTTGCAAGCCGCTCCGGTCAGCTGCTGTGGGTGTGCCAGCACGGTTAGGCGCGGCCCGCCATCCATAGATCGAGACAGAATTATGTGAAGCTTCACCTGGACGTTTGAAGATTTTCATAGTGACATATTCCAAAGAAGATGCAAAGGTCAAGCCAAAAACAGGATTTTCCATTTGGGTAGAACGTACTTCGCAGACCGTGTACATGCACATTTCGGTGAACACGTGCGCACACACTGACCTTGACCCCAGCCGTGAACGCAGGGGTCTGCAACCTTGCAACCGCCTCCAACTCCACCTGACGGAGACCGAGCACCACGCCGGCGGTGGCGGGTCGGTGACCCCGGAGTTCCGCCCTCACTGCCTGAACTCTGCGCCGCGATTGGTCGGCGAGCCCGGGCCCGCCGACGTCCCGCCCACGTGGGTGGGTCAAGGGCGACGTGACTGGCCGGCTCCAGCTGATGGGTGAAGCCAGACAGGATGGTCGAGCCGCCGGAGCTGCGGAACGTTGAGAAAAGGGTTAGCACTCACGGACAGGTTAGTCGCTGAGATAGAAAACTGTCCGGAACACAGTTCCAATTAAACCACGTAATGTTGTGTTAGTTTGTTACGATATGAAACCAGGGCCGTAACTAGTATTTCCGCCAAGGAGTGGGACTGGACAAACCCCATCAGAACTGAAAACCCCTCAGATTTCGGCCATTTTATTTTCCAGCGCCAGAGCTTATATACTTTTATTTCTGGTTCAAAATAGGCGTTAAGTTTCCAATCCCGGGGTGGGGAATGCTCGCCTTCCCCTTGGCTGCCCCTTCCCTCCTGGGAACATACTTCGCGTGTCGCAAAGACACGCGAAGTATGTTCCCGGTGCAATTCTAGAGCTACGTTTTTCCATTTCATTCATCGGCGTAAGTTCCATATCAATTCAGCAGCCTAATACCAATGACGTAACCAAGGTGGAGAAGGGGCCATACCCCCACTGGATGCCAAGCCCCCCCCCCGACGAACGCCCCAGGGAAAAAGGAAGCGACCTACATTGTCCGAAACACATGATTAAAGCGAAATACGAACATGCAAGCATTAAAGAAGGTTTGCGAACCTAAAAAACGTACTCCGAATGTACAAGAAGGCTCTGTGCGGCATGAAGAGACGTCCGTGCCATGAAGCAGCGTTCAGGAGCCCCTGCTTGCTTGAAGTGGGCTTCATATGATCCGCCTTCCATATGGACCGTCGTTTTACGCCATGACATAATTTTAACTACATGGGCCCCCATCCGTCACAAGGGTTCCCTGATCAAATCGCCCCCCCCCCCCCCGGCGAAATCCTGGCAACGCCCTTGTCTGCTACGGAGTAAGAAGATATCTGTACGCCTCAATAAGTGTTGGCCCGATACTTGGTGACTCATACGACCACTCGACTTCAAGTACATTACGGGTCCAATATTATCTCAGAGGTGACGCAAAGCAGGCACAGATACCTGGAAGGCTCACGCCCATGAGGGGCTTATATCCCGTCTCCGCCGCCTCACGTTATCGGTACCGTTTGCACAGCCCTCCGCCGGCGGCCGCGTGGTGCCAAGCCCCCTCCCCCCCTCCTACAGCGGAGCGAGACACCAGCCGGCTTACCTGGAAGTCGGCGTCTCGGCGGCGGCTGCCTCTGCAGGGGACGAGGAGAAGACGAGCTGACTTGGTGGACTCAGCGCCGGCGGGCCCGGCGAGCTCCGGTCCGGATGGCCTGGTACGCTCTGGTCCAGCTGACCTAGTGGACTCTGGTTCAGCTGGTCTGCTGGACTCGGGGTCTGCGAGGACGCAGGACTCTGGCCTGGCAGCCCCGGCTCGTTGAGGAGGGACGCCTGTAACACCGTCTGGGTGTAAGTCAGCTGATACCGAATATCCGACACAGCGATTCTCACCACCCAAAACGCCAAGATGCATAACCGCATCGGTTGCTCTGCCTACCATATCTTACTCGTAACTGTGTTCGATGAGCACATGAGGCGTCTGGAGTTCCAAACTCGGTGAATTACGGCCTACCCGAGTTGTGAATATGGAAAGAAGTGCAACTAAAAAGATTTTACAACCCGCTGACGAATATTCACGATTTTTTCGTGTCCGCACTTGCAACGAACACGATGCGATCCTCTGCTGGCCTGATAATATTTTCACCTCCAGACCTCGTGACCCTGACGAGGTCGCCGCGTCTGGTCAGCTCCCGCAGGCCCGTCGCCGCACGCTTGCCTGAGTTGGTGCGCTCTCCTGGCAGCCGGTGAGCCGAGGCGAGGCCGGGGCCAGTCGCCGGCACGTGACCACGCTGCAGTCGAGTCCCTCCGACTCGGACGTCGAGTCGCCGCCGGCGTCCGAGTCGCCGCTGGTGCACTCGCCGCTGGCGTCGCAGCTGTGGTCCGTCCCCTGCCGAGCAGCGGCATCGTCAGCGACGCGTGCCGGCCGCCCTCGGCTGGGTCAGGTCCAGCGGCCCCGCCGGGCTCTCAGCCGTCCAGGTCCCACAGTCGGCGGCACGGGTGTAGCCACAGTTCAGAAATTCGGGGGACAAGCTGAATGAAATTTACAAAGAACAGGTAGGGTGGGGGCAAAAATCGTTTTTTTCTGGCGTTGCTAACTACAAACTACGACTAGACTCTCTTGTTAGATTTCAAAGTTTAAGAAATCGCGCCGCCAATGGGAATACCTGCTTCATACCTTATAATAAGCAGGGGACAAATCGCCAATTCTGGAAAACTGCAGGGGACATGTCCCCGCGGAGATTACACCCTGGCGGGCGGCGGGGAGTCCCCCGCGGAGATTACACCCACGGCGGGCGGCGGGGAGTCCCCCGCGGAGATTACACCCACGGCGGGCGGCGGGGAGTCCCCCGCGGAGATTACATCCACGGCGGGCGGCGGGGAGTCCCCCGCGGAGATTACACCCACGGCGGGCGGCGGGGAGTCCCCCGCGGAGATTATACCCACGGCGGGCGGCGGGGAGTCCCCCGCGGAGATTACACCCTGGCGGGCGGCGGGGAGTCCCCCGCGGAGATGACACCCACGGCGGGCGGCGGGGAGTCCCCCGCGGAGATTGCACCCACGGCGGGCGGCGGGGAGTCCCCCGCGGAGATTACCCCCACGGCGGGCGGCGGGGACGGAGCAAACTTCACACAGTGGCGGCCCGGCCCGGAGCCGTCAGTAACGTCGTCTGTAGACCGTGATCGACGATCCGTCCGGCAATACTCGCTCTGAATCGGCACCCCTCGGACACGTCACCGTCCGAAACGCGCTGTTCACTGCGCTGCGGGACAAGGCGTGCCGTGTGGTAACCTTGGCGGCACTGTTAATGTTGGCGCCGCTCCACGCTGTCGCATAATCAGAGGCAACCCTTCTGAGCAGCAGACAGAGACGACCTTTGGCCGCCGGCAGCCGCTACTCGGAGTTCGCACCAGAGCGCGAGACGACCACGGCAGTGCGACCAAAGCGGCGCGACCAAAGCGTGGCGACCGCCGCCGGACGAGCGTTTCGCTGTGTCGACAGGCTAGGTTAGGTCATCAGCAGCGGTGCAACTAGTCTCCTGCGAGGTGGAAAACCACATGAAACGAAGCTTGCACGGCCTGCAGTCTGCAAAACTCGTCCGCGAGGATGACCGCGTTCCATCTCTTCAGCCCAAACACACAGCCACACCCTGTTTGTCTCTGGAGTCCGCAGGACGGGATGGCACCGTTTCCTCCCCAAACAGGCGGTGACCCAGTTGCCGCCCAGATCAAAGTGAGCGCCAATGCTGTCTTAGCATCAGGTAACGGATGACCTCGCACACCCGGCCTCGCGTCATCAGGCTCGTGGCGTGCGCGGGACGCTGCCAGGTCCGGCGTGCTCCAGACGTGGCCGGTTGAGATGGCAGCTGTTGGCTGGCCTCGCTGACAATGCAGCCGTCATTGATCAACGACTCGGCACAAAGGGACGTGCGCGGACCGCACGCGAGAGAGAGCGGCAGCTGCCCGAGGGAGAGCAAGGCGGTGTCAGCGGGGAAACTGACCGTGACGGCCACACGGACGACACTGCTAAGTAATGACGACACCAGATATGTCTGCGCCCGATACCGCTGGGTTGTGTCTATTGCTTGCGGTAAGGTACGCATTGGTTGCAAAACTTCACGTTTAAACTTCACGTTTAACTTCACGTTTAACACGAGTAACCAAAATTTGCACGCCATGCTAAGAACAATTCATTACCACGATATGGGTGAAAAAATGTCGATCAGAGGCAACGGATGAACTCGAGTCAAATACAAATACAGATATAGCTGTTCGCCGTCAAAGCTGGCCCTGCTGCCCGGCTCGAATGGGACGTTTGGCCAGCTCCAGGCGGTTACAGTCCCGGCACCAGAGCAGGCTGCGGTACCACCAGACAGGAAGTCACGTGAGAATGCAGTGATCCGGCGAGAATCAAGGCAACATTTCAGTGGATCCACCTGTTCCCCTACGACCAGCAGGGCTTTGTTCGGCTCTGACAGTAGACCCTTAGATAGCTGCTCTGGTGTATATGGCATGACGTGACGATGCAATGGAGACGTTGCAAGATGCAAAAAACGACAACACCCCTCCCTATAAAACAGCGACAAAATTGCACGGACATTGTTCCTGTTATTAGAATGCAAATGCATAGCGCCATTTCTTCAGAATCATTTCTGCCAAATATTTGTTTACTCATGGCGAGCTGTTTTGCTCCACAGCATTTTGCTGTGAAGCAAACGAGTAATGCGTCAAGTCTGTAGAGGGAGGACCTATCCGGTCGACCCCCGAAATGAGGGAGGATGAACCTTGACCGGCGGTGGGGTGATGTCACTGTTTGCTCCAGCAGATAATGGCTGGTGGCACCAGCACCACTCCCAGCACCCGCTCACGTACCACAGTGGCCTTCAGCGCAGTGGCAGCGGTACCTTTTCGGAATGGTGAGAAGAAATAAAACCGTTGTCAGGCTATTTCTGTTGTTGCCACTCATTCGACGTCTTACGGCTTGAAGCGTTGTTTGATTGGTAATACCACAATTTCTGCTGTTGCCACTCATTCGACCTGTTACGGCTTGAAGCGCTGTGTGATTGGTAATACCACAGGGCTTTCGCTGTGTTGCTACGCTTAACAATTCGCAAAATTATTGTGCATCACCTTTCATTGCTTCAACCGGATTTTTGTTTAGATTTCACCCTCTCATTCGCGATTATACGAACTGTTAAATATCAGTCCGTTCCAGCAATACACAGTTTACATGTTGCCGCAGGCCACATTGTTCAGGAGAAATCTGCGGAATACCGCTGTGTGTGACAACATTTTGGAGTGAACGCCGCCTATAGCAAAACCGTGAAGATGCAGCGGCTCGTGAATAACAACAAACAATCGAGGTAATTTGTTTATCACGCCTGCTTACCACAGTCTCCGCTCCCAAACACATAGCAAATCACTCGGATAAAAAATTGCTGCGGGGGCTGGGAGGCCTCCACCAGTTGCCCTCGTCAGGCATACAAGCTCGTGATACGTCCAGCGTGACTGGACAAACAATGGCCGCGGAGGAGGGGGCTGAGAGCGAACGGCCGACCAACCGCCAGCGAGCCAGACGTGTCGTCACATGAACTGGGCCCGTTTGAAAATCAACTGAAGCTTTGATCCGGACCAGTCTGTTGCAGAGCTGCCTCGAAAGGAACTCAAAGCCTTCCAAAACCGAAACCAATGCTCCACGATTGATTGGAGGCGCATCAAAGGGACATCGAAGGGGGATCAAATGCCCATCGACCAACGATTTCCACAATGCGTTCAACACTGTAGTCGGTTCTTTTTTCCTTGTTCAGGTGGTTTTGATCAAGGAATCTATTTCGGCACCACAAGGAAAACTTGCTCTGAATACTGATTTCGTCGCTATTTTCACACAACGTTTCTCATGAAACATAAATGACAGGTTTCCGACAACGCGTCCAACGCTTTTAAGACGTCCAAACTGGTTAAGTTAATGCAAACGTGGGCCAGACACTGCCGACAACGTTAAAAGCAGCCTGAAACAAAGCAGATCACAAATCGCACGCATTTCATGCTTCTAGTGAAAAGCTGGCAAAGCACCGCTGTTGCATTATTGTCTCGTAAATCCGTTTCGTAAACCGGCTCTCCGTCCGCCTCTGGGCGTGGTCCCGTCGGCGACCGGCTCGGCCGCACACAGCCGGACAAACCGGTCCTGGACGGGCCGGGCGGCCGCTTCCAGGCCGCCACGGCGTATACGGCAGTAGCTGTCCATAACGCAGGCCGTCGGCCGTCTGACCCGGCTCCCGTCCAGTCGGTCCAGGCCGGCGGCCGTCAGCGTCGGCCCCCTGATTGGCCATTTAGCGCCGACGCCGGCCGCCGCGTCCCGCCCACGCTAACGGCGCGTCGACGCCGCCCCTCCCCCTCCGGCCCCGCTGCTGCCGCCGACGGCGTCCTGTCAGACGGGAGGGGGGGGGGTCAACGGCAGCTCATGGTCTTCAGCACGTGTTCGCCGCCCGGCGGGGAGGGCACGGCGTCGACGTACGTGACGGGATGGTGAATGGTCGTGGCGGTATGTGAGAGCCAGACCGTCCAGCGCGGACCGGCGTGAAACGGAAGCCTAGTTCACGCCGGCGAGATGCAGGAACGGCGTGTTGCGCGACAAACGGCGTACGGAGCCGCAGGCCCCGCGCAGATGCAGATGCGCAGACGAAACGCAGGAGGGCGCAGCGTTGGTGCTATGGCGTGAGGGCAGTTAGCCGAGATAACAGATGACGTGTGGGGCCCATAACTGTCAACTAACGAGCGGGCTGTTGGCTGCCGTGGTGAGCCGAAGGAATTCAGTCCCTCTGCGTATTATCAGGTAAAATCCGAAAACTTCTGTGATCACAAACTCATACGAGAGCCAGCAAGGGACCAGGCTTCATTTTCATGAAGGCGTCGTGACGTGAAGTCGTGTTAGTGAGCCAAATGTGGCAGAGCCAGGCCGTGCCGAGAGTCGGTTTTGGATCACCGACAAAACAAATGCCTGCTGGTCGGTGACACAGCATTGATGGCTGCGGACCAATGATGGTGAAATACGGGAAGTCGGCCGACTTATATATATATATATATATATATATATATATATATATATATATATATATATATATACACATATATATATATATATATAAATACGGCAGTCGACAACAGATTCCGACATGGACTGTAGGGTGTAGGTTATCTGCTGCCGACTGTCGGTTGTAGGGTTTAGGTGATGACGTAGGCTGCAAGGTGTCGGTTATCTGCTGCCGACTGTGGGTTGTAAGGTTTAGGTGATGACGTGGGCTGCAGGGTGTCGGTTATCTGTTGCCGACTGTGGGTTGTAGGGCGCCAGTAATGTCCTCCAGACTGTGCGGCATAGGGTGCTGGCAATGTGCTACAGACTGTGGACTGTAGGATACTGGTAATGCGCTGCAGACTTGGACTGTAGGGTGACGATTGTCTACTGCAGACTGCACTGCAGTCTGCGTACTGCAGGGTGCCGGTTATGTGTCGCAGACTGTGGACTCTAGGACACCGGTTTTGCACTGCAGACTGTGCGAAGACTGCAGACTGCAGACTGTGTGCAGACTGCGTATTGCAGACTGTGTGCAGATCGTGGACTACATGATGCCGGCAGAACACCGCCGCGTGCCGGCCTGCCGAGTCGGCCGCAGCTATCAGGCGCTGATTCCGGCGGAGCTTCGCCAGACCGCCGGCATTCGGTCCCGATCAGAGCCGGGTAAACAGGGCGCAGACCGACGCCGCGTCCGGCCGGCCGGCCGGCCCGCGGCAGACCGGTCGGACTGCAGGGGCCCCGTGCATACCGCCGACCGGCGGTCACGGCACTGTCTGAACTGTGTGAGGACCCGGGCCGGGGGCAGGGCAGGACGACCAAGGCCGGGTCAGGACAAGCTGACGGCGAGCTCAACATGGGGAGGTCTGCATGGCACCGAGAAGGGGAGAATGGCAGGATCGGAGCTGAATCTTTAGCTAGGTAGACAGTTTTAAGTCATGCTGCAGGTTGCAAAGTGCTGCGACGTACGCCGTGAAGGGCATGGAATCAAGGCCTCCAGAACCTGCAGCCACAGTGCGACGTCAAAGAAAACGACATGCCACATCCGTCAACTTTTGCGGATTTAGCAGCACACCTTCAGGAGCCGCCTGGCACGATGCGTCTCAGACATATCGATGTGCCCCATCTTTTGACACGGGCTCCGGGTTTACGTACAGCAGTCGTTATTGAACAAACACTCCCGAGTTCCCCCTGCCCGAGTGGTGACGGTCAGTGACGCCACCACAGACGGACAGGGCAGACATGCAATGACGCGGAATCCGAGCGTCGGTCGGCGGCCGTTCCTCTGTTGCTGTCTGTGGACTGGGCAATGGCAGTACGAGGAGCAGGCCGCGGCCGCCGCTAGACCCTAGCCGCTCAGCACGTGTGCCAGAGCTCTCTAAGTCCTCAACTGGAGTCCTGTTCAAAACCGATACAGATCAACACACAGTAGCATGGAGTCTTCATAACGGAAGGCACAGCGGTGCCCGGCTGTGGGATGCAGGACGCGGAGCGCAAGTCTGAGTTCAATAGACGTTTGATTGCACATTTGCGGTCACGGCAAGGCGAAAGTCCGTGGGACCTCTTGCCATCAAGCCAACGTGGCCAACACCGCCATCCAGCAGGGGAGTGCAGGCAATGAACGTTCACAGATAAACGGCATATGGCACGACGTCCACCGTCCAGCGCAAAGTAGAACGCGTCGCCGAGCGGACAGCCATATCAATCAGCAGCGAGCGTGGGATGGCCGCCAAAATTTCGCACGCGGAACAGGCACGTGGACCGGGCGCCAAACGCCTAGCAGCGGCCCGGCGGCGGCGGCCGGCGCGGCCGCAGCGCGCGCACATGTGCCAGATGGGCCGAAGGCCACATCTGCGGCGTGACTCACGCGGCGTGTTTATGTAGAGCGCCATGGAGTCGGCGAGGGGTCGCTGCACGGTGGCGGTCGACGGCCGACGGCAGCGGAGACCCGCCGTAGGGGCCGCCGCGGGGAGCAGCGGGACATCGCTCCTCAGGAGCAGAACAGGAGCGCCCAGAGCAGCGGGGTACGGGTCGCTCCCCAGGAGTGGAACAGGAGCGCCCAGGAGTTCGCGGCCGTTGGGCTCTTGCAATGAACACCAAGAGCTACTCCGGGAAGAGGCCACGATCCGAAGCGACCCTCAAGCACATGGTGAAAGGAACCGACAACAACGGAGTTTCCTCAACACAGCCGATGTTCATGAAAAAGAGGGTGTCTTTGATGACAAATCAGCGCCGTCCCTTCATAATATCACGAGGATTAGAGAGGAACTAATTCATGAAGCTCCAGAAACCATGAGCTGCTGTTCAGACGGCGGTCAGCGGTCGGCCGTCTGCCCTGTCCGCTCCGTCCCCCGGCGGTCGCCTCCTCCCTGGCCGGCGGCGGTCCGCGGGCTCGCGCTGCAGCCCCGCCCGAGGCGACGCCGCGGAGTATTTCGGCCCGGCCGCGGCGCGGTCAGGTTGCAGCGGCTGCAGCGCTGGCCGGCTGCCAGCGGCCGCGATAGTGCGGAGCGCGGCCGACGCCGGACGCCGGAAGCGCCTACTACGCGTCCCCCCCCCCCGCCATACACACACACATGTGGCCGCGGCTGCTGAAGACAGGACGGACGGCTGCAGCGAGTGGGCCTGTCTGCCGGCAGGCGGCGCTCAGTGCGCCGCCCGGCCCGCCTGCGGAGTCGGCAGCCGCCGGACCTGCCGGCGACCTGCGGGTCAGCACGGTGACTGGCGGATCCGGCGCCGTGAGCTGGCACTGAACAGCGTGCGAGCCGGACTGCGGGCGTCACGCGTGCAGGCACGCCGGTAGACTTTGACGTCCACTTGCCCCAGTTATCGCCCCGTGATCGGCATGGCGGAAGTAACTTGGCGGGAGGGCAGATGCAGTGCCAGCTGATGGGGGAGCTAACGCGTCGGACCTCAGGTCTGTCAGGAGACATATAGCACACAGTGCTGGCCGAACTCCGGTTCGAGACGCCGCCTGACCAAGTTCTATTTCCAGAAGAAATTTGCTCTCGTTCGACAGCGCACTGAGATTGTAGGCAGCATGGAAAAAACATACTGTGTACGGACAAACCATACATATAGAAATCTTACAAAGCGGCTCTTCCGCGGCAACACAGTAAAAGAGTACTAGTCCACCAAACGAAACATCGCAAGTTCGGGTATCGATGCCCCAAATCATTGATGGTTTGTGGCGAGCGTTTGTCTGGAACCGTACAACCAACGCCAAACGGCTTTCTTATGATTCATTAACACGTGTGCTGGTGCCCCTCTGAGAGTTATAGTATCCAGTAGCGCCTATTTTGCCTCTTCCCCTCTGCCTTCTGACCTATATGACCAATTCCAATGAAATTTTTTGCGTAGGAAGTTTGCGTAGCAACACTACATCCCTCAGAAGCTAAATGATGTAGGTTTAGGTCACCTCATCAACGTCAAACGAGGTCAAATGTCGAATAAGTAGCACCTTTTCTCTCTCCATATTTACTGAGCCGATCGCAAACCAATCTTGTGGAATCTTAGTCCGTACGATGAAATTACACTCTTCAAAGAGAGGCTGACCTACGCCTGGTCAGTGAAGGCCAGCCTAATCAAATGTTTGAAAATGATGCATTTTGTCAAAATGGAGCATAACGCAACCGGACACATTCCAAGTAGGTAGGACAAACGTCATGTGTCCGAAGGCCAAGTGACGTCTTAGGTCGTCTGAGGTTATCCGGCGTCATTCATCTGATTTATTCATCCGGCGTCATTCATCTCTGGTTATCAGGCTCAACAAAATGTATGGTTACGGAATACAGTTGAGACTATTGGGTAGATTCGGAGAAAAAGAGTGTTGCATCTTCCATAACTGACGTTGGGTGACCTCAGCTGGCGTGATCTAGTTCGCCTATTTTATGAGGCACCTTCATCCATCATGCATCATTCATTCCTTCAGTCATTCATTCATTCAACATCGGATACCTTCATTCATTCATTCATTCATTCATCATACCTTCATTCAAAGTGTCACCAGTAAATTCCCGCTTGAATCCTTTACAGAATTCCACATTTATAATGTCTGACCTCGGTTGACCTCGATTTATCTGACCTAGGTCGCTTGTGCTGTGGGGTAAATACATTCATCTTGTAGACTAACTTCTCATTATGTTGCCATGAGACTGGACGAGAAGTCTGCGGGACAAACAATGTTTTACGTCCATCATTTGATTTTGACTGTCCTCAGTTGACCTGACCCGGGCTACCTGTCCCTTTGGATTGCAAATTTATCACGTATACGTAACTCCCCAAAAGTTTTGTGGCTGGCTTCTCAGTACCAATAGCTCAATACACGGCACAGTGCCCGTCCCACGGCCAATACGGTTACGCCCTTTCGAGGTCGACGAAAGATCGGCCGCCAGACCGGCTTCCCGACTTTGCCGGACCGCAATGAAAGTCACCAACCGATTTCAAAATGCTGAAGGCCAAAAGGTGCTCTAGGAGTTCAGCAGATAGTAGCAGAATTTCAGCGCTCACATGTTACAAACGTGAAATTTATGAGCGAAAGACGTCAGGGCTGGACAATGTCTGCCCCACCCCCTACACGTGCAAACAAAACCTGCGCACTGAACGAGGACAATAACTCGAACGATCCGGCCGCAGCAAATAACCTTGATTTGCGCTACATTGGACCGGTTCGGAATGCAAGAGCTCTCTGATACGTTACTGCAATACCCCTAACAATTCGTGAACTTTTGTTCCAGCATATATCCAACTTTCTTCGTCAAGGATGATGCATGCGTCGCATGTTTTGCTGTCCAACAAGGAATGTTTTTTTACGCCTTGCCTTTTTCCACGTGCAACCGGTGAATCGATCAAACCCCAGCTCAGCTGACGCCGTTGTGACGGCCGAGACGGGCGGCCGGCGGACTGACGTCGTGCCCACTCAGTGGAACCCGGACCGCTGGATCACCACACATGACTGGCCTGGCTGGCTCGGTGCGAGGAACAAGAGCGTGACTGACCGCTTGGACCGAGTTGTTGGCTCGGTGTGGGGAGCAGGGGCGTGACTGACCGGCTGGACTGAGCTGCTGGTTCGGTACGGGGAACAGGGACGTGACTGACCGGCTAGGCTCTGCTGAGAACCCTCGGCCTCCCGAAATGAGTCAGGCGTCTGGGCCATGCAGGGCTTTGTAAAACCAGCTGAATCACGACCCGGCTCGCAGCGTTCAGAAGCCGCGGCGGGGGTGAATCAGTCGTCTGCCGCCGGGCATGGTCCGTCGTCTTTTGTCCGAACCGGCTCACCTTGACAACCCAGTCCGTATTTACACAGCTCACAGTTCAACCATCACAACGTCCCGTTAAAATGTGCAATCGCTTCAAACCATCCTATCCCCGTTCTCATCATCGACAAATGAGCAGGTGTCCTTCGTGATATCTAACGAAGCCATGAAGAAGCCGATCGGCCAAATTCACCACCAGGAGTCCGTATCTGATTGACAGTATTTACACGACCAGCCGATGCGCCTGTCCTGCATGATGGGGGCCTGTCCACATGAACGGTAGTGGCATTGTTTGGACCACCATTAGACCAGTTGAACACTTCTAAGGTATGGGATTAAGGGAGGCGATTTTTGGCTTCTCTGTTTACGTCTGGTTTCTGGGAACGCGGCCTGGATATTACGGGACAGGGAGAAAACGGGAGCTGCTAAAGTGGCTGCAGCCGTCCGACGCCGACGTACCTGTCCGTCCCGGTCGGCCGCCGGCAGGTCCACCGCCCGCCGGCCGCGGCGCCGCCGCAGCCACTCGCTGACCCGGCCCCGACCGGCTTCCTGCGCGCCCTCCCAGACCACCCGTTCGGCCTGCGCCACCAGCCGCCGGATCTCGGCGTCAGCGGCGTCAGCGGCCGGCGGCGACGTCATCCCGCTCGGCCGTCGCTGGCGCGGCCGGCTCCGGAAGGACGCCAGACGGCCGGTCACGGTCACCGCAGCCGGGCGCTGACCGCTCACCGGCCGCCGGCGGCCGCGCGGCCCGGCATCATCCCCCGCCGCGGGTCACACGACGTCCGTCACACCACGCGACCGCGCCTCCGCCGCCGCAGCCGCCGCTGGCACGACTGGCGCGCCGCCAGCCGCGACCGTCCGCCATCTGGCGGCGACACGGCGTCACCATGGCAACCGGCGGCGGCGCGGCGGTCGTCGCCGGCGACGGGCCGGCGGCGGTGGGCGCTGCCGGCTGCTGGCCAGTCAGCGAGGGCCTTGCGGGAGGCGCTTTAGTCGCCGGTCGAACCCCCCCCCCCTTCCATGGCAGGATCCTTGTCCAGCAGCCGGAGTAGCCTGGCCTGTCTCCGGCGAATCGTGCTACAGGGGACATGTCCCTCCAGTCAACCGTGCTCCTGGGGACATGCCTTCTGACCACTGGCGGGTCCAGGGGCCATCTCGGCCATGACCCCCTCAAACGGCCATTTGCCCTCCAAAAGTGGCTGTTACTACACAGTGTTAGCATCTTCCACCACCCACTCCCCCCCCCCAACCCGTCGCTTACGAGCTAACCTACTACCCATGCCCAGCAAAGTCCGGTTCCCCCAAAACCGAGTCACTGGGTCCGCCCCTTCCTCTGACGAACAGGGCTGTAAGGACATGTCCCTTCGGCCAACGGTTCCACAGGGGGACATGCTCCTTTGGCCAATAGTGTGGAGGTACATATCAGAAATGACTCAGCGAACATCTAGTTTGGGGCGGGTGAGACAGCTGGACCTCAATGTATTTTAGACATTTCTTTCCGTGAGAGATGTTTCAGTTTCTGAAACAGATCTCAGAACTGAGACCTGCCCTGAAAACCACAGATCGTTGTCTCGGGAAAAACTAAAAACAGGACTGTGTTAGAAGTATACACCTGGGATAAGCGGAGCATGCGCTCAGGCGCCGGACGTGAGTCCGTGTGGTCAGCAACAAGGGCGCAGTCAGGATCTTCTTAAAGGGGGGGGAGCTCAGTGTGGGCTGAAATCATACGAAAACTGCCTGTCGGAAAGACGATATGTAATGGTTTTCACAAAAACGCGGGCTTAAGTGGGTCCGGACCTCCCGTCCCCTCCCCTTTGGCTGCGCCTGTGGTCACCAATGGTGGTCATCAATGTGTGATCATAATCGCTGCTGGAGTGTTTCATCATCCTTCAGATCTCTGGAATCATTCAGCCTGCACCGGCATCCCGCTCTGGCGAAGGACCTTGCATCATGAGACCGACTACCCGTGGCCTTCACTTCCGCCGGCATGTCCTGGCTGCATCCGGCTACCGAGTATCTGAGAACTGCGAGCACGGTTCTGGAAACTTCCGGGCCATAGAAATGGTAGACGCATTTTCACTTTCCGTGACAAGAAGGAATCTGCGTTTCATGATGCGTAGCTGATGGCATACACAGGTTCTTTAAATAAATTGTTTCGTTGCCCAAACCCGCTCTGGTTGCCAAGTGACTGAGATTTCAGGCCCCATATTTGCAAACGATGTCAGCTAAAAAAAACACACATCAGTCCATAATCCAAGAGAATGATCCAACTGCAAACTTGTTTTGAACTGCGATAGCTTAAGTGTGGTGTTTAACCCTATTCCCGGAGGGCTAGACGATATGATCGATTCCCGGCAGGGAGGAGGGATTCGGGCCCCCCCCCCTGAGGTCTCGAGAACTACACATCCGATTTCATTGTAACAAACGGCAATCGATTTACCATGACATACACTACATTTTTATAAAAATAAATGTTCAAAATTTTGAAAGTGGTGGATACAGGGGGCAAAAATGACAAAATTAGAGGTATTTTCGGACGTCTTATAATCCGTGGTTTATGAACCGATTTCGATTAAACTGGCATGAATCGAGAGATTATGGATGTGGGCGTTCACAGGGTTTCAAAAATAGGAGGATAGTTTTTCAACAACTGAATGAACAAAAAGGACAAAAACGTTTGTTGGCTTCTGTTAGTCATGTTATGCCAAAGAAGTACAAATCACATTACAATGTTTGTATAATGCTAGCAAAGGCGGTGCCAGGGCCATGAAAAAGGGGAACTGTCATGGTCACATGTTCTTCAGATCAACTCGTGACCTTTGACCTTCATTGACCTCCAGTGACCTTGGAGTCACTTGGAATGGTCTCATGTGCATTTAATTTATCCGTAAACGTTTTCAATCATTTCAGTTCACTCTATTTAAAAAAAAATCATTTTACGGCTATTTTGATATAGGGTAAGAGCACTGACATTTTAGATCATAGCTCTGTGACCCGACCAGATATCAAGCTGAAACTTGATAAACTAGTAGAGGGCACCATTATACGTCATATATATTCTGGATTTGGGATTTGAAAGAATAGCGCCGAAATTATTGCTATAAAACCAAAGCTTGAATTTGGACCTTGACCTGACCTTGTCAAGTGACCTGTCATAAACAAAATTGTATCTGCACGTTGCCCAACCATTTTGCTATACATCCATACAAAGTTTTAAGTTTTATCTTAAAAACGCTGTTTTTGGCAGACATTTTCCTTTTACCCTCAACATGGCCAAAACTGGCCTGAGGTGCCTCTCAAAAACGTTGCTTGGCCCTGCCCCTGAGCAAAGCAGAATTTTGAAAATTTGTCACGGCACCTAGAAATAATAGCTAGGAAAAGTCACCAAGTTTCGTGAGGCTGCGTCAAAAAGCCTCGAATTGGTAAGCAAAAAACCCGAGGGGGGGCGGATTCAGCCCCCCTGCCGGCAATAGGGTTAATGTAAGAAGCCGATTCGCAGCATGCATTGCATCTCAGAGCACTCCGCTCGCGAAAGTTCAAAATGATCTCCCGCCATTGCCCGTCCGTCTTATTCAGCCGCAAGGGCGTGACCAAGGAGCACAGAAGGGCTAGGATCTTTCTCTAGTGGTTGAAAATTTTGACACCTTTTTGCGCACCAAAATGGAAATAAGTCAAAATTTCCAGAATTCGAAAATAAAGCGGCCTTATTGGTTTTGCACTGGCCGCCTCCTTGGCGAAATTCCGCCCACGCCCCTGTTCACCCGTGTCTTATTTACAGCTGTTATGTGACGTCACGAGCGGGTGTAGGTCAACGAACTTTTACATCCATTGGCCTGCTCTTACCCGAATGGCGTCATATGGACGGTTGACTACAGAATACACTTTTGATTCATTACATTTTGTGAAACTCCTGTATTTTTTAAAGAACTGGATAATTCAGATCGTCATCATTTTCCAGATCAATCAATTATATTTATGAGCAGCTGACCAAAATGGTGTATTCCCTTGCAACACGCAATGTTAAACCGTGGTCTTATCCATATGTCTAAAAAGCGGTTAAATATTGAAAATATCCGCCCTTTGACTTGCCAACTTTCGTGAAGTCGCAGTACAGAGCATTCAAAGAAAGTAATGTCCTATGGTTTCAGTCTAAGTCTAAAATTTCATGGCACGAAGCGACGACATGCTCACTAACAATGTTCACTCGACGCTCGCTTGTCACAGCCAGGGTTACAATGGACAGGGCCGAAGTCCATGTACAGCCCTGGCCCTGGACCCCCGTAGTAAAACATTGGCTGCTGTTGGTCGCTACGCAGACCAGAACAGCGCCCGGTGTCCGGTAAGGCAAAAGAAAGCGGCGAATCCACCCCACCGCTTAAAAAAGTAAACAAAGATGATTGAAGGTCCTGGTTTGTTCCGCCACCCACAGACGACGCGTAAAATCGTCGCGATGTGGTGGCTCGATCAGCTCACTGATGCCGCATGTCATGGGCAGACATCATCGTTCACAGTAGTGCATGAAGGCAGCGCGTGGTGTATGTATCACTTTATGCGTGCGTTTTTGAAGGCTAATTTCAAGAAAGAAAAAGTAGTGATCAGGCATGTCGGACTGATGTGCTTTGAGTAAGTCTATTAACATCCCGCGAGGATTCAGACTCCCCGGCGCTGACGGCTGGCGGTGTGTCCACGGCGCGGCCATTCCAGTCTAATCAATACGTCCGGGTCAAAGTCGGCGGCAGGCAGGTAACCCCGCTGCCCCAGAACCAACTATCGATCCGCCCGCTGGCGGCCAACCACGGCGTGGACACGTTATCAATACATGGCTGCTCATCAGGCCCAGACCTGGCCGCGTCTTCAACGCTTGGCTACCTACACGACCTGTACATGGGCATTGATGATATCTCCAGATCAGCGCCGCATAAGCAGTCCCTTATTGATAATACGCCCATGTTCAGACCGATATGCTGTGTTATTTGGCCCAGACAGAGACAGGTCATCAATACATGACCGCCGACTGGGTCTGAGCCTGATAATGCGGCCAATACGCGACTGTTTAATAAACAGTAGCGCACTCACGACGTGCCCAGGTCGAGGCCATGCGATTAAGCATGCGCTGGTGACGCGTCAAGGCCCAGGTCATGCAAGCAGTGCTTATGAGGCCTAACCTAGGCCCATTACCAATGCGGTCTAAGCCGTAGACTCCCTTTACGGCTTAGATATGGACATGCCATTAATTTATGATTTCTCTTTTCTTGTAAGCTTAGGCTCGTCATCGATACATCACCGCATGTCCGAGCCTTGGATGCCAGTTCACCCAACATTGGCCGCAGGCCTCATGAGGACCATACGTGCGTGAGGCGCAGCCACTGCAGTAACGGCGGTGCCGTAGCACCCAGGCAGCCTCTCACGGCTGGAACTGCCTGGAACTAACGCAACTGGTCACCCACAGTCAGCCCATTCTGCAGCAAAACGCAGACGGGTAGTTGAATGCCTCGCTTTTCCCTTCTCCGGATGCGGGATAACGGTGTGCATTTGTCCGTGCATTGTCCAGGCAGCGAGACGAATACGAATACTGATTCTTCTTTTTTGGGCCCGAACGTGTTGAAGTAGGTGGCGTTGACGTCAGCGCCTAGGCTGAGCCGAGCTTGTTGCTGGACATGACCCCATCGCCTAAGAGTTCCCAAATATGGAGTAATTTTGTCCCAGGCGCTTAACCAGACGGATCTGAAAGATCTTTATCGTGTCGTGCATCTCCACTACGCGTCGCCCGTGTTTGGCTGACCATTGCGGTCTCGGTTTTGGCCACAGGCCACTGTTTATAAAAAGAGGCCACTTTTTATAAAAGGAGCGCAAAATCAATTGAACTGGAAGCCACGATATGTTGTTCTCGTGTGATTTCGGGATCATAGGCACATTTTATGCCGTTAAAGATTTGAACTTATGATAAGTTCCTTTTTGCGGGAAAGAGGAATCATGGACGGGATCTTGAAATTTGTTCTATACCACCGAAGGCAGGACATTGTTCTGTGATGGAATGCGTTTCAAAAGTCTAGCTGGGTTTTTACAGTCTCGACGACGTCCTCCATCACATTCCGTCGGTTTAATTAGATTCCGACGCCTACGGATATCTTTAGCGGACCGCAGTGTGCCGTTCAATGCCGAGTAGCGGCCGGAAGTCCTGCCGGCCGGCAGCTACGGTCACGCATGATCAGTCATCTGGTCAGACACGGGCAGTCGTCTGGTCAGAAACGGACAGTTGTCTGGTCAGTCACTGTCAGTTGTTTGGTCAGACACGGTAGTTGTCTGGTCCGATACGACCAGTCGTTTGGTCAGACACTGTCGGTTGTCTGGTCAGACACGACCAGTTCTCTGGCAGACACAAGCAATCGCTGACTGCAAGATTGCCATTCGCCACTCACAGCCGCCTCGAGCTCTGCCCAGTCGTCTGTTTCAGTCATATGACCTTGATCGGACGTCGCCACTGTGAGGAAGAGCAGAAGCACGACCACGAACAGAGCCGATTCGGATGGACGACTAGCGCGAGTGCGATATTCTCACGCCCGGGACGTATGATATTCCCACGCCCGGGGCGTATGGTATTCTCACGCTCCGGTTCGCTCACACGCGGCTGGCGCGCCGTTCTGGAGCGCTACACCGACGTTCGTTTCCACCGCTCGTCCTTGGATTTCTTTTATTTCGCGAAGGAAGGCGAGATGGCAGCTGTGTTGTGTTTGTTGGCGCAGCCTACAGTTGACAGATGGTTCTGAAACCACTCAGCGCCAGGCAGGGCTTAGTTATGATTTTTCTGGGCTGGGACCGAATGAAAACCATGTATAGTATGTTCAGTAGGCCGGCTCTTTTGCCGGCGATTTTCCTCTCCTCGCTGCCTTTTATTTCTCCTTCAATGGAAGCCGGACTCACTGGCCCGTGGATGTGCCCTTGGCTCCAGGTACAGCTGGTCACTTGCGCCCACTCTGGGCGAGCTAATCCGCGCAGCTCGAACCACGAGGAAACATGGCTCTAGCACTCACATCGAATGGAAAGTCAAGCAAGTCATGCTGAGCGGCCACGTGTTGCGACAGCATGATCTGTATTTTTGTTGGGCTAGGTGACCTTTCCTCATACTTGTGCTTGACTGATCGCGTCTCGCCTATCAGTCTCTCTCATTGCCAACACTCAAGCCCGAGATTATCATTTCAATGTGGGCATGTATTTGCAAAATGGAGCTTATGCACGTTCTGAAGATCGATATTCGGCGTCCTAACGTACAGAGTGTGTATTTGCTTTGTTCTTGACGTACTGCCGCTCAGGAGGTCGCATTGGGCAGAAGCGTCGCGTCACTTGGTCGTCGAGCCACATCATTCATCACGGGAACTAAACACGTGCCGCGTCCCTGGCCTGGGGTCAGGACCCTGGATGCCGCGGCACCAGAGAATGAGAGTAGGGGAAGGGGGGTTGGAGGCAAAGACATTCCTACCCAAGCTAATAGTAAATGTTGAAAAGTAGGGGTTCACGATCCTCTGCCCCGTCCCGTTCCTACGCTCATGTCCTAAGGAGCACAGTAGTTCAGTGACCATATCAGGGGTCCAGTCCCTGTCTCCTCTGGAGAACACCAGAGCTGTGACCGGGGCAGGAGTTCAGTTTCCCGTCGCTTAGAAGAGCGACGAGGAGAACAGGGGGGAACAGTGAGGTGTAGAGTAGGGTGGATCGAAAATACATTTTTTGTCGCAAAACAACTTCTTAGGGGTCAAAACGCGTGCGCGTGGATCTGAAAACACGGAAAATGAGGAGTAAAAAAATATTAAAAATATTCTAGAAAGGGCGCACGAAGCGTCTTTGAAGTGAGTTTCGCCGTCCCCGAGCATTAAAGTCTCTATTGGTTTAGCATTACGCATAGCAAGATAGCACCTCGGTCACCATCCACCGTAGCTGTGCGTAGCTTTGCGGGCCTTTTAGTGTCTGTAGTTTACGGATAGGTGATGAGCATGGATCTGAGCAAATACCAGGGGACTGCCAGGTAAAATAAAGTGGTAGACAGACAGTAGCCCTTACGAGCTAAGACCGCGCACCAGTGAGCCTCACGACGTGCGATAGATGCGGACTACAGAGTCCGAGTCGAATTCGTGGGCTTCCCACACATATCGTTGCTCATGCTGCTCATCTCTGAGGACGCTCTTGGAAACCTTGATCGGTGCCGGTAAACGATACCTCGCAGCGAAGCGCTTTGTTGTCATCAGAGAGCGGTCGAGTCAGACAGACACGTCAGAAGAGTAGCGCGCTGGTCCCTGGACTGTGACGTGGTGACCAGAGATTTAGTACTCGGGTGTGTTCCGTCAGCATTCGGATCGCAGGGGGTGACATTCTGTGACATTCTGTGACAGTGACATTCTGAACTGAGCTAAAATGAGTAATCCAGGACCATCAACAAGACAGAGAACGAAACACCCTCTGCTGCAAACAGGCCCGGACGCTCTTCCCATAAACCGGCTACCGTGGAAAAGACAAGTGTATGCCTTTTACGTGAAGACACGGAGTGAAAGGACAACGCCTTCTGGAAAGAAGCGGACAAAACGAGAAATAGCAAAAGCAGTCAAGGACGCCATACTAGACATCTGGGACAGAGCCAGTCTTATTACGTGGATACCAGTGGACGACGGAGAGGCGTCCCAAATAGGTGACACGTCGGCTAAGACCGAGAGAGAGATGTTAAATGTTATTTCGGGGAACAGGATAACTCAGAACGTAGAAAGACTGGCCATAACGGGGAGAACCTCATGAAATGGTCAATTTCATGAGGACGGGGCGAGGGTCGAAAGTTCGTGAATATGCAGCGAGAGTACGATGGCTTATTTGGCATCATGTGGTGCCGATGCGATCTTGCTGATGTCCCCTGTGGCACGTGCCCAGCTTCTAAAAGGGTGCAAGCTCAAGAAGTAGCTTTCCTCAAAGACCAGCGAGGAGAGAAAAAGCTCTACATAGGCGGCGTTGACCGGAAGACAACTGGGGAAAATGTCCGAAGGCAGAAGAGAAGGGGGAAAAGAATGAAACTAGCGGGAGAGACAGAAGAGGGACAGGCAGCACGATACTGAGGAAAAGCAACTGACCGAAGGGGATGCAGATGACGACGATGATAGCAGTGAAAAGTGTCAGACGGGTGATACGGAGGCAGCTGATGCAAGCCGGTCTTATTCACCTAGTTCCGATGATGACGCGGACGATGTCGCCGTACAGAACCGACATCAGCTTCCGAATTTTTCGCGGATGTGTCATCGGTACGGTATCTCTGATCGTTCCGCGGCTTGCTTGCTGAACGCAGCTTTGGTTGATTATGGGATAATCACAGAGCACAACAAGGCTGAGTTGACAGACTGCAGCAAAATCCAGCGACAGAGAGACAAACGGAGTAAAGAAGAGGTGGTTGAAAGCTCATTGCAAAACCGACGTGACCGCTTAGCAGGATTCTATTACGACGGTAGGGAGGACAAGACGCAGCAGAAAGTTGGTAAGAAATTGACGTTTGCCAAAGAACTGCACGAGATAGTGGTTACTGAGTCCGGCCATCGGTATGCCGATCACATGTCTCCAAATAGCGGAAGTGCTGCAGATATCGCGAAGGAGTTGCTGGACGTGATATGGGACAACGATGCGCATCCAGTGCTTGGATCAGACGGCATAGCGGTAAATACCGGCCGCAACAGCGAACAGGCGAATCGAATTGGGTGTAGGCCGTCCGCTCCAGCAAGCTATATGCGGCATCCACATCAACGAACTGACGCTGAGACGTGTGTTCAAGGATGCTGATGGTGGAACGAGTGGTCCAGCATCCTTCCACGGACCAGTTGGCAAAGCCTTTCAGAGAGATCTGACCACACTGCCTTTGGCTAAGTTTGAGCCATCGCTAGTTCCTTCAATTCCGGTAGAAGTTCGAAATGAGATGAGTAAAGATCAGCAATACCTGCATGACATGTGTAGGGTCGTTCAGGCAGGACCAGAAGGTGTTACCCAGTGCTTGTTGGCCTTAGAACCAGGGGCCATCCATCAAGCCCGTTGGGTTACACTTGCAAATAGAGTACTCAGACTGTACCTGTCCACAGAGCCTCCAGCACCGGCGCTTGTACGGCTAGTACATTTTATACTAAACCAGTACGGCCCCGGATGGTTCGGGTACAGACTGCATTTAAATATCAGCGACGGAGTGAAGAACCTGTTCTTTCTGATATCGCTGTCAAGAAAGCTGCCGGAGAGAGACCGTAACATCACGCAAAAGGTGCTTCAGCGCAACGGGTTCTGGGCCCACAGTGAGCATGTCCTGATCGCTATGCTGGCCGACGATCAGCAGGAGAACAGGATGCTGGCGGTAGAGCGCATAAGGAGATGTCGAACCAGAAGATGCCAGGACCAGGATCCAGATGGCATACGCCAGTTCGTTATCCCTGACATCAGCTTCCATGCCGAGGAGTACCACCACATGATTGACTGGCAAGATACAACGGAGCCACCTTTGGTCATGGAAATGTCAGTCGAGACCATCGCGGCTGTTGTGGAAGCACCAATGGACTTCAGTGACTTTCCCTGCCACTTCCAAGGGGTCGAACGATGGGTGAAAGAAGTCACACAAACGGCAGAGAAGAAGGCGGGACACAGTGGACGTCATGCACTGATACTGGCAAAAGCCCGGTCCAGGACTGATCTGCCAGTGATGGACACGAGGAGGGACTTCTATGACTGGCTTCGAGTGACAAGTGACCTCTGAGGCTGGTTTATTAGTGTCAGCGGAGTTTGTTGTGGAATGTCATTCATCACAAATAAATAGTTCTGGTTTAACGTTGTGTCTGGGATGGCGTTTCATGAATGGTGAAGATAATAATGATGATGACGATGACGATGATGATGATGGTGATGACGACAATTATGATATGTTTCGATGGTTGCCGACATGACGCAAACAGCGTTTGTTCGGCGCATGCGCTAAACGCCGAAAATTATCACTCACAGGATTCACATAGACTTTTGAAGGGTTACCTTCTTGTGCAAAATGTTTAAAGCAATGGAGACCTCAACGCCTAGAAGGCGTATTCCTGGTCCCAAAAATGCTTCGTGCGCCCTATCTAAAATATTTTAAATATTTTTTTGGTCCTCATTTTTCTTGTTTTCACATTCACGCGCACGCGTTTTGGCCCCTAAGAAGTTGATTTATTTTTTTCGATCCACCCTAGTGTAGAGCCTCTGAGAGGAGAACAGGGGAGAACAGTGAGGAGAGCCTCTGAGGAGAACAGCGACCCTATGGCCGGGTCATAGGTCCAGTTTCCGCCGTCTCTGAGAGAAACAGCGACCATCATGGCCGCAGTGTATGTCGTCTCAGGTGAGCGGAGTGTTCGGGACCGCAGCAAGGCTGTTGGGCTGTTGGAGTGACGCGGCAGCAGCGCCAATGTACGGCAGAAATGTCCGAACGAACTTCCGAACTTCTAGGCTTTCTGAACATCTGCAGTTTTGGCATAAATGTTCACATGTAAAGGTATATCTGTCGCCGAACACCTCTGCGTATATGGTCTTGGGGTTGTTCGATTTGTAACAAAGCCAATATTATATATATATATATATATATATATATATATATATATATATATATATATATATGAACTTGGGAACATCTGCAACAGATCAGAAAAGGGGCTACTGCAGTTGCAAAAAAAACACTAACAGTTAGAGTAGTCCCCTTGCTCTGCGAAATGTGACTACCAGGGATGCTCAAGAACGGCACCATGAGTCGGAACAACGTCAAGGCACTGTGCCCATCATAGCAGTAAGAGTAGGAATAAGCTATAACCTGGCGGCGCCGAGTCGTTTCCGCAGAACTCCAGCGGGCGTTTTCTACGTGCGGCAGAGTTTACCGGGAGCGGGGCGGTGGATTCTCCTCGTCTCAGCGGCGGTGATTTGAGCGGCCGCCGCGCCGCTGACCCTGGACGTGACCCCGGCAGACTTTGGATTGCCTGAGGGCAGCAGCTCCTGTTCAGGCCAGTGGCGCGCCTCCGCCCGAACATGAATATGAAACGCCGAGGCCGTGCGTCAGTTGGAGTCGACCACGCAGCTATTGTGTTGTACGACGCGACGTGGGGCCGCATGTCAGAGCGCTAACGACCCCGAAAGTATCATAATGTGTTTCAGGCGTAAGGACATTCAACGAGACCTCAAAATGAGGGGGAAAATGTGCCGGATTTTGCGGGAGGCCAAAACGGAGGGCAGATTAAGAACCATTATTGCTTGTAATTAACACGAATAGCATTGCATTGGGCCCCCGCTATTCGCAGGGATTGTGTGCCAACCCCCCCCCCACCGCGAATAAGACGAGCCCGCGAAGAGATCGAACATGGAATAAATCAAACCCAAAGCCACTGTTTTTCCTGCTAAAGTTATTTCCAACACCTGCAGTCCTTCTTCGAGACCAATGAATGCATTTTAAGGCACAATTATGCAGTAATACTTTCTGAAAAAAATGCACAAATACATAATACCGTTCGTATAAATTGGCACTGAGTTACCCCTACCCTTACCCATCCCGAGACAATCACAGGCGCAGAAAAATCATGATAGGCCTATGATTTGGCCTGGCCTTTGCCCAGGCAACAGGATAGGGAGAAACAAGACGTTTAGACGTATACAAAGGAAGATGCATATACAAATATATACGAGGGGCTATACACAAAGGGACCCTTTGAGTCAATCACAGGCAAGCTCTTATCATTGTGAGGGAAGAGCGGGATCTGTTTTTACCGTGAAATGTGTGTTTCCTGTGCCACACAGCACATACATATAGAGACCACACAACATAACCACGTAGAACAGCATTTTCCCCTGGAAGTATGCAATGAAAGCACTCTGAATCGTTTGGAACAGCGTCTGCCGCGAAAAATGCGAGAGATATATCCTCCCGTGATTTTCTAGATTAATTTCTCCTAAAAAATCTGCGAATACGCAAACCCACGAATGGCGAAGCCGCAGATAGCGGGGTTCCACCGTGTACAGTTGGGAGAAGCCTTCAAGGACAAACAACCCATCCATAACAAAGTATAAGTCCTAGCAATGTCCATGGTTCTGATACCATCTGTGATAAACATGTACTGAAATACAAACTGTGCCTAATAAACATGTCCTGAGGAGCAACAGGCCACACCCGGCTACCAAACCAAGTGTTTAATTTGCCTGTTAAACATTCTCACTATTCCATGCGTCACAGAGGCCACGACCTCGCACAGGTGGGACGGCGTCCCCTTGCCTTGGAGCCGTCCGTACCAGACACAGTGGCTGCCGTATCCGTGCTGTGCCCGGTCGGGCTGGGCTGTAATCAAACGCCGGTGTGTCACCATCGACGACCATCTGGCGCCGCAGAGTTTACCGTCGCTATCACGCTCTGAAGTCCCCGCAGCCCCGAGCGGACGAGGACCCCTGCCCGTGACGTCACTGTGTAAACAGGCCCAGAGTGCTGCAGGCGGCTGATAATTAATCAGGCCACGGAGCTTCGAGTGGGCCGCCACTCATAAGTTTGAAAAGTAATGAAAATTCCTGTGCGTAAAATTTACACTTAGGGTATTCCGATACATCCGGGATCTGTAAGAAACAGTTCGCTGCACCACATTATCTTTTTCGTCTTTTATTTTTGTCACATTATTCGACGATTATTCCATTGCTACTATCTAGTTTATCGTCGGCTATCTATCGGTTAAGGCTGAACGAAGCGTATTATGCTCGTGGCAAATTCCCACCCGATCCAATGTGGCTACCCATATGGATGGCGGTTTTTGTGTCCCTGTCGCGTCGTGCGTGTCGTCTCGCAGTGCCTCGCTGCCTTCCTGTCAAGCGTGTCACGTCTGAGACGGCAGCAGCTCGCTAGGCTCGTTCCTGTCCGTTAAGTTTGAACGATGATGGAGGAAGCAGTGTGTAGAACAGTGGACGTCGGGGTGGCGGCGTTTTAATGTGTGGGAGTCTGACGCCTTTAGCGTGCCGTGTAACCGCTTTGGACGACAAAAAGAGGAACGTGATTGCGGCGTCCGTGAGCTTCTGCTCGAGCGTTCTCACGGAATCACTGAGCATTTCTTGCTGACTAACGGTACCTTCCGTAAAACGTTCCAAAAACGAAACCGACGATGGCTGTTTTCGTCACCCAATGTAATTTGTATCGAACTTGTTTTGTTTCATTTTAAATATGCATTACCATTTCAGAATGTGGCCAAATTTTTGCTTCCTTTCAGGTACACGCATGGATAAGCTAATGTCACTGGGCATAGCTTATTAATGGCATGTGCATTAATAGTTTAAAAATAGAAACGAGTCAAGTAGGTAAAGAAAGCGGTGGGTCACACTTCAAAGAAGCTGCCTTCAAGGTATAAAACAAACGCGCGCGGGGTGTGAAAAACAATAGTCTTGAACAGAACAGAATGTTTTGTTGTATCTTTCCCATTCCCGAGTTCCAGGGTGTACCACTTTTAGCCGGACCCCGACACTCTTCACCGTGAGCGCACGAGTCTCAAGACTGCGCCAAGCGCGCCAGCTCGTTTCGTTTTCAGCCGTGACTCATCGCCCGGTACCACGGCTTCCCGCTATCGCGCGACAAGCAAACGCGTCCGAGTGGACGAAACGTAGTTTGGCGTCTCTCACCGAGAACACGGCTTCCGCTGTACTGCCGGACGGTATCGGAGTGCTGCCGTTATCCGCGGCTGCCTCGGCTGCTGCACAAAACGTTCCCACACGCAGACCTGACGCGCACGGCACGGCCACTGACGCACGCGCGCGCTCAAAAAGAAGCCTGAGGTCTCGAATCGGACCGAGATATCCTGTTGAAGGTTTTGAAATGAAGAAATGGCCCACAAAGTTTCGGAAAGCCATGTGTGAAGACGAGGCGTCTGGCCATGGTGCGCTGCGGGCGGCTGAACTTGTTTATCAGGGCTCAGGACAAGAACACGTGTTTGCGGAGCTACAGTGGCTGAGCTGTACGGGTCCCGGTGATGGCCATTGTTCAAGGGTGCGAGGGCCCATCGGTGCGAACGCCGTAGAGAACCGTCGTGCTAGTGTGTCCCTGACACATGGCAGGCACGCAGTGTTTGTGCTTGACACAGTTCTCAGTCTCACGCCGCTCCAAATAGGCTACTGCAGTACTACAGCTTCCCAGGGTGTACTGCAGCATAACTGGGTCTTTACCTGGGCTTATCAGAGGGCACAGCTGCAATCTCAGGCCTTGTCCAGGCCCTAGTTACGATTATGTCCTGCAACCGCATCCGTTTTTTTTTCTCGGCCCTGCTCTTGGCTTTCCTCGTCACTCCTGTCAGGCTCCTCTCTTGGCTCTCCTCCCGGCTTATGCCTCAGATCCTGTCCGACTCCTCCATTGGTTCTCCTTCCAGTCCCTGTCCCAGCTGCTATCTCGTACCCTGTTCCAGCTCTTGTCCCGTCTCCTATCCCGTCTCCTGTCCCGTCTCCTTCCTGCCCCTGTCCCGGCTCTTGTCCGGTTCCCGTCCCGGCTCCTTTTCCGTCACCTGCCCCATCTCCCGTTTCAGCTCCTGTCCCGCCTCCTGTCCCGTCTCCTGTCCCGTCTCCTTCCTGCCCCTGTCCCGTCTCCTTCCTGCCCCTGTCCCGGCTCTTGTCCGGTTCCCGTCCCGGCTCCTTTTCCGTCACCTGCCCCATCTCCCGTTTCAGCTCCTGTCCCGCCTCCTGTCCCGTCTCTGTCCCACCTTCTGCCCTGTCTCCTGTCCCAACTCCTACCCCCTCTCCTTTCCTGTCTTCTGCCCTCTCTCCTGTCTCGCCTTCTGCTCCAGCTTCTGTCCCGCCTCCTGTGCTGGATCCTGATCCTCCTCCCGTCCCCTGCTCATCTCCCTGAACGCTACCAGTCGCGGGTTCTGACGCCGTCGTTGAAATTAAACTGCTGGAAATGCAGGGAACCGAGCAGAGTGAGATTAGGGCCAGTGGCGGTCTTCCAGAATGAGCGATTGTGCGTGGCCACCAGTGACAGCGTCCATGTCTGTCCTGCGTCACTGACTGCACATTTTTGGGCGACGCACGCACGGCTGCGCTCTAGTGTGACTGACTGACTGACAGCTGACACGCGGCTGACCAACAGCGGCGTCATGTCTTGGCTGGCTGATGCTGCTGCGACGTGCGCCCACATGCGGCACTTGTTGCGGCTGTCTGATGCGGCACCATGTCCCCTAACCGTGCAGAAGACGCCCAGGACGTTCGGGAATCCTCGTGTGATGCTCGGATGGTTGGTACTCGTCGACGGTCCGAACCTTTCTTTAGTGCCAACTGCAGTCAGACCAGACGCCAATAGGAGACATTCACCACTTGAGCCTCCGTCGCAGTTGTTGAGGCTTGCTCAGTTTTGTGAATGAGAGGGGCCCTTATGCGGAATGGAAGAAGCGTAGTACCTTATTCGTAAACATCACGGCATTACCAACCCAATGTTTCTGGCTCGGTCCCTTCCCCTCCCTGTTCACAAAATGCAGGGAAAATGACCAGCTGGAAGAGGCTTAATCAGACCCAACAATGGGGTAGTAAAATATAAGCAGGGACTTTGGTGCTGGCTGAAAAAGGAAACCCTGACCTCGTAATAATTAAATTTAAATCAGCTCGTTCTCTCATTGATTAAGGGCAAGGCAAGGCTCATTTTTGAGGGCCCTATCAGGGTTCTTCAGCTCAAAGTAAAATAATCAGATGTATACATTTTTATACCAGCTACGAAAGGCTACCAATATCGCTAGAAATATTTGGTTTTGAAAAGCTGCATTTATTCAGAGAAGGCCCAAAATTTCACCAAATACCCATGCCTCAGGATATAGCTTAATGACCCTAGTCAGCGTCTAGGGGTGTCAGGTTATTTGGCGAACTATGTGCACTGGATCCCACGCCAGTTAATTCCAGTTCCATGTAGGTACTTATCACAGCAAAATTCTAAATATTCGTGGCGGGAATAGGAACTAAAATAAATGTTCACGGATTGAAGTGTGGCCATAATGTCGGATCAGGGGGAGGTCATGTATCCCCTCCCCTGCTTACACTTTTTTGAAATTTCATGTTAGCCCTATGGGAAAACATATTTGGCTTCCCACTTCTTCGAACTCATGATTCGAAGCCATTGACCTATGGTTTGCTGTAGGTCAACGTTAGCATTGAAGTATATTGGACGACGGGGATTACGGATACCATTGGCCATCTGTTGGCGCAATTACAAACTAGAGATGAAAGCCGTCCACCACTATATCAAGGCCAAATCATGAAATCGCAGATCGTTTGTGAACTTCCGATAACGCATTCATGGCTGGCGATCCCGGAGAGGGTGGCGGAAGGGGGAGGGTTCCGGACCACCCCCTTCCCAATGGGCGCAAAATGACCTCAGTAGTCGGCGCGCCCGAAAACACCAATAAACAACAACCCCCTCCCCAAAGTTCAGGGATTTTAACATCAGGTCTGTGGCAATGACTGGAAAGAACGGTCTGAAATCCTATGTGGACCCCCAAAAATTTTCGGGAACCTCCAACCATGAACGCACTACACGAGCACATTCACTTGGGCGGTGGCCCGTGGAGTTCAAATGTAGAATGACAAAAACTCTACCTTCTTATGTTCAGGAAGTCCAAAATGCCCCTCGCTCCCATGCAGAAGAATGACGAACATGTCCCCGTCAAGTTTTTTTTCGGAAGTTGTCGCTACGCCTGGGTTGTCGCTTTGTATTCTTTTGAGAGGGCCCTCGCCCCCAATGCTGATTTGGGTCCCTCTAATGTTAGTTTGGATCCCTCCATATTTGCTGTTTTTTTTTTGTTTTTTTTAAGAACACCAGCAATGCTCATGAACGGCCGCGATAGATAAGAGATCTGCAGAAAGTGTAGAATAAAGCGTTAAGTGATGCATCTGTCTATCGTTTTAACTTATTTATATATATATATATATATATATATATACATATATTATAGGGATATATACCATTTTTTATTTGATAAATAGGAACAAAAAACCTATAAATTTTCCGTCATCAAAACAAAGGGAATAAATCCGTTGAGAATTACGCATTTGGGGGAGGTTCGGTTGTCACACCCTCGGCTTGCCCCCCCCCCCTCTCCAATCATTTACGGAAATCGACACCCCTGCACCATGCCAATGGGTGTTTCATGGACACGAACTAAAGAAAAATACGCTGCCCTCACTCACGCACCCTCTTGACTTGAAGTGGGGCTATGACCAGATGCCTGGGACCAGATTTGAGGTTGGAACTGGCCTCACAACGTCGTATAAACTACCTGCATAACTAAATTAATGGGCGTTACAAGGTAGCGCGTTGACACCGATCTGTGCGATGCGTTGGGAACTATAGACGTGCTACGGTGAGCTGATCGGCGGATGAGGGCTGAGACGTAGTTGGCGGCCGGGTTAGGGAAACGTATGGTTTCCGGAATGGACGGCGGTGGCGCGTCACGGCGGAGATGCCAGGTGCTGCGCGTGCTTTCTGGAATAAAGTGCTTGGCATTCGTGACGAATATTTGAAAACTGGGAAATAATCTTGGGGACAGGTATAGGAATGACCTCGACAAGCTATGTGCCGAGCGGTACCTCTAATCGGTGTAAGTAATAGCATACAAAGTGCCTGAATCTTGGAGTTTTCCCTTCGTCAGAGTTGTCTGAGTTTGTTGTGCAGTGAGTAGGAACAGATCCAAAGAGGAGAGGGAGGGTGGTAAGCAGGGCAGGTAAGAGTGTAAGAAGGCAGAGTAAGAGATAAGAGGGCTCGGCGGATGACGCTCTTACTCGCCAAAAGCAGCTAAGAGAGTCAAATGAAAAGCACTGAGTTGCCAAAGACGGTAATGGAGTCTGGACGCTCCATCATTTAAAACGTGACTCTGCGACAGCAAGGAAACGCCTCTGGGATGGTTTATGAGAGCCCTGTCGTCCAAAAGACGTTCGCGTGGACACGAAAGAGACGCCCTTACGGTAGTTCATGAGTGCCCTGTTGGTCAAAAACAGGTTTCTGCGGCACCAAGGAGGCGCCCCTGTCATGGAGTTTCCGCCCCTTATCGTTCAAAATGCGCCCCGTGGCGTCAAGCAGTCGCCCATGTGACACCCATGTGATGAATATGGGTTGCCTGCCGTTCAAAGGGCGCTGCCATGGTGCCAAGAAAGGCGCTTTTGTAATGGAGTTTGGGCGCCCTGTCATTCAAAACGCGTCCCTTATAAGACGGAGGCACCCTGGTGCAGGACCATGGCACCTTATCGTTCAGACTAACGCCCCAGCAGCATCGAAGAGGCACCGACATTTCAGGAATAGGCCCCCTTTTGCTGGATGGCGCCATTGTCATACAGAGGCATAGAGCCAGACTTTACGTTCAGAATGGTGCTTGATTCGTCTTTTATGGACGAATTTTGTCCTCGGACGCAAAGGTGCTATGTCGTTAAAACGTGCACATGTAACGTGGTGCACTCTTGTGACGGGACGTGGGTGCTCTTCGTTTAAAAGGTGCCCTTACAACATCGAGGTAGTAGCCACAGCGCAGTGCATGTGTAACAGAATTGGCCTATATTTGCTATTGGCACCCCGCTTTCAAACGCCCACGAGTCAAAGCACCCTCCTGAGTCGTTTTGACGCCGTCCGTCACATACCACTGAATGGATCGAGTTTGGCGCCTTTCTGGTGCGGTTTGCGTGCTTTTCGGTGCGATTTTAGCGCCCCTACAGGCTGTAATATCGTTTGGCGCTCCTAAGAGATTCCACTTCCTTGGCAAAATTCCTGAACTTGTCGCTGGCGGTAAGCCATTACCTGGCTGCGGGCTACCCACATCCACGCGTGAAAGGCGAGGCGTTTGAGTGGCTGAGCTCAAAATTGTTGATTGGACTCTCGCACGGACCTGATGGTCATGCGCTCCGCTGCGCCAGTAGTACCCACCTCAGTGGTATTGCCGTCACCTGCCGTTTCATAAAGGCAGTTGTCTTAGACTTCCGAGCAAAAACATTTACCCAGAATGAAAATAATTCAGCTAGGTGAGCAGAGAGTCACCATGAAAACAACCAGCTGATTCCTCTTTTCCAAAACAGCGCGGATTTCTCCTTTCGTCCAACGCGATCAAAATACTCGATGGATCAGAACATACAAACCAAGGTCTGATCGAAGCCATCGGTATATGGAAGGCAATGAACTCATATATGGGAGTCAATTTTTAAAGCCCACAATGGCTTGAAGATCAGTTTTCTACATCGTACTGAAAACTAGTTGTTTGGATTACTGTTAGTTAGACGACAGTTGTGTTATATTTTGTATCATTGCTCTAAGATGATAAGAAATCGAGACAACGCTAGTGGAAGTTTTTCTCAATTTCTAGAAGCAAACTTTTATTCGATACTGTCAAAGAAACAAAACGGACCAAAAGTTTTTTCTGGCATTCAAACGGATACGATTTGTTCCCAATGAACCCACTTTAGATTTCTACTCGATGTCCAGCGAGTTTTTGAGTTTTTCATAATCTTCTCCAAATGAGGTTAGGAGGCATGCGATCTTGCATGCTGGTTGGAAACTTGAAATATGTGGTTCACATTGTAACGTCTAGATGACCCAGCTTATAATGATAGTCTCTTTTTTCTCATTAACGGGCATAAGGTGCTTGAAAAATGTGGTGTGGAAACCATGACGGAAAACTGAGACGCGAGAAAAAATATGTACATCTGATGGACAAAGTCTATTCGTTAATGAGAAATTGGTAATTCCGTTTTAATTAAATTATGTTGCTTTGATAGCACCGCTTACCATTTTTGATGCACGTATTAGAAGTCTGAGAAAATCAATTCCATTTTTTGTTTTTTATCGTTGAATCGAAGGAAAAATCCAAGAGAATGACGGTGTAAACACGTTACACGCAGTGCAAGCGAAACTCGATTGTTAGGACTCTCGGAACCAAAGCACGATCATCCCTCTAGCCGGCACATAAAATGCTTCAAAACCAAAGAAATCTGGGAAGACATATTCATTGCACTGGAAACTCTATTCGATACCACAAAATCAATGTGATTCCACGATGAAATTCCATAACATAACGTAACAAAACATATGTATTTTCAGAAATCATAGAATGTAACAAGATATGCACTTGCGGCCAGATCGGCGCAAAAGAATAAAATATTTGAATTAAAGCGCTCTTCAGAATTTATTACTTGTAACTCAATACGGTTAACATTAAAAACATAAAGACATTAACCCACCCCGATTGGGGGAGTTGACCGCCACCCCCTGAGGTTTTTCCAAGATTGCGAGAGAACGAAAAAAACAGACGCGGCGCAACGAAACTTCGTGTACCTTCTGCTTGATCAGTTTTACATATTTTGTAAAAATAATTTGACCTCAGGTTAGGCAAGGTGCCTAACTTATGTCAGGTCAAGTGGACCTATGTCCAAAAAAGCTTAGCGCCCTGCAATTTTTTGGAAAACATAGGATCACAATAAAACTTTCAGGGTGTTAGAGATTTTGAAAAGTGCAAAAAAAATTTATCTCGGATTTTCTGGAAATCTCCGGGTCATTAGATCCGGACATGCAGTTTCCATTAATGGGCAAAGTTTTAATGGCCTCCGACCACTGACCTGAGTTCAAGGTCACGAATAACTGTTATGAGCCAAAATGCATTGCCGTCAAGATCGGCGATGAATAACTCAGGTTGGGTAGAAAAAGGCAAAACTGACTTCGCACAGTTACGAACAATACCAAGAAGATCGAAAGGTTTCAAAAAACTCATATTTTGGAGATGAACAGGCTCACACGAATAAAGCTCCAATCATGTAGATTGGCAACTGACAATCAATTGGGTAAATTTACAACCACTGATTTTTTCAACATTTAAGCATGAGAAACTATCACAAGAACCACTAGGATTCACTTAGAAACACTTAGAAAGGTTTATTTCTCAAAAATAAAGGAATGCTAAAATTAATTTCCGTTAATTTCTTTCCGCGTTTGACTACAGCGTCCTCCCGCAGTCAGTGCAAAAATCGCTGTATCTTTAACTATCGCGTCCGCGTATATATTAGCCCGCGCACGACCGTTCGGTCCGTTTCGAACATCGCCGACTGGGGGGGGGGGCAGTTGACTGCCCCCTCTAACTCGCGAACGGTTGGTCGCACGACAAACATAAGCACACCGTTGGAAAGCTTGTGACGAGTAGAGCTCGAAACTGGTCTCATTTTTAGTTTTAGATAATATGTAAGCCAATTTACGCCCTATATATGTTTTTTCATAGCTGACTGCATGAGACCGAGAAATGGCCTGAATCTCAAGGGCTGTGACTAATAACGCTTAGGTAAAGGCACCAGCGCACAAGTAAAGGTCCGCGGATGTCGATACACGTCTATTTTCCCCAGATTTGTTCAATATATACGCCGAAACGTTGAATTAAAGACACGGTAATTTTCCCGCCAGCTGTCGGGGTGCACCGCTGTCGTATGCGGTACCAAATTGACGGAAACTAATTTTAACGTTCTTTTATTTTCGCGAAAAAAGACGATCTATGTATGTTTTATTCATCTTTGTGGTTCTTGTGACGGTTTCTCGTGCTTAAATTTTGGAAAAATTCATTAGTTACCAATCTACAAAACTGGCGGAGCTTTATTGGCGAGAGCCTGTTGATTTCCAAAATATGCTACTTTTTCAAACTTTTTGAGGTTCCTGGTATTAATTACGTCTGTGCAAGCTAGTTCTACCATTTTTCTACCCATTCTGAGTACTTCATCGCCGATTTTGACGTTGGTACATTTTGGCTCACTACAGTTATTCGTGGCCTGACCTCAGGTCAGTGGTTGGAAGTCATTGATACTTTGCCCAATGACGGTAACTAGATGTCTGCTTGACTCCACACTAAAAATGTTATGAAATATTCCGTCAATTTTCCGAAAAAACGGCGACGTGTCTTGAAAATGGGCTTGACCTTAGGTCAATGACCCGGAAAATTCCGAAAAATCTGAGATAGCAGATTTGTTGCATCTATCACGATCACTAATCCCTGAAAGTATTATTGAGATATCTTGTTTTGCGAAAAGTTAGAGGGCGCTAAACTTTTTTGGACATAGGTCTGTTTGACCCGACCTACGTCAGGCACCTGACCTGACCTGAGGTGAAAATTTTGCCACGAGATGTAAAATTGATGAAGCAAAAGGTACACGAAGTTTCGTGACTCTGTGTTTGTTGGTTCTCTTGCAATCCCAGAAAAACCTCAAGGGAGCAGTCAACTGCCCCCCCCCCCAGTCGGCGACGGGTTAAATAAACCAGAGAAATCAGACGTGGATCAGCATCTGTGGACTTGTCCCTGTCACTGATGCTTTTACCAAGACTTTTTAGTCACAGCCCTTGAGATCCAGGCCGTTTCTCGTTCTAAGGCATTTGGCTATGAGAAAACATCTATTGGGTGTAAATGGCTTACATAATACCCAAACTAAAAATGAAGTCAGTTGCGCGCTCTATTTGTCTCGAGCTTTCCAACGGTGTGCTTATTGTTATCGTGCGACCAGCCGCTCGTGCGTTAGAGGAGGGCGGTCAGCCGCCCCTCCCCCCAGTCGGGCGTGCATGGCGCTGACTGCTAGTCGGCCGCGGGTTAAGTCGAATGAATCAACTGGCCGCCGCTCCCGTCGCGCCACGTTCACCAGTCATTAGTTTCTAAGGTCGTCTCCAGGCGGCGCCACTGTTCATTCGCCCGCAAGCCGCTGCCGGGTGTATTTTTTTAGGTTCGGAATCGTTTTGCTTTGGTAACGAAATCCGGAAAAAATTGGCAACCTAAGCTCCATTGTTATCATTTAAATCACCGACATCACGAAGAACTCTAAGCATGTTGGAGTAAGTGAAGCGGGAGAAACTCGGATTTATTAGATATGTTCAATCCAGAAGTTCCGAACGCAGCATTCCAGTGAAAGTAAAAACGAAAAGAGACCGTGCTCTGTCTTGGAAGTGTCATCACGTTCGGAATAAACGCAAGTGCAGGCATGGTTATGGAAACAAAACTGTTTCTTTATGCCAAGACAAGTTGGGTTTTAAACATCAAAGATACCTATTATTACTGGACTCAAGATTTAAGCATTAAGGCATCACACAACCAACTCCGTGTGTTCTTAGACAAGCTGTCCCAAGCTCACCTAATTTACCGCCCCTAGAAGGATTGTTAGTCTCTTATGTAAGTAACAAAGCCTCTAGAAGCCACCCACGTGAAAGCAGACCTCAGGGAAGTTAATCGGATCACATCAACCTATCTAACAGTATTTGCCCGTTACGCTTTGGCCGAAGCCCGCGCTGGATCGGGATTCATGGGACCTGGCCGGTTTGGAAATAACGTATTCTTGAAGTTATGTAATATGTATATACATATGTGTGTATATATATGTGTATATATATATATATATATATATATATATATATATATATATACACATATATATCGCCTTTGAACGAGTTTTGAGACGGATTCGACAACGCAATGAAAATGTCATCAACTTTTGATGGCTTCACGGGCTTAAAAACAGCATGAGAAAAGAAAAAAGGAAACCACTGGCTCCCACCTGTTTTCAGTTGTTTAACATCAGGCCTAAGACATTACATCACAGGAAGCGACTCCAAATCCGATCGTGTCAACACCTAGAAATGTTCCTTGGTCTAATTAATGCATCTATAAAGGAAACCGTCAGTCAGTTTTCTTTGTCGTTTGTCATTAGCTTTTTTGATTGCGCCGGTTGGACACGTTGACTTTACGGTAACTTTCGTTCTATTTATAAAGCAAATAACCAAGCCAATGCAGGAACAAACTAACAGTGATATCTGGGCTTATGCTATCTAAAGTACACCACATAACCACAGGGTAAGGTACAGAGGTAAGATAAAGTACAGAGGGCTCAAGTATGGGTAAACCGACCAGGAATGCCTGTAAACAGTATATCATGAGCCCATCACTTTCTCACGGAGATTCTCGAGGGTTCCAATGGTGACTACAAGAAGAAGCAGCCTAGCTCTAATTAAGAGACAAATTGCACTCCTGATGTTATTTAGATTGCTCATAACTCGCCTTAATGCTTGAATTTTCATCTCTTTTTAAAACTACCACAATATATACAATGTCCTCGTCACGCTTTTTAAAACTACAAAAAGTGCAGCATCTTTACGGGATTTCTGTGAGGAGGGGATCGGGAAGGCGATATAGTAGATGACAATATGCTGAAACATGTACACAATCTGTTGAATATCATCCCGCGCAACGGAAGGGGGTTTCTCATTAACACGCACTGGAAGGGGGTACAAAAGTGTCCCCTTCCCCGATCTCGGAAACCGAAAGAGCTAGAGACATGAAGTTTTTGGACAGGGTGAGGCCATAATGATCTACATTGTGTGCAATTCTCATGAGCCTAGGTCAATATCTTCAAGGTCAAATGGGGTCGAAAAGGTCAATTTTTGACATTTTCCCGGCCAGTGAAAGCCATTCCGTACGACTTTTCGAGCGAAACGGTGAAAGGATGTTTGTCTGAACGCTAAAACGTGGAACACGACAATTTCCGTTTATTTGGCGTCTTGACTGGGGATTTCGAGTCGAGGTCATGTCAGGTGACTGACCTATGACATCGTTTTTTTCATCTTTTGCAGATCAGATTTTGAGCAACAGGGGATAGCTTGGCTGTAAATAAGGGCGCTGCACGCATGTTTTGGCGTATTTTCAGTGAAGGTAGCCAACATCGGTACATTTGATCACTTCCAGAGTTTATATTTATGCATGTATGTATATGTGTATTTGTATGTACATGTGAGTATCAATGTGCCAAACGTGCTTTTAGTAGGGACTTTGAAGGCAGATTTCATACAAATCGACATATTGCAAGGCAAATCTGGGCCAGGTCTCAAAATAGCTGACCTTGACCTTTGGTGACCTGAATTCCAAAATGACCTTGGTATATATATAAGCGTATCCATGTGCGCACACGTGTTTTTATTAGCGTGTTTGAATGCATATTTCGTACAAATTGACATGTCGCAGAGCAAATCAAGACCAGGTCACAAGATATTTGGCCTTGACTTTTGGTGACCTTGACCTTCACCGACCCCGGTATATTTAAGCGTATCAATGTGCGCACACGTGTTTTTATTAGAGCCCCTGAATGCATGTTTCATAAAAAGTGATATATTGCAAAGCAAATCTAGATCAGGTCACAAGCTGTTTGACCTTGACCTTCGATGACCTTGACCCTTATTGACCACCCCTTCCCCGAGGTTTTTTGTAAGCTGCCCCAGAACGGCTGCTTTGATTGCTCTGCAAGTTTGTACAGCTGAGTTTAAAACCTTTTTCTGACTTATTTGCAAATGTGGAGCCAGTACCTGAAAAGACCACTGACCTTTGACTTCTTTCTCGAAAACATGTTATCGGGGAATCAAGTTACCGTGGTCTTTGGAAGACCATTGCCCGTGCTGGCGAAGGCAATGGTCTTCATCGGATTACAAGCTTTTAAGGCGTTTTACAATGCTCAGTCTTACTAAGCCTTATACATGAGTGTCACCTATGGTGCCAGTGAGGTCCGCACTGTAGTCCTTAGATTTAGATCACCTCAGATCAGTCGTGAATTGAAATCGTCGACCTTCTTGACCTTTTCATCGACCTTGGAGAGGTCACGATGTAATCGGAGACGCTGATCTTCATAAAAACGGTATCTGAGTCCTAATTCATTGTGAAACGTTTCTGTTTTGTTCGTTAAAATCACCCTATAGGTTAGGTCACATAGGATTCAATGAAAACCTTAGTCAACTGCCATGACTTCATTTGAGGCCTCTGATGTCATTGCGTGAGCTGAAAGGGTTAAACCGGACATCACCGTGTAGCCAAAACACCAAGCTAAACGCTGATTTTTGTTCCATTGTTCTAGCACGTCAGGCTTGGAAATGGCTGAGGGACGGGGCGGGCTCATAACCCACATGTATTGTCGAATGTGATCAAGTAGCAAATACCGGCGATGGTTAAAAGCTTGCTTTACTCTTGACTCGAGCGACGAACAGATCAAATTTAACCTGATCTTAACGAGAATGCAAGAGGATCTACACATATTCACGATGGCACGTAAATGATGACCGCGTCTTGAAGTGTCATAGAGCAATATTCGTTTCAATATCACCGCAGACAGCATTTTTACCACAGAATTTGGACCGAAGCTGGATTCTTCAGTCCGAGGCCGTCGAGGCGTGCTGATACGTCCGACCCGGAGGTCCGGTCTGAGGTACGCTCCTCGGATCATCCGCGAACTTCTGAAGGCGCCGCCAGCGGACACCGGTCCCATTGGCCCGCCGGCGGAGCCAATCGCGGCGGCCGTGAAGCCGTGCTGCACCAATCAAAACCCGCCACCGCTGGGCAGGTCCGGGCTCTCGGAGCACAAAGGCACCGCCCGCCGTGGGAGGTCGGGACGAACCCAACGACCGCCACACGGGGCGCACGAGCTGGGTCCAGAACTGGACCGGTGCGCCTTACCCCTCCCCCTCCTCAACAACACTAGTGCACCTGACCGGGGTGTAAGGAATCGTCGTCTGGTCGACAAAACAAAGAATGAACGGCCCATCCCGGTCCGTCCCGGATCTCCGACTTGACGGCATTACAGGTGATAGAGCAGCGAACCTCGATCCGAATGCGACAGGTTCCCGAAGTTCAGACCGCAGATTAATGATGTCCACATTTTTCCCCTTTTCCTTTTCAACCCCCTATACATTACTCGCAATATATTTAAAACGATAGAAACATATGAATTGGAAATCTGGCTACGTTCTGACACACTGAAATATGATAAATACAGAATGCTTAGGATGAAAAACTTTTATTCCCACTGGTCAACGCATCATGCCTAAGCATTAACTAAACGCGTTTTTTTCTTCATACTGACATGTGGTCTTCTGGAAACTTATCTGTTTCGTCCAGAGTTCCGTTTTCTTTGTCTTCTCTATTCCGTCTATAAACAGATCAGAGTTGGGAATTTCAAGTCCTGCAGGCATTCCGCGCTTTTACGTGCCTCTGTAGCATTTCAGTGTTTAAAATGCATGACGAAAAAATGTCACCTTGAGGAAAAATGTCGACGGCATGCGGTGGAATCATTAAAACCCTCTAAGGAAGAAGAATTAATTTCAGTGTCTGGCCTTCGGTTTGACGTTTATGTGAATTGTTCTACCTACTTGAGGTTTAAGATATACCACAGTAACTCTGCACACTGTGGGGTTGTTTCAATGGTTCAACACAGGCATCCGCAGCGTCATGAATTTTGGAAGCATGGACCCTTTTGGCTTAGGCGATCTTTGGTTTCTGAGCTTCAACTTTGACCGAAAATAGTCGTTTAAGCTGAAATGGCGACATGCTAAGTTTCATCAAACTGAAGCCACAATAACTGGACTGATGGAGACAAAAAAAATGGAGCACTCTGGGCTTGACGCCAGTGGTATTTCTTTGTACAATAAGCTACAAAATGCTGGTATGTTACGATATGCGCCATCAGGTGGGCACCACAAGGGCGGAGCGACGGGGACAAGTTTCTTCCAAGGCTTGACGGGAGAGTGGACCGTCTCCCTAATGATTACCCCCCAGTGATACATAATTGATAATAACGGGGAAGGACACGGAGCATTGATAAAGGTAGCCAAAGGTCAATGATTGGAGTTTAAGGGCATTCCGACTTCTGGGTCATATGGCACCCGTGTCAAGTTGTTCTTTTACGGACCTCCTAACATATCGATGGAAACGCGACAGACACTGCATATTTAACCAACGGGAAAAATGTGACAAAGTACAGCATCACAGAGTAGCGGTTAGGATAAGCCTGACGCAAGCACGATCCAAGTTACCGTCTTGTGCATATGGGTGCGTGTCCGGACAGAACTTGGTTTCGCATTTTTTCGCAAGCGAAACTTCGTACGCAAATCTTCGTATCATATTTCTTCTTATGCGAACCTTCCTACGCAGACCTCTACACCGCAAATCATCGTACGCAAATCTTGGTACGCAAATATTTGTACGAGCAAAACTTCGTATACACAAAACTTCTTGTCTCGCATTTTTTTTTGGGGGGGGGGGGTGCTCAGACTTTGCCGTCGTGTTAATGATGATGCGAAAGGCTTCATGTTGGATTTTTTCGCATCGCGGTTTGAAACATGACTGATCTGACGATACAGTGACACCTAATGGCCGCCAAAGGACTCAGTATCCAAAACATTATTTCAACAACATCGTTATTTTCTTGCATATTAGGCGGAATAGTTATGACATTTGTCATGATAAGATACCTTAGGTCCCAATAATTTGCTCGCCGTCCTCGTAGCCGAGGTGGCAAGGACGCTGTTCTGCTCGCGATGGCGCCGGGTTTGAGTCCCGGAAACAAGTGAACCAGGACTCGAATTGTTTGGCCCGATCATTCATAATGAAGTCAATTGGCAACTGACCAGAGAGGGCAAACCCGGTACGGAAGAACGTCTCGCAGCACTGTGCGGCACGGAAAAGATTCAGCCGCGGTCCTCTCGGGTTAAAAAGCCCGGACGCAAAATTATCCGGTTCAACTGGAATTGTATTACTGGGCGTTGGGTTCCGAGTACAGGCAACAACCTTTGCTTAGCATGTTGGTGCTCTGAGCCAAAAGCCGCCCATAGCAACCGTTCGGGTAGAATTTCTAAAAAAAAGAAACTCATCGTAATCTTTCCTCAAAACGACTCAGAAAAACTTATCTTTGCATACGCAAAAAGCCGCATGCGGAGATATTCGTATCGCATGGAACGGTGGAGGGCAAAAACGTTTTCTCACATTAGACCTATGTTAGATTTCCCAAAAAGTGTGAAAAATGGCCTCCCCCTTCCCCCCCTGTTCCTACGCCTATGGTCTGGTGCATTACTTTCACGAAATCCAATCTACGCACTCAAAAAGGTGCCCTGCTGACGTGCAAAGCGGGTTCTTGCTGATCTGAAATGGGACCTCTGTGCAGGCATACAAATGTTAGGATTTGCTTTATTTCACACATCTTCAATCTACCAAAGCATGACACTATGATGATGCTTGAAAAGAATAGCCTAAAAAGGATTTTGCTCATCCCTCAACATTTTTGGGCGTTCCGGCGTCCCTGTGCCTTACCTATTCCCACCAATCGAATGCATTTTTTCATGCCTAAAAAGGATTTTGCTCATCCCTCAACATTTTTGGGCGTTCCGGCGCTCCTGTGCCTTACCTATTCCCACCAATCGAATGCATTTTTTCATACATAAGCATGGCCAAGTCTGTGAATATAATTTACGTTGATAAAGGGAGGGAAGACATGCACGCATCGTTGTGCACAAAAGTAGAAATGCAGCAGTCGCGAAGTACACAAGTACAGTAAAATGCGATAGGAAGATTTGCGTATACGAAGAAATGCGATACGAATATTTACGTATACGAAGAACTGCTATGCGAAGATTTCCGTATACGAAGAAATGCGATACGGAGAAACGCACATACGAAGTTCTGCAGATACGAAGAAATGCGTATACTAAGATTTGCGTGTAGGAAGTTCTGCGATACGAAGAACTGCATGTATGAAGTTTCGCGCTTACGAAGGTTTGCGATACGAAGATACGCGATATGAAGATTTGGTTACGAAGTTTTGCGTACGAAGAAATGCGATACGAAGTTCTGTCATGGAACCATATGGCTAATAAACCAATGGCCATGAGGAACTGGAACATCTGACCCGTGAGTGCATTTAAAATGCCAGTTGTCACCAAGTGAATTTGCATGGGTATAAGATTAAGGTTACGTTACATTTGTTTGTCACATTCGACCAAAGTTTAGCGAACTGAAAAACGTTGGCAGTACCGTTGAAACTAAGCAAAGCCCGTTGCGCAAGCCTCGAGAGCGTTGCCCGAGTTTTCTGTAAAAATGCAAAACATTAATGGAAATGAATTTGTCATAATGGCAAATGGCCAACTCCACCAAATACCTTTTCTGCAGATATTGTTGATACGCATAGAAATGCGTGCATTTTACTTGCATTTGCTACTGCAAATAAAACCGAAGGGCCCTTACAACTGATTTTGCGTCCTACATTGACACTCTATTTCCAAAATCAAAATAACATAACTTCTAACCGTCATGAACTAGTGTGAACTTATGAGTGGTCTACAGTGATGTTTTGTGGCATTGACGCACATACTGGACACTGTCAGATATTTTGCAGCACCACGATATCGATAAAAATCAAGCAAATTCGAAAAATGGCGAAATCGTAAATACCGTTGTCGTATGACGTTATGTTCTCATGAAATTGGATGGACACCAAGGACGTAGCCAAGATTTTCCTGGGGGGGGGGGGCAAATGCCAAATTTTGTCATATGCCCCTGGCATATGATGACATTTAACTGAAAAAGCAGCACTTTTGTGCAATTTACCTAGCATTTAACACACAGAAAAACATATAATGTTTGCTTTTGTAACATATGTATGTAACACTATTACGCATGCCGGTGAAATTGCGATATATCTCGTGAAGACCGCTTGACTCAGAAGGGGTCTTGGCCCCCATGTTCCCCTTGGCTACGTCTCTGGATAACCCTAAAAAAAAGAGACGAAAACAAGCACCACTGCTGTACCAAGGAGCAATGGAAATTCCACGAGATTGCACCGTTCGTTTCCGGAGTTACGTAGTATGAGTCGGAAAGAGCGTGGGCCGTGACCCCTACCCCCTCCCCCCTCGAGTAAGTCGCGACTACAGGTTGATCTTAGATCTACGCCAATGCGATAAAATGTCCATTAGGCATATCAGAGACGATACACTGTATCGATGACATAGCGTCACGATTTCCATCTCCTGACTAAATATCTAACAAACTCGAAGCCGAGTTAACAACAAACCTGTTTGTGCTTCTTATGAGACAAAACCACATGCAAAATAAAACATCTGAATGCCTATCTTTGCTCCTCTCCTCACTCTGTTCCCGGCTTTCCTCTCCCGCACTGACCCAGAACGATGACGCTGAAGACACTGAATGCTGTTGGAGTCTGGCTGTTCGTCAGTTGAGCTAACGGTCATGTATATACATCCAGAAGCGGTCCGGATTCCAGCGTGGCCTAGTTGCTATAATAGCCTCCGACTGTTTTAAAAGTCATTTATTTGACAATCTCACCAGACGACGTCCAGGCGATTTCAATGCCCCTGCGGGCGCGGTGCACCTGGTTTAGTGATTCGGTCAACTGCACACATGGTTTGGAGATCTCTGGACGTGGTCCTCATCGGCCCGATGTCCGTCCTGGCGAGGGGTTCCGCCTCGCGCGGCCGCAAGACTAGGAAGAGCCGGCCGGAGACACACCGAGGACTGGAAACAGGGACCAGTGTAAACTGACAAAAATCTGACGGAACACTGGATGAAAAAAAACCTGAATGACTGGTTCTCCCGTCTCGAATCATGCAGGAAAATAAAGAAACCGGATAGCAGGGCCGGAATGATTGCACCCAGCTCATGTTCCGACACCACGCCGACAGACAGCCAACTATAAACTCGTCGGTGACAAAACAACATTTATCACATTGCACGATATTTTGCACGGATTTATGATGCATAGTGGTAATGTTCTGCGAATACCAGGCACATTTTTCGCTGAACAGGATGTTGTCTGCTCCATGTAAAGATACCTGTTGCGACGTGAAGAATTCTTCTCCACTGACGTCGTTTTCTGTTATCCTGTGTGACTGCGCGACACGACGGGAAATTGCGTATCACGTCAGAATAAACAAAAAAGAGAGGCCACTGATGCGGGAAACCAGCCGTGGGCAGACAGTTTTCCTCTGACCTTCACAGGAATAGACCTGCTTTTTCGTACCGTGAGTTTTGCCACGTATAAAGGACAATTATTACTGACGACGCTCGGGCTTACGTTCAAGCAAATGGAATAGTCATATCGAAAACTTAATTCCAATGATGGTCCGGGTTCATAACCTCGGGCCTCAGGATGGATGTGTACGAATGCCTCAAAGTCGACACTTTGGGTAGTATTTTTTCGAAAATTTTTGCATGCCCCCATTGAGGAGTATTCATAAGAAGGCATGCATCAGCTGTCAAAAGAGCGCTTTGGGTTGGTCACGCTGACCGTGAATGAACCTCTTTTGGCTCTGGCGGATACGAGTACGCTGCTTTGTCGACTGCCGCGTCCGGCTGGAATCGGACACGGTTCTGAGCCGGGGCGGCTGCCGTGCCCCCAGCCCTGGTCTGCCGATCCGGGTTCCGGCAATCCGCGACGGCACGCCGCCCATGGCCGCAGGGATTGCGCAACACGGGGCATTACAGCAGTGTCGCGTCATCCGGCTCACCGCGCGGCAACAACTTCAGCGCCGCCCGAGGCAGTCGGACCCGATGATGCAACAGCTCCGACCTGCCGGGATTACGCCGAGCATTCACAGCTCTGCACATCGTAGGCTGTGTCTCGGAGACTGAGATGACAAGTCGAGACAAACCGCTGACGTCTGCTGTTCCGCTGTTGTTTACAAAACTTGGAAGTGGAGCCCTTGCAGGTTATATGACAAACGTTTAGCGAGCGCCACGCTTGCCGATCGTGATACGGTAATATGATCATGCCGGTGCAAGGCGAAATGCTTAATTTGACTTCGATTGGCTAACCAGGTACTGAAATTAGGTTGATCTGTTACGACGGCCTGCTACGTTGGAATTACGTAACAGCGGTCCAGTCCACGTCTTTTTGGTTTACCAAATCATCCTCTTCGTGAGGATTTATTGGGATTTTGTGGAATCCTCTTGATATAAATATCTTGGCCTTTCGTTTGCAGAGGATTTCTGAGCCTGCCTAATCTGCGTATCAGGGACTGCTAATTTCCTTGAACGGGAATACCGGCGACCACAACCCGCCCCGACTGGGGGGTGGCGGTTGATCGTCCCCCTGCGGTTTTTCCAAGACTGCGAGAGAACGAAGAAGCGCGGCGCCACAAAACTTTGTGAACCTTTTGCGTCATCATTCTTACACCTCGTATCACAGTTTTGACCTCAGGCCAAGTAAGGTGTATGGTCTAGGTCAGGTCAAATGGACCTATATCCAAAAAAGTTTAGCGCTCCGCTTTCGGGAAAGTTTTCGGGAAGCGTGATACTACAATAAACCTTTCAGGGATAAGAGATCGTGATGGATGAAACAAATCTGCAACATCAGATTTTTTGGAATTTTCCGGGTCATTGATCTAAGGTTAACCCCATTTTCAAAACATGTCGTCGTTTCTTCGGAAATAAACGGATTTTTTATAACAGTTTTAGTGTAAGGTGATGCAGACATCCATTTACCGTCAATGGACAAAGTATCAATGACTTCCAGCCATTGACCTGAAGTCAGGTCACGAATAACTATTACGAGCCAAAATGCACCGCTGTCAAAATCGGCGAAAATTACTCCGAATGGGTAGAAAATGGCAGAATTGGTTCGCACAGTTGCGAGTAATACCAAGAAGCTCAAAAACTTTTAAAAATTGCATGTTTTGGAAATAAATAATCTCGCAAATAAAACGCAGCCAGTTGGGCAGATTGATGACTAGTGAATTTTCAAAAACTTAAGCATATAAACCATCACAAGAACCATTAGGATCAAGAAATGTCATATGAAAGTGCTTATGTCGCGAAAATAAAGAAACGCTAAAATTAATTCCTGCTAATTTCATACCGTCAAACGCTGTATGAAGATAGCGGCTGAGGCGCCCGCCGGCAGTCGGTGCGAAAATCTCCCTGTCTTTAATTCAGTCTTTCGGCTTACATAACAAACGAATCGGAGAGGACTTTGACCGGTTCGTTGGTGTCTTTACGTAGAGTTTATTAATCACAGTCCTTGAGATCCAGGCCTCTTCTCGATTTCATGCAGTTGGCTGCGAGAAAATATATACTGGGTGTAAATGGCTTACATATCATTCAAAACTAAAAATGAAACCAGTTTTGAGCCCTACTTGTCACCAGCTTTCCAACGGTGTGCTTATTTTTATAATGCGACCAGACGTTCGTGAGTTAGAGGGGTGGCGGTCAACCCTCCCCTCTCAGACGAGCGTGGTCGGCGCCGACTGCCAGTCGGGCGCGGGTTAAACAGTATGCAGAATTCTTCGTCGAGAAGACAAAGCTTTTGGCCGCTGGAGACCAACACTTAAGTTTGTTTGCTATGGCCGGCTTTAAGTTCAAGTTCCCTAAAATTATTTATCGACGAAAAACTCTTCACATAGATAGTGTAGCAGCCTCTGACAAACTAATTAGGAGTTGACTATTTTCTCAAAAGCCTATGCCTTGTGATAGTGTAAATTAGGTTTTCGATGTAATGCACAGCAAGGTTCATGTTTTCGTTTCGCTGCTTTTTTTACAATGACGCTCGTCTCACTTGTAATGAATATGGACCAAAATTCGTCGCAAAACTCACAGCCGACCCTTTCAGTGTGTTTTATTTTCTTTTGCCGGCATACTAAGCTCAGCGCTTCGTGACTGGGCGCCCAAAACGACGTATCCCCACTCATCAGAAGCTCACACCCCTTCTACATGGCGGTAAACCACAATCCTTTCAAATCCTTGCCCACGTAAACTGTTCCCTGCCATTCTCTGTTCCTCCTCTTGTCGTGCCCTTTTTGATTGGTACCTTAAGAACCCCGGTGTCCTGAAGGGACTATGCTTAATGCTTATGCAAATACACAAAATGTCTTCTATGCTCCGGTACATTCTCTTACTTACGATGCCCTACGGAAATATGTTAGTCCTCAACTGTAGAGGGGCACATCCCCTGATGCACATCTGAGATTTTCCGCAAACCTCACGCTACCAGCTTTTTTGGTGGGTCTGTAGCTTTGCATGGGTCGTCTGTGAGGCTTTGTTGTGTGTTCACTGGAACTAGAGGTCTATATCTTGACGTATCAGCGGTTTATGACGTCTTTTTCGAGCATGTCACGGAGATCTGATACGAGCAAACGTTTTGTGAGTTGTGTGTGATGTGACGTTATGCAAAATATGATGAGTGTGAACAATGTGAAAATGGGTCTTTGATGCCCCAAATACGCAAGGGAGCAAAATGTTTTCAACACGTGACGCACAGAGAAAGCCCTTCAGCCATCATCCAGGAGCATAAAAAAATTTGGTCCTACGCAAAAGCCTTGATCTGTGTTTAGCTCAGTTACCGGGAACATTTGTGCAGTAAATCTTCTGCTTAGTGGCTTGAAGCACATTTTTCCGAAGTTAAACAAGCACTAGTCTTTTCCGCATCAGTTGAAATCAGCGTTACCTTCACAATTTGATAGTGCCACGTTAAGGATTGTGTTGCAAGTTCACTGAAAGCTTCACTCACTACAGTACGATGCTTGCGATCTTTGCAAACCTCAGTCAACCATCGCGGGACATGCTGTGTGTTATGTCTTATGGTGAAGATATATGGCGTTCCCTGCCACAGCCGAAACATAGGTTTCTTTTTGATGAGCGTAACACATTGTTGTTATTCCCGGATGTATTATCACAAATAACAACGAAAATACAATAATGCCCTACATAGATCAAGACGCGAAGGAGAGCGTCAACAAACTAACAGATGGAGGCGCTTTGTTAACTGTTAGGTTCTGAGGTCTCCCCTGTCGGCTCAGCTGAGTTCAATTGCAAAGTTTTCCGACAGTGTCCCTGAGCCCTCTTGCTCGGCTGGTGAGCTCTGCTGCTCTGTTGGTGGGCTCTGCTGTTCCGTTGGTGGGCTCTGCTGCTCTGCAGGTGGGCTCTGCTGCTCCGTTGGTGGGCTCTGCTGCTCATTTGGTGGGCTCTGCTGCCCTTCTGGTGGGCTCTGCAGCTCCGTTCGTGGGCTCTGCTGCTTGGCCGGTGAACTCTGCTGCTCCAATGGTTGGCTCAGCTGATCTGCTGGAAAGCTCTGCTGCTCCGACAGTGGACTCTGCTGCTTCGTTGGCGACCTCCCCCGGTTGTTCAGCGAGCTAACCGGCTTTGCCACCGGCTGAACCGGCCGCGGCGGCGCCGGCGTGCTCCCCTGTGGCACGCGCACGCAGCGCTGCTGTTTCGGCGCGACGCCGATCACGTCGGAGAAGACGCTGGGCCCGACGAAGCGGCACTCGGTCCTGCGCGGGCAGCGGAGCGAGCAGGGCGCGCAGGCGGCGACGCCGTTGCGCAGCTCGCAGTGCGACTGCGGACAGTGCACCGTGCGGCACGAGGCCACGCAGCGCGGCTCGCGGCCGCTCAGCACGCAGTCCTGGCCGACCTGGCAGAAGCCGCCGCCGCAGCGGAACAGGTCGTCGCCCAGCTCGGGCGCCGGCCGCTGGTCGGGCCGCAGGCAGCGCGCCAGCGAACCGCCCAGCAGCCGGCAGGAAGTGCCGGCCGGGCAGCGCAGGTTGCGGCAGGTCAGCTTTATGATGACGGTGCGCGGCACGCATTCGGCCCGGCCCTCCAGCTCGCGGCACACCTCCCGGAAGCCGCAAGTGCGCGGCAGCGTCGGGCAGCGCTGCGTCAGCCGCCGCGCGGCCGCCGGCAGCGCGCAGGCCAGCAGCAGCGCCAGCGGCCACGACTGCATGGCGTCGAGAGCGGGCTGTGACGGGCGGCGCCGGCTGGCCGCCTTTATAGGCGCCCGGCGGTGACGCGGTCGGCCCACGGTCAGAGCCGCTTCCTGACGTGTTCTAGCCGGCCGGATACGGCGGACCCGGATGTCGGCTCTGATGGGAGACAGATGAGGCGAGCGGGAGGCCGGCCTGCAGAGACGAGCGCCGCCAGGCACCGCCTGCAGCCGCCCAGCACGACCGGTGTAGCGCAGGCCGAGAGCCTGTTCCGCCTTTCCAGTGAACCTCCAGCGAGTGAAGCTGACAGAAAAACGGAAAAACGGTTCCCACGTGCTCTGCACGGTTCCAGGAATGACCGACGTGACGTACGCTTTGCACGATTTGCTTCATGAACGCCAGAAAGCACAACTCCTGCATCTCCACAAGATCTGTTCACCGCATGACCTCACCTCTCTCAGACCAGAAGCACGCGCTACAGCCTCTCGACATCCCGGAAACGCGGAGGCATTCGTGCGCACGGCACAGCATTTGGTCCGCATCGCCCGCCGCTCTAGGGCGGCTGCCTTTTGATCCGTTTAACCGGCGATCGGCGTCAACGGACACGGACCGTTGAGTCCGTGTCCGTCGACGCGGCTCTCCCGAGAGCGGCCAGCCGTCTGAGCCCGGGCGCGCCCCAGAGCCGACTGGCCCCGCCGGTGACTAATATATACGGGTAGCACGTCCGGGAGCTAAGCACGGCCTTGAGGCGCGCTCAGAGGGACGCTGCCGACAGGGGGCCGCTCCAGACCGGGCGGGCCCAGTTCTGCTGAACTCAGCGTCCGCTTCCCGGCCGCCTGAAACATCCCGGCGATGGAGCTCGGCAACACATGACGTCACAGCCGCACCTGACCGGTGCTGCGGGTACGGTTGTTCCCCGGAGCGGTCGCTCCCTCTGCCGGGACACTCCCTGGCCCAGACGGACGGCGCGGTATGGCAGCCCTCTCCGACGACGTGCCGTAAATCCGGCTTTGATTGAACATGTGGTACCTGTTCGCGTCATGATCGCGTGCATTTTTTTTCTCGACACTGGTCGATACGACCATTCATTTTTCAGATTATGCGCACCAAATGCATGGGCTCATCAACTTAATCTGCGAGTTGGTGGAGCATTTTTCCCCACCCTCAGTGGATTTTCCAGCATAACTTCCAAATGACGAAACCAAGAGGCCCCAAATTAATACTCCTACCACTAAGAATCATAGTCGCTTTTTGGAAAAAAAAGTAATCATGTCACCATAGTTCATGTAACAGGATATCTTAGGTCAACGAATAGGGTACCTGGGGTAAGACGTTGGACTATCGATTGCCATTTCTCATTTGTCATCACAGAGCCTTTAACGTCGCGTCAAAATGATGTCACAAAGGTGACAATTCCTACAACTCTTTCATCTGACTTGGAAAGTTGCTTATTTATTTTCGCTTGTATACAAGAGCTGCAATACGATGGTGTCGTGCGATACCAGCCGTTATGTAATGAGAGATGAATACGTAACATTACTGGCCTCATATTAGGTCATGGCATTCAAATATTTATTCCCATGATTTGTTACTGTAGTACCAATTTAAGTCAGAACATGAGTTCTTAACAGACGTTTGAAGGGCACCTGGTATTTGTTCGAGACTGCATACTTGCAGGGCTGTTGACTAACGTTTGATTTCGTCATTCGGTCTAGCAGTTCCTTAGATGATTCACCGCAGGATATTGATCCTATCTGACCTTGACCTGTGACTTGGACTAAAAAGAAATATTGACATATTTCATGGCGATTTTCTTTGCACCGGCAGTCATTAGAACATAGCATTTTTGGGCCTCACGTTGAACAGTGGCCTCATCACTGTCCCGAACCTAATTTCTTTTAGGTTCTGAGGTCACAGTAACAAGCAACTGATTAACGTCTGAAGCAGTCACACCCGTCTAGCAACTACAGAAATGCTGGATGGGGCAATTTCGTCCCCCTCCCCCTTCTCTCTCAGTCAATGGCAGTGCTCCAGATACCACAGCCTGTGGCAGGTTCAGAGGCTCGATCTGTGATCTTGGTCCTTGATCTTTATCCCATCACCAGTTACCGGATGCCCTAACATGGCTAGTGCAAAAGAAGTATCCTGTTCATTCGAGATGTCGGCGGTTGCCGAGACTGGACATTTGGAGTAGAGCGGTGTCGTTCGTGTTTTTTTGGGGCTGTATAGTGAAAGACTCCTGCATCTGACTTTGCATACCTGGTTATCCAAGGCTAAGTTACGATTTACCTGATGGTTTCTCGACGAAAATGGGAATGCCAAATCATCGCCCGTCGATCAGCCATACAAAACCGCATCTAATGCAAAGAAAGGTCCCGCGTTAGGTGTTTTGCATCATCTGTGAAAAAGTGTGTCCGTCAGCTCCTGCAGCAGTTTACGAGGTAATGTTTAGGTCAATATTAACTGATTTTTATGAATGTATGCCTACATATTTCCATGTAAGCATAATTTGCGATTACGTCTTTTTAGCATGCGCACTTTTTTCGCACTCTTACGTTTGCGATGCGTTCATATGAGGGTCAGCACATTCTCTATACGTCCATTCGTCCTACGCACTTATGCGCTTTCGCGCGTTTGCGCCTACGTAAATTTGTCGTACATACATTACATTGTATATGAGTGTATTTGCTTTACGTACATGTTTCCGGTTGCCTTGTCAATATCATGGCCTGTATGAACAATTCATTACTGAACCATACTGAGCCATACTGGGCCATGTTTTCAGCTGGTAAGAATCATTTACAGGCGGCATTGCGTTATATTACACGGCTAGTGATCCTGGGGAACTCCTCATCCCTTCATTTTTCAGAGATTTCAGTATTATGGCTATACCTATGGCACTGACTGAAAGGGGACCGCCTAAAACCCTAGTCAGACCCCCAATAATTTTCGGGATTCTCTAGCCATGTTACGTTTTGCATATATTACTCGATGATGCCTCATGCACCTGCCACTGAGAGCCTTTCAGGCCTTGTTTTGGATGTTCACATATCATAAATCATACTCTTGCATGTCACGCCATTACACTACCACATGTCACACATCACATACAAAAAAATTGCCGAATACTGGCTCAAGACACCGATCACCAAACAAGCAGGGACGCATCTCAGACAGTTGTAACATGCACTGATATGCTTCCCGGAAACGTCTTTTTGAGCCGCCTCTGAACCATGTAAGAAGTTGAGACTTTTATGCAATGTGTAAAAATGATACGTATGACAACCAGTGGCGATGGATAATAAAACTTCCAGGACGGCGAATCGGCGCCGGCCAGAAAATAGGGTGAATGAATCCGAAGGTTCTCGGAACAGGCCTCTTTGCAAAAAAAAAGAAGAAAAACTGAATAAGTAGCCAGAGTGCTGATCTGGCAAGGGTTCAACAGCAATGAAGACGAACGTAGTGCTGCAATGTAAGGACGATTAAAAGATAAAAAGAAAGTGCTTGTGACACAAAAATAGCATCATATTAAACGTGACGATAGAGCTGGTTGCTTGGGACATGGTGTGATTCTCATAACTATTGGCACGAACCGATATCGACGTACCGTGTTCCAGTCAGCTGATAGTGTGTCGGTCTCTCCGTACCGGCGAGAGACGAGTTTAAGTCGCCTCCACGCCCGATGGCGGTCCCACAGTCCAGGTGGAACTCGCCAGCAGGTCATGCTGCTACCACAGTTGTGTTGTTCCGCCGGTTGCGCGACTTTCGACACAAAATCGCCAGACATCTTGAATTTTACGATGGGTTGTGGGGTTTGGAGCCCATGGCATGGAACTGGATTCTGACCTTCAACATCACCCTAGGAAACCATCAAGATTAAATTTACGAAAAATAAATTGAGAAGAATAATTAGGAAACCGAAACCAAACAACCGGCATTCAAAAGTCTACCAAATCATATAGACTATCCTATGAGATACATTGAACATTTATCTTTATTTTTCTTCCGCTCTTCCAAAATTGCAAAGATAAGCATGCTAAAATTTTCAGGGCGCCTACCGTAACCAGAATGTCATTTTTAGATTATACATAAGGTCGTCAGCGGGACACTTTCCATCCGGCTTTGGACCATTATAATGAAAAACTGAGCCAATGATACAACTTGTTCATGCGCGATCGATGTTGCCGTTCCTATTCATTTCTCCTAAGAATGCTTGTTTAAAATCCTTAGACCTTACAAATCAACGTAAGTTAGTACTCTGCTGCGTAACGTCGTGTTAACGCACACATCTAACGCGAGGGATGACGTCGGTTATTCTTTTTAACGAAGCTCTCGACTTCCCCGTGCATTTCGCATTGTGGTCTCTGAAGCCGGTTGTTGCAAGGGACGGCGAAACTTCGCTATTACCCGGGCTCAAACCGGGGACCTGTCGGCCTCAAAGCAAGCATGGTAACCACTACACCAAACCACCACCTCAAAGGGATTACGTCTTTCCACAATTGTGCAATCGGTCATCTGCACCCTGTAGCATAGGCAGCATGGTGGCATATTTACTACTTGACTGTATTCGAGTCTTCTAACATTTTTTACTGCATTATTGTTCACGAAGTCCTATTGGTTTCACTGCCGTCAGCTTGTCCAGTAATCGTATGTCTTTTTGGCATCTTATGTGTTTTATCCATGCATGTCCTCGTTAATAAAAGGAATAATACCCGTCAATGACTACACTAAGCCAGCTTTTACTGTCTGTCGACAACGCTTTTGCTAGTGATCGAAAAATGTGCATATCGTGTTTATCACGTGCATGTCAGATGTTCTTACTTTCGTTCAGGTTTTACTCTCCGAACATAATAGAAAGATGTTTCGGATTAAATGGTATGTTATTTTAGACGCATCATGGATGTTACAGGAATTCAGTTCATGCCACAGAACGAGTACTCAACAGATCCATCAACATGTCATTATTATGCTTATTGCTGCGATGAACAACCTACAACTGCAGTGTTTCTGCACTACGACTTAATCACGCCATAACCTGCGAACGTAGAAAACGCGAGCATGCCTTCTGCTGTGCTTGACACATTGTCGCACCGTTGCGGAACATTTGCAAGAAGTAAGGACCCTTTCACACGTGGTGCACTCTGGCCACCTAACACTCGTTTTTCATTTCTGGAACAGAAAATTTTCATTTCTGGACATTTCTGGAACAGATGAAAAGCTGGTCCTCGCCGGATTAGGATCGGATCAGCATCGGATCCGGATTGGGTCGGGGGTCGAATCCAGACCGAATCCGGATAGCATCGGGTCTAATCAGGACAACAACCGGGGCCAATCGAATCACAACGAAACGAAATCCTGATCAGACCCGGGTCAGATGCTGACAAGATCCCGATCCGGATCGGAGCCAGATCGGAGCCGGATCGGAGCCGGATCGGGGCCGGACATGGGGTCTGCTCACGGCCTGACGCAGCGCGGCTGTTTCGGCAGGACGTAGCGATTGACGTACGCCTGCGGGCCGATCATGCGGCAGACGCGGCCGGCCGGGCAGCGCAGCGAGCAGGCCTTGCACGTGGCCACGCCGTCCTTCACCAGGCACTGGCTCTCCTGGCAGCCGGCGCTGGCGCAGGAGGGCACGCACCGCGCCTGGCCGCCCGCCGACGAGCACTGCTGGCCGACGACGCACCGCACGCCGCCGCAGAGGCCGGGCCGGGAGGGCACGCAGCGGGCCGAGCCGCCGGCCTCGGAGCATTTCTTACCCTCGCTGCAGCGCAGGGTGGCGCAGGTCGGCTTCGGCGGAGGCAGGGCGACGCAGCGGGCCGCCCCGCCGGCCTCAGAGCACTTCTGGCCCGGACCGCAGCGCAGGGTGGCGCAGGTCGGCTTCGGCGGGATCGGCGTGTAGCAGCGGGCCTCGCCGCTGCTCTCCGAGCATTTCTGACCGGCGCCGCACCGCAGGGTGGCACAGGTCGGCTTGGGCGGGGGGACGGCAACGCAGCGGGCCGCTCCGTCACTCTGGACGCAGGCCTGGTTCTTACCGCACCGCAGGGTGGAGCAGGTCGGCTTCGGAGTGTAGCAGCGCGCCTTACCGTCGCTCTCCGAGCACTTCTGACCGCGGCTGCAGCGCAGCGTGCGACACGTCGGCTCGGGCGCGCCGCTCAGCACGCACCTGGCGAGACCCTGCTTGACGACGCAGTCGCGGCCCTTGCTGCAGGAGATACCCTCGCAGGTGGACGACTTGAGCCGCTCGCAGTGGGCCAGGTTGCGCTCGATGACGCACTTCTGGTCCTCACGGCACGAGGCGTCGTCGCAGGTGGTCTTGTGCACGCAGTGCGGCTCGCCCGAGTACATCTGGCACAGGAAGCGGTCTGGGCAGCTGAAGTTGTCGCAGCTGGGCGCGCCGGCCGACTGGCGCGTGGCGGCGGTGCGCCGCTGGCCGACGGCCAGCGCCACCAGGGCGCTCAGGGCGAGCAGGCGGATCAGGCCGGCGGACATGGTGGCTGGGGGCGCTTCTGTGACAGTCGGACGCCTCCGGCCGCTTATATAGTGGCCCGGGAACAGCTCGGATCCCCTGGGCACGACCAGGCGCCGGCGGACCCGGATGCACAGTGGATCCGAACCCCGGTTTTGGGAGGGCAACTGGATTCGCCGGCACGGTGGAGCGGCACGCTGGGCAGGAGGGCCGCGGCCCACCCCACGTGGTGGGCCCGATTAGGCTGCTGAGGTGTGCTTATGGGTGGAAACGCCTGAGAACTCTGAAACTGATGCCATGCTATGTCGATGCTATGTAGGCATCGACAAAGGGAGCACATTATACCAACCGTCTCTGGGCAAGGTTACCGAGATGACCATAGAGGAAAACTAGGTAGATGAATACAAGAATATTAAACCTTCATCGGAAGCGAGGGGCGACTTCCTCTCCCTCCCTTCCCCTCCATGAGGTTTTTTTCTGGATTGCTGGCGAACCGCCCGCATCAAGAACAGAACAGTTGCAATAGATGCAATAGCAAAAATAACCATCTTTTCGCCGTATTTTTCAAAGAAATATGATTGCCAGGTCGTGCCAGGTCGCCGGGCTGTGACGTCACTCCAGACGGGCTCGTAATCTGTTTTTCTGGATTTTCGGGCCACATTTGGGCTTTGTCCCCCCTCCCCAGAAGTCTGGCCAAATGTGGAGACAGTTTTCGATAAAGGACCCTTTGAACATATTTTCGACAATATGTCGGGATCTGAAAGGTTGGTGATCCCTCTCACGTCATGTAGGATCACATACCTTATGTGACTTCAAAATGACTTTAAATCCGTCATAGGACAATGCCAGTCGCCGATTTCGGTACTGATAATGATCTCTCTGCGACATGAATATAGACAAATATGGACATGAAAAACGCAATCTGGGACAAGACCCCGATGTTTATTAACCTTTCCACGACTGCAAAGTCCTCATCTGAAGTCTTCATGATATTTGCTTTGTCCCATTCTATTACTGTCTTCATAAAAAAAACAATCTGCCACTTCTCTTACAGACCAAAGTTATTGACATCAAGGAGTTCTGGTTGGTTGATAGTGGTGAATCAGCACGTAGCAGTAAATAAGCTCTCAGCTGCATCTGTCTAGATTTCTTATCATTCAGTGCCCTCTGATACTATCGGGCGCTCAGGCAGGGACTCAGTTTAAAGGTGCAGATGAACTTATGTGAGTTGCAGTTCGACATGCCACCATGTCTCAGTTTTGATTTATTTGCTGTCTGGAATTACCTGACATAACCTAACATATATTGGACGAACTGAGGACATCTGCAAGGCTGAGTCAAGTTTTCTGACAACGCCTTATGCACCACACAGAGCTAATGCCAACCACTTCATAGTCCTACCAGCTTGCGAAAGGCAAGGTGAAACTGAACGCATGTACAAGAATATCAACAACACACACGCACATTAGCATTCTGCTTTTGTTTCCGCAGCTAATATGTATATAATATGTATGGAGCACATTTAAGATGCACAGCCTCATTAGGCTGTTTTCATCTTAGGTAGATATATCTCTGTCTGCTTCTGATGACTATTTGCAATCACTCCACCTGCAGTTTATCCCAGCATGACATCATTGTTCGTAAGCAATTACTGTATTCATATCATTACGTATACCTGTTGTTGTGCAAAGCAAGCTAAAAAATTATCTACAGCGCATGTACAAAAATGGTCTAATTCATCACATAACGCAGAAACACATGCAAACTATTCTTTTCACCAAAACAGTCCGTGAAACGATTTACCCTACGTGCACGTGGACACGTAAGCACGGACAACAAGAGCAAGTTGGCTTCGAGTCGCCCTGTCTAGAACTCACTGGCGCAGCCGTGGGGGGGAGACGGGGTCCCGCCCCTCTCCCCTTTGGCCTCCATTTTTTGCGAAAACCATTGCACATTATCTTCCCAGCAGACGGTCTTCGTATGATTTCAGTTCACACTGGGCTCCGGGCCCCCTCCTTAAGAAAATCCTGGCTCTGCCCCTGCTAGAACTTACAATAAGTATTAAGGTCATGGAGACAGCTTGCATGTCCAATGCCAACACACCTAACCCTGCCCGAAGTGTGGCTGTGACTCCCAGAGTTGGACAACTATTTTGTAACTTCTCTGATTTTTATGTCATTGTTTTTAATGGGTTCTGTCAATGATATTCCATATCTAATGGCCGTTAATTATGACGAAAATTGGGTAAGCAGACCAAAATACATGCAATGGAAAAGAAACGTGTTGCATCTGTTCATGATGCCTTTCTGCCTTTGCGGTCTGCAATAATGAATCACTGAAGATTATTTTTAAGATAAAGTAGAGTCCTCTATTTTCATGATGATAATACTTTTTGGACTGTCGTCCTCGTCAGGAGTTCTACTTGTTACACTGCATCAGGGTGGACTTTGCCGATTTACTAATTCTCCTCTTTGAGGGTGCATTCAAGCGCCAAGATTTTCGTATGGGAGAGGTCAGGTCAACCCTAACCGCTCAAAGCAAAAAACTTTCTAAGTTTGGGTCACTGTTTTCAGGCTTCGAAAATTCACATTTGTTGTTTTTTTTACAAAAAGCATTTCAGATCTTAAGGGGCTGGGACCCCTTCGGTGTGTCTATAGGTGCACTTCTGTGTTGCGGCATCTTAAGCCTCCCCCCCGAAAGTTCATTAAAGTTTGGGGAGCAAGGTCCATCAGTACCACCGTAACCAAAAAAAATCCTGAGACTCAGGACTCTTTGTTTTGATGTTCCCCAATGTCAAGATCAGAGCAGAAGCCAGCCAAAAACTACCTGTTCGCCAGACATGGATCAAAAGAGGGGGGCCCAACGGGGTAGCTGGCTCCTCTGAAGCGTGGGGAAATATAACAAAGGAAGACAAATTATCTAAAGACAGGAATAAGGAATACGGAAGGGAAGGGACCCTTGCTGCACAAAGAAATCCGCTCGTACCTACATCATTTTCGGAAGATTTCTGGATCATCCCTCTAAATATAAAGTTTAAGGCAAAGTTTAAATGTGTAACATGAATATAAGTCTATGGATATACACCGCAGACCAACGAGCTCAAAAGCTATAAAATGTGACTAATGGCGAAGTGTCTAATCTCCATGTGAACCCATGAACTCAATCACCATCTAAAAGATCCAAATGTTCACAGTTCCTTAAGAAAAAAAGAAAATACAAGAAATTTTCAAACCATGTCGCGTTGGTTGGCTACTCATTCATTATCATTTTCATTTAACAACAATTGGAATTCGCCTCTTTATTTGAGCTTGCCCATCCCGTCCAAAAACGTCTTTATCTATAATACCAGACAAAGTTTAAATCCGGGCCTGGCGTGTCCTATTTTGCGACCCTGGCATACGATTTCGGCAACGAACGTCGTCAGCTAATCATAGGCATTAATGTACAGACGGCCGTGGCCTTTATTTTTCCCTGTCACCGATGGGTAACCTGGTTGCCAGATGCGGAACGCCGAAAATTCTCCAGACTTTCAAACAAAAGCCTTCATGTTTTGGCAGAACTTTTTCAAAATCGGCAAAGTGTCATTCGTAGCATTTCCGAGGAATTTGAGAAATCGGTGAAGGTTTTCTGAAAGTTTTGTTACTGAGAGCACCTTTCATGAGGTCGTACATGTTTCCCATTTCATAGAGTTGTAACATGTGATCCAAGCCACCCTCTGGCCACTGCAATGTTCCTGAAACCTGTTTGCCTACTAGGTCGTTCACGTCGTCCTGTAGGGCATGGCAATGGATACCGCTATAGACTTCTCTATACAGTCACAATACTTCTCTGTACTAGAGAAGTCTGTGATACAACATTAAACACAGGCATTGTACAAAGTTTCACAATGGGGTGTTCGAGCAAAAGTCCTGCCACCAGACCTGTCCTTGATTCCGATTCAGATCTGATCCGAAACAAGAATCGCATGTTTTTGGGGTTGGATTGTGTTTGGTCCGGACCAGTTTTGAAAATAGCAGCCGTGAATTACATTTGATTCGGACCATAATCTGAAAAACGGTAGTGATTCAAATGCTGACCTGGATGCAAGCATTATGATCCTGACTATGATCCACATCAACTACATCGTCAGTCTGATGCAATGTGATCAAATTAAATATGTAAAGCAGGGTGATAAATTAACACAACAATATGCTTATGAAAAATGCCTCCAGGTAGTAATCGATGTAACCAAATGACATTAAAGAGCATGCCAAGTGAGCCAAATAACCAACTCTCTTACTCAACACCACAAGGTTCAAACTGCCACGGCTCAGCTGTTTGAAACATATCTAGTACCAAGGCATACGCTACTAGTCATCATGCCACTGGTCACATCTTTTTTGGACAAATGGCCCCTGGGCGCCCTCCTATATTGAAAGTATAGGTAATTATTGCCACTGGTGTGCCGTGATTCGGAAAATAGTGGCGGATAAATATCAAGGGACAATCAGCGTTAAAACATAGTAGCCAGAAGCTAAAGCTGCTACGTACGGACCAGGGGCGTCGATTTCTGTAAATGACTGGGGAGCTGAGCCGAGGCCCGACAATCTTACCTCTCCCCAGATGTGGGTTTCTCAACGGAGTTAGCACACTTTATTTTAATCAACGGAAATTGATAAGTTCTCTGTTGCCATTTATCATACAAAAATTGCATTTATCCCCATACAAATATATATATATATATATATATATGGTGATGAATGCAATTTAATAATATGTATTAATTAAATAAAATAATGTATATATGGAGATAAATGCAATATATATATATATATATATATATATATATATATATATATATAGATATATATATACAGGGAGAGAGAGAGAGAGAGGAGGGAAGACAGTTCCTTACTTTCTTGCTATGCCTATCTCTTATCTATTGCGGTTCTTCTTTTCGTAATTATTACTCATTTCCCTTCAAAACTGGCAAAAAATATTGGGGAGGCACAAACCAACAATGGGTGGGCCCAAATCAGCATTGGGTGGGCCAGGGCCCTCTCAAAAGAATGCAAATCGACACGCTTTGTGCGGACACCCAAAGCTATGGCTGCCGTGGAAATGTCTCTAATTTTAGGCACATACTAAATACTACGCTACATTCCTGCCTGTTATCTCAATGAAGTACGTAGAAAATAAAGCCTGCCTAATCGTATACATTGTTCCATACAGTATATTTATTAACAAGTATCATATGTGGTGTAACAGAAATTTTGTCATTTTTTAAGCATTTTAAATACTCAGGTGTCATATCATAAAGCAATGGATAATAAAGGCATATATAAAATAAAAATGATTACGCTGATCTGTAATTGACATTTTGAATAAATAACTGGTCTGAATCAATGAAGAACTCGTCAATCATTGTTTGCTCCGGATCAATTTTTCGAAAATTGGTGCGAATCACATTTGATTCGTTCTTACGTTCAGTTTTGAAAAAGCTTCCGTCAATCACGTTTGATTCAGATCAAGTCCAAAAAACGTGATTCGAATGCGGATCCGGATCAAGCCATTGCGATTCAAATTCTGATCCGGATCACCCAAAAGATGTCGAGCACAAGTCTGCCAACCACCAGATGGCTCTACGTGTCAAGCCTCGAAATACGGCGAATATAAATGGAGATGTTTTGTGTGTCTATTCAGTTCTTGTATTGTTATCCAGTTTCTAATTTCATACATCAAAATCTGGTGCTTTTATATATCTGTGCAAAATACACCGTTATTATATGTACGCTTGGGGCAAGTGCAAGGCAAATGCTGGGCGAGGACGATCAGCTGCTGCGACAGATTACTGGCCAGTTCTCTTAAAATCAATATAATCATCAGAAGATTGGTGGAGAACAGCTGATTTAAACAGACAAGTAACAATAGATAAACTTCAGTCTCTTTTAAGGATGTCCGTTCTGATGCATTTCTGGACTTAAATTTTGCCCAGTTGGTGGTTTTCAAGTGCCAGCGATGCACCGCGGCTATGAAAATCTTATCCCTCGCGCGCACTTATAAATTCGTCATAAATAAAGCAAAAATGGAATATTCTCGTCGTATACTAGTCGTATGACAGTCATGAGTGTAACCTTAACCCATGTTATGCATATGTTTGTCAATGTGTGCGGTTAGTGCACCTCATTCAAAACTTCTGCTCAATAACAGTTTAAATCCGACGACCCAGCGCTCTTTTGAGCCCCCAGCTTTATCTCCTCATTAAGTGAATTCCGGCAGCCTCGAACTAAATATATTAATTGGGTGTTTAAAAACAAAACTTCTAATTTAATTGGTTTCGCGAGGGACAAGCCTAATCATGCTTCTCGGGTTTTCAAAGGGTAACGTGAGTTTTTCTTAATTTATGCAGTGGGTATTCAGCCACTTATGTATGTATGCATTTGTTATGTGCCCTTCTCGTGTTACGGAAAAATCTAGATATTATTTTTGGGTCATAAATTTTTTGGGGGCTTTGTGGGCTCATAAACCCGCGTTGTGGATGCATGTGCACCCGCAAAGAGACATGAAGTTACACCATTGCACTACGTCTCGGCCAGTGGAATCTCCAGCCGTCGTCAGATGTCGAAGTCAGCGGTCCTGAGGAAGACAGTTCCGGCGGGTAGTCACCATGTGCGTCACAGATCGACAACAGTACGTGACAAGTGGCACTCTTAACGAGGACAAGAGTGCGAAAAAATATCAACATGACTAAAAAAGGAGAATCACTAAACACAGGTTTAAGAGTGCCAAAACTATCAACATGACTAAAAAGCAGAATCGCTAAACAAAAGTTTAACATTGTTTAACCTTCGTCGACAAAGGCATCCCGTAAGACAATCCCATTTCACCTAAAAGCATGTGAAATGACGAAGAATGCCTGAAGAATCCACCAAATGCGACTTGGTGTGGAGCAGACCAGTACATCACAAGGACCCATTCGATTAACGACCTGTGAAAAACAAGGAACGCGCTCGAAAGAGAACATGGTTGCCCTGTCGGCAATGCAGAGTAAGACAGCTTGTCGTGAAAAAAGATAGTAGCTTTGCGCTGGACGATGTGAATGTTCTTAAACGGGCATGGCACGTCTGTCCATAAATCCAAAAAAAACATTCGACGGATCTTCAGAAAGAAAGAAAAATGCTATGTTTACACTTCTTATCTTCACTGACGTATTCAGCCAGGGATGTGAAGATGATGGTGCATTATTTTTCCCAGCCTGGGAAAAAATAGCCAGGCAGCACAGTTATCCCTCAGAAACAGAGACAAACAGCTACAAGTAGTTCGCAGAGACGACAGACATCAGGGTAGCTAGGATTTGAAAAGGAAACGTGCGATTCGCCTTGTCTTGGTTTGTGTTAGCTTTGTCTTATTTCGAAACTTGACCTGAAGTCATTGTAGCAATGTAGAAAATGATGTCTCATTCTTGTCACCTGGTCTTTGACTTATTGTATGTTTCTGGTGTAGCACGTCATGAAAACGTAAGGGCAACATTTCCAATTTGCAAGAAGCCGAATCAGTAAGAAGGGAACCCAGTAAAAGAGCCTTTTCGATTTCACCGAAGGTAAAATGTGACGTTCGACATTCTTTTTGGTATTTGCAGTTTCAATGGTTACATGTTGCAAGCCATGTCCACACAGTCCACATCACAACTCTTTCGCAGACATGTTCGCAGACAGTCCACATGTCCACATCTTAACTGTAAACTACAGGTAAAGCTCACAATGTGACGTCAAAATAGCATGACTTACGGCGATCTGGCGAACCAAGTTTTGCTCGAACGTAGCTGTACGGCTGCTTCAGGCGGGAATAAAAGTGCAATGTGCGAGATTGCCATTTTTTGGAAGCTACGAGGTGTTGGACCTGGGATGCTTCGTCGAAAAGGCATGGTTTTCAAAACGACAAGCTACATTGGGCCAGCAGCATATTTTTGTTCGAGAAATCGCGACATTTGCAGCATTTGGTATGCCGCACTGGTTTTGCTTTTCTGTGGTACGTCTTCAGATGTGTACGCAGTTATTCCAGAAAGCGCATGACGAGAATTTTATGCTGTTGCTTCTAGATGCACCTGATTCGGCAGATTATTTCGGAGACCGATGAGATGGCGATGTTTCAGACACGGATCTGAAATCGGGGACCGCACTCGGCGCTTCCCACGCTCTTCGTCGGATTTCCAGAGAATTGTTTAGTTCTACGGCAAGTGCGCTCCAGTAAGCTTCGTATCTAATTCGGTACAGCCCCTTTCCATTTTTGTGTCATCCCGTACCCAAATGCCGAGTCCGATTTTATCTAAGTCTTTTTATGGGTGCCTGCCAGCGTTACAGGAAAATCGGTGAGCTTTTTTGCGGCGATGTCTTGAAAGTTAAGCTTTTTCGTCATTGGTGCTACTATCAGACAGTCTGGTACATCATAACTTGAGCTTTCGTTACAATGCCTTTTTGAACATGTCATCGACATAAATCAGCATAAGCAGGGACGGATCCTGCGGCTCCGTTCGGGGGGGGCAAACCAGAGTTTCCTGGGATAAATGGTAAGGTGAATAACTCGTTAACCGGGGGGGGGGGAGGTGGAAAACGCTGGCCGTGGGTTTGGAATGTACTTCTGCGGCTGGATATGGATAGTAGATCAGAGAGTCAGCGACCAAGGGAAAGAAGAAAACCCTGGCCGTGGGTTGGGTTCGGAATGTCCAGGAGACTTTAAACTTTGGTTGAGTAGTAATAGCCATATCCTTCGGGGGAATGACTATTTGCCCCTTCCCCCTGCTCGCGGTTGGGGGCATGGCCGGAAATGCCCCCCCCCCCCTTTGGAACTGCCAGTGAGCATAAGTTTGTGTCGTTTTAAGGCTTGGCTACTTTCCCGTCATGCCTAAGAGACGTGGTCTGACAGACAGTCTGGTAAACCTTTGATATGGATCATCCAGCTGGTTTTGTCAAGAAACATCGCCATCACCCTCAACATTGTATGTGCAACATTTTCGCCGCCTTGGCTTAACGACAAATGGTCCTTAACAGCTTAAACGTTTTGAATGTGTTTTCGTCTTTTGTTTTTCTGGTGTTATCAGACTATCAAGGACTGCTGAGAAACTCTCATGGCGCTGATGAAATGTACGGGAAACGAGCCGTCAAGTCTCTCCACATTTTTAGTCCGATGTTGGCCATACAACATAAACTTTTCGGCCGATAACCATATATTGAGAAACACCTCAGAACGTGAATTACGATGCCGGACGTGAATTACACTGACGACAGTGTTAAAACAGCGATCCCCACTGTGAGCTATCGATTGTCATTTTCCGCTTTACAATGCTGCGTCAGACGGTGTTTGTCTGATTTACTGGCAGCCACGTCGCTGCGTTTTTTATCAGCAGCTCGTAACCACCAGTTCCGGCTGGCGGCTCTCCCCGATGCCGCGAGGCGGCCAAACCGTGCCCCTCACCGCGCGCCGGTACGTCCCCAGCTGACCGGACCTCACCTGGGACGGCGCCGGGACCGCACTGAACCGGCCTCAGGGGCGCACGCAGCGCGGCAGCTTCGGCAGGGTGTAGCGCTGGGCGTACGCCTCCGGGCCGACCATGCGGCAGACGCGGCCGGCCGGGCAGCGCATGTAGCAACCCTGGCAGGTGGCGACGCCGTTCCGCACGAGGCACTGGCTCTCCGGGCAGCTGACGCTGGCGCAGGAGGGCACGCAGCGCGCCTGGCCGCCCTCTGCCACGCACTGCTGGCCGCGGTCGCACCGCACGCCCCTGCAGGCGTAGCCGTCGGAGGGCACGCAGCGGGCCGCCCCGCCGGCCTCAGAGCACTTCTGGCCCGGACCGCAGCGCAGGGTGGCGCAGGTCGGCTTCGGCGGGATCGGCGTGTAGCAGCGGGCCTCGCCGCTGCTCTCCGAGCATTTCTGACCGGCGCCGCACCGCAGGGTGGAACAGGTCGGCCTGGGCGGGGGGACGGCAACGCAGCGGGCCGCTCCGTCGCTCTGGACGCAGGCCTGGTTCTTACCGCACCGCAGGGTGGAGCAGGTCGGCTTCGGAGGGATGGGGGTGTAGCAGCGGGCCTCGCCACCGACCTCGGAACACTTCTGACCGACGCCGCACAGCAGCGTGCGACACGTTGGCTTTGGTGGAGCCGGCGGCTCACAAATCGCACGCCCCTGTTTCACCGTACAGACGTTGCCGGGACCGCAGGCAACATAGTCGCAGCTCGATACCGTCGAGGAACTTCGAGAGTCATCGGCTTTGGTCCGACTCGGACGAACTTGACAAGCCTGCGCCGAGGAAACCAAACCCGTTCCCGGCGAGCCGCAGCTCTTCGACAAACTTACAAGCGGCTTTACCGGCCTGGGTCACACAGGAGCGTCCGGCTGAGCACTGGACCCCCTCGCAGGTGGCGCTGTTCAGTATCTCGCAGCGGCCCAGGTTCCTCTCGATGACGCACTTCTGGTCCTCTCGGCACTCTGTGTCGTTGCATGTCGTTATGTGAACGCACTTGAGCTCCCCAGCATATTCCTGACAACAGAAATCCCTCGGGGCAATCGTAGTTGTCACAGTCGTAGCTGCTGAGCATAGTGCTGGTCTTTTTTCGATGCGGAGTAGGGCCCGATCCTTGGGAGCTTGAAAACTGACTTGAAGTGCCAGAAAACTGGGAAGACTGGGAAGCGCCTGTCAAACTTCCGAGTGCACCAGCATCAGCTGAGCTTCCCGTTGACCCGGCTCCTCCTGACGTCCCAAATGGCCCCTCGCCAGCTGGTCCTTGGGAAGAGCCGAGGCCCGCAGAACCAGCTGAGCCCCGGGTCGAGTCAGCGCCAGCAGAACCCCGAGAAGAACCAGCGTCAGGCGGTCCCCGGGAAGAGCCGACAGCTGCAGAACCTTCGGAAGACGTGGCAGAGAAGCGGGAACCGGAAAAGCCTCCAGACGCGCCAATGCCTCCGGCCGTTTTCGACGCGGACGAGCCTGCCGCCCCGGGCCGGAGGCAGCGCGGGGTGCCGCCGATCTCGCGGCACTCGGTGCCTCGCGGACAGAAGGCCTCCCGACACGTCTGCCGCGGCTGCGGCCGGCCGGTCGTGCGCCGCGTCGCGCTCACCAGACTCTGCGCCGGACCAGCGAACGGCTGGTAGTCGGCGCGCTTCGGCGCCTCCTCGCTGAACTGGCAGGTGGCCCGGCCGCCCCGGAGGACGCAGACCCTGCCGCCGGCGCACTGCACCCCCGCGCAGTTGTTGCCGCTCAGCCGCTCGCAGCGCGCCAGGTTGCGTTCGACCACGCACCGCTGGTCCTCCCGACACGAAGCGTCCAGGCAGGTGGTCTCGTGCACGCAGTGGGGCTCTCCCGCGTACATCTGACAGAGGAACGCCTCGGGGCAGCCGAAACTGTCGCAGCTGGGCGCGCCGGCCGACTGGCGCGTGGCGGCGGGCACCCACTGGAGCTGGCCGGAGCCGAGCGCCGCCAGGGCGCTCAGGGCGAGCAGGTGGAGCCGGGCGACGGGCATGGCGGCAGGCTGTGACTCGGAGGTGCCGCCGGCCGCTTATATAGCGGCCGCAGAGCGGTCAAGATCCCCCGGGCACGACCGCAGCCCTGCGATCCCCGGCACCCGGATCTGGGCCCGGTCGGGGTCGACTTTGGCTGTGGTTTGGCATTCACCGGGGAGACAGATGCCGGGATACCAAGCAGCCTGGGTGGGGCGTGATCCTAGTTGTGCGTGGGGAGTTTAGCGAAACCGTTCAGAAACGCTGAAGTGATGCTGCTGAAGATAGCTTGGGAAACTGATTACATATGAAGGAAAATGCGTTCCTGGTAAATGAGGTTTCCCTCTGCACTGATTTCGCAGTCCGTGGAGCCCTGGCGCTTGCCGTCCAGTTACAATTCCGCATTTCCACGCAAAATGGACGTCTCGTAATCAGAACAGAAGTCCAAACGGCTTTGAAATGCCACAGGCGCCAAATGACCGACTGCTGGGACCTTAAGAATCCGAGGTAAGTTATGATATCTTGCACGACTTACTAAAGCCTTTAATAGGAATGTGCTTAAAAAACGCGGCGATTTCTGTTGCTACAGCAATGCGTTTAAAAACAGCGACGAATTCTGTCGTTTAGTGTTTACGGCTGTGTAAAGGGGCGATGTGGCCAATGTGGGACCTTGGAACGTTGCGCTCTCACTTCCGGTAGCAAGGAGGGGCGTCACGTTCGTTTAGCAAAACTCACTTGAATAATCTTAGGTCTGTTGATAGCATAACGGTTAAAAAGCATTTCCCTGCTGATGAATGCGTTGTAATTGGGATTCCGAAAGGCTGGCACATGTTTGCACACAGACATGTTTGTATTTTTAAAGTCCATACGGGGATTTTATGAGGAGTAGGATTTGGCGCCACGACACAAGATATTCCGCAGAGTGCTATAATAAACGCTCACAAATGACGGTGGTCTTTGCTGTCTGCTAGCAGAGGCAGCGCAACCATTGGCTCGCTAACCACTGACTAAGTAACCCACTCCCCCTCCCCTGAATACTAAAATTGAACATTAACCCCACGACGTTGATTATTAGGAAATTGGCGGAAAAATGGTCTGCCCCCACGGTTTTTCAACTTTTCGTTCCTCTTCCAGTGACTGTATTAGATCGCAAAGATAACCAAGGACGCAAAAGAAGTTTGCAATGTCCCAATATTCATGTGTGCCGACTTAAAACAATTATACCTTTTAACAAGATTAGCCGGTCAGTTGACAGCATTCCACCTAAAGTAGCTTACATAACAAAGGGTGATGAGATGGCACGTGAGCTAGGCTTTGAAGCTCCATAGAAAAGAATGTTCGTGGTGAATGACATTCATTGCAATATCCTTTTCTTTAAAAACACTCCATATATCCGCGTATATCTTCCTGTCATGGAATTTCCTTTGTTAGCCGCAAAGCATGGTAACGTCAGTCGCATTCTTATGCATGCGTGCATATCGCACTCATTCATCAGGGTGAGTGCTTTTGCGGCCAGTTATGCTGCAGCCTCAGCGCCTTGCTATCTAGAGTTCCGCCGGTAGAGAATCCTTGGTTTCCTTTTGCTGTGGGACACGTGCGGCGGCCCCATAAACAGAGTTACACGTCGGCCGGTTCGTCGCCGGCGTGACCACTGTCGCGGGTCAGTGGGAGGGGGCCATCTCGGCAAATAGCGTAGCCAGGATTTTCACAAGGGGGAATCAATGCTAAAATGAAAAGCCTAATAGATACTGCTCTTACCATTTTATTCCAAACAAGGAAAAGTGATCCCATGAAATCATCAACATGGACGCTTTGAATGAAGAAGATCGTATCACCACTTTTGTTTCTCCGTATTTCAAACGAATAATTTGTGATAATGGTCAATTTTTGGAAACCCCTGACCATAGGGGGGACAGATGACCCCTCCGACTCCATCTGGCTGCACCACTGATCCTAGAAAAGAGCAAAATAAGCAGACAACACTGCGCAGTAACAACTCAAAGCGGGCGCCCTCCTTCTCAGATCATGTGTCAGCCTAAGACGGACTGCAACAGGGACGCGGGTTTAGCGATCGCGCATTGTCCGTCTCATGCCAGACCTGACCTGTTCACCTCGGGACCAAGCTGTGGCACGTTTGAGATCAATGATGGGCTGCCGCCATTGAGAACGGAAACGTGGGCCCTTTGCCTCGGTGACGGCCTCCGGTGAGTCTCGTCCAGCCGAGGATGCTGAGATGTTCGGAGAAATATCGCCCTGATTGTCCGAAGCACGGCCCCGTTCACCGAGACCGCAGGGATTAACTGCCACCAAGCGCGGTCTGAGTGCATCGCGCCTGCTTGCTAGCTCAGGAAAAAAGGCCTCTGAGAACGCGCCAGGGCGCGCTGGCACACGCAAGCCGTCAGCTTGGGCGCGGCTGGAATTCCTGGGGTGCTGCGAAGGTCTAAACTCTCGCTTTTCAGGGATTTTAACGTTACGGCTATGCCACTGACTGGAAAGAACATTTTACAATCCCTACCAGACCTCTCCCCTCCCAGTAGTTTTGAGAAATATGCAGCCATGAGTTCGGGTACAGCAGAATATTACCGGGTCCATGTGCACGCACTTGCAGGGACAGTTCAGAATTCTTCCAGTCTCTGATAAATCCGCTCGCGCGAGAGGGCACGACCTGATCAAAACTGCGGGAACGGAGAACTTACTCACGGAAACTCCCGTTCGCCGTCAGAATATTCAGTGAAATCCAAATATCTGTCTCTTTTTCCGGTGCGACGTGCTCGGTGCAGTCGTGACATGTAACTTTGATTTAGAGTGTATGACTGTGGTTCAGTGTCTGAGCTGGTTGCAGGTGCTACAGGTGAGTGCAGTGACTAAAGTAACTAAAATAACAATCCGTGAAAATGTCTTACGGCATTATGAAGAGATCAAACCACATTTGTATCACACAAGCAGGACAGCGCACTTCTCTTAAACGGACATTACAGAGCACTTGGCTTGCAGAAATTTGCAGAAGTTTGATCACAAGAGCATTCTTTTGGGGGGAGGAAGGAGCATGCTTCATGAGCATGAGCACCACCACCACCACCAGAAGGTGTGGGATAAAGATACCCTACCATTTTGATAGAGGGTACGTTACCGTCTTTGTAGTACTTGACTAAGACTTATCAGGAGTCGTAGACGATGTTCATCGTATTTCGCTGCTGCTGATACTATAGAGACACGGGCCGAGTGAGTATAATTCAATGAACAGGAAAAAACGCTACTGATGATCTGGCCCAGCTCGACCGCTCTTCCTGCAATGCTTTTTACGGCATTTTAACTTCACAAGCTGTGGTCATCGCATCCCGCAGTTCTCATTAGAAGATGGCTCCTGAGTGATTCAATGCTCGAAGAACGCATTTGCATCCACAACCGCCCCGAAAGTCTCAAAAAAGGTGCCGCACCACTAAAAGGAGGCCATCAAACTTTGATAATGAAACAGAGCATGGATACCTTGATAATCAAAAGATGTGGACTTTTTTCATTGGAGGGCTCTGTTAAGTTCTGCATTATACCTTTTCTCGCTCTGCGCCACTGCAGCCGTGTGAAGATACTGTGCCGCCGTACACCCCTCTCTCTCCCCCCTCTCTCTCTCTGTCTCTCTCTCTCTGCGCATCTAGCCGTACGATGATGCTTTATAACAGAACATCGGATCTCGCTCAACACTGCCAACCATGGGATAATGTTTTATCGCAGTGCGCCTTGTCTCACTCTGCGTTTGCCATGGAATGACACTGCCCCCAGGGGTGTCGATTTGTATTCTTTGGGAGGGCCCTGATCCCTCCCATATTTTCTGCCGGGTTTAAAGGGGAATGAGTAATAATAACGAGAAGAACGGCCGCAATAAATAAGAAATAGGCAGAAAGTAAAAAATAAAGTTTAAACCGATGTGTGTATCTTTCTATCCTATATATATATATATATATATATATATATATATATATATATATATATGTATATATGTATATATATGTACCTCGGGATAAACGCAATTTTTCATTTCATAAAAGTAACGAAAAAATGCGAATTTCCGTTGGTCAAAATAAAGTGGACTAAATCAGCTGAGAAACACATTTAGGGGAGGTTAGGTTGTCGGGTCCTCGGCTCGCACCCCCAATCATTTACAGAAATCGACATTGCTGGCTGCCCCCGTACGCACAACCCATTTCGTGCTGCCCTGCTGACCGTGGGACGATACTGTGCCGTCATACTCCTGACTTGGCGCCATGATACTGTCCATGGGATGAGTCTGTGTTCTCGCACACCTGACACCTCGCTGCGCGACTAGCCACATAGCGATGCTGCGCCGCAGTACACATGATATCGCTGCATAAGCTACTGGCCACGGGACGATACTGTCCCGCCGTACAGCTAATCTCGCGCCATCATGCTGGCCCGCCGTACAGCAGCGTTTCTACGGTCCCGCTGGCCATGTTCACCTGTGGCAACCTTATCCGCGCACATGGCGTGGGAGTTTCGGCAACGGCTGTCTGGTGTCTGTTTCAGCTGTTGTCAGCCGTGTCTTGTCATTCATCTTTTCCGCATTCAATGAATGTATATTATCAAGAGGTCTGACTTCGGTTGGTTTATTATTTGATAAGGAAACATCTGAACTATGCTCGTGTTATCTATAAAGCTTTGTGTGCGATTCGGATGGCACATTGCATGATCCGATCGTCCGAAATAGCATGAAATGGCATGACGTAAAAATGATTTGCTAAGATCTTTCATCGTCTTGCATCACATGACATGGCCTGGCGTTGTTTGAACAGTTTGAAATAATGTAAGAAGGGCTGCAATCGCATCAATTTATGTAAAACGTCATTATAACGTTGACTTGACATTCATATTTATATTCTAAGTTAATCGATGACTTCAGATTAATTTAACCTGTCATGACCGCGTCATGTCATTTTGAACACGCAACAATGTCGTCTACGGGTGGACGAATACTTATCTATATAAAACTTGACTCAACATTGCACATGGGCTCCGGTGACTAAACTGCTTATTTTGACTTATTTTTGTTGATTTGTCTCCGACAATCATGTAGTAATAATTATACTGTTATGGAGTACAATTATAAACTCCAGAATGTACTTCAACAGTGCAGAAAGGAAGGTGTGAAAAAGATGTTTCAAACGCAGCTGTATGTCTTCACACTATGCCGTGCCGCCACCTAGCCAGGAAAATCCGAACTAACAAATCTTCGTGCGCACTGGTAGCACAGATAGCTTGAATCGTAGAATTACCGGGTAAAGGGTGATAAAAACCCACATCATGGTCAACAAATCCTGCGACTTTATGAAGTATTCTTCAGTATATGTATCACGCGGGTATCATTTGCATAAGACACAATAGGCTATCTCTCCTCACTGGACCACCTCAAAAACCCTCAGATTATTTTAATTTAGCTCAAAAACAAACCGGGGACTCGGAAAGTAACGGAGAATGGGAGTCAGAACTCGGAATCCGGCGGTTTTAAAGTACTGTATAAGGATGGGTATGGCTGCCAAAAATGATGTCTTGCCGACTAATTAGATGTAAGCACGTAGTCGGCACAGGACCGTACGATTTGTTCTCAACCAATCAAAGACCGTGTGTTCGTTTCACAGAACGTTTGTCTGTTGAAGCTATGTCTAGGTTGCAAAAAGGAAGTAGCATCTAAAGAACGACGGAAAATGCAAGCACCAGGTTGTTAATCCTAGCACTGGTGTGGATTAACAACCTCTCGTTTTCTATTAAGAAATATTAAAATATTAGGAAATATTATAAAAAGAAATTCTATCTATTGGGAAAACCCCTGGTTTTCTATTGACTACAAAGAAATAATGATGAATCTAAGTGAGGTTTGTCAAATTTTCAGTGCCCGTTTCTCATTTTATTGGATATTGAATAGTTTCAGAAGGTTCTGAACAAACTTAAAATCGCAAAAATTAGGCTCGAAAACGTCCCGTGACGTGCCCCCCCCCCCCCCAATTCCCGCCGGCGGCCCCGCACGATCCTCAGTTCTTCATTACTGAAACACATAGATGGTTTGTTTAAAGGGAACTTTCCACTTCAGTACGTGTTTCGAGATAGCCAAGTTTAGCCTGTACCCTTAGAATCAGATCAGTGATGTACATCATGTCTCAAAACTGTATAGCTGTGGAGTCTCAAAGCGACGTCGCACGATTTCCCGTGTGTCCTATTCGGCCGTGTCCTATTTACAGCTGTTGCGTGACAACGCTGCGCAACAGCGAGCGGGCGCCGACCAACGAACGGTTACGTCCATCGGCCGGCTCAGGCCCGTGATTGCGTCATATCGGAGTCTCCGGAATAATCCTTACTGAATTACATTTTCGCAACCTCCTAGGCATTTCTCATATTTGCAAAAGCCATGTGAAACAAACTTGGGAGCACTTAGATCCATGCGCACTAAAAATATCAATGCCATCATCGAATACAGTCCGGTGGTGGCAGCCATACAGTTTGCATAAACGGCGAGCACTTTTCAGAATACCGCAACGGTAAACTCAGGGAAATTAAGGAAGAAAAACTAGAAAATAATAATGGTTTGGTTTTGCACCACTAAGGCTTGTACTAGATGGTGGCACCTTCTTTTTTGGTATTCTGTACCCGCCATTGACGTTTTCAATATACTGCAGCCATCGATTTGCGCCAGGCTATTGAAATTGGCCCAGACATTCATGACAAATAAGTCAAAAGGAAACCCAATTATTTCGGAAGCACACCAGGTGTCCTGTAGTCCAAAAGTCTGTAGATCATTGTCACATCTGTTTCGAGCGAAATTCTAAATCCACCATTGCTCCCAACGTTATTTTCAGTTGGGTTTGACGCTATTTTTGCGCTCCTAAGGATGCTGCTGACGTTTCTTGGTAATTTTGTTGTTTTTTTTCCCTGAAGTTTTGTGTCAAATGGGATTTAAATTGAGACTGAGATTTAAATTTAGATCGTTTTGTTTAGATTTGTTTGAGCCATGACCCATCGGAATTATTCCAATAGATTGGCAGATCTCTGGGGAGTCGCATCGGCTTTTGGCATGGCTGGCAAGCAAAATCCTCTGCATGAAAACAGTGCTGAGCTGAGGCCGTTATTGAGGGAATGGTGCGTGGGTCGCATTTCAAGGCATTTAAGCGACAGACGATGAGCTGGCTAAGCTTCAGGCAGAGAAGGCATCATTTTCGTTATCATTTCTGGTGACCCCGGCTTCACCTAACCTGAGTGTTGATGTAATCAATCACAACTAAATCCATTCATGTGTATGAAGAGAGTCGCATGGACATGTGGCCAACGGTTACCGAGAGATAAACGTAAAAAGCGTTTGGCTTTGCACTTGCTGGCTCGGACTATGCGAAAACGGCTGTTTTTTAGAGACGCTTCCTTTACACCTATGGCTCATTTGCAGTAGCAAAACTTCCTTCAGTCGCGAAATATAAACGGCTTATCACCTGACCGCAGTTAACCTCGCGTCGCGCCACCTTAGACGTATCATCATCGGATCAACAAACACATTTTAGATTAGGCCATTTTAGAGGAAAAACGTTTTTCAAGACTTGTTCTATTCCGTGGAATCAGTCGAGCCGTAATTGTGAATACCAGGCTAGTACATTTTAACGTCAGTATGATATCCTTTCCCTATAAATTAGTACTGCGTCAACATTCGGAAGTAAATATAACCACATCCATGGCATGGAGAACGTCGGACCCACGAAGAATACATTATATCTACAACTACAGCATACAGTGTAAATACAATCAAATCTAAGACGTGGAGTGTGCAGGACCCTCCATGTCCTCACGTTAAAGCATCCGGAAGTTTTAAGAATTCCTGTGTTTTTACACCACGTAAGCGTGGCCAGTCTTCTTATAATTTGAAGCACGCTATCAGTCGGTATTACCGTCATTTCTCCGGCTCGGCTGTTCCCAAATTTTGGATATTGAGCATCTTGAACGACAAACGGGAATCCGCACTCATGTTACTCGTTACTTAAAACGTTATCGGACAGAAAGAAAAGAAGTACCTGAACGAAATGATATCTTTTGTTGCTGCTATGAGACTACGTAAAACTGACTTTGCATTATTCTGATGCCGCTTCGAGAAATGCAGGGATGTCGTTTGTGTAAATGACTGGGGCGGGGGGAAAGCTGATGCCCTGAAAACCTAACCCCCCACCATATATGTCTCAACGGATTTAGTCCACTTTCTTTTGACTTTCGGTGGTTCTTGTCGTCTTCGTTGTCATTCACCGAATCATATGTGTATATATATATATATATATATATATATATATATATATATATATATATATATATATAAGACATATATATGCACATTGCATGTATACACGTTGACACTGTTGAGAAAAAAATCCTGGTTATTTGTTGCATTTCTTTCCCATCTGACTTTTCCTACAAAGTTATGGTTTTAGATAAAGAACAACATTCCTAAAGCTCAGAGGAACAAAGGTAAGGCTCAGATCAATACTGGCACGGCTTTGACCTACCAGGCATATAGAAAACGACACTCCTGTTCACTCTACCTGTTTAACCACAATATCTGTCACCATTTCTTTTCTCACTGTTTTAGACCATTTTATGTCTTCTTCTACTCTCTCCGCCTATCTGTTATATATTTTCGTAACTATTGCCTGTTTTTCTTGTTAAGGCTGGCGAAAAATATTGTGGGGGCGGGACAAAGCCAGCTTCGGAGAGGCCAACAGGGGTTTATTCGAATCGACGCCCCTGAAGACATGTATCCTACAAACGCATTCATTCTGTGAAGGCGAGAGGAAGATTGTCATGAGAATAAGACGATCGAATTCTATGTGATTTGTTCGTAAGAGTGTATGTTTCTTAATAGCAAAACGAGCCTAATCTCGCAGTGCATGAAGGAGAAGCATTACTGTTTTGGGAGACGAAAAATCACTTTTATGAAAAACTAGATGTGGGCATTAATCTTTTTTTCAGATGAAACACATTTTCTTATAGACGGCCCAATGAGCCTTCACCCTCGCTCGGCGGGGGATTGGATTCGTTATAGGACTCCCCTGGGATTTTTGTTGTTTTTAGTGGCGGAATACAGAGAGTTGATTTTTACTGTAACTGCGTTTTTAACATTTACACACCCTGAGTAAAGTTTTCGGAATTTGTTATGCAGTAGGCCGTGACTTGTGTCGTATTTGTCAAGGGATATCATTCGTGATTTTAACCAAATCGAACAACAGACATTTGTTGGAAATTGGGTGTTTTGGGCAACTGGGTATTTTGACGAACATCAGTTGACATAATATAAAGCCATCATGTAGATCACGGCAACACTGGGTCAAAGAAATTCGAGAATTCGAAAATGCGAAATTCGATCGCGCCTCTAGCGGTGACCGCGAGAAAATATCACGGCCACAACAACCAGACCTTGTGTCTGCCTATCTGCGCACCAAATTCAGTGGCTTTCGCCCAAGTGGTTTTCGACAAGGAGCGATTTTCGATAAACGACCTGAGCGTCATAAACATAAACAAACAGGCGACCCCCTCCCAGCACGAGGAGAACCGGTGTACCAAGTTTGGCACGCATGTCGTCGCTCGTTTGACCTGTGACCCAACAAAAATGCAATGAGACTATCATGCCTCTCATCGCAAATTTCATTTCTGGTCATATTTTCGTAACTTGGGAGGTCATCCATTAACCTAGACCCAAAAAATCCATACATTTTCCGATACCTATGGCAATGGCCAATGCACTGGTCGTTATTGAGCCGAATTTTTATAAAAAAAACTTTGGAAACTATTTTGCTAAGAAAATCTCGATATGTTTTGTCGTGGCCACTTTGAGATGATTATCGTGACCTGCGAGGCTACTTTTTGGTCTGAAGCAAATGCTTATCGTTGAGTTGCTTATGTGACGAGCGCGTTGCTCCATCTTACTTGATTCAAAAGTTAGCAGAGGAGGTTCGCCTTTCGCCCGCCGGGCGAGGGTGTAAAAATGGCCCCGGCGGAAGAGGTAAAACAACACGGTCCCAAAATTAAAATGTATGCTAAACCTTGATTTCGTCTTGACCCCAGACCCCGGGTTTTACCTTTAACCCCACTCCACTCGGTAAATTTACGTAGAGATCTGTGACGCCATCAGCGAAACTAAGGTAAAAAAAAACTGAAAACATCTGTAGCCTCCGCATGACGAGATAACATTTGCCGTGGGGGTCACTGAAACCGGACCTGTGGTTCTCGAGAGAAGCAAGGGGAGGAATACTCCAGGAACCGGAAGACGGAAAATGCCTTGCCGCGTCAACGAAAAAAAACAACTGAATGCGTCTTGGCCTGCGCAGAAATTTCAATGCGTGTGCAGCCTTCAATCTTCCATCATACAGTTAAAGAAGCCGAATATTAAGGAAACGTCGCGCGCAAATCACATCGAAACAGCGATGCCTGTACGGGAGGCAGACAATGGAAAGAATCAAAAGCACAGTAAGAGTGCGTACTCGCAGCGCTACCGAGCTACACTGGACCGAATTCGGGTCGTTTTGCCTGTGTGAACATGCGGGACGTTTTGGATAAAGTGGGATGCGGGCTCATCTCTGTCTTTGAAATGCATATCGTTCAGCTTTTTCCGTATTACCCAGACTTAAAATGTAGTGCAAAATTAGTGCAGACGTTATGTTTTGCCATGCATTACAAAAAAACACATAATGCGTAGTGTTAATCAGTCTTCATTAATGGATACTCTGAGCAGGAATTCGAGTACTTTTGGTGAATTCATTTGCAACATTCAACAATCCGAATTTTGAGTTATACACAGATCGAGTCATTTCTAAACTGAAACAAAGAAACAAGAATAGGCGTGTCCTCTGATTATATATATTGTACACATTTAAAACGTCATGAGACTTCACAGAATTGCTCATACACCAATTCAAGGCCAAAAGACAGCTGACTCACCTGACTGAATGGCTAAATCACACTGTTTAGTATTTCCATTTACGATGAACACATGTAACATGTAATGCATGTCCATGCAGGCAAGCTTATTTAAAATAAGAAACGTTCTAAAAGAAAACAAGAAAAACACTTGCATAACGCATAAGAAAATCGTGGTTACTCTGTCTTCAAACCTTGGTTTCATTTCCCATCAATGTTCTCTACAGTCAGTCAATCAATCTGCGAACAAGGTACAATGTACAATCAATCTGTGTTGTACAATCAATGTTCAAAACAATTGTTTTTTGTGCTTGGGTCATGTTATGCTCTGTTATATATGTTATGCTGTCATGATATGTTCCGTTATGTTATGTTTTGTTATGCTATGCTTGTTATGGTATGTTATCTTACGTTATTTATGTTAGGCCATCCTATGGTATCCTATGCTTACGTTATCCTATGTTATCCTATGCTATCCTATGATTAAGCATGTTTCGAATGCGACTATTACATCGTAAACGTTCAGGTAACCCCCCAAAAAATCGGGAATTTTCTGGAAGAGAAGCAGCATATGAGTCCGTAATGGCAGTGTCGGTTTCTGGCATCTACATGAAAACAAACAAGACATTGCGTTTTATGCAGTGAGTATCCTCACTATTGCCCCAGCATTTCCATAGCTCCTATGTGAAACATTTCAGCCATAAAGACCCTTTTGGTCTTTATGGCTGACCTCATGCAGACGATGATCAGAATGAATACAGTAACTGGATATTTTGATTCTGCCCTGTTTTTTTTTTAAACCAAATAAAATTGGTAACCAAAAGGACTTGTTTCATAATGACTTATTGCTGACATTCCATATTCCTTTTTTACTTCTCGCCTGCATCAGGTGATCAGGAAAGCTCCTTCGCCAATACACCCCGACACAAATGAGAGTAGGACACAATGAGAATAGGAAAAAGATCTCAGCCAAGAAGCCTATGACTGTTTACACTAAACCAGTTCCATAAATTGTAAGTTAGATGTTAGTTTCAACCATACAAGTCACTTGCTGAAGACGGATTGGGGCACTGGTAGGATCAGTTCATCCGTGGCCGACTACTTAAGCAATCCACCATGACTTAGCAAGGCTGCAGTGTACTAAGTACTTCAATATAGTATTTAAAACCAAGCCACCACTCTAATTTTTCTTACTTTATCTTTTCATCCGCTTCTGACAACATAGTTGTGCGTAACTTTCGTATGTGCCTGTGGTATGCAAGCCGTCATGAAATTAAAATAAATGATGTTAACTATTGGTACCTTTAGATCGGAACCAGTACCTTCCAGAGTTGTTCATCTATCTCCACTCCCGACTGCATGCAAAAGCACTTGCGTGTCAAACCATACACTCTCTTCAGAACCCAGGATGCGATTACAAATGATGTCGCTGTATTTGCATATGTATCTGCAATTATATCCGTCCTCCTGTGACGTGACAAGTCTACCGCACCTTTGACACCTTGACCCTTGTCACCCTTGACGGTCCCTAGACTTTGGGTGACCAGTTACCATAATTGGCATGCATTGAAATAATAACTAAAAACTTCAGATTACATCGTCAAAGACTATAGAAGTGAGGACGCATCCGAAACGACCGCAAAATGGTCTGATCGGGTTAAAGTACCATTGGTGCAAACTGTGCTGAATATAACCATTTTCAACGGTTTCCCAAACTTTTGTCTTTTACCCGACAAGACTAAGGGCACGTTTAACCAGGTATAACTGCGTGCATGCAATGCGGACTGCGCTAGTTCCATGGTCCCCTTGTGCTTGGTAAATGAAAGGCATTTTCGTGTTGGACTTGTGTCTCGTTTTGCAGTTTGCATTAAAAACCGATACAGTCGGCACGAGCAGTAGTAGCAGCAATACAGCAGTACACCTCTCTCGATAAATTGGCATGGATCAGATGCCGGTGCCGATGTTTCCCAGTGCCGGACTGAACAAGTGGCTTTTATCGGATATCGCGTTATTGTACGGTTGACACATTGTCACACCAGTGCCGGGTTAATGCAGCATGAAACCGGTGTCGCTCTGACACAGTGTGACGGCTTTGTTCGGATAACACAGTGTGACGCTAGTATGGGACCGAAACAATGTGATGCTATTGTTGATACGACACAATGCGATGTCGGTGTCGGACTGCTGCAGTGTTACTCCTATGACGGGTTGACACAGTGCCAGACCAGTGCCAGGCTGGCATGATGTGAAGCCAGTGTCGGGGTAACGCTCGTGTCGGGTGACGCAGTGTAAAGTCAGTGTTTGCCTGACAGCGTTACATCAGCGTCCGTGTCTCCGTGTCAGTGCCAGACATAGTATGGCGCCAGACTCGTCCAGCACACTGTCGTGCTGACACATTAAGATGTTGGCGCTGGACAGACAGGGTGTGACACCATTGTCGAAGTGACAGACTGAGGGATGATAATCCCGGATTATGGGCCTTGCCCCGTGTCCGCTAGGCTGCAGAGGGTGAGGCCTTGAACATGAGAATCGCCAGTCCATACCTGATGACGTAAACCACCAGTATTGCAAACGTCTGATGTAACCGGGATGAGCCGTTCGGTGACATAACCGGCGCAGGACCGCAAGCCTCGTCTCCACTGACCGTGATGCAGAATGATGTCGGCCAAGCCTTCGCGATCAAAGGCGTGATTAATGGGCACGCACTCGGGAGAAATAATTCCAGATATCTCCTCGTGTGCGTGTAAATGCATGATTTATTTCGGAGCTAGGTCATATTAAATCGAAACGGCATTTAGTGGATTTTTTGCTCCTGTTTACGCAGAGTTTTTTTTTGCATTTCGCGGAAATGTGGTAAGCGTTGCAAATTGTTCAAGGGTTTTTTGAATGTAACACATGACGCGTGTTTCACTGGATATAATGCGATGTAAAAAAAGAATGCGCGGAAGAGGGTTGAACTGGGTTTTATTTAGTCGCATGCGACAATATCGCGCATGCGACTGAGAACATTACTCCCAATAGACTTCGGAAGATTTCGTGACGTGGATGGACATCATGCCCCAAATGGCCTGTGACGCGCATATTTTGCACGTCATGACAAGAGCAGCAAAATAAGCTGGTTCACGGAGCAGCTCAGTGGCCATGTAATCCCATTGAACCACACCTTCCACTTGGCGGCCGGCCAGTTCCGGTTGCAGCGGGTCAGAGGCTGCGGCACGTGTCTGTGACCCGTCCGGCGCGGCCGATACCGGACCTTGCCGGCCGCCGACTGAGCGGGACATCCTGGACCGGCCGCGCCCGCCAGATTAGCGGCGCCCGCGTGTCCAAATACGACTGCGGCCCGTCTGAGCCGACCGTTCCAGACGGCGTCCCGGATTTCGCACGCCTCCCCTCTGTGATCTGCGATATGTCCGCCGCCGGCACACCCCCTACCCTCCCCCACCCTCCGGTTTAACGACGCCAAGGATATCATCCTATTCTTCTCCAATGTCCCAAAATCATGTCTGTGTACAGGAATGACATTCAATGTCAAACAATTTTATTTATCAAATCAGCCAATTCTCCGCCCGAAGCCGAAAAGAATGCCTTACTTTGCAGACATAGACCAGTGATCATGTAGATCTTTTTTATCTTTTTCGGACCGATGCCACCAAATAGGTAAACACCCATGAACACCCATGAAACTGGCTGTCCCAGTAGCCTGCCATTGACTGTCGTGTCCAGGTATAACAACCAATGACCGGTGAGGAGAGCAAAACTTCCCCAGTACCACCTTGAACTACTGGATCCAAAAGTCAAACAATATCCCCCTAATGTGGAAATACAAGAGATGCCGAATCTGGGCAATAATAAGGTAGCAGGTCAAGGTCAGTTTCAAAGTTATTACGCGTTTTTCTGTGGTCGTCGGACAAGGCAGATGTTGTGGCATTTTATTTAGACGCTGTCAAAAATGGCTTGCTAAATCAAACGTACAAACACATTGGATAGCCAGTATTTGTTTAGACCCAGATAACAGGTCAAGGTCGGAACGTGGTGAATATCATACGGAACACTCCCTCAGAAACTATTCAACCGATTCGACTGATTTAAACGTCAAAACTTTACATCGAACCGTCTCACAAGGATTCCGCGTGACATTGTGACCTAATATAATATCAAAGAGCTATATAATGACTTTTCACGATACACTTAAATGCGTCGCAACGTATCAGCAGCTTGCATTAATTTATATAAGCAAAGAACAAACGGATTCGAATCAGAGAGGAAAATCGAAGGCAATGGCGTTAATAGCGTGATTTTGAAAAGGATCTGAATGGCCCTAATAACAAGCTCTATTGCACAATGGCCGGAACTGTTGCAAAAAAATTCATTGAAAGTCTTAGTCGGCTCTTTCATTTGTTTTAGAGACTTCTCGACACCGTTCCAAAGGGGATTATGCACTTCCTTTCCCTTAGTAAGTTATGCGTTAACGCTCGTCAGACGTAACAACCTGCCACTTTATAACAGGCAGCGGGTGGACACCTCCAAGCCATTACTATTGAAGTCAAGATGGACGACTGAAAAACGAGCATATTACATGATTCCTTTTACCCCGCACCCGACTGGCAGTCGGTGCCATGCACGCCCGACTGGGGGCCTGCTGACTTTTTATTCCCCACCCCACTAACTCACAAACGGTCGGTAGCACAGTGAAAATAAGGATGCCATTGGAAAGCTCGTGACAAGTAGAGATGGAGCCTAGTGTCATTTTTGTACTTTTGAAAAGTATTTAAACCATTTCCGCTTATGTGGTTTTCTCATGACAGACTGCATGGACTCGAGACACACCGTGGATAGCAAGGGTTATGGTAAATAGCGACCAAACCGTCTAACGCGGGATGAAATTGACAGTACTAATTTTGTTTTTTTTCTCTTCCTTTCGGCAAAACTGGCATTACCAGTTTGCGTTTCATGATGCTGGTAGGTGGTGTTATGACTTGCCGTGTTAAATATAAAAAAAATATTCGTCAACAAGCTATAGAACTGGCGAAGCTTTGTTCGCGTAAGTCCGTCTTTTGTGAAATTCGGAATTTTTGAAACGTTTTAAGCTTCTTGGTATCATTAACAGCTTTGAGGGCCAGTTCCACCACTTCATATTGTTTCTAAGTCAATCATCTTCGATTTTGAGGGTGGTGCATTTTTGTTCAAAGGATATTGGTTGCCTGACCTAAGTTCAGTGATCTGAGATCAGTCTCACTTTGCCAAATAACGATCATTGGAACTTGCCATCTCGTCATAACCAAAATGCCCGAAGAAATCTTTATTTCCGGGAAAACAACATGTGCTAAAAATGGGCTTCACCTTAGGTCAATGACAGGAAAGTTTCCGAAAAATCTGAGGTTGCAGATTCGTTGTATCCGTCAGGATAAAAAGAGTTAGAAACATTTTTAGTGACATCTTCTTTTTTGATGAAGTTACGGAGGATGAACGTTTTTAGACAATGGTAACTGATATTGGTAACAAAGGAAATTAGTAATTGAGATTGCGGGTGTAATTCGGTAGTTCTAAACTTTGAATGTACTGTCTGGTGCTTCTTACATTTTTCGCACATGTAAATGTACCTTTTGGCCCGTGATCTTGGATCAGGTCCGACCCGCAGGTGTATAAAATACGTCGGTTTACCGTCTTTGAGTGTTTTTCAGTACACATGTGTGCTTTATAAGCACTGGTATATGGAAATAACTTGCTTTCCAAGACTGACATAATCCTATTTGAACCATGCTGACCAGATCTGACACTGTGGAAGCAGTGGCGGCTCGTCATTAGAGGAAACTGAGGCAGTTCCTCACCAGAAATATCGGGAAATGTGGAATTAAAATCATACATATTCTGTGTGCAATAACACCGTTCATAACATTGAATGCATGCTTCAACTAGGATAATGCGCTCATTTTGTTCCACATTCATCATTACGTAGAAGGGAACATGCCCATAAAGACACCCTACGCCGCGCTGCACCCCCACCCCCGCTGACTCCGCAAGCATATGGCGTAAGGCGGCCGTAGAGGCAGCCAGCTCATCAACCTCAGCAAACGATAGTAATAATATGTAATACACTGCTTCTGGTGAGTATCTGCGAAACTGCACGTTGGCCGACGCCAACGCAGCTGACAGAGGTCGTGTGAGGCGAGACGTGGTGCTGCCTCTTGCCGCTGCCATCGCGGCGCCACCGTTGAACTCATCGACGAAGGATGCTCGACTGCGCGAGCTAGCATCAGTGGCGGAGAAAGGAATGCGTTTGCAGGTAGCTGTCGATTAAAGTATTATATATTTACATTTTGCATTAACCCGTGTCCGGCTGGCGGTCGACACCGATCACGCCCGGTTGACCGGCCCCTCTAACTCACAAACGGCTTGTCGCACGATAAAAATAAGCACACTGTTGGAAAGCTCGTGATAAGTAGGAGTCGGAACTGGTCTCATTTTTAGTTTTGGATGATATGTAAGCCAGTGGCGCCATAGATAAGTTTTCTCACAGCCGACTGCATGAAACCGAAGAACGGCCTGAATCTTAATCGCTGTGATCGATAAAGTCTGGGTGAAGGCACCAATGAACAGGTAAAAGTCCGCAGATGCAGACACACGCCTAATTTCTCTGATTTGTTTAGTATATACGCCGAAACGTCGAGTTAAAGACACGGCGATTTTCGCGCCGACTGGCGGTGGGCGCCGTAGCCGTATGCGGTATGAAATTAACGGGAACTAATTTTAGTGTTCCTTTAACTTCGCGACATAGGTCGTTTCATGTAATGTTTCTTAATCCTAGTGGTTCTTGTGACCGTTTCTCATGCTAAAATTTTAGAAAAATGCAATAGTTATCCATCTATACAACTGGCGGAGGTTTATTGGCGAGAGTCTCTTTATTTCCAACATATACAATTTCTAGAAACTTTTTGAACTTTTTGGTGTTACTCGCAACCGTGCAAGCAAGTGTTGCCATTTTCAACCCGTTCTGAGCAATTTTGATTTTGACGGCGGTGCATTTCGGCTCATAACAGTTATTCGTGACCTGACCTCAGGTCAATGGCTGGAAGTCAATGATATCTTGTCCATTGACGGTAAATGGATGTCTACATCACCCCACACTAAAACTGTCATGAAAAATTCCGTCGATTTCTGAAACATTGACGACACCTTGAAAACTGATTTTGATTGAAAATTGAAAAATCGGGGTTGACCTTATGTTAGTGACCTGGAAAACTCCGAAAAGTCTGAGATTACAGATTTGTTGAATCCCTCGTTATTTCTAATCTTCGAAAGTTTCATTGTAATATCTTGTTTTCTGAAAAAGCTAGGGCGCTAAACGTTTTTGGACATAGGTCCATTTGACCTGACCTAGGTGACACACCTGACTTGACCTGATGTCAAAAATTTGACACAAGGTGTAAGGATGATCATGCAAAAGGCTCACGATGTTTCGTGGCGCTGCGTTTGTTCGTTTTATCGCAACCTTGGAGGAAACCTCAGGGGGCGCTTTACCGCCCCCAGTCGGGGGCGGGTTAATTCAACATGTTAGATGTACGTTTGACGTTAATAGATGTTACATGATGACGTTAATAAAATGTTAGATGTACGATGGAACTGCGCAAAAATCATTCAATAACAGAACTGTATGTCCCTCGCAGTGACGATCATTTATCCGCCCTTGAAGTGCGAGAGAACTTTCCGCCTGGGGCGCTGGATACGAGCGAATTTTGGTTATTTCCGTTGCGCGGATTCGAGTGGATGCCCGGTTTGATCTAGCTTTCTTTGCAGATACAGACAAAACACCGCCAGTCATGCGTCATGTAACATTTTGTTTCTTATGTATCCGTCAATCTGAACAGAATCGGACATCATTTGACGGTTTAATAATTAGGCAACGTATGCAAGACAGGCAGCAGTGTATTAAACAGTTTGGTGCTAAACTTGCACTTTCCCTTCGCTGTTTGTAAGACGATGAGCCTCCACTGCTTGAAAGATGCTGCTTGTTTTCAAAGCGCACACACATTGTGTGACCACAAAAAATAAGAACAACTGCCATGCTTACTTTATGTTAAGTTTCCTCTGTCGCAGTCCTCTTATTTTTCGTCGCCAAAATAAAATCGTGGTCATCGCCGTAACAACTTCCCGTCAAATATCGTACTCTTGCATTGTAGCCACGCCCGTACGCGGTGTCTGTGTGACTTACGTAAAGAGGATGATTTAGGGCAAGGGTTTTATGATGTAGAAGGGACGATGCATGAAAGGAGGTTTTAGTATTTTATGATGTGTCGTGCTTGATCAGTGGTAATGCAGCAGATAATGCGACAGACACCAGAAATTCTCGACGTATATACACGTCAAAAGTTTGACCTAAGATGGCCTTGTTTAACCTAAATAATGATGGATGCAGATTTGAAATGCATTCTAAACACATTTTCCGCGTGATCTAGCCCAAACACAGTCTTTTTCAGTGAGAAACAGCGCGACTCCTACCCTTATTTCCTTCACTTTCAGTTTCGTGTAAAACAGCCAAATATGACTTCAAGTGCTTTTTTACTGCATAATATCGGTCAGTTGGCCTTAATTTTACGTCCAACCTCTTTAGAGCCACCTACACAGCTGGATTATTATAGTTTCCTACCAGAAACGTCAACAGGTGATGTGCCCTACGATGAACTCTGGTTACCGCAATATGCATATCATTGGGTCAAATTTGGTTGTTTTCTTCTACCCTAGCAAAAGCCTTTCCGACAGTGTTCTTACTTTTTCTCTGCAACTTACAGTTGTCGAGTTTTGGAGGGCTCTCACCTTCCTGACTTGTGTTGATTCATTGCTAAATATATTTGTTCCTGTTTCTGTATATGAATATCTCTGTTCAAGGAAGCAAAACCACGTTTGGGCGACACTGGACATAAGTCCCGAAATGCATGCATGCATGTTGCACATGCACATGAAGAGGGAGTTGAAATTAGTTTATAACACTCACACATCATTTTCAACTATATTGCAGTTATTTATATAAAATTTTATTTATTTTTTCCTATTTATTCATTATTTATATCAGTTATTTATTATTCATCATTTATTTGTAGTTATTTATATAACAGTTATATTTCTAGAATCGGTCAAATAAAAAAACTACAAAAGCAGTTCAAGATTATTCACAGCAAACCTTATTGCAAACCTTGTTTATGTAGGGGGGACTGCGCAAATTCTGAATGCGGGGTCGGCCGCCCTGGGTGGCGCCGGGCCGGTCCGGTCCGTGCCGGCGCCCGGCGGGCGTCGGTGACTGTCGGGTCACCTTGACCGGCGTGGCGCCAATCCGGACATGTGCGGTCCGGATTGGTCGAGACTGATGCCACGTGATGAGGAGTCGAGGTCGGGCCGCCGGGTCGCGTGGAACTGGATTGCTGATATTGAATTCGGGCGGAGCGGGCGTTATGTGTTCTGGAGACGACTGAAATAGAGCTGTGCCTCGAGAAGTCTATATAGAAGTCTATGTGTTGTAAAGAAGACCACGCTTACATTTTTATTCATCAGACCATTGATTCATAAAACATTTACTACAAAAAGCTCCTGACATTGCAGAGAACAAAACATGGTAATACTACTGGGATTTTCAAACCAAACATTGCTTCCCACAATGGCCATCTTTCGTTTGCATAATGGGCAAGCCAACGCCTGAGAACAAACCCCATTTCTTACTCCATTCTTTCCCACAAAGTAAAGGCTCTTCTCTCTATTGATTTTGGATTCTGAAGTGTTGGATAAAGTAGTCTATAAAATATATCCTAAAGCTTCAAGCTTTCTGATGAATAAAGCAACCCTGAAAGGGTTATGAAAAATGATGTTGGATAAAAACGGAGTCCAATGTCAAAGGCATGGCCTAAAAGTGGTCTATCAGCTTCGATAAATTAAGATGGGTGTAAATAATGGAGACATTTTTCCACGTTCTGAAACTGATTCTCATTCCCAGAAGTGGTTTTCATTTTTCTTCTACTTTTCATTTCGTTTTGGCTGAAAACTCACGTCATTTGGAATTAACCAAAGCTCATTCCTTATTTAGCATTTTTCGCAATCCGAGCATCGTTACTAGTCCAACTGTTTCAAAACGATTGTGCAATGTTCACCGAGCGGCGTGTTAGGGATTCAAGCAACAGCGCCGGGTTAGTACGGATTCCGATTTCGACGCTACCTACTTTGAACCGCTGGGGAAAATAATAAAGAATTGGTTTCAAACGTCAAGTGCGTGCGGAGGCAAATCACGCCAGTGTTGCTATTTCTCGTCGCAGTTATGCATAACGTCAATGTCGCGCGAGTAAGGAAAACCCTTTTTGTCTAGATAACTAACACGGGGTGATACGTTTCATTTTTGGGAGTTTGTATCCATGCAATCAGTGCAGGGATGTGGCCAGTGGGTGAGGGGAGCGGAGCGGTCGTCCTCCCCCTTGGGAAAAGATTGGTAAGGGGCTCTGGAGGGGCCACCGTTTTCTCCTTCAGGGCCGGCCCTCTTTGACCGCTGCAAGAGCTTATAGGATCCTCAAATATGGCTCCTCGTCTTAGGCCAAAGCGGGGTCTCCATGTTGTTATAAGGGGCCCATAGGCGACCCCTTCATATTATAAGAGGCCCCATTGGGCTGTAGGAGACCCTGCAAATGATAAGGTCCTTTCTTTCACAATGCGAGACCACCTCAGTACCTATTGGTGGATGCCTTCTTTGGGCTAAGGATTGATCACCTCATCCCCTGCTGGGTGAGTAGGTCCCCCCTCTGAGAACCCGTCCCCCTTGGCTGATTCCTGGCTACGTGCCTACATCATTATGGCTTCGATACCTTTTCGTTCACAGAGATATATCAACACAGAATGTCGTGCAGGTCCTTGGTGATGGACTTAGCTAAATGAAGAAGTCGTCGACCACGAAAAAAGTCAGCCATTGCTTAAAGTCACGAACCGGACACAGAAACGAGGGAAAACCTCGACAACAGCAAAAAGCAGTTTTGCTTCAAAAATGTCTCTGCAAGAAGCATAGCTGTTTGAGTAATGTGAGGCCACGAATACCGCATAAGAACAGGATATGACTTCTCTTAATGCGATCAAAAGCCTATGTGGTTGCATAATGCTCACAATGCAAGTGACCTTGTGGTTCACACATAGCAAGAATTTACATGGCACTGCAAGCCGATACTGGGAGCTTAAACCAAAGTACTTGGAGAGGGGTGATTTGGGGAGATATTAATATCCAACGGATTTTGCTGCAACAAGACGCCTTATAACCAAATCTTAGCAATGCGACTATGCCTAGCGCATTGGAGCGTGAACAGAGCAAGCATGAGCACGAGCAGGGCGATAATGGGCATTAGCACGGAATCTACGTCGTTCAGTTAACCAAGGTTTCATAAAACTAAATGTTTTCAAGACGTGTACAAAATTGCTATGCGATTATGTGCATTTCATTAGGAGTTCACTTTCAGTTACTGTTCACCATTTCTCCACAAGGAATATGGTCCGGCGCGTCTGTTTTTTTTTTTTTTTTTTGCCCATTTGGTCATTTACAGAGCAGCTACGGAGCATTTGCCACGTAATACCTCTCACCGTGCTGGCCATCAGATCCGCCTTCGCCGCACCAGGGGGTTCATGAGACCTTCCAAGATCTCAAGAACCGACGCGTCAAAAAAAAAAAATGAAAACGCCGTTCGAAATGCCTTGGCGAGACTAGCCGAAAGCAGAAAAAAATACAGCTGGTGAACCCGTACCGATCCTCTTGACGAGCCCCGAGGCGGCACCCTTGACGTTCGCCTCGACCTGCTCACACGATCCTGAGCCTGGCCAGTTGCACGTGTTCTGGCCCCTCCACACTCCCATGTTTGACCTCTGGCGGGTCAGCGGTGACCTCGACCACGGGCCGCGCCGAGCGCCGGCCCTCCGTCTCCTGCACGAGCTCCAGTGGCTGGTCCGCGGCGCCGTCTCCCCACCGTAGTCTAACCTGTACCTCACGGACAGTCCTCGTGATCACGGCGGTCCGGCGGCTTGTGGGGTGGAGAGTCTGTGCTGGGTTCGCATGTTCTACACCGCGTTTTGTTTTCTGCGAAGGTGCGTTATTCGCACTGGATGTCTTCTCGCTGAACACGTGTGAACATCGACGTGAGCGAAATGCGGCAAGTCTCTGCAATGAGCTGCATGTGATCATAGTTTGAGGAATGCGGGACGAGTTCGGACCTGTCTTTGTTAAATGGTTTCAACCGGAGACAACCCCTCTTTTTCGGTGTTTAGTGTATTGCTTTTGTGTAGGCCGGTTTCCAGTCTCGGGGTTATAAAACCACTCTCAGGATTTTCACATAACCTTTACATTCTCACATACGACGTCAGTGGTCTCGCAAACACAGCTTCTAGTATCCTAACAAAGAGGCAGATTTTCACATGACTAAAAAACAACGTTTCGATCAACTTTTCTGCAAGAAACGGACTCTTGCGCCAGCACTAAAAAGTCTCGAAGAGTAGAATGGCGTTAAGAGACTACTTTTCGCATGGTACTTCTAGCTTTAATGACGTGAGCATCATGATGAGACGAAATCTCGATATCCTAGTTGCATCAAACGAGACGGACTCCAACCGGCGGGCGCTACATACTAAGGTCGCACATGTAACATCGGGCACCCTTGTGATTGTGTGTGATTGCATGGGCGCCCATATATTAAAAAGAAACTCCTGTAACGTTGAGGAGGCGGGCATAATATATGCTTATGCACGCGCGGTCCTTAACCCGCGCACGACCGTAGGTCCGTTTCGAACATCGGCGACTGGGGGGGGGGGGCAGTTGGCTGCCCCCTCTAACTCACGAACGGTTAGTCGCACGATAACAATAAGCACACCGTTGGAAAGCTTGTAACGAGTAGAGGTCGAAACTGGTCTCATTTTTAGTTTTAGGTAATATGTAAGCCAATTTACGCCCTATATATGTTTTCTCATAGCAGACTGCATGAGACCGAGAAATGGCCTGAATCTCACGGGCTGTGACTAATAACGCCTCGGTAAAGGCACCAGCGCACAAGTAAAGGTTTGCGGATGCCGACACACGTCTAATTTTCCAGATTTGTTCAATATATACGCCCAAACGTTGAGTTAAAGACACAGCATTTCTCGCGGCAGCTCTAGGCGTGCGCTGCTGCCGTATGCGGTAACAAATTGACGGGAACTAATTTTAGCGTTCCTTTGTTTCCGCGAAAAAAGGCGATCCATGTATATCTTATTGATCTTAGTGGTTCTTGTGATGGTTTCTCATGCTTAAATTTTGGAAAAAAACATTAGTTACCAATCTACAAAACTGGCGGAACTTTATTCGCGAGAGCCTGTTTATTTCCAAAATATACTACTTTTCAAACTTTTTGAGGTTGCTGGTATTACTTACGTCTGTGCAAGCTAGTTCTGCCATTTTCTACCCATTCTGAGTAATTTATCTCCGATTTTGACGGTGGTACATTTTGGCTCTCTAGAGTTATTCGTGACCTGACCTCAGGTCAATAGCTGGAAGTCATTGATGCTTTGCCCAACGACGGTAACTAGATGTCTGCTTCACTCCACACTAAAAATGTTATGAAATATTCCGTCAATTTCCGAAAAAAACTACGACATGTCTTAAAAATGAACTTGACCTTAGGTCAATGACCCGGAAAACTCCGAAAAATCTGAGATAACAGATTTGCTGCATCTTTCACGTTCACTAATCCCTGAAAGTATTATTGAGATATCTTGTTCTGCGAAAAAGTTACAGGACGCTAAACTTTTTTTGACATAGGTCTGTTTGAACTGGCCTACGTCAGGCACCTGACCTGACCTGAGGTCAAAGTTTTGACACGAGATGTAAAATTGATGGAGCAAAAAAGTACACAAAGTTTCGTGACTCTGTGTTTGTTGGTTCTCTCGCAATGCCAGAAAAACATCAGGGGGGGGGGCAGTCAACTGCCCTTCCAGTCGGGGACGGGTTAACCCGCCATTGATTGGGGGGAAGGCGTGTAACGCCCCTTGTCACATTTTCTAAATATCTCCGAAATGTGTAGCCGCAGCGGGTTGTAACGTCAATTTGGAACATACCGACAAAATTTGGTGATCCAGGTCATCATGGGTCATGCCAGTATGACGTCATGAAGACAACCATGTTTTGTGGTTTGACGCACAGTTTTACCTCGTTTCATAGTTACAGTTAAAATTCTTCAGCATGGTGACGGTAGCTTGCTTTGTATGTCCTGGAGACACGAGACGCCGATGTACGTCAACCGCGACCCCATACTAGGTCATCTTGGGTCAAATATTTATGTAAAAATTTTGAATTTTAGATGATATGTACATGGGAAGAAGGAAAGGAATGAAGGCATTTCGATGCTGTTTGATAAAAAAGAAGTTTTTTCCAGCCGGGGGGGGGCGATAAGATGCGTAATTTAAACGTCTTGGACCTTATGTTGCATGGGGACCTCATGCGGCAGGCTCTTGCAACAATGCAGCATTTGTTTACGGTTTGATTTCCGGTAGTTCTGTACCAATGTCAAATTCTGTACCAATGTACTAAGTCTGTAGTGTCTGTTAGGCGCTCCTGGTGACCGATGTAGAAATATCGGTCTTGGCAACTTTGTGCAACATTCCGTGACGCGAAAGTGTGCAACAAGAGCCAAACTGGCTTGCTGGGTCGTCCAGAGGCTCCTGATCGAGGCCACTAGTGTGTTCGCGTTATTCCGAATTTCAAAGTAGAAAATGTTGCAATATTGCACGTGCACGGCAATCGGAGCCCTTTAAACCCCTTACCTGTGTGTAAAGCTCTTTGAAAGTGCCTTTTTAGAATCCTCGTGCCAAATTAAGCCAGAGACATGTATGACATGACCCGTTAGCACAGACGTCACATTTGACCTAGCCTGTGACCTTGATCTTTGATGACCTTGAGTCAGGTAGCACTCAGCATAATACGCCAAGCCTCTTGAGATAAATTACCATCGAAACGTCAGTCTCGGTCCGTTTTCCACTGTGATCAGGCAGCTCCAAACGAAAGGATCACTTTTGGGTGTTTGACCTGACCTGTGACGTCATCGGTGACCCTAAAGTTAAAAAAATATGTGTCGCAAGATCGCACGGACCAGTGCTATCGATTGCCGCTTAAATCATCCAAATCGGACCATTGGTTTCCGAGATAGACGGGGGGCGTCAAACGCCCCCCAGTCAATGGAAGGCGGCAAAATATCTCAGTCAATGCCGGGTTAAAAGATGCCATTAACATAGAGCTACCTGACACAGATAGGACACAGAGGATACAGAGGCGCCCTTGCGATGGCGTATGGGCGCCCTGGCGTTGAAAAGGCGCCCCTGTGACACGAAGTACGAGTATCTGTAATGGGACATGACGTCCTCAAAATGGCGCCCAGCTGGCGTCGAGAAGGTGCCCGCGTCATAGTACGTGGGTGGTCTTTTCATTTGTTTGTCTTTTCGTTTCGCCCGTGTAATACAGAGGCGCTTTTTGAATGGCATAACATTCAAAAGGCGCCCCTTCAATGACGCGCCATTTAAAAGGCGCCCTTATGATCAGAAGGCGCCATATTATTTGAAAAGGCACCCCGGTGGCAATGAAAAGGCATTCATGGTGTAATATATGTACCTTCTGCCGTTCAAAAGGTGTCCCTGTAACATCCAGGAGGCGCCTCTGCGGTGGGATATTGGCACCCTGTCGTTCAAAAAACGTCCCTCTGACGCCTAGAGTGTGCCCATTTGATAGAGTATGGCGCCCCGCTGTTTAAAATGCATTTCTGTGACATCAAGGGAACACTTGGATATGTTGTAAGGGAGTACTGTCGTTTAATAAGGCGCTCCTGTGACATTTAGAGTGCACCCCTGTGGCGGGATATGGACGCCATTTACTTGCTGCTTAAAACACCCTGTTTTTGTTTGATATTTGCATACAGTTTGTTTCTTTCTTTGCTTTGTTGTTTGTTGCGTTAGGACACATAGCTTGTTTGCGGGTTAGGACACAGCTTCTTGGGCCCAGGTGTCCAAGTCTTTTGTCAAGTCGTGTGTCTCGTCAGGCGTCAGTCAGCCGTCTATTGAATGCAGTGCGCTCAGTGCAATGTTCCGTCTACGTTTTTATTGTTTATATTTTATATTTGTACCGGGATGAACAGTTTTGTGACAGTCGTCTGCAGTAAAATCCGGCCCAGTCACTTGTATTCCTGTTATGAGCAAATGCGCCAAAAAAGTAGACAACGTGAATACATGCTGCAACAAACGGCAGATGCTTACTGGTCTCCCGTATTTATATCACGTATTGCGTTAACATCAGTTTGGACTCTAATATCTGCACACTGTGAACGTCACGGGGGTCGTTTTGCGTACATTATAGGAGGCTTACTCCCTCATCCGACTGTTGTCTTGGCCCCTCAGCAATTCAACATTTGCGTTGGACCGGACCTCCCCAGTGATTTGCTGTCTCCTCCCCAGCAGATGCGTTACCCCTCCCCACTTAATTTGAGAAGGTGACGCCGCTGCATTGTCTTCATCATTGTCCGAAACATAACGCTGAACACAATGTCATTGCGAAGGTGAGAGCAACCCAATAAAAAACTGACAATTATGATGAAAATTAGTGTAAGATGTAAGGTAATATGTTGCGTAAGGCCGACTGCGGGTAAGACAAGCAAGACATGTAAAATCTGTTGCAAGACCTACTTAGTAGGACGTACCTAGAACAAGCTACCCAGGTTTCTTGCTTAAGTAAATGTATGTTTTGAGAACGTGCACAGGTGGCAACTTCTCCCTGCGGAGACAGTGGAGACAATTTTATGTATGAACGTCGTTTGTCCGTTAACTTGAAAGGGACTGGTCAGTGTTGGATAACGATTTTCCAGAATTCCGCAGCATTATGCATATCTGTGTGTGGCCCATTGTACGGCGGTGTGAGCTCCCTGGCAGAATCCACCGGATTCCGTCGGAGGAAAGTGTTACCGCGTTCCACCCAGGCTGCCGTAACCTCTCCAGCTGCTGCTGAGGTCGTCACGCGGCCCGAGGAGGGCCAGCAGTGCTGCGTGGCCTGACGACGACCTGCTCCGCTGTTCTGTACCGCCGCCCCTCTCCAACGTTGGGTACAAAACCGAACGCCGTCTGTTTATAAGCTGTGCTGGAATCGTGCATTGGTTTCAGCAGTGTGACTGCTTGTTTCGAAAACGGAAACATTGGTTCACTTGTCGTGCGTTCCGTTCATTCTACGATTCCTCCATCCTCTTTGCGGGAAACAAAAATCCTTTTACAATACAAGTACACAGAAATCATAAACACAACAATAATACGATACACTTTATTGCAAGATCCAACAATGACCACACACGATCAATAGCAACCTCTCATTGTCTGTGTGGTCACCACACCGTGCACTTCATCATGATTCATGTCCTTCCGGAAACTAATGTTAGAGCTTCATTTCATTTGGTAAGTAGTCAGCATATATAACGATACACGCAACTTGTCTTTATAGTTTTATGGTTGTATCTCTCATCTGTGTGACTTTTTTGGCATTATGTGTCATCCTTGTGATACATGGCACAAAACGACGCAACACAGCCCAGTTCGATACAGATAACGGTACCTAGACCTGAATCGAACATTGTTTCAGAACCAGATCCACTCGTAGGCCTCATCACATGCTCTCTCTTCGTCTGTGCAGTCAATGGCCAGTATGAGTCGTTCGGTGTTAATCGTGAACATCACAGAGCTAAACGTAGAATTAATACACACATGGCCGATAGGTACCATATAGTGGTAGACGTAGAACTAGACGTAGAATCACCTGCGCTAATTTTTCTCTCAATTTCCATGTTTAAGGCGCCACAGTCTAGCCTAAGAATGATGGCTTTTCATTCAGCCAGATGGGTCCAGACAAGCCTAAAATTGTCCTAATCCAGTCCACAATCTACTGGACACAGGACAGCGACAGAATAGGTGAATCAAAGTTTCCAGCTCACCATTGCACAAGGCACAATCAGCACTCGCACCAGTACATTTTGATGGAAAAGTTCTGTTGGTTAGTATTTTGTGCGGAGGAATATGCTGAAACGGCACAACTTTGTGTTTTTGGTACGTTTGTGGTACTTCCAGTAAAACGAAGTCCTATATGTATAATGATCCAAGTCTCTGTTCATTTCACTTGATTTAGTTGGCTCCTGCACAATTGGGTAATGATGGCTCAGCAAAGTCCTTTACATGACTTGCTACCAGCCTTATGAATGAACGACTGTTTAATGGCTTTTGGGCTGAAATGGCTCCATGGATATTCGCTACTTCGCCATCCGAAAAACCGCCTTACTGATCCAGCTAGAGCGCAAAAACTATTCTGTCAAACGGTATTGTGCAATCGCGGTTGAATTCAGCAAAAGACTTCATAACTTCATCAGGGAAATAAATCGCCTAAAAATGTCTATTTTGATTCGAACAGGTTTTCCTTTCAAAACAAAAAACACAAAATTTTGGTATAGGTAATCGTAGGGATAAGACTCCATGCCAAACCCAGCGTGTCGCTCAGACTCTGATTCCGCAGTATTCAAACATTACTGAGCATGGAATAATTTTGCCTCGGATGCTTAACAAGACTGCGCTGGAAGTGAGCAGTTCCCGTGCGGTAAGCTGTTGTAAAACAGTGCTATCGTTTCGTGCGACTCCACGACGCAGCTGTTCCGTGAGGAACTAATCCTTTGATCCCGGGCAGATCGATGTCTGTTCTGGGATTCGAACCCAGCGTCTGTCACGTACCGGGTTCTGACGCCCGACTTCAGCTCGTATTTCGCGATGCATAATGCTCATGTCGCTAAAGCAAAGCGCCGACAAAGCAGAGCGCCGATCGAGAGGGGTCGGAGAGTGGTTTGTAAAATGGGCACCATGTGCTGACATCTATTGACCATTACATAAAGCTAAGGTTTTTGTGGCGATTGCTTGTAGCGCAGGAGCAGGGACAGGGTGCTGGTTCGCGGCTCGCACGTTTCATCCTGGTATGCAGAAGTGTAGGAACATCCAGAAAAATGGAGGGAGGAGGCGGAGACGTTTTTCTCCATAGGTCTATTGTTCAATTCCCAAAAAGTGGGAAGCCATGGCCCCTCGGACCCCCCTCTTGTTCCTGCGCCTATATTGGCATGCCGGCTGAGTATTGAAACGTTGAACTTAAGGTGCCTACATACGTTCCAGAGGCCAGTGCCAGTGGTCGGCAAAAAGCATGTCTTTCAGTTCCGTCCGGTAGGCATGACCTTCATTTTGCCCCATACACGTTCCCTGTCTCTTAAGACCTGGCTGAACGAATTTTATAAACGATCGCTTCTTCTTCGTATTTACCAAATTTTCCAGCGCGTGCACCCCAAAGCATGTGTTGTTGTGTATATGTTCAAGCCATTTATGTACACACCGAGGAATAATATTAACAATGAGTCATAACAGGCCCACCACTGGAAATAACTGATCAGGTGATATTAATAAATCTAATGGCATTTTAACGCCATACCCGGCAGGGGCTGAGTCCGCCCTACTCGGGTTTTTCTGCTTGCCAACTCCAGGGTTTTTATGCAGCTTTACGGAACTTCATCACTTTTCCCAGCTATCCTTCCTTCGTATTGTGGCAAGGTTTCGTAATTTTTTTTGCTCAGGGGCAGAGTCACGCAACGTTTTTGGGAGGCACTATAGGCCATTTTGGGGACTGTTGAGGGTAAAAGGAAAACGTCTGCCAAAAACAGTGGTCTTAAGATGGAACTTAAAACTTTAATATGGATGTATAGGTAAATATCTGTGTAATAAACAAATACACTTTTGTTCGGCTGAGGTCAGTTCACAAAGTCAGATAAAGCCAAAGGTCAAAATTCGGCTTTATAGTAATAATTTTGGCGCTTTTTTGAAATGTCAAACCCGGAATGCATATGACGTGGAAGGGTATTCTCTACTTGTGTACCAAGTTTCAGCTCGATATCAAGTCGGATCACGGAGCTATGACCTAAAATGTCAGTGCGCGTACCCTATATCACATCAGCCGTAAAATATAATTTTAGAAATAGTGAATTCAGATGACTGGCAATGTTTTCAAATAATATGAAATGCACACAAGATCATTCCAAGTGACTCCAAGGTCACTCAATGTCATTTAAGGTCGAAGGTCGTAAGTTGATCTGAAGAACATGTGACCATGACAGTTCCCGTTTTTCATGTCCCTGACACCGTCTTTGTTAACACTATACAAGCAATGCAGTACCATTTGTACTTTTTCAGCATAACATGGCTATCAGACATAAAAAAGGTGGTTTAACTTTCTTTTTAATTCGGCTTTTGAAAAGCTAATCCTCCTATCTTTGAAACCGTGTGAACGCCTATGATTTTTTTTTATTTGAAATGCATGGAGCAACGGTAAAAGTTACATCGATGATTTGTCGATTCATACCAATTTCGTCAAAATCGCTCAATAAACAAGAAAATTATAACAAGCCCAAAAATACACCATTTAAACTGTTTTGCCCTCCTGTATCCACCCTTTTCAAAATTTTGAAACCTCCTTTCTATAAAAATGTAGTTTACGTCATGGCAAATCGATTGCCGTTTGTTGCGACGAAATCGGATGTGTAGTTCTCAAGATCTCGGGGGGACCGAATCCGCCCCTCCCCTTTCCCTCTGCCATGGAATCGGTCAGACCGTCTAGCCCTCCAGGAATGAGGTTAATTACTTATTCTCCGTTATCTGAGCAAGGTGACTGAAGCCAAAAAATATGTCAGTTTTCTCACTGTTTGTGTAGTATTCTGCGGCGACCATTTTGCTCATATCGACCTCATGAGCTCACGCACAACTAAAGGCGATGGATAAGGTGGAGGACCAGCAGCCCTCCCTGGAAAAATGATGAGGGAAGACGTTTGACGACTTTTGAAACCACGTCGGAACACTTCAAATTGGTATGCTTCCGTGTTTCAAGTTCCAAATATAATACGAAAAAATATCTTTGATTACATGATTGATGGCATACTACATGTCATTGCATGTTAAATTGCATTGGTGGGCAGTTCAACACAAAACTAGAAAAAGAATGTTACAGGGACCAGCACATTGTTTCCTTAGTTGTCAGCCGATTTTGAAGGACATTTGGCATGATATTTTAATGCTGGTGTGCCTAGTTCAACACTCACAGTCTCAGCCACGAATGGTTGCGGAGTGTGACCAGTAACATCATTTACTTGTATTAAGTAGCCTTGATGATATCGACGGGTGATAGCTGGCTAGCAGAATAAAGAGTAGACAAAAACCAACTGGCCTTTTGAGTGTTATCTAAACAGCACCGGCTAATATCAACGCAATCAGTGGGGGTCACGTGATTCATATGCGTGATAATCGTGATAATATGCGTGGGAAGGGTAGTAATCGTGGATCGATAATCGATAATCGTGATTCATATGCGTGGGAAGGGCTGGAGGGAATTGGAATGTACTTTGACAGTGATTAAATAATGATAATGTTTTCAAGCGAAATATTTACTTTCAGCAGCTGAGCATGTATCTCTCACAATCCGGGAAGTAAGAGGGCAGTTGGACCTTGGAATCATTCAGTTTGAATAAGCTATTCAAAAATAAGTCATAAACAAGTCATTCAAAAATCGCAAAAGACAGTGTGTATCTCTCTTCCCATCCAAGAAGACTCCGTCTTAGAATAATATGACAGACAGGTTAAAAACAATACCTGAATACAGTTAATCTGAGGCCAAGTCGAATAATTTCCCAACAATTAAAATTATATGGTTTGTAGAGAACACATCGGAGATCAGGATGACGTTTTCCCCTCTCCAATATCCTTTTTGGCAACCACTGGCTCAAGTTTAAACATTTTTTCGGAATGCCGTGCTTAAAGGTCAAGTGCGTCAGTGACCTGACATGATTTCACTTTGAAATTTTGACATCAGATGTTAATTGATGTACTGATAGCTTCCGAAAATTTCATACTCCCATCTCTTTTCAGTTTTCCGCTCTGTGCAGAAAACATGATGGGGTCCTCGAGAACTCCTGGATGAACGAGGGCCAAGCGTCATATAGGCAACCGTCTTGTGAAAAGTATTCACAAAGAAAAAGACTTATCATCATCTTATTTTGGTTCCACACGGAAATCTTGAATCGCCACTGGAGCCACTGGATCAGACCGGACCCGACACTGTTTATGTTCATTATTGCTTACAGAGAGTGAGCGAAAGGAGCGAGCTCTGTCATGCAGTCAATAAAAACAGGAGTTCTACAATGGTTTCTTGATACTGCTTAACCCTATTCCCGTGCCCATGGCGTTAGGGGATATTTCCGTATGGGGAATGCACCCTATGCATCGGAGGAAAAATAAGGGTTTTTTACCCCATGCATTTCCATGTGGGGGAAATACTCCCCTATCCTCTCCCCCCAACGAGATCTTAAGAACACCCGTCCGATTTCATCGCAACAAACAACAATCGATCTGCCCTGACGTTAGCTATATTAAAAAAAAACAAGGTTTGAAACTTTTGAAAATGATGGATATAGCGGACAAGAAGGTCTGAGAAGAATATTTATTTACTTGTTATAACTCCGTTGTATATGGATCAATTTTGACACAATTGGCATGAATCAAGTGGACATTCGATGAGAATTTTAAGTATCAGTTTTAAGTATCAGTTGTACCAATTTTAAGAACTGATACATACGCTTGGGATTTCGAGAAAATTCACAGGTGTTCACATGGCTTGGGAAATGAGAGAAACATTCTTATTGAAAACTGAACTGAAGTTAAAGTTAAAAATATTTTTAGTGTTCACTTGTCATATTATATATATATATATATATGCTTGTCATATTATACGTGAGGACCAATCGCATTACATTGCCGGTATAATGTTAGCATAGGCGGCAAAAGAAACATGAGAAGGAGAACTGTCATGTTTGCATGTTCATCAGGTCAACTTATCACATTTGACCTTAACGACCTCAGATGACCTCAGAGTCGCATGGAATGGCCTTGACTTCATGGCATAGTGTTTGAAACGTCCTCAGTCTTTTGAGTTAACAATATTTCTAAAAGACGTGGCTTTGATCACCGTGCTATAGGGTACGTAAATGGACGTTTTAGACGATAGCTCCGTAGCAAGACCTAATGTAAAGCTGAAACTAGACTCACGGGTAGAGGGTGCTGCGCTGAGTCATATCTGTTCCGGATTTTGCATTGTGAAAATTGTGGAAAAAAAAATATTTACGTATTTCGACTTTTGACTAATGACCAAATTTTGACTTTGACTTTGACCTGACTTTGCAAAGTAATCTCAGGTAATCAAAAGTACTTTGAAATGTTGGTCCAGTTGTTTATCTATGCACTTATATAACGTTTCAAGTTTTTTTCTCAAGAACTCTGCTTTTTTCAGCCATTTTCCTTTTGCTTTCGACATTGCAAAAAATGGTCCCAAGTGCCTCCCGAAAACTTGGCCTGGCTCTGCCCTGAGCAAAATAAAACTGCAATGAAAATTTTACATAATACGTAGCAAAAAAGAGCAGGAAAATTCAGCAAGTTTCGCAGGGCTGTTTCAAAAGACCTGGAAATGGCAAACAAACACCGGAGAGGGGCTTCTGAGGCTCTCCCCCAGACGAGACTAGGCTTAACGCGCTTCGAATGATGTCGCTGGTAGTCGCACTTTTAACGTTGTGTGCTCTGTTAGGTGATCTCGTTTGTCAGCTTGAACAAATGGACATCACTGCAGTGCGTGGTGTCCAGTTATTTAGGTTATTATGTCCTTCATTCACGGCCGCAGCCAGGATTTCGTCAAGGCTCGGGCAGAACGAACCCTCCTGAAAACGGGAAACACCGAAATTGCGGACATTTTGCTTTCGAGTTGGGGGAAACTTTTAGCTATGTCCAGTTTTGGCGTCAGTCTCAAGAAGGGACCATGGCTCCTTCGCTAAGAGATGGAATTCCGTCCTGCGTGCTCTTTGTCCACGTCATCGTTGAGAGTTTACAGACGGACCTCATTTATACCTTAAAATTACGAAAGGCAGATCCTATGGCTATTGATTAAATGCACCAGCTATATAATAACACGGAACAGCATTGATACGAGCGATGAAATGCACCGTAGTTAGATTACACTGATGACCGCGAGATGGCGGTGAATTCACGATGGCGGACATCACGTGATTTCTTTCACGCATATTGTACCAGACAGATGACCATATGACCTTGTTTGGAGGGGCGTAGCCAATGGGTTGAGAGCGTGGTTTTCCCCCTCCCGAACTAGATGACGCTTTTTTGCGGATTAAGAATGACAACAAATGGAAATTGTCGAAACTTGAAAATATAGCGGCCGAAATCCCAAAATTTTTCAGGTTTGAGGGGCATTTGGTTTGCCCCATCCCGACCTGGCGAAATCCGAAAACCCTGCCTGTCTCTCACTTGTTCTGTAATCTGTCCGGATAATCACCCTGTGTGATTCTTGTTATGACAATGGTGACGCTATAGTTAGTTGGTAATTGAATACGTGATCATAAATACTTTCCGGGCCATCCACGCCAATTTCAGAATAGTCGATCTTACCCAGATTCGTCCGATTTGTGGAACATTCCCCTTTATCATGCGTTGCATAATTTAAAGGTAACCCCGCAGAAAAACAGTCGTTTGTTATTTGGGAGCTTGTATATCGACTTCCGACTCGATTTGCACAAAACAGGTCCTGTGTGAATCACGTTACTTTCGAAGTCAATGTACATAGAATTCACCCTCTATGTATATTACGACAGATCTGTGACGTCACTAGTTGTGTATATCACGTCACGACGTCATCTACAGCCCTTCCGTGCTTATCACGACACGATGCGATTTACATGGAACAGTCATTCTGGATATATCACGTCGCGATTCGATTTACGCAGAATGGTGCCTGTGTGTAAATCACGATAGATCTGAGTCGATTTACCCTGAGGGGCGCTTCGGAGTAAATCATGGCGGGACTCGATATACACAGAATGGCCCCTCTGTGTAAATCACAACAGATCTGGGTCGATTTACACAGGAGGTCCATTCTGTGTATATCACGTCGCCACTCGATTTACACAGAGGGGCTGCTCTGTGTAGATGATGAACCCATGAGTCGATTTACTCGCGTCCTTGTTATTTTAAGGAGAGCGCTAACAGATTTCTAGGGATATCTCTAACTCTAGCGATTTTATTGATCTGGCATCGTTTGGCACTTTCGCCAGTGCCACCGACCCAGCAGTCGGCGAGCGGGTGCGGCCTGGTGTGGCGAGGCAGTGCACGGAAATTGTGATGGGACTACATCAGCTGATCTGAAACCTCCTAGTAAAATTATCAGGGGACTTTGTTTGTGCCGATTTCTTAGCTTTACCTTTTTTAACTGTTCTTAACTTGTGGGGTACTTTCAAGACTGGTGGGTTTGCTTTAGAAAAAGGATTTCCCGATCCAGGTGAGATATTCCTCAGCCCTGCTGGTAGTCAGTCATGAATGTGCTGCGCGAGTGCGTTGATGCGGAGATATACGCTTGTTTTCAGTATAAAGAGGAAATAAAATAATGGAAGCGATAATGTGTCTTGGCCATTAATTTAAGAACATGGACGTTGTTCTTTTTTTTGTTTTTTAGGGTACTTGTCTTGCCCATGTGGATCGGACACTCCCAAAATTTTGTGGATTGAACATGGATCCGGACAGCAGGGAAGATCAGGGCCTCAAAGATATGAAATCCCCAAGATAATTCATGACCGATCATCCTCAACCCAGTCCGAAAGTGACATGCCTGTCTTGCTCTTTCTGAAGCTTATTATTTCTCCAAACTGCTGCTTGTGATAGGTAAAAGCCTGCGAGGGTGCTTCCTCCTTTTTTGCTCGATCCTAACTGTCGCTGCACTTTCAGGAACCATAAACAGGCAGCTCACCGGCCGGGAAGGATGTTTCAACTTGGACTCGTCCGCAGCGGGGGAGGAACGTAGCCGCATCCAGAGCGTAAACAACGCCAGCGCAAGACGGCCCCAATCGACGAACAGACGGCGATGATTGCTGAAAGAAGCTCGAGATAACAACATGTTATTCCATAGTGGTGTGATTGGTGAGAGCCGGGCATCGTGGCGGTGCCGGCTGCTCGAGTTCTGAGCCGGCGACGAGGCGCGAGCGGTGCTGACGCGCGGTGCACGGCCGGTTGCGGCCGACAATGGCCGAACGGGCGTGACGTGTATGGTGTCGACAAATTCACTGGGCGGCCCCGTGCAGGGCTACGACCATGCCTTGGCAGACCACACGGCGTGGGTCCCGCGGCAGAACTTCACCATGCTCCTGATGGGACGACAACCGAATAAAAGTAAGTCAGTGCGAACTCCAGTTTTGCTGTAGTGTTCGCTACTAACTGAAACTTTGCTATGAACTGATCATTGCCGGCTGTTCACGTGTCACATAGGAATAAATGCACTGAAGGACATTGGAAGCCAGTAGGATTTTTGTGGACGCTTTTTTGAATGTAGTATGACGGAATATTAAACCGGAAGAGAAGTGGGCTCATGAACCAACTCATCAGAATAGGGACATTTTGGATGCACGATATGATTGACCCATTCTTAACCAGACACGGGCCTGGACTCCAGTTGAGCGCGAGTTATCCTTACCATGCGTCAGATTCTTCACATAAACTGACCAGAGTACGTGTTCGGTCACGTCGACACCGCTTTGCTCCGGCAGGCTACGACGAGAGGCGACATTGTCACGCCTACGTCAGGCAGGGGTTCCGTGCAAAACGGGGATAATCTGCAATACATGGTGATTAGGAGCATGACTGATCTTAACATCTCTTTAGCTCAGCCAGAGGGCAAAATGCCGTTTGAAAAAGGCCGTCGAACGTTTGTTCGATGCGTTATTTGTCATTACTTCTATTTATTCCATGTGACTGGAAATGCTTTAAAATCGTTTCCCTCCTCCACTCCGTTGCTTTGGATTCCAATGGGAATGCTTTGAAATCGTTTCCCTCCTCCACTCCGTTGCTTTGGATTCGAAAAGTGCGTTGTCTCCGAAAATGGACGTAATCGAAGATGATGCATTGGGTTTAGGACTAAATTTTTCACTTATTACAACCATAAGTAATGATTCTGTTCACCATCCTTGCATATATGCATATGCGCACACCATCATGTTTGCATATCTCATATATGTACTAAGGGACGGGCCATGCGGGGAGGGGCGTCGTGCGAGGGCGAAGGTCTTTTGGAACATTAAAGGGGCTCGAACGGGGTTTCTTCCTCAAACTCTGTGGCTGAATTTAGAGTTCGACGAGTATGTTGAATATCCCAACTGTTGCAAGACCGATGCACTTGTAGAACGCTTCGCCTCACCATCCTGTCCCATGAAATTCGTCCAATCCTACCTTGGACCCAAACATAAAGTGTGCTACCCGCAGAACAAATCGCCCCGTCAGCCGGTCTGCTGGCACCAGCCGAGGGAGTTTGGGAGACAGGCCGGGCACCAGGCCGCTGCCTGGTGATCTGAGCCGCCGTGCTGCGGACTCGGTCGGCGGAACGGCGGAACGCGTCCCGCTGCGTGGCTTCCGCCCATTGTCGTCGATACCGGAATCCTCGGCAGTGGGTGTCTGTCTTTAGTCCTCGTTATGCTCACTTCCGATCACTATAAACTTCATCTTACCGGCATAAATTACGCTGCTCTCTCTCTCTCTCTCCCCGTAATCCCATAGCGCTCAGCCGATACGCACTGGTCGAAAGAGCTTGAGGTAACCCAATATTAAATCATCAGCGGCGAGGGTGTCGGTGACTGCGATTCCTGGAACTGTGATTGGAAAAGTGAGGAGAGTATCTCCAGTCGAGAACCTAGTGGGTGTCGGCGGCCATGATCCCCGTGTGTGATGAGGGTGTCGGCGGCCGTGATCTTCGCCTGTGGGAGGGTTTTGGTGGCCGTGATCCCTGTCTGTGGGGAGTGGGTCGATGGCCGTTGCCCCTGTCTATGAGGGAGTGTCGGCAGCTGCGACCCCTGTCTGTGGGGAGTGGGTAGGTGGCCGTTGCCCTTGTCTGTGATGGGCGTCGGCAGCTGTGACCTCTGTCCGTGGGCAGGGTGTCGGCAGCTGTGACCCCTGTCTGTGGGCAGGGTGTCGGCAGCTGTGACCCTTGTCTGTGGACAGGGTGTCAGCAGCCGTGATCCGTGTATGCGGGAGGGTGTCGGATGAATATCTGAACCAGCTGGCTATTTCTGAGGAACAAGAACCGCGTGCTCCCTCTGGATGTGTAGAACCACCCTCTTGGCAGCCATATTCGCGGCTGTCCCTGAAATCCAGACCTGCCGACCCTCTCTGGAAATCCTAGCGCAGGGCTCTACTTCGGAAAGAACAACCACTCCGTCGTGCGGGCCGCTCTTGTGAGATCTGGCTGGTCTCCCGCGGACGGGGCCTGCGGTTCCGTGAGAGGAGAGCCCACTCCGTCTCCCCGCGGTGAGCTCTTCTGTACGCCGAGCGGCGGACGCAAGGGCTGTCATGGCCGACCGGCCCAGCCGGGCCGGCCGTGTCCGCTGACTCAGCCCCACGGAACCACGCCGGCCGGCGCCGGCCGCTTTTATGGTAACGCCGGCCGGATTTTTCCGCCGGTCGATTGCGGCTCGCGAAGCCTGTCGTGCGGGTATCGGCCGAGGCGAGGTCTCAGGAAGGATGCCCGCAGTATGTTTTGGTCGAGCGTGATTAGAAGTTTTTTGCAGGGCGGCGTGGCTCTGTTGCCACGGACGCCGAGCTGTGCCGGACGTTGCGAATTTCCGGAGCATTGGATGTGCTTCTCGACTTGTTCGAGTTCATTTTGTAATAGTTGGATATAGTGTCATGTGTATGTACGGTTCAGCTGCTATTCTGTGGTGCAGTCGTTTGCACTTTTGTTTATGGTAAATCCTACTTGACGTTCTCAGGCCGACATGCTAAATAGCCGTCAGCGGCAGATAAATATGTCACATTCATCAACCGGATCGGATCTGGTAGACAGCAGGCGATCAGGGACTTCTGATCAGAGAACCTGCACCCTATCAGCGTTTGCCCGTAACATACGTAAGCGTGCCGCCGGTCTGGGTGACCCTCAGTGAGCGGGTGAAGCAGTGGCGCGTTCGTCTTGCGCCTCTGGCCCCTCTCGGCGTGGACTCAGTCCTCCCCAGCCCGCGGGCAGGCACGGCGCCGACCAAGACGCTGGACGGGCCCAGCACCGGTTTGTTTAGGCGCCGCCGACCGTGGCCTTTGACCGCGCCGGCGGCTCCGGTGACGTCATCGCTGTCAATCGTGACGTCACCGTCTGGAGGCGGCCGGGCGCTGGCGCGCAGCCAGGAGCTACCGGCGCCTGGCGGGGCTGCCTGTCCGGAGGTCCGGGTCGCTCCGCCGGCTCGTCGTGATCGGGGTCCCCCACGCTGGACTGTGGGGTTTGGAGTTCGGTTTTTGTTCTTTGTGTCCGAAGAGATTTTCTTTTGGAACACGACATTCTGTGACGCACGTAAACGACAAAACAGATGAAGACTGTATTCTTGTTATAAGTCGGTGAATAAATTACAGCCGCTCCTGCTGGAGGAACACGGACCCATAGGTCTGCAGACTTCTCAGTCTGCTTGAAATGCAAGCTTTTTATTAACCCGCCCCGACTGGGTGGTGGTGGACCTAAAGTTTTTCAAAAAACCCGGTTTTCCCAAAACTGCGAAACTCTTAAAACAACGAACTAACGCAGCGCCTCGAAATTCTGCCTACCTTTTTTTGATCATTTTTACATCTTGTATCAAACTTTTGACCTTACGTCAAGTCAGGTTTTGAACCTAGCTTAGGCCTGTGTTCAAAAACGTTCAGCGCTCTGTAGTTTTTTTTCGGAAAACATGATATCACAACAAAACTGTCGGAGTTTAGAGATCTTAATAGACGAAACATATTCTCCGCCTCAGATTTTTGGGGAATTTTCTGGGTCATTGACCTTTTTCAAAGCCAATTTTCAAAATATGCCGTCGTTTCTCGGAAATTAACGGAATTTTTTAACAACATTTTTAGTGTGGAGTGATGGGGAAACTCAGTTACAGTCATTGAGCAAAGTATCAATGACTCTCAGCCATTGATCCGGCTGAAGAATAACTGCTATGAGCCGAAATGCACCGCAGTCACAGTCGGCGATGAATTACACAGAACAGATGCAATAATAGCAGAACTGGCTCGCACAGCTGCAACCAATACCAAGAAGTTAAAAAAAATCGAAAAATCGCATGTTCTTTTGAATAAACGGAATCTTGTGAATAAGGCTTCGCCAGTTGTGCAGATTGATAACTACTGAATTTGTCCGAAAGTTAAGCAGAAGAACTATGACAAGAACCACAAGGATCAAGAAATATCACATGGAAATGCTTACTCCGCGACAATAAAAAAACGCCAAAAGTAGTTCCCGTTAATACCATACCGCGCTCTGCTACGTCGCCCGCCGGCAGTCGGCGCGAAAACTGCTGTGCCTTTGACTCAGCGTTTCGGCGTGTATATTTAACAAATCAAAGAAATTAGACGTGTATCGGCATCTGCGAACTTTTACCTGTTCGTCGGTGCCTTTACCTAGACTTTATAAAACACAGCCCTTGAGATCCAGGCAATTTCTCGGTTTCATGCAGTCGGCTGTGAAGAAACATATGTAGGGTGTGAACGGCTAATATATTATCGAAAACTGAAAACGAGACCAGTTTCGAGTTGTACCTGTCGCGAGCTTTCCAACGTTGTGCTTATGTTTATCGAGCAACCTACCGTTCGTGAGTTAGAGGGTTCAGCATTCCCCACAGTCGGATTTAGTTGGCGCCGACTGCCAGTGGGGCGCGGGCTAAGGTGCAAAGGCGAACTTTGTGACTGGAAAATCCTGGTGAAACGCGATATTTTCTTGTCCCTCAAAACAAAAAACGACACATTTTCCAACTCTGTGGGACTGTGTCGAGCGAGGTTTGGTTAGCTGACAGTGAGCCGTGCGGAGGAGAATCTGGTCCTTTGACACTGGACCGTGCGGAAGGTGCTGTCTGCTGATCCCGGGACTTGCAGAGGAAGATCTGGTCCAAAGAGTTCTGATGTTGTTCACCACGTTTCTTTGGAGCGGTTTGCGCGTGCGAGCTCTATCGTGCTGTCTCTGTCGACTGCAAACCAGTTCGTTTGTGACGCAACTTGTCTGACTTTGCGTTGATGTAAGGTAGTTCCGGTCCAGATATCACTTCTTCGACCGAATGCTCCCCGAAACACGCACGTGGGGTTCAGAACTCCGTCTCTGTGGCGCCGCTGTAGCGGACATCTGCTCCATCTCTGTAATTCCTCCTCTGTAGCGGACACCTGCTCCATCTCTGCGGCTGCTCCGTAGCGGACATCTGCTCCGTCTATGATTTCTCTGTACCTGTCATCTGCTTAGGCTTTATGATAATTCTTTAACGGACTCCTGTTCCGTGTTTTTTGCTCTCCTGTAGCATGCATGTGCTGCTGAGGCGTCAGTTGTGTTGTGTATTGTGCAATTGCTGCTACAGATGCCAGTTGTCATCACATTGCCACGAATACCTGCTGTCGGAGCTGCGACAGCTAAAAAAGGTCCACGCAGTTCGTTTTGGTTTTTGGAAAAGGTGCTGGTGGTGGCAGTGGAAAAATCATGTAGCACCTGTATGTAGTGAGTGTTAGTGCAGTGCATCCAGCCGTTGCCGAGCGATGCGTGGCTCTGGCTGTCCACCGGCCGATGCGTCACCAGACACGCTGCCTCGGGCCGGCGGCGTCGGTGTAAAGTGGTCAGTAGCGGGCCTGTCGTCACGCGGCGGCGCGTCAGCCGGCTCGGTCCCAGGCGGCGGCCGGACCGGGCCGGCGGTGGCCGCGCGCGCCGGCTGGGTACGGCCCCGGCCGGCGGCAGCAGCTGACGGCCGGTTCAGCGACCGGCCAGTCGGCGGATCTGCGTACCAGCGGCAGGCCGGCCCGCTATTGATCCGTCGCCGCCGCCGCCGCGTCACGGGCCAAAGCCACGGCCGCGCCGCGCGCCGCGCACGGAGTCGGAGCCGGTAAACACGGCGCCGAACCGGGACGCCGGCCGGCGAGCGCTGGGCGACGACTCAACAGCTCGAGAGCCGTTGTCCGCGTGCTGCGTAGATTTCCGGAGAGTCCCTGGAAGGCTGGAGGCGCTTTGTTTTCGTCGGACGCCACGGAGGTTTCCGCTGGGGAAGGAAAACTTCTGGTACACGTCAGCGGTTGTCGACGTACTGATTGTGTATGCGTAAACAGTGGACCCCCGCTATTCGCGGCTTTGCCATTCGCGGGTTCGTGTATTCGCAGATTTTTGGAAAATTAATTCAGTAAATTACAAGAGAATATCTCGTGCATTTTTCGCAACGGAAGCTGTTCCTAGCGCCTCCTAATGCTATCAATGCATGTTTCCGTCGAAAAAATACTGTTGTACACGGTCATGCTACGAAATTGCCACAGGTTTGTGCTATGTGGCACAAGGAACATACATGCTGCGGTTTACACAAATCTCCCACTCTTTCATGATAGTGAGAGCTTGCCTGTGATTGACTGAAAGGGTAGCGTCCCTTTGTATACGCCTGCACGTCTTGTTCTCACTGTTGTTGCTGTTGCTGGGACAAAGGCCGGGCCTAAACATAGGCCTGCGGTGATTTTTCTGCGTTTGTGATTGGCTCGCGCTGGGCAGGGATAGAGGTGATTCGAGGCCAGTTCATGCGATCGGTTTGTTTATATACCTGTGCAATTTTTGCAAGAGGTATTACTTCAAGGTTCAAACTTCAGATATTTATTGAGGTCGTTCACCACAGACGGTGGCTATGCGGACCTCTCGTGGGTAACTAAAACGAAAAGAATCAAGAAAAGACCATGTCAGGTAAAAACAAAAGGAAACAGTCACGCGGCCATCTGGTACACACGCTGGCCAGTCACTCAGGTGTACGACGCAGGTGATTCTGCGTCGTGCACCTGTATTATTATTATTATTATTATTATTACTAGTAGTAGTAGTAGTAGTAATAGTAGTAGTAGTAGTAGTAGTAGTAGTAGTAGTAGTAGTAGTAGTAGTAGTAGTAGTAGTAGTAGTAGTATATTTGTGCATTACTGCGTAACTGTGCCTTGAAATGTATTTACTGGTCTTGTAGAGGGTCTGTATGTAATGAGAATAAATTAAACAGTAAAAAAGAGTAGTTCTTGGGGGTTAGGTACGCGCTATTCGCGGATTCGCATTAATTGCTGGAGGGAGGTTCGGTATGTATTCCGCGAATAGCGGGGGCTCGCTGTAATATTATTTGGGAACCTTAGACATTGGAAACAAATATATCAGTGCTAGGAAAATGTAAATTAATGTTCAGCATCAGTCGAATTGCGGCAAATGTCTGAATTGGAAAGAAATGTCGCCGGTCATGCTTTCATCATTCGTGTCTCTGGAAATCGATAGAGGCACGAACATCCAATAAACCGGAAATTACGCGCGTCAAATATTTTGAGGCTATTGATATAGCAGTACGAGCTCCGATAACCGTAGCGGGTTGGGCATGGCATAGAGCAGCAGGACTTGCGAGGAATTCTAATCATTTGTTTTGATGGCTAACGGAGTTAAAGCAGCGGTTATCGGCAAACATTGGTGTTTTAAGTCTTGGGGGTATAAACAAGGGTATAAACAACTACTAACGCCATTTAGTCGTCATGTGACAGCTGTAAATCGTGCGTCACATAGGTCGTTGAAAAAGGTCAGGTAAGACGACGTCGTGGAAATGTATTTTATTGAAGTTGTCATTGCATCCTTCACATTCCAAATTGTTACGGCGCCCTTTGGATATTTCCGACTTTGCAATGGTCAGTTATTTCACACTCTTGTCTGTCAATAGATTTGTGTAAAATAGTCAACATGTGAAACAGAAGTACTCGGGCACAAAACCACGCGGCATTTTTAAATGATTTTAGGGTTCGATTTGCTTTATTTCATGGTGTGCAAAGATCCCTGGAGATCAATACCGTAGAATACTGCTTGCCTTTACCGATACGTTCACGAATCTTCTTGGCTTGTCGAGATTTCATATACAATCTAAAGTTAGGTATGCTCAGCATGGACGTGTGTAGCGGACCAAATGTTTTCAAGGCGGCTGTGCTGAACGAATGAAGAAACTTGAATTATGAACGGCGTCACCCGTGACGACTTGACGTACATCACCACGAGCCTAGAAGATATCAAGATTTTGCGTGCCGTCCATGACGTCAGTTAAACGCAGGTGCGAAATGTGCGTTTGAAGCACTGTCACTCATTCGTGAGCTCTTTGTTGTGGCAGTGTGATGTGGCGATTAAAACCTTTGGGTCCAATGGCGGGGTCGTGAACAATGAGTATCTAGCGTATCGCTTCGCCAACAAGATGAGACGTAGCACCTGAATGCAGGGGACGCCCGACCCATTGTTTATAATTTCAAGCACTAATTAATAGTTGTTTGAAAAACTAACCCCTAAAACTGTCAAATCGTTGGGTGCCTACGCCAGAGTTCACATCGTAAACCTGCGTCAGTGTTCCAAAAATAACTGTCTTGGACTCGGACGAGGCAGGAGTCAACCACGTTTCTGAAGTGCTTCTATATTCGCCGCGCGATGGAGGTATCCGCATGACGAAACCGTTCTTAAAGTCAGGCTACGATGACTGCGCGCCGCTTTTCTCAAGGCCTAGATCATGCTCGTGGTGGTTAGCCATAGCGAAACTCCAATTTCCGTGTCATTTTCGGCCGTCCGTATCTTCTTTGTCAAGTTTTGCTGTTTTGCCCGATTCGCCTGCTGGGTCCAGCCATTTCTGTTTGGTTCATTTGAATCTAGTAGGCGCAGAGTCATTAACTGTCTGGAATACACATTTTTTAAGCGCCTAAAGCAGTTTTTCTTTCAATGGACTTCCTTTTCATATAAAATAATATGTTCGTAATTAATTATTGTAATTCAGAACACCGACAGTGTGAAAACGCTATTATGCAACTTCATGCAGACTAAACAAGTAACCAGTTTTATTCAGTGTGCGGAACGTCAGCGTTGTTGTTTCGTGGTTGGCGAGGTGAGCAAAGCGCAACAACTTTGGCCCCTCATTATCTGGTTTCCAGGTAGAAAAATTAGTGCATAGTGAGAAACTTAAACAAATTGTCCCCAAGATCCATCACTATTGCTTTTACTAACACCGTTTTTTATGGCTGAAAAGTTAACTAAATCCATGGTCTTTCAGTGGGGGTACACATTGTATATCTTATTTTCGCTCGAAAGCCGCCCCTAAGTTTCTTATGCATAAATGTTCACTTCTTCCGAAAAATACTACTCCATTCTTTATTATGTCGTTTTGTTTTTTCTGACTTTTGCTGGATGGGCGCATTTACCCGACAGCTGCTTGACAGCAAGCTAGTTTTTTCGTCGGGGGACACATTTACAATGTTTCGACCGTGCCATGGCATAATTCAACCCTGAATTCAATAAAACCGGCACAGCAAAGCCAGCAACCAGCTGGCTGCAACATTCTGTGTTGCCAGATGGCTCGTGCGGTTACCAGATGGATGTTAAAGGAAAACCGTGCAAATGCCGGAAACTTCTACAGATGGAGGTGCAGTTGAAGCAAAAGTGGAGGAATATAATGATTTGGTGGTGACATGATGTGACGTGGCGTGACATTGGTCCCAAGGAGACCAAAACATGACATTTTCCGGGAGAGTCTGAACATTGCGAGTATTTGCCATTCCACAGGGCGCAGCGTTCGACCCTTACGAACCTGTTATTGCACTGCTCCTCTCGCTGTACTCGCATGGGATGCAGCCAAATTTCATGCAGTACAACAGGGTCTTACGGGCGCAAGGCGAGCTTGAAAACATCGCGTGTGCACTATGCGACAGCGCGCGCCGGAGCTGCCGTTAGGGGCCGACCACTTCGCGTCTTCGAGCCAACTCGATTTCCGGATATGCCCTTGTTGGGGTCTTGTTGTAAGGTGTCAGTTAGCACGAATGGAAACGATTGCGAACTTCTTTTAACCACTCCATCTCGCCAGGTCATGGGCATGAGATCCTGTGATGGATCGCATGGGCCCCCTGTACGCTGCAGTCGTTTACCCGTGACTGATCCGACTGCTGCCGATTCACTGATGTGTCCAACTGAACCACGTCTCTCTGCCTGTCTGCCGCCTGCTGGTCTGTCTGCTGTCCACTGGTCTGTCTGCTGTACGCTGGCCTGTCTGCCGTCCGCTGGTCTGTATACCGTCCGCTGGTCTGTCTGCCGCCCGTTAGTCTGTATGCCGTCCGTCGGTCTGTCTGTCGCCTGCTGGTCTGTCTGCCGTCCACTGGTCTGTCTGCTGTGCGCTGATCTGTCTGCCGTCCGCTGGTCTGTCTGCTGTTCGCTGGTCGGCCTGCCTCCACCCTGACCGGCTCTCTCCGCTCCGTTTCAGACCAGCTGAGGCCGCGCAACAGTGGACCACTGTTTCCCCGCATGGTGCCGCCGGCGGCGGGGCCGCCTGAGGGGACGCCCTCCCCGCCGCCGCCGCCGCCTCCTCCGCCGCCGCCGGCCAGCGACACAGAGCGGCCGCTGGCCGGCTCTGGGCCGGACATCCTCACCATGCAGGCGCGCATTCCGCGCCGGTTTCGCGAGCCGGCCCAGGCGCCGCTGCGCAAGCTCACGCTGGATCTGATCAAGACGTACAAACACATCAACGAGGTGGGGGTCGGCGCCCGCCCGCCGACGGGTCCCGGAGCCGGCTGGTGTGCGGGTGTTTGTGTGTGGGGGACGGTAGATGGGACATGCGATGCAGCAGTCGCCGTGTGGAGCCGGAGCAGTGTTCTCAATTGATTCCCACAGTAAGAGGTGACTCCGGACCTCCGTAAAACGGTGGAAAACACGTACCCGAATGGGGCTAAGTCCCATCCCACATGCCTTCAGTGGCTGGGAGAGCGTAGGAGAGAACATAGTACAGAGACCGCTTTAATAGAGGATAATCCTAGCCCCTGGGACTCGGAGGTACCGTTCGCTGTCATGCATGTCACCAGCCGGATTCTCCGACACGCTCCCGCGCCAGACGTCTGGCTCTGTCGGAGGGGGGGGGGGGGCAAGGGATTTGGCTCGGCTGGCAGGCAGTTGCGCCGTCACGGGGGCGGCGGGAACCCGCCAACGGGGGTGACGTCAGGACGCCAGTGGTCCCCGCCGGCGGGCGCCGGCCGGCGCCGACCGCGCGCACCTGGCCGGCCGGACGAGTCCAAGGCGGCCTCGCGGGGGGGGGGGGCACCGGTCGCCGGGCCGGCCGGCCGGCCGGACCGCTAGCCGGGCGAGACGGGCGCGGCGGGCGGCCGTCTGGCCCATCGCTCAGATGTGCCGCGCCGCCTGACAGCCTGGAGCCGAGTGGGGGCGGCCGACGCGGCGCGGCGCGGGGACCGCCGACTTGATGGCGTCGCTAGGGTTGTCGTTGGGAAAGGTCGCTCGGGGCGATGTCGCCGTGTAAAAATGGTCATGCCATCATTACAAAATGTGGGTTAAAGCTCTTTGGTCTTACGGCATTCTGTAATGTCAACAGCCAGTTCGTCTCTGTCCTACCTACCTCCAACCCCGTCCATAAATTTCTCCCAGTCTCGCCATTTCTATCCGCAGATCCAGGATTTAGAAAGGGACGTTCTATAAAAAGGAGTGAAGGCAGGTGTCCCGATTTCCAGCTCTCCACATTGTTCAAGACTTTTCTAGAATCCGTCAGACGATATTGGAAACCCCTGGAACCGCGCCTCCTCAACAAGCCCTCTCCTCTCCCTTGCATATGCGCCTGGTGTCCTCGTTGGTCGCCTTGCATCCTATCCAACTCCCGTCCATTCATGTATGTGAATGTTGCTTCAGTCTTTTGATGGTCCTTCCTCGTAAGAAACCGTCCGCCGGCACGAACCATGGAATTTCTTATCTTGCTTTTTGATCCTAGCGTATCGCAGATTTTATATCTCATGTGTACTCCAAACTACGATTCCTCTGGAGTTTCGAAAGCATGGCTTAAGGACATCACAGGCGACGTGTGGCCCCACGCCGTGAGTTTGCATTCTGTCCGTCTGAGACTGGGATGTGTTTGACAGTATGGGGTGGTCTGTGCCGGGTGGTTGATCAGTACATGGAGGTGTTCCTTCATTGGTTACTACCAGGATGTGTTCCCTCTGTCGTCAGTACCGGCGGGTGCTCCCTGGTTGGTCATTTCTGATAGACTTCGCCTCATTGGTCAGTACTAGAGGTTGCTCCGTGTTTAGTCAGTGCCGGGAACTGGTCTCGCAGTGGTCAGTACTGGGAAGCGCTCCCACTTCGGTGTCGTCCCTGACCGAGAAAGCCACGTCGTTCGTTCAGGTACTGAGCGTTAATGATCTGGCAGCTACACCAAACCAACGGGACCAGTCCAGACCGGCTCTTCCCCCCCCCCCTCCCTGACGCCCCCCGTCCCCATCGCGGTGCATCCATGTAGGGGCCTAGCCAGGTCGGGTTATGTGGGGACCCCGGCGCCATTTTGATCCTTAGAGTGCCCTAGGCGAAAGAATGCATGTCCGGTCATGGATTGTGTAATCATGTTTCCGACGATAGCCTCTTGTAACAAGATTGCATTCATATTTATTCCATGAACGGCGTTCAGAAGTGCGCGTCTGTCTTCCGGACTGCGAGCCCCGGGATGGGGCTGTGTTCACCTCCCCCCCTGGGCTAGGTTCCTCTTCCGCCTTGAAGTGGAACTGCCAGTCCAGCCGGGACTCGGCGCCGCTCCATCAGGTCCTCCTGCCGTGCAGTCCGACCCTAAATGGTGCCCATCGCCAGCTGGCCTTGGGTTGTCTCGGACCCTCCTCTGCCCGGGACTTGGTGCTGCGACGAGAAGTGGCCATGAGTTATTGGTGTGCCCATGGAACCGTATCGGGCTACACATGGCGTGGCTGAGTCCCAGTACCGGACAGTGGATGCGTCCTGGTAGTCACATTGATGGGGAGCAGTGAAGCCCAACTGTCTGTAGTAAACATTGGCACCGTTAGCTACATTGTGATTGGTGCCATTGATGGCAGCAAGTCTGTCGGCGGTAAGGCAGACTGGCACAGCGAACTACCGCGCAAACGATGATGTTAACACGAGGAAAACGGGACGCAGGCACCACGCATTTTCCTCTGTTCGACCGTGAACTCTGGGCGCCACAGGAGGGCGCGGGAGTCTGGAACACCTGGCCCGGTCGGCGATACGCCGTGAGGCCGTGACGATATGACTACTGCTCCTATATGTTACGGCTACCGGAAAACTCCTCGTCTGACGTCACAACCGCAGGCCTCACGCCGAACCGCCTCATAGAATATCATTATCAGAGCATCGTTAAGTAAAGACAATCAGTGCCGCACCTATCCTATGCCGCGGACCGCTGGCAGAGGCGGTCCGCTTGACACCGGACGGGGCCCCTCCGGTGGTGGCCTCCCTGCACGTGTGATGTCGCGTGAACCCGGGGCTCCGCCGGGTGGGGCGATCCGACCGGCTGACCGTTACACAGTGTGGTCGAGCCGCCCACGTCAGGGGTCCGGCTGGCAGCCGCCGCCGCCGGACCGGCCGACCGCCAGCCGGCTAAAACCTCCGCAGCGAGCGCTGACGGGCTCATGCCGCTCATGCAACGACGACCTACAGCTTTGCGAGTGCCTGGGCGCTCATATGCGTACACCGAGAAGCGTCGTCGAAAACCGGGAAAGAGGTGCCGGGGATCGCAGGCAAGCTGTGTTCGCGCCAATAGATAACAGTGAGAAGTAAAGAACCGGGCTGGGCCCAGAATGCCCATTATGTGGAAGTTCCCTCAGTACATGAATCATGAGCTTGTTGCTTCAAGAATCGACTTGGTTGAGAAAATACGGCTTGGCTGTGAGGCCTGTAACCTAATCCACATTGACCTCCCTGCCGTTTGCCCGCCCGTGCCTCCTGCAACAGTGTCGACCGGGTGTCCCCCTGAAGAGCAGTGTTTCTCAGGGCGCCCCAGCTGACGGCAATGCCATCTGTCGCCGACCAGGTATACTACACTAAGAAGCGGAGACAGCAGAGCCAGCGGGAGGAGGGCGGCCACAAGAAGGAGCGCCGGCTCTACAACGACGGCTACGACGACGAAAACCACGACTACGTCATCAAGAACGGCGAAAAGTTCCTGGACCGATACGAGATCGACTCGCTCATCGGCAGGGGCTCCTTCGGCCAGGTATGCGGCGCGCGAGCCGACCCTGAGGACACTGGCTCATTTACGGTAGACTGCATTGATATTACAGACCCATGCATCCGCGCTCTGTGAATGGTTCGTGGTGGCGATGGTGTAGCCCACTCATACCCCCTTTTTGCGTGGGGGAGTTTTCATGGCGTTGCATAGAAAGAAGTCTCGAACTCGATATCCGACATTGCCCCCTGCCCACTTGAGATCCTTTACACTGCTGGTCTAATCTCTTTTGCCATGACCAGACGACTAGGGGGTAAGGAACGGTTGAACGCTTCGTACTCGCGTGCCTCCAAATCCTCTCCGTGATTCCTGTTTGATGAATTGCTGCAATCAAGCGTGTGGCAATCTCTTAGCTGCGCCATATCGCGTTCTGAGTAGAGCTGGCGATGTCAGCGCCCACGACGCCGGACTGTTTGAGAAAGGACAGGGAAATAAGGATAGATATGCAATAATATATGAATATAAAATAGATAAGGAAAGGATACAGAGAACGCTGGTAGCACGAAGTGCCCGCATGTGCTGTCTCGGGGCCGGGACGGGCCGTCGGCGGCCGTCGGTCGCGCTGCGTCCGATCGCGGCCGTCGGCCGTCGGCCGGCGCCGGTCTCCGCCCGCCCCTGACCCACATGGCGGCCGCAAAAACGGCCGGCCGTCGCGAGAAAGCGGCCCGCTCGGCCGGCCCCGCCGCTGCGGCGTCACGGCCCGACCGCCGGCGCCCTCCTCCGCAGGTGGTGAAGGCGTACGACCACGACGAGCACGGCTACGTGGCCATCAAGATCATCAAGAACAAGAAGTGCTTCCTGAACCAGGCGCAGATCGAGGTGCGCTTGCTGGAGATGATGAACCGGGCCGACTTGGATAACAAGCACTACATCGGTGAGACAGGAGGCTGATAGGCTGAGGGCCGCGCTGGGAGCGACGTGCTCAGGCAGGCCCTGTTGATGGCTCCACTGTGCTCGTCAATCGGCATAGTCCGTGCTCCGTGTGCGGCTCGGTCCGCAGGTTGTCTGCGTACCGCGCTGTCCGCTGTCTGCGTACGGTTGCCGCCGTCGTCTGCGTACGGTCATCAGTTCAAGTACTGCTGAGTCGTCTGTCTGTGCACCGTTCAGTTTTTGTCTCTATGTACGGCTCCGTCTTCGTCTATGTGCACGGTCCGATCTTCGTCTCGGTGTACGGCTGAGGCTTTGCCCTGTGTCCGGCCCGACCGGGCGGCCCATCTGCGTGATCAGCTGGCGCCGGCGTCCGTCGCCGGCGCGGCCGGCCGGCGTTCGAGCGATCCCGGTGCTGATAGGCCGTCCGTGCCGGGCGGGAGTGGTGGCCGTTTGGCGGCCCCACTTTCACTGGGCCGCCGGCCACGCGAGCCGGCTCCGCCTGCCCGTCACTTCCAGACCAGGCCGGGCCGGGCCGGGCCGGGCTGGAGGGACGGCTCGGCCCTGACAACGCCAAATCTGCACCAACTGTGCGGATTTGGCGTCGTGACGTCTTACTCTTACACACCCTTACGTAACGTCATCCCGGCCGTGGTGTGGAGCATGCCTTCCCAACGAGCGTGTGTCTGACACAGCAGACACATCTCCAGCGGCCATGACCTGACAGATCAGACACGGCAGACACAGCGCCTGCTGGCCACAGTCTTACAAACGTAGCAGAGACAGTTCCACCCGCCACGGTCTGACACAGCGGACAGATCTCCACCAGTGTCGGTCTGACGTAGCAGACAACTCTACCAATCCTCATCTGACACAGCAGACACAGTTCCACCAGTCCCGGTGGATGTACTGCTGTCGTGTCCGGTGTTGGCTGATATGCCTCTGTCGTGTCGAATGTGGGTTTCGGTCCAGAATGTGTCCTTAAGTAAAATGCGTAAAACCATGTTTGTCGGTTGTCTGGTACATTAGCCGTAAACTTTTCATAGTTTGACGGGAAAAGTCCCAGAAGCTCCAATGCTGTATAGTGATTATTCGTTGTTGCACGTCATAGTGATGCATGACGTATTTGGCGTGATGAGCCGGTATTAGGAATGCTAATTGGGCGGACTGCGTCGTTGGTACTATTATCATGGTCCTGTTTCTATGTCTGCCAAATCCAATGGCCGGCACACCCGTTGATGCCGTTGGCCGCCTCCTCTGGCCTTGTCTGTCGTGTCTGCGCCGTGCAAACATGCAGACAGCACAGCCGGACAACGGGTGCCCGACCGACCCCGTTGACCGACGCCCCCGCCACGGTTTCAGTCCGCCTGCGTCGACACTTCATGTGGCGCAACCACCTGTGCCTGGTGTTCGAGCTGCTGTCCTACAACCTGTACGACCTGCTGCGCAACACCAAGTTCAGCGGCGTCTCGCTGACGCTGACGCGCAAGTTCGCCCAGCAGCTGTGCACCGCGCTGCGGTTCCTGGCCTCGTCCGAGCTCAACATCATCCACTGCGACCTCAAGCCGGAGAACATCCTGCTCTGCAACCCCAAGCGCTCCGCCATCAAGATCGTCGATTTCGGCAGCTCGTGTCAGCTGAACCAGCGGGTAAGTGGGCCGGCTAGCGGACTGCTCCGTCTCCGACCGACTTCTGCCGGGCCTGGCGCTATGTTGGCGTCACCGTCGGCTCGGGTGTGAGGACCGTAGTGGCGCTGCTGTCGGCACTGGGCTTGCAGACTGGTGGCGCCACTGTCAACCCTAAGGACTGGGAATGACGGTCTATTGTGAGGCTAATCATGATGTCAGTATCTGCTATCCACGATAATCAACATTTGCTGCGCAGCACCGATCCATGGATTTGCGTAGACTGCTACTTTTGTCGCTCCTGTCTTATATTTGTCATTGCTGAATTGCTGACAGCGCTTCGGCTCCTATGATTGGCATTTATACCAGGACGTCCATCGCTGACCGGCAGATGTACCAATATATCCAGTCGCGGTTCTACCGGTCGCCGGAGGTGCTTCTGGGCATCCCGTACGACCTAGCAATCGACATGTGGTCGCTGGGCTGCATCTTGGTGGAGATGCACACCGGCGAGTCGCTCTTCAGCGGCACCAATGAGGTCAGCTGGCGACGTGGCTGTGGTCCGTCTCGTGTGGCTGTTTTGGGCTAATGTTTGCTGGTGATTGCTCGTGCAAATTGCTTTGGAACGGAGCTGTGTAACTGTCACACGTGGTCACTCGTTTGTGGCCGTTTGCACGGCCGTCTGTTGCATCACAGAACTAGACATTGCTTGTTATATCATTCTGCGGTGCTGACTGACGCCCAGTCGTCCTCACTGACGCCTCCGCTGTCGCCTCAGGTGGATCAGATGAACAAGATTGTCGAGGTGCTCGGCATTCCGCCCAAGCATATGCTGGACCAGGCATCCAAGACGCTCAAATACTTCAGCAAGCTGCCGGACGGCCAGTACGTGCTGAAGAAGGGCACCAGCGAGCCGTACCGGGTGCCGGGTTCGCGCCAGCTGCACGCCCTGCTCGGCGTGGAGACGGGAGGGCCCGGCGAGCGGCGGCTCGGGGAGGTCGGCCACACGCCGGCCGACTACCTCAAGTTCAAGGACCTGGTGCTCCGGATGCTGGAGTACGACCCGAAGAAGCGTATCACGCCGCACCAGGCACTGCAGCACAGCTTCTTCAAGCGCACCAGCGACGGCAGCACCAACACTGGCGGCTCGCCGCCGGCCGAGCCCGGGCTGAGGCCCCACCCCGGTACGAGCGCCGCCCGCGGCTCAGGCTGCAGCAGCTGCTGTCGTCATACGGACAGACTGACAGGCTCGTGCAATTCGCAAAAATGTCAGCAGGCTGAAGCTGAACTGATGGCGTGTTTTAAAGATGTTTTCATGTTTTGGATACTTTAAGATTTTGTTGTATACATTTAGTAAAATTATCACTGGCTCGTGGTTCGTGTGCTACCGCAAGTATCAGCTGCTCCAACTGTTTTGCTATGCTGAAGTACGGCGGGGTGCATAGAGTATACGAACCTGACCGTCCCCGTCTGTGTCCGACAGGCCTGTCGTCAGAGAACCTGCGCTCTCGCAGCGACCCGGTTGAGCCGGCTGTGCCGCCGGCGGCCGGCTCGCAGCACGACCTGGCGCTGTCGCAGCCGGTGGCGATGGACTGCCAGTCGCCGCTGCGACCGGCGGTCGGCTGGACGCGGCCGTACCGGGCCCCGCCGGCGGCCGGCCACCGCGGCCACCACGCGCACCCGCGCCTGCTGCGCGTCGCCGAGCCGCCGGCCGCCGGTCGCCGCTCCTCCGAGGCGCTGTACGCCAACACGGCGCCGACGGAGCTGGCGGCGCCGGCCGCCGCCGAGCCGGCCGCCGGCCGACGGGGACCAGAGCCGGCCGCCGGCCGCGCGGCCGACAGTCCGATGGTGGGCGTGTGCGCGCGGCACAGCCCGCTGGCCAGCCACTGAGCCGCCGCCGCTGCCGCGCCGCTGCCGCCGACTCATGTTCATACTGTACATACCGCGCCTCGATCTCATCTTCAGCCGGCGGCCGGTCGGCGCACGACGGTGGCGACATCGGGCGGGGCGAACGGAAGCTGGGCGAGGCCAGTCGGCCGTCGGTGCCCGCTTGTGATATGCGACCCGCGCGCGATTCCGCGAGATGGGCGTCACTGCCGAGGGATGGGTCAAGAGAGCCAAGGAGGACAAGCTCCGCGGGCGCTGCATCTGGTGCCTGCCAAGGCCACTGAGGGTGTCTGCCGGCCCTCTGGAGCCGGCAGACAGCGCACGACGGCAGCCCAATTCTGGCCGGGTTTTAGGTACCTGCTGACTCACTGGGAACCAGACGTTGAGACCCCGGGTCCTGTGAGAAGTGTCTGCTAGCCTTCTGGGAACCCAGAGATCTTCAGGCTCCAGGTCCCGCCTGAAGCGTCTGCTGGGTCTCTGGGGACCTGGAGATCCTCAGATCCTCCCAGACATGTCCAAGATGGAGCCAAGTCCTTGTCCTGTCTATCCTGCCGACTGAGTTGCCAATGCCAGCCGACATTGGGCCTCGGTGTGCGTTGTGAATACGTGACGAATAAATGGCAAGAACCATTCACCATTTGAGATGTGTGTCAATTCGACGAAAGATACGTACTGTATGTCAAGAGTTGGTTGAATTATCGTTCGAGGATGGAACTTGAAGAACAACAACAAAAAAATGTTTGCAGCTTCACGGACACAGTAAAGACTCTCCCTTCCCCCTACCACATTATACCACTGTTTTTCGGACCACGCATTTTAAATCCGGTTTAAATCGGAAATCGACCTTGAAATTTATATTTCGCCCGCAACGTTCCTAGGTCATTCGGTCTTCTCATCGCCACTCGAGAAAGAAACGATTATAGTTCCGCATGCCGCAAATGAAATATTCACATCAGTCTAAATGCCCATTCCTTTTATCACGAGCTATGGCGTAAAAAGCATACACGGAATATGCTACTTAAAATTTCATTTCACGCCTCCATGGGATTTATTCATCGGTTTTGAAAAATGGCACAACAGTGTGGGAGAAACGCACAAGAGCCTCGAGGGTCAATGGCATCGTTACAACTACTACAGACTGAACGCTGTACCAAGAACGTGGGCCACGACAACAAAATCTAGCATTTTGGATTTGGGCTCTTCGTTGGACTCTCCATCAGTCCAGTGGTGCAGCCCGACCACGGTTTGGGGACCGCGGGTATTAATGAGAAAATAGGCATATCCAAGTACGTGTCAAGGCGAGCGGTGGGTGTCAGCTGACTGGAGCCCGCTAACGACGATGTTTGTCGTATGGCAAAGCGTGGAGTGGATCTTGCGTTAAAAATGGTCAACGTAATGGTCGCAAGACTTAAATGTCAAACCGAAGGCTGAAATTACGAACGAGAAAAGACCGGGAACTGAGCCCAGAGTTAGAATCTCTTAACATGAATAAGTAGTTTTCCTAACTAGCTATGTCAGCCAAATTCTCTGCAACCCTCTAGGCTGATGATTACATACGGATCACAAAAAATTATTCTCAAACCCGATTGCTCAGCTGATCGCTATTCGTCTACTGAAAGGTCAAAGCGGTGCCCTCTGCAGGAAGATGCTTACATATATTGCGCGTGCATTGCGCAGAGACAGCCAACACCCAACGAACACCATCATCAGCCAGGAGCCACTAATAACGATAATGCGCCGCACACTGGCGAATTGGGGGGGGGGCTTCGGGGCCATAGCCCTTTCGTTGCAAAACCCGGGCTGGCAAGGCTCTTCCTCCTTTCGGGCGGATATTGTAGATATTCTGTTTTCAAAGAAAAACAAAAAAATTGTGGATATGAATGTTGATTTTCGAAAATGGTGAAACAAAGTGGACGAAATCCTAAGAAAAATTAACATTGCGTCATGAATGGATTCAGATCATGTGCTAAGGATGGGCCAAATCTCCATCCGTCTAGCCTAACCTAGCCGCAGATGTTGATTTCCCCGGATTTGGGTCCGTTTGTTTCTCAGTTTTGGAAGACAGACGAGTTTATTTAACCCGCCCCCGACTGGGGGGGGGGGCAGTTGACTGCCCTCTAAGAATTTTCTGGGATTGCGAGAGAACGAACAAACACAGTCACGAAACTTGGTGTACCTTTTGCTTCATCATTTTTACACCCTGTGTCAAAGATTTCACCTCAGGTCAGATCAGGGGCCTGACCTAGTTTAGGCCAAACAGACCTATGTCCAAAAATGTTTAGCGCCCTGTAACGTTTTCGGAAAGCAAGATATCACAATAATACTTTCAGGGATTGGTGATCGTGATAGACGCAAGAAATCTGCTATCTCAGATTTTTTGGAATTTTCCGGGCCATTGACCTAAGGTCAAGCCCATTTTTAAGACATGTCGTCGTTTTTCGGAAACTGACGGGATATTTCACAACATTTTAGTGTGGAGTGAAGCAGACATCTAGTTACCGTCGTTGGGCAAAGCATCAATGACTTCCAGCCATTGTAAATGTAGCGAGCCAAAATGTACCACCGTCAAAACCAGCGATGAATTACTCGGAATGGGTAGAAATAGGCAGAACTGGCTTGCACAGACGTAAGTAATACTAGGAACCTAAAAAAGTTTTAAAAATTGCGTATTCTGGAAATAAAAAGGCTCTCGCGAATAACGCTCCGCGAATTTTGTACATTGGTAACTAATAAATTTTTCCATAAATTTAAGCATGAAAAAACATCACAAGAACCACAAAGATCAATAAAATTTACATGGATAGGCTTATGTCGCAAAAATAAATGAACGCTAAAATTAGTTCCCGTCAATTTGTTACCGCATACGGCTGCGGCGCACGCCGACAGCCGGCGCGACAGTTGCTCTGTCTTTAACTCAACGTTTCGGCGTATATATTGAACAAATCCGAGAAATTAGATGTGTATCGGCATTTGCAGACCTTTTCTTGTGCGCTGGTGCCTTTACCTATGCGTTATTAGTCACAGCCCTTGAGATTCAGGCCATTTCTCGGTCTCATGCAGTCGGCTATGAGAAAACATGTATAGGGCGTAAATTGATTACATATTATCTAGTTTCGAGCTCTACTCGTCACAAACTTTCCAACGGTGTGCTTATTTTTATCGTGCAACCAACCGTTCGTGAGTTAGATGGGGGCGGCCAGCTGCCCCCCCCCCCCTAGTCGGGCATGATCGTAACTGACCGACAGTCGTGCGCGGGTTAAACGATGTTTCGAAAGCAGAACAATGAACGCTTTTCCGTCCGAAAAAGGGGCCAGGAGACATGTTAGCCCCCTTTTCCAAAGAAGGAGGGCCATCGTGCTGACGGCTTCCTTCGATCTGCCAGTGATTCGGGGGTACATTAGATTACACGGGTGTAGATTGGCGTCCCCCCCCCCCTCAGCTTAGCACATGGTCTGGATCCACCAGTCATCCGCCGCCGCCAGGCACAGCAGAACTATGACGTAATGCGGGCATGCTTTGGGCACCGCTGCGTCTACAAGAATGCTGTAAAGATTCGTTTCACACGCACTTTAGGGTGATATAATTTTTAAAAGTGGCTTTATAGGATATAACACTATAGAGCCAAGTTCACCAAATTTCAAATTTCTTTGTGAAATCCTACAATGAACGGTCCGAATTTATATATTTCGCCACGTTATCCAGCCAGTTCTCGACGATGGTAGCAGCATCTAAGACGAAGAGTAAAAGCTATATATAGATTGGTTTCCCGTCTAATTTGGGATGTTGTCTGAAACGCTTCGCTTCTGCTGAAATATGAAGCAAACCGAGAACCCTTGACGGACGAAACAGTAGTTTCACTGTCAATGTCAATCAAACACATGCCTTACACGCCGCTGGAGACGACGGCTGCTGCATCTTGCGCGTCTGCGCAGCCAAAGACGGGGTCGGAGGCCCGGACCCCCTTAAGCCCGCATTTTCGTGAAAATCATTGCACACCGTCTTCCCAGCAGGCAGTTTTCGTATGATTTCAGTTCACACTGAGCTCCCCTCCCCCCTTAAGAAAATCCTGACTGCGCCCTTGTCCTTGCGCAACCATAATAACTTACTTTTTAGGAGACAAAACGTAAGTAATCAAGACTGGCCATTTGTTCCCGGAAATAAAGTATTCATTTAAATGCCTATGAGACGCATTTAAAAAATGTGGTTTACAAAGGATAGTATATCCCATAAACTTCAAAGCGAAATGTAAGTCCAGTTTGCCTTATCACAAAACACTAACATACCAGACGAAGAGATGTTTCCAAAAGTTTTCAAAATCTATCCTTACCTTTCTGTTTTATCAAAAACACTATGTTTGAAGCCGCAGTTTGGTACATTTAATGGCATTCAGCATAGCAATTCGGTGTATTTAGTTTAGAACTTGCTTCCTTATGCACTCAACCTTTTCAGAAATCATATTTCTAATATAATTCAAAAAGTTACGCCCATAGGCAACGGAAGGGGGCCTGGGTGCACCGTGTCTTCCCTTACCCGGCGAAATTTAACATTAAGCCTCTGGTATGGCATGAAAGGAAATGGCTCGAAAGGTAGCCGATATTCCTCCTTCTTGCCGGAACACGCTCCGCCGCTACTGGCTACCTCCATGCTACAAGACATATTAAACCCAATGGGCTACGAGACATTACTCACCACGAGCTCCAGAACTAAGGACTAAGAAAAATGTCAGTTTTTGGGCAGAAGTTCGTCGGATTAAAGTTCGTAGAGCAGTAGTTCGTTGGGTAGTGGTTCGTGAGGGCAAAATTTCGTTGAACGAAAGTTCGTCTCGTGAAAGTTCGTATAAATGCTAGTCCAGAACAAAAGTTCGCCTAGGACAAAAGTTCTCCCGCGAAAGTTCGTATAAGACAAAACTTCGTCTGGGATAAAAGTTCGCCCAGCAAAAGCATGTGTAGGACATAACTTCGTCCAGGTCAAGAATTCGTCCAAGACAAAGGTTCGTCTCGCAGAAATTCGTTTAGGTCAGAAGTTTGTCTGGGACAAAAGTACATATGTCTACGGCAAAAAGTTACATTAGATAAGTTTAGATCAGGTTAGGTTAGTTTAGGTTGGCTTACTATTTTAGGCCCGTTCCTTTTCCGATACGAGTCTTAGGTCTACACATTCTTGCTTACGAACCTTTTTCCTTACGAACATTTTCCCTTAAGAATCTTTTCCCTACAAACTTTTTTCCGTACGAAGTTTTTGCAGTACGAATCTTTTCCGTAAAAGAGACAAACTTGTCCTAAATAAACTTTTGCCCTTGACGAACTCTTGCTCCAGACAAAGTTTCGGACGATGGAATTTTGTCCCAGGCAAACTTTCGCCCCATACGAGCTTTTGCCTTGTACGAACTTCTGTCCTACACAAACTTCTGCGAGAAGAACTTTTGTCACAGACAAACTTTTGCCCTAGACGAACCTTTTCTCTAGATGAACTTCTGTTCTCGACGAACTTTTACCCTCGACGAACTTTTGCTCTGGACGAACTTTGTCACGACGAACTTAAGCACGACGAACTTTTGTCCTAGACGAACTTTTGCCCTTGACGAACTTTTACACGACGAACTTAAGCACGGCAAGTTTTTTTTCCGACGAACTTCTGCGATACGAACTTTGCCCTAAAATCAAAATGCCGGCTGATAACGTATGGCTGGAGATTATGGGGAGGTCTATACCCTCCCCATTTTTGGGGATTTTAGCATTAGCACGATGGCGATGACAAAACAAAACAGTCTGAAATCCTGTTCGGCCCTCAGTAATTTTTGGAAACTTCCATCCCAACGAAATCTCAAAATCCCGTTCTCTGTAGTCCATGTCAATGAAGATGATGTCTTTGTCTCGACTGACCGAATTTCGGTGGCTTGTCGTCTACGTTTTTTTATGTTCAGATCAGGGGTGCGGGAACATGTGGGGGCCAATTCCTTCTACTCAACCACCGGCGCAGTCAAAGCGGGTCCGGGGAACCTGATCCCCCTTAGGCCCGATTTTTTGTGGAAACCATTGCACATCGCCTTCCAGCAGGCGGTTTGCATATAATTCCAGTCCACACTGAATTCCGCCCCCCCCCCCCACCCCCTTATGAAAATTCTGGATGCGGCCCTGCACTCAACGTCTATAGGGTCAATGTCAAATTTCAAAAACGTTTTGCGGGCAGCAGCCTCTCCTGCCCCCCCCCCCCCGTTCCCTGCACCCTTGCTCTGGACTTAACACCTGCACCCTTGGTTCAGACTTAACACAGCTTCCCACAGCTTTGAACCAACATGACGAGGCCCGCTCACGACGAGACCCAATCTGACGGAGCCCGCTTTAAACTTCATCTGATGCAACGGAGTCTCCTCTAATCTTGATACGATGGGAGGGAGCCTCCTTGAGACTGGATCCGATGTAGCGGGATCTCCTCGAGATTAGATCCGAAGGAGTCTCTTTGAAACTGCGTCTTGTGCGACGGAATCCGTTTGAGACTGCGTCTGGTGTGACGGAGTCTTTACGAGACTGGTTCCAGTGTGGCGGAACGTTCCCGCGAACAGAGTCCATGTGTTGAGGCCAACTTCACCCAGGACACAGTGTAAATGGCCTCGAGACCGGAGCCACGGTGTGACAGAGCTTCATCACTGGACTCAGCGAAGTGGAACTGCCTCAAGACTGACTAATGCGCTGGGATTTTTCGGGACCGGATGCTGTTCCAAGACGCCACCCTCTGCCTCAGTTCTGCCTCTTGTGACGGAGATACTCCACTCAGTCAGCAGAGCGTGACGGGCACGCGACACAGAAATCGGTTGGCAACGTGGCACGGGATCGTGTTCGCTCCGCGGCTCTCCATTTCGGCGCAGTCCTTGCGCCACGTGTCGTTCCCGGCATCCTGGGAGAGCCAGACGACGTTCCACGGGGTGTCGTCCACCGCCCGGAACACACCGCTCTCCCGCTTCATACCCACGTGTGTGGGCCTGGTCAAGGCCAGCGTCTCGTTCAGGATGTACCAGGTGTTCATGTCGACGATGGGCGAGAGTCGGGCGCCGGCCTGCAGCCCGGAGCACTTGTCGTCAGCGTCCTGCCAGCTGGTCTCCACGGAGACGTAGAGATAGCAGTAGTCGTCCAGGGCGAGCCAGCTGTCCGGACAGGGTCCGCCCGCGTGGCAGCGGAACGGGGACTCGCAGATGAAGGCCTCTCGCGTGTCGGTACACACCCGCTGCACCCATGTGTCCATGATGTACTGTTTGCGCAGGTTGATGCAGCCGTTGCTCAGCTCGCCGCCGTAAGCCAGGGGAGGACGGTAGGCGGGTTCGGTGCCGTCAATGTCCACGTACCTGCCGTTGACGGTTCTGGCGCCGACGTACTCGCCAATGGCGGGTCGGCTGCGGTGGTGCAGTATCCAGGCGGCCTCCTCCCTGTCGGTGGTAGAGGTTAGGTCTGAGCACGGACTGAGAGCCCGGCAGACGGCGCGACATTGCTCCCAGTCCAGCTGTTCAGGCGGTGCTGGCTGGCGCAGGTAGCAGCTGCGGCGGAACAGGTGCCAGCCGGACGGACAGGCCGTCACAGGCTGCACGTAGCGGACCTCGAGACCGTCCGACGGCGTCGGGCACAGCAGCGAGAACAGCCGGCAGTTACGGCTGTTGGGCAGCGTGAAGCCACTGCAGTCGGGCCGGCGGTGGCAGGCGGCCGCGCAGCTGATCCGTGACGGCGCCGTCGACAGCTGAGCCAACGGGAAGCCATACATGGCGACGTCCGGCCGCCGGAACCGGCCGATGACCGGCGCGGCCAGCAGGAGCAGAACCGCCGCCGACGCAACGAGCTGCGCAGAGCCAAGCATCTCCAGACCTCTGACCGGTCGCGAAATGGCGTGAGAACCTGCAGAATCTACAGAACATCGACCGTCCTCATGAGATTGAGGTCCTCATGAGACCTCCTGAGACTCTGCACGGTCCACAGACCACAGAAGAGACGCACAGGCGCTGAAGAGACTACCTCAGAAGCGTTATAGCAGTAGGAGACTAGCTTGTCGCTTGTCAGCGATTCAGAAGTTCAAGAGGCTGGATTGTCAGTGGAACAGCAGTTCAGGAGACTGCATTGCCAATGGTGAAGCAGTTCAGGAGACTCGATTTGCAGTGGCGCAGCAGTTGAGACTGGACTGCCAGCGTTTCACTAGTTCAGGACACTGGACTGCCAGCGATGCAGTAGTTGAAGAAATTGGATTGCCAGCGGTGTAGCAGTTCAGGAGACTGGATTGTCACTGGGGCAGCGGTCCAGCAGACTGGCTTGACGAGCGCACTGCAGGGTGCCAAAAGGGAGTCCAGCATTTAGAAGCTCAGTCGAATGGCAGCCGAACGAAGCTCCGACAAACTGTTTGCAGGCTGTCTGACCGAGCTCTTTTATACTGAACGGAGCATGATTGCTACAGCAGCATAAACATCATTTATACTCTGATGTGTAGCACGAAACCGCAACCCGTCATTTGCCCGCAGACAATTAGGGTAAGTTTGGGCCACTTCGGGTGGATTATAGTCTTCGTGTATACACTCGGCCAGTGCAAAACAGAGAAGGGCATATCGCGGAGAACTGGCTTAATTGGTTCACGAAAAGTCTCCAGAACACTATGGCAGCAATAATTCGAAGTATACATGTTTTTTGTGTCGTTTTCCTCTTGGGAGCCAGAGTGGCGATCGCAGGTAGCACATTTTGCGCCGAAGACGGAGTGTTTTTTTTCCATTTGTTTTTTTTTGAAGTAAGATTGCAGTAGCGCTTTCTTTAATCTCAAACAGCTTTTCAGCATTGTCACAGACTATCATTCACCAGTATTGCGCCACGGCGCCACAGTTTTCATCAAGGCAGGTTGGCGTTCACGTTAAGGGCTGGGTTGGGTGGAAATGTCTGTTGACATTTCCTGCGTGATCATAATTCTCATTTTCCTCACAATTGATACTTCTGATACTTTCTGATGTTTGATGTTTTTGGTTCCTATTATTCCTTAATGATTCCGGTATTCTTGTCGTCAAATTGCTGATATTTCTTGCTCAGGTTGACGCGTCGTCCGTATTTTGTCCAGATTTTGTTTTTTAAGTTTAGTTATGAACATACTTTTCCGCTCGGATGTTTGGCGCTCGTGATTTTTTCTGCCCGTTGTCCTTCTCGGTAATGTATTTTCACTCCTATGAATATCCTTTCTCGATATTCATCTATGTTCATTATTTGTGCTTGGAAGTGTTTCCCGTTCGATATATATTGCCGTTGTCACTTATGCTGTTCGATATTTTTTCGTGCGATATTCTGTTTGCGTGCTGAAAAGCATGAAAGAGCTCGATAATGGCAGATCCAGATCGAAATAAAACAGACCCAGTCTAAGCAATGTTCCCGTATCGGCAACGATAACACGCATACCGTGTGGGAACTTACTCATCCTCTTCCAGTCTTCCCAGAATCTCGAGAATTAACCATCCGATTCAGTTCAACCATCCAATTCATCGCAAGAAACGGAAATCAGTTCACCAGGACGTAAGCCACATTTGTAAAAGGGAAATTTTGAAAAAAATTGAAACAAATAGATACACTGCATTGGGAACGCTGGAAAACAGGATATTTTGTACTTATTGTAACTCCGATGTTTATTAATCGATTTTTGTCGCAATCTTCATGAATTGGGAGCTAATCGCGAGTTCATTTCCCTTTAGCCTAGACGTTTAGAGTTTAACAGAATTCATAGACGTTTGCAGGGCACGGAGAATTTTGGGAACATTTTTTGGAAAACAAAATAGCAGCTAGCTGAATCAGCCCCACTCTGGTTTTTTGCTTGACGATTCTAGGGTTTCTGACGTAAGTTCACGAAACTTGATGACTTTTCCGAACTATTCTCTCTTCGTATTGTAACAAAATTTCGTAGTTCTTTTTTTGCTCAGGGGTGGAGCCAGGCAACGTTTTTCGGAGGCACCTCAGGCCATTTTTGGCCCTGCTCAGGGTAAGAGGAAAATATCAGCCAAAAATAGCGTTTTTAAGACAGAACTTAAAACTTCATATTGGTATATAGGTTAGTCGTTGGGCAACATACAGACACAATTTTGTTTGTCTGATGTCACTTCACAAGGTCAGGTCAAGATCAAAAATTTAAATTTGGTTTCATAGTAATACTTTTGACGCTCTTTTTTCTAATGCAAAACCCAGAAAACAAATGACGTAGAAGGGTGCCTCTCTACTTGTGTGCAAAGTTTCAGCTTGATATCAGTTTGGATCACGGAGCTATGACCTAAAATGTCAGTGCGCGCACCTATATCGCAGCAGCCGGAACATGGAATTTAGGGAATAAAGTGGATTCGGATGCTTGAAAACGGTTTCAAATAACATGAAATACACACAGGACCATTCTAAGTGATGATAAGGTCAATGGAGGTCATTTAAGGCCAAACGTCGTGAAATGGGAACACGTGGCCATGACAGTTCTCCTTTTTTCATGTCTCTGGCACCGCCTATGCTAACATTATACAAAAATTGTAATACGATTTGTACTTCTTCATCATAACATGACTCAATAGAAGCTATGAAAATGTTTTTAATTTTTTAAGTTCAGTTTTTGAAAAACTAATCCTCCTGTTTTTGCGGCCCTGTGAACGCCTATGAATCTTTCCAAAATCTTAAATATATGGACTAGCGGTAAAAGCTTCATCCATGATCTCTCGATTCATGCCAATGTCATCCAAATCGGTCTATAAACAACAGAATCGTTTTTGAGTTTTCGACAGTCTGTATCCACCCCTTTCAAAATTTTGAAAACTTCTTTTCATGAAAATGTAGTTAACGTCATGGTAAATCGCTTGTCGTTTGTTGCGGTAAAATCGGAAGTGTAGTTCTCGAGATCTCCCGGGGTTGAATCTGCCTTCCCCCTGCCGGGAATCAGCCATACCTTCTAGGCCCTCGGGAAAAGGGTTTAGATAATTTTTAAGCTTTTGTTAGCCATTCCATACTTCACAAGTAAAAACTGTACTACTTTGTTCGTGTAATGTTGCCAAAGGCGGCGCCTGAGCATGAAAAGGTGGAACTGTCATGGTCGCATGTTCATCAAGTCAGCTTACGACCTTTGACATCAAATGACCTCAGGTAACGTAAGATTAACATTAACCAGGGTTCATTTCGCAGAGATTGAAAATGTTTCCAGTCATATAAATTCAACATATTTCGAAAAGTTTATGACCGTCGTGATAAAGGCTACGCGCGCGCAGATTCTGACATCATAATTGTATCAGCTGACCTGACATCGACACGAAAAGTGAAACACAAATAGAAAACACCGAATTAAAGTACTTATATTCCGGTTTTTTCTTTTAGGAGAATTGTCATCAAAAATACCTACATGACGTCAAATTTTGTTTTTTGACCCTGACTTTACCCCGGTCAGGAAAAGCATGTTTTTTATGTTTTCCCACTTATTTAACTACGCCTAGGTTAAGCTTTGGTCTCCACCTTAAAAAGCTCTATTTTTGGCAGCCATTTTCCTTTTACCTTCAACAGTGCTAAAAATAGTCTGAGACACCTCCCAAAATGTCGTCTTGTTCCACTCTTGAGCAAAACAAATTATGAAAACTTGGCAATAATACGTAAGAAAAAATGATTGGAGCATAGACCAATTTTCGTGGTGCTGCTTGAACAAACTCTGGCGAAAAGCGAGCAAAAAAAAGCGGACGGGAGGGGTTTCTGAACCCATCTCGCTCTCCCCGCTTCCCATACGGCAAAGAGTCAAACAGGAGATATCGTGGTGGAAAAGAGAGGTGTCAATGAAGCTGGGTGACACCATTCAGTAGCCATGCCGTCCAGAGCGACAGACCAGCACTCAGTTAACTCAGACTCGGCCACAATTCATCCGTGTGTGTCGGTATTGCTGGAAGAATGACCACATGCAACGCCACTTCTGAAAGCACGGGCGAGCAAGACGTGTAGTGAGCCGAGTAGGTGTCAACGGGAATAATGGTTGGTGCTGTTCTGCCCGGTTAGATTTTATCTGTTTTTTACTCGGTCGATATTTTGCCTTTCTTGTACTTACTTTTATTTTAGTTGCGACGTACTGTCTGACAAGTAATGGATAGAAGCTGCATGCAACTGTCCGTGACATTTCATTGCTGAAACGTTTCACTGTTCTTATATTTTGGAGGACTTTGGAACTGTACTACGAATCGAAAACAATGTATGTGTGTATATTCATCAGTTAGGCGTCACTCTGAAACTCAGATTCAATCGATTTACACCCACAGGCACCATTTGGACCCTCATGAAACGCTTTCACCTCAAGCGCCCTCCGCCAGGCCCCTTTCCACACCGACAATAAACAATCAGCGCATCACAGAACCTGGCGACGTCGTGGAACACTTCAAAACTCATTGCACCAACGTATCCGCAAACCACACTTACGACACGACACTAACAACCTCACTTCAAACACTTGCGGCAAACGCAAACATTCGATCAACAAACAGTGAAACATACAACACACCATTCACAATGCATGAATTACGCCTTGCCCTCAGCAAGTGCGGCAACAAGTCGGTTGGCCGGACGACATTCATTACCAATTTTTCGGACACTTGAGTAAAGTTTCCTTAACATACCTGTTAACGGCCATTAAAGTTCTCTTCTTAAACGACTCTTTTCCGCCAAACTGGTGGCAAAGTATAATCATTTCCTTGGCCAAGCCCAAAAAGGACCACACTCAACCAAAAGGATACAGGCCAATATCACTCACCAGCTGTGTCAGTAACCTCGTCGAGCGCATGGTAAACAAACGCCTACGACACTTTTTTCAAAATAAAAAAACTGCTCGACGAACACCAGTGCGGCTTCAGGAAACACAAGTCCACCGCAGACAATCTCATACGTATCGTACATGACGTCAAACACGGAATCAATTATAAACGCACCACAGTAGCGGCATATTTAGACATTGCGGCCGCATTCGACCGAGTCCACAAGTCCGCACTTGCACACAAACTCTACAAGCTAGGTTTACGCGGACACCTAGCACACTTTCTACTGAACTTCCTTCGGGACAGAACAGTAAAGGTCACATGCGGCAACACCACGTCCAGCGATGGAGCACAGGACCAGGGCCTTCCACAAGGAAAAGTCATTTCACCAACACTCTTTCTCATCATGATCAACGACATGTTTGACGACTTCCACTGCAGAGCACTATACTATTCACTTTTTGTGGGCGACGTGGCAATTTGGACTATTAACCACTACTTTGTAAAAGCCGAAAACACCGCACAGTCCGGACTAGACCACATTGCAAAGTGGTGTAAGAAATGGGGCTTCACCCTGTCCGCCGAAAAATCTGCAGTAGTTGCATACGCTCGCGCTACCGGACCACACAGCTTCAGCCTGGACATCCATGGCGAAGTCATGGAGCAGGTCAAAAACTTCAAATTTCTTGTCATCCACTTAAACGAGAAACTAACATTCCAACAACACATCAAAAACGTCACGAAACGATGCGCGAAACGCATCAACATCCTCCGCTGCTTTTCAGGAACAGACTGGGACGGAGACAGACAAACACTTCTCAGACTCTACGAGACCATCATCAGACTCATTCTGGAATGCAACAGCTCCATTTTCAACAGCATTTCTCCATCTCTAGCACAAAAACTCGAAACCTTACAAAACCACAGCATTCGAGCTGCCACTGGAGCATTGCACTGTATTCCCATCGTCAGCCTTCTGGCCGACGCGGACATCTCATCACCACAGACCAGGCGAACACAACTACTGTGTCGGTACTACATAACAGTTCAGACCACGAAAATCATCCGGCACAGTCTTGCTTCAAACATGGCAGACTGGACAAGAGCCGTGCATCTGCCCTACCCATGCATGTATTTTGTGCTCAGAAGCGCATGAAACGTGACAGCTGTTCATCTACAAAAAAAACAAAAAACAAAATGACGTTCTCAGCATAGGAAGGTTTTTCATATATTTCGTGTGCAATGTAAACAGTCAGTATCAAACACCATCTTCAGCTACCCTGAACATTCAATCCAACATGCTTCAAGATGCTGCTCTGCACGAGCTGCATATATATTATAATATATATACTGAAAAAATTGTTCATAAAATGCGCTTAAAATGATTTGGGCGACAATGCCACCGACGGAACAGCAACTCATCGACTTCAACCGTAAAAGAACGGAAGCTGACTAGTGAGTATCCAGGTGACACCGAGACTGTTTTCCGTCACCATGGTTCTGATGAGGCTGAGGCTCTCATAGTAGGTCCTGAGCGGCAAATACCACTGTACCGGCCCGATATCGCTTTCTAGCTCGAGTGCGCTCTTGCTTTTGTACTAATGGTTTCACTGATGGACGTGTTGTACAGAAGGGCTTCGACGTAATAGAGCAGCCGATGCCTTGAGTCTGGTGGATCTGGCGAGTCAGTTCCGAACAAAATTCGGCGTAACAAGTTCCGTTGTAAACTGGGTTGCCGTTTGACAAGATCCCCTAATTAATGAATCCGTGAAAGAGTCCCACTAAATAATGAATCTGTGACAGAGTTCCCTAAATAATGAATCCGGTGTGACGGAGTTTCCTGGAGGCTTGATCCGGTCTGACAGAGTCTGTCCTGGATCCAATGTAACAGGCCCCTCTCTCAAGGCCGAATCAGTTGTGATCTACTGTGATCTATTGTGATCTATTGTACAGGATCTTCTGTAGACCGGATTTTCTGTGATAGAGCCTCTATGGGCTGGGTGACTAAGTAAAGATTTGCTACCTTTTGATGACCTAAGGCGGTAAGGTCTTCTCAGACAGACAGTGCGCCAGCCTCTGTTGCGGCAAATCTCTGCAGTTCTGCCTCTCGTGACGGAGACACTCCACTCAGTCAGCAGAGCGTGACGGGCACGCGACACAGAAATCGGTTGGCAACGTGGCACGGGATCGTGTTCGCTCCGCGGCTCTCCATTTCGACGCAGTCCTTGCGCCACGTGTCGTTCCCGGCATCCTGGGAGAGCCAAACGACGTTCCACGGGGTGTCGTCCACCGCCCGGAACACACCGCTCTCCCGCTTCATACCCACGTGTGTGGGACTGGTGAAGGCCAGCGCCTCATTCAGGATGTACCAAGTGTTCATGTCGACGATGGGCGAGAGTCGGGCGCCGGCCTGCAGCCCGGAGCATTGATCGTCAGCGTCCTGCCAGCTGGTCTTGACGGAGACGTAGAGATAGCAGTAGTCGTCCAGTGCGAGCCAGCTGTCCGGACAGGGTCCAGCCGCGTGGCAGCGGAACGGGGACTCGCAGATGAAGGCCTCTCGTGTGCTGGTACACACCCGCTGTGCCCACGTGTCCATGATGTACTGTTTGCGCAGGTTGATACAGCCGTTGGTTAGCTCGCCGCCGAACGCCAGGGGAGGACGGTAGGCGGGTTCGGTGCCATCAATGTCCACGTATCTGCCGTTCACGGTTCTGGCGCCGACGTACTCGCCGACGTCGGGTCGGCTTCGATGGTGCAGCATCCAGGTGGCCTCCTCCCTGTCGGTGGTGGAGGCCAGGTCCGAGCATGGACTGAGAGCTCGGCAGACAGCGCGACATTGCTCCCAGTTCAGCTGTTCAGGCGGTGCTGGCTGGCGCAGGTAGCAGCTGCGGCGGAACAGGTGCCAGCCGGACGGACAGGCCGTCACAGGCTGCACGTAGCGGACCTCGAGACCGTCCGACGGCGTCGGGCACAGCAGCGAGAACAGCCGGCACTTACGGCTGTTGGGCAGCGTGAAGCCGCTGCAGTCGGGCCGGCGCTGGCAGACGGCCGCGCAGCTGATCCGTGACGGCGCTGTCGACAGCTGTCCCAACGGGAAGCCGTACATGGCGACGTCCGGCCGCCCGAACCGGCCGATGACCGGCGCGGCCAGCAGGAGAAGAACCGCCGCCGGCGCTACGGGCTGCGCAGAGCCAAGCATCTCCAGACCTCCTACCGTCCGTAGGGTGGCGTGAGACCCTGCACGGTCCACAGACTGCTGACCGTGCACAGGATGACCTATGACCCTGCACGGTCCACAGACCGCAGACTGCCTTGGAAGTCGTACAGCAGTTCAGGAGACTACCTTGAAAACGGGACAGCTGTTCAGGAGGCTGGCTTGTAGAGCTTCTCAGCAGACCGGTTTGTCAGACGCAGGCCAGGACACTCTAAGAGAGTCCAGTGCCTCAGTACCTCAGTTTAGTGGCAGTCCGGAGTGGTTCCGATCCAATCTTTCGCAGCGTCTGGTCGGAGGTCTTTTATACTGTACGGAGGAACAGTTGCCACCGCGCCGGAGGCAACATTCAGACTCAGAAGCGGGGCGCAAAACCGTGACCCGCCATTTTCCCGAAAATCAAGCGGGGTAATGTTTGGCCACTTCAGATGTATTACAGTCATTGTCTACGCACTCGGTCGGCGCAAAAGAAAGAAGGCAAGACGACAAATCGTTGCGAGTAGGTTTGATCTCTACCCAAATAACTTCACCGGGGAAAACACCATGGCTTGATCGCTCGGCAAATGACTTTACCGGAGCAAGCACTTCGGCGTGATCGTCCCGCAAATTATTTCAGCGGGAAAAACACCATAGCTGTGGTAATCGGAACAAATAAGATGTTTTCATTGTCGTTTCTGTCCTGAGGGACACAGTGGTGCTGAAGCCTGCCGGTTATGCGTTTTAAGCTGCAGGCGACGTTTGTTTTTTCGTAAGTATAAAAGATTGCAGTGTTCTCTGGAGCTACTATTGGCACAATACCTCAGTCGCCCCACCCTATCATTTAGCAAGCTTGCGCCGAAATGCCGCGACGTTCGCTGTGAGATGTCGGTACACCTTCGGGGATTTCTTGGGTGGAAATTATAACTTTTCATTTGTATGGATTTTTGGATTCGACCATCGCAACATCAACGACAGTGAGCGTTTGGTTGGCAGTCATAATGATTTGCGATCAAAGGTGCCAATCGTCAACTCCTTTCAATGGCGGTACCTCGGAATGATTAGAATGAGAAGAGGAAATCAAATCAAATCAGTCAAACGTTGGAAAGCGCTCACCGAGTCATTGAAATTAACATGGGTCTCCCCTTTTGCCTCACCCACCACCTCATGCACGGACTGTCTAAGGACAAGGACTACATTCCGTTCGGATTTCGGATATTACTCCAATGAAAGCAAGTTATTTGCAGCACCGGCGTCAACATGTCATTTTCTGTGGTGATGTGCTCAATGCAGACTTGTGCTCAGCATCTTTCGGGTGATTTGAGTCAGGATCTGAATGACATTGACTTGATCTCAAACAGCATTTGAATCACGGTTATTTTCTAATTTGATGCGAATCAAATATGATTAATGCAAGCATTTTTTTCAAATTTGATCCGAATCAAATGTGATTTACACCGATTTTCGAACAACTGTTCTGGGCCAAACATTGGTTCAAAAGTTCTTTGTTGATTCTCATCAGCCATTGATTTAAAAAATCAATTGTATATCGCCATAATCCCATTTATCATAAATAAAGAAATATATATGCATACGTACTCCTGCGTTTACCATTGTCATATAATACAGAACCTAAGTCTATAAAATCCTTGAAAAATCACAACACTTGTGTCACATTATATATCCATATAAGCAATGGCTACTTGCTTGTAATATACATGTATATAACTGTACTGCAAGAAACACTGTATACAGTTCGGTAGGCCGTACTTTTTAGGTACTTTACTGAGATAACAGACAGAAATGTAGCATAGTATTAGTGTGTGCCTGAAATCAGAACGTTACCACAACGGTCATAGCTTCTGGTGTTCGAACATTGCAGCTTTAGCTACTGGTTACTGCGTTTTAATGTTGATTGCAACTTGATATTGATCCACCACTATTTGCCCTATCACGTCGCACTAGTGACAATAATTACCTACACTTTGTGCTAGACACAGAAGTCATATGGACAGGCGAACATGTGCTGTTTGGCCAAAAATAGATGGAACCAGTGACATGATGACTCTAAAAAACACGAATTAAAAACTCAAACTAAAAAACTCTAAAAAACACAAATTGATGATTTAACGAATCTGGCAGGTGCGCCAACGGCAGCTGTCTCTATCGACTTACCCAAACATGGGTGTCTACTAGTCACCTACTACCTACCTAAGCGGTACATGATGATGAGTGGCATCAGTAGAAGTTCCAAGAGGATTTCATTGTTTACTATACGAAAAAGGACCGCATTCTTCATGAAGAGCTTTAATCTTACCTTTCCTTAGTGGCATACGCTTGGTACAAGGTATGTTTCCAACAGCTGGGCAGTGGAAATTTGAACCTTCATGGTGTTGTGAGAGAGACTTAGTTATCTGGCTCACTTCGCACCGTCTAATGTACTTTGGTTTGGTGGATGTATGCTTTATAAGCATATTGTTATGCTATTTTATGACCCTACTTTACATATATGATTTGATCACATTGAATCGGATTGCCAGTGTAGCTGATCCGGATCAAAATCAGGATCACAGTGCTTGGATCCGTATCAGCACTTGAATCTATTCGTTATTTTTCAACTTCAATAAGACATTCCTGGCACTGGCCCCATCTGCCAGCGAGCTCCCATAAAAATTTCGGAAGGGGCGTGTGCCGCCTGGCTCATCCCTGGCTGTGCTACTGCTAGACATTACCCCAATCAGCATCATACGTGATCATGCAATGCATGCTTTGACCCACATACATCTTCAGTCTATGTCGCGAAATACAAAAGAAGAATCTAATGTTCGGCTGACATTCGAATATCCGGCGAACATTCGGGTAGAAAAATGGTTCGTCGAATATTCGCCAAGCATCCGAATCTTAAAATCAAGGCTCGAACATTCGCTGAGTCCGAATATTCAGCCGAATGTTCGAATCATCCGAATCCAAATTCTCAACTCCAGTGGAAATGCGAAATGAAATTTCTTGTGCCGTCACGTGCTGTACTGAAAATTACGCACTAGAAGAAAGTACCTTTTCGAATTACATATACGCAAGTTGGGGCAAAAGCTGCTGTTACATACAGGGGTGCGGGAACTCTTCAACAGTTGGGGGGTGGGCAAAGACTCATTTGGGTCATTTCTTTCCAGTCAACGCCTATAGGGTCCCTGTTAAATTTCAGAAAAGTTGGAAACGCTGCCCCACTTCCTACGCCTTTGGCACATACCTTGCTGTACTCGTTGTCCTCCCGTGCCTGGTGAAGAGCGGCAGCAAGCGAACGGAGACTTGCGAGTGACGTCTATGCCGCCGGCCAATCAGCGCCAAGTGAAACGTCGGTCGGCCGGTGCATGGCAACGCTCGCAGGCTGGCCGCACGGGATTGGGAGCCGTCCAGTTTACTGGTGTATTGTAAGAAGTATTTCTAGATAAAGCGCGGGCGGCCCAGGTGGGGCAGTCAGTGAAGTGCAGTACGACGCATGCGCTCAAACAGTAGGGATTTCGTTCGCGTGGCGAGCTGAAGGCGGCGCGTGTATACGCGTTGTGGTAGACTGACACCAGGAAGGTTTTCTTTGCGTAGCGAGCGGACAGCGGCGTGTTTTGCTAGAATATTGATTGAATTGACATGCTAGAGGTCTTGACTTGTATTCGAAGGAGGGTTCCGTTTTAGAGCTCCTTGCAGTGAAGGTCAAAGAACCCGAAACAGTACGGCAGTTTTGTTGAAATATGTTCCTCCGGTGCGTTGTGCAAATGCCTTGTTTTTTGTGGTTGTATGATTATGCCCGGAAATCAGTAATTTGCGGGTCACACTGGACCTGCAGTGACAGGTCCAGTGTGTTTGTTGTTGCATGCGGTACGACCTCTCTTGCGAAGACTGGATTCAGCGTGGAAACTCTAAAGATTGGGCTTGTGTTCCCTGCACGGACGCAACACCTGATAAATGGCGCTTCACCTGTGGCCTTTGTCGGCCATGAGAGTTACGCTACAGAAAAACGGGTGACGAAGAGTTTTCTGCTGTAAGGAAGTCGTGTTCACTGCTGTTTCATACCTACTTGTGTTCATGTTGCATGGAACAGAGTGGCATGAACTGTGTTCTCCCTGTGGCATGTTCTCATTTAAGATATATATTAGTCTGATGGCCAATTGCCTATTTCCTACCGTTTTTTTGGGGGAGCGCATTTCAAGCAGCACATTGTGCGTGATTAGGGCAGGCCCGTCGTGGAACCTTTTTACGCACACTTTTTATTTTTTTTTTTTTTTTATTTTTTTTTTTATATATATATAATATTAATAATAATAAATATATAAAAAAAAATATAATTAATTAATATATATAATATATATTATTTATATTTTTTTTTTTTTTTTTTTTTTTTTTTTTTTTTTTTTTTTTTTATTTAGACTGACTTGTTTCAAACCTTTCTCGTTAAAACATACTAAAAAGCCTTTTGACCGTAACACAATAACTGATTTGTTTAGATCATTGAATGAGATAGTGAAGAAGACCATAGCTGCCTTTCTAACTCCCCGTATTCTGTAGGCAGCAGAGTGCAGCACCCTTACATACGCGTAATAGGAAGATCTTACCTTAATGAATCCTCCAAGTCATCTGAGGATTTCCATCGATTTCCATCCAGCGCCAGCGGCACCCAGCCTCCTGTCAGGCACAAAATCGCCCCGCTTGACATCGGAAGGAAGACGGAACTAACCAGTCAGTGGCGGCGGATCGCATTTGATCATGGGGGGCAAAGCAAAATTTTGAGGCCCCTTGATCTTGAGAGGCCTCCTTTCCTACGAAGGGCCCTCATCCCCAAAAAAGTCCATGTTTCACTTAATGGGAGTCGTATTCCGTCCGACCGGCCGGGGGTGTGTGTGGATAGGTTCACGATCCAGTCGTGTGTTATGCGAACTCTGGCATTCAACCGCTAAATTCGGCAAGTGCGGTACAGTTTGGTCCCACCATCAACTCCTGACGTCCACAGCCAGACAACTGGTCGGAAGCCGAGGCAACTGGCAACGGAATCCAAGGAAACTGGCAACGGTGGCAACGGAATCCAAGTCTTATTATCTTACGACTTGATCCAAAATTAAGAAGTCCCTTACATCAGCTGAGTTCAAAACGCAACGTTCTTGCGTTGATATATAACGACACATAACACAACGATGTGTTTATATGTTAACATTGTATTGACTAGGCCCTAAGAGCCATTGTGTGGAGGAGCCTTCACGAACCAATACAGTGCTAAAAATGGAGGATAACGCAAACAAATCAGCTTCCGCTCTCGGATAGAAGCCGGGGGCCCCTGACATGGTCCGAACTCCGTCAGAGGCATGCCGGGTCCATTTCGCGAGGCACCTTAACCCTATTCCCGGCAGGAGGGGGCTGAATCCGCCCCCCTCGGGTTTTTTGCTTGCCAATTCCAGGCTTTTTAGCGCAGCTTCACGAAACTTTGTGACTTTTCCTAGCTATTCTTTTTACGCGCCGTGACAAAAATTCAAAATTGTATTTTGCAAAGGGAGCGGAACCAGGCAACGTTTTTGGAAGGCACCTCAGGCCATTTTTGGTCATGTTGAGGGTAAAAGAAAAATGTCTGCCAAAAACAGAGTTTTTAAGATAAAACTTAAAACTTTATATGGATGTACAGCTAAATAGTTGGGCAATGTGCACACAAAATTTTATTTATCTGAAGTCACTTTACAAGGTCAGGTCAAGGTCAAAAGTCAAAATTTGTTTTTTTGCAATAATTTCGGCGGCGTTTTTTTCAAATGCCAAGCCCGGAATATATACCACGTAAAAGGGTGCCCTTTCCTTGTATTTTAAGTTTCAGTTTGATATCAGGTCAGGTCACGGAGCTATGACTTAAAATGTCAGTGAGCGTATCCTGCATCGCAACAGCCATAAAATGACATTTTTTAACTAGAGTGAATTTAAATGATTGAAAACGTTTACAGATAACAATGAATGCACGCGAGATCATTCCAAGTGGCCCCAAGGTCACTGGAGGTCATTTAAGGTCAAAGGTCACAAGTTGATCTGAAGAACGTGTGACCATGACAGTTTCCCCTTTTTCATGTCCCTGGCACCCCCTATGCTAACATTATACAAACGTTGTAATGCGATTTGTACTTTTTTTGGTATAACATGACTAGCAGAAGCCCAAAAAGTGTTTTTGTCTCTTTTGGTCATTCAGTTGTTAGAAAACTAATCCTCCTGTTTTTGAAACCCTGTGAACGCCCATGAATTTTCTCAAAATTTCAGATTTTCGTACCCATGGTAAAAAGCCCTATCTATAATCTCTCGATTCATGCCAGTTTCATTGAAATTGGTCAATAAACAACGGAGTTATAAGAAGTCCAAAACTACCCCCATTTTGACATTTTTATCCCTCCTGTATCCACACATTTCAAAATTTGTTTTTTTTTTATAAAAATGGAGTTCACGTCATGGCAAATCGATTGCCGTTTGTTGCGATGAAATCGGAAGTTTTCGAGATCTCGGGGGGGGCCGAATCCGCTCCCCCTGCCGGGAATCGACCATACCGTCTAGCCCTTCGGGAATAGGGTTAAAGGCTGTGAGTTCCCGGTCCCTAGGTCGCTTTTGAGCGCAATTCGCGCAAGACCCTCTTAATGACGGGTGCTGGGGCGCCCCCCCCCCCCCCCGAGACCCGGACTGGTTTAGCGAAGGCACCCTGGGTCCATTCTACGGGGCCTCTCGAAAAACTGTATGTTCCCGGGCCCTGTTTTGCTTTTGAGTGATAATCAGTACGAGACCCTCTTTCGGACCTCAGCCGGGGCCCCCTAGCAAGGTTCGAACCCCGGTTTAGTGCAGGTCACCCAGGTTCATTAATTCTTCGAGGCCCCTTGAAAACTGTGAGATCCTGGTCGCTGGACCACCTTTGAGTGTAATCGGTACGAGGCTCTTATTCAGACCTAAACCGGGGCCCCCTAGCAGGGCTCGAACCCTGGTTCAGCGAAAACCACCCCGGGTCCATTTCTTTCTGTGAGTCCCCTGAAAATTGTGAGGTCCTGGTCCCTGGACCACCTTTGAGTGTAATCGGCACCAGGCCCTCTCTAGGATCTAAACCGAGACCCCTAACAGGATTCGAACCCCCGTTCAGCGCAGGCCACCCCGGTCCACTAATTCTGAGGACCCTGAAGATTATGAGTCCTGGTCGCTGGACCACCACTGAGTGCAAACAACGCCAGGCCCTCTATTGGATGGAAGGCGGGTCCCCTAGCAGGGTCCGAACTGTGTGTCGGGGTGGGCCAGCCGGGTCCATTCCGCGAGGCCCCTTAAACATTGGAAGTCCGCGGTCTCTGGCCAGTTTTGTGTCCAGCCTGTTCGAGGCCCCTAGCGGGAGCAAGCTGAGGCCCCTAACAAAGTGAGATTTGAAAGAACACGCACGCCATGTGCCTACTTCCTTGCCTGCATAGCTTCATTTTCGTTTCTTTGTTTGGGTTTTTAGCGTGTTCTTTGCTTTTATGCCCATTTTCTTTTCTGTTCCAGTTTCTTACGAGGCCCCTCAAGATCATAAATGGAGGCAGAAACATAGTCTTGCCCCAGACCCACCGCAATTGGGAGGTGGTAACTGACCCCCTGCCCCCCCCCCCATTTCCGCCGCCCTTGCAACCAGTCAAAGGCCGCTGAAGACGTCATTTCCGTCCTTTGTCTCATGCGACTAACTGTGATGTTACTCATCAAAACAACAATCGGACACAGTCGTCGTGACGAATCGTCGGGAACAGACGGCCGATGCGGCGCTTGAACAACGTGGCCCGTCGCAGAAACTTACTGTACTCAGATACCAGGAACAACCAAAAACTGCAAGGGCAGTGCCAGCCAAAAATAGCGAGAGTTATCAATACTGCGAAATATAACAACGCATGTAAATATGCAATCCACAATAGCAAGCCATAATCAGATCAAAGACTAGTGCTATCTATGAAAACTGCCGAAAACGTTCGTTTTTTAATCCTACCATGAGATAGCACTACATATATGGACAATTTATAGAAGTCTTTTGAAATGTTCGCCCCGAATGACGAAAAACACAAATTAACTAACGGCCCTTCCTTTCAGAAATGCTGATAACGCTGCTCTCTGGCAAACAGTGCAGCGTGAGGTCAGACGCCACCGCCATGGCAACGTGGGCAGAGTTGGCCAGCACAGACGGGCGACGGCCGATAAACAGCGGAATGTCGTGTTGCCATAGCGACGGCGACACTCTCCGCTGCGCCGCCGCGGCGCGAGGTTCGGGATCGTTCTTTTTAGGTGAATACAGTTTACAATTACAGTCAGACTGCAGAGACAGAATAACGTTGGTTACAATGTTATACTTTGTTGCACATCTGCCATGACGCATGGCGGCATGACCTACAAGTCCTGCCATATTCTAGCTGGCTGTTCTGCTCTCATTCGCTCATCTCCGCATTTTTGCTCCTTGGTTTCACTCTGTCTCTAATTTTCCGCTGGCGCAGATCGTCGTGTCTTGTCTGATTTCGTCGCCGCTCAGTCGCTGTGATCCATCAGAGTCTTGGATTTTCCGGTTCTTCATATTCCCAGATTGTGGCTATGTTATCAGCTTAGCCAGCAGGACTGCTATAGGGACAGTCAAAACGATGTCCACGAGAGCCCGGTGTGTTATAAAGCCACCTTATGACCACGTCGATCAGCTGTGGTTGGCTAAGAAAAATCGTCAACGTCAGTGTTGTGCTGCTGCACGACCTGCCGAACAGACAAGACATGACCTTCGTCTCTGCGGTCTCGGCCGTGCTCGTTCGTGTTCCGACGTCCGGCGACGTCAAAACGAGGAGAAGCTCGGGGCCCCAACTAAACGTGCTATCGCTCTGTCGACACAGAGGAAGGATGAGACGCCTTTATTGAACAAGATCACGGTCATCGCATGGCATTGGCCGTGTCGCAAGCCACAAGAAACTGATTCCTAAGATATATTCTTCATCACCACAAACCGACTATGCAGGGCATGATATCACTCCTGTCATATCACAGTACGTTGAGTCCGTCTGACCGAGAGGCGTGGCTTACAATAGCTCAAAAAATGCATACTCCACTTCAATAATAAGCCCGCGACGGGAGACTGACGAAGCTAGATTCTCTCTCCTTATACAAGGGACATGCGTGAATGATGGCATTTCTGCCCTCAGATCTATAAGCTCTGGTGAGCTCTAGGTGTGAATACCGAGGAAAACAAGAACTCGCAAACACGTTGAGAAATACAGATATTTTCCGTATTGCACCAGAAACGCTTCGAAGCACTCTACGTTTGAGCAAAAGCGGTCTTAATTTTTATCATCGGCGCTTACCAGTGTTCAGTTGAAGAACAGTAAAGTCGGTCTGCATTCACTGGACCATTCCTCTTCACAACATACCGCCAGTCTTTTCCCAGCTCTGACGCGTTCCTACTCTCCGTTCCGGCGCTTCTGACCGACTTCAGCTCAGCTCAGGTCCAGGCTGCCGTTCTTCACAAGCGGCGGGCGGCGGGCCGACTCCGAGGCGCCCGATACCGAGTGGCGCGAGCCGCCCGTCTCGCGCCGCAGCTCGCCGCCGAACCGGGTCGTCAGGAACGACGAGAGGCTCGAGTCGGCGTCCGAGTCGTCCGAGTCGTGCCGGTGGGCGGCCCGGCGGCTGCGGCCGCTCCAGCTGACGCTCCAGGTCGTAGTGGCCCGCCATCTTGGCGTAGGCGGCCGGCGTGAAGCCCAGCATGTCCTTGGCTGCCGGGTTAACGCCATACGAGAGTAGCATCCGGGCGATGTCGGCGTTACCCGACAGCGCCGCCTGGCGGGCACAGAGGCGACCTTAACGACGAAAAAATTTACCCGACAGCTCCGCCTTGTGGACACGGGGGCAACCTTCACGACGAAAACTTATCCCGACAGCGCTGCCTGGTGGACACAGGAGTGACGTTAACGACGAAAAACCAAACAGGATGACTCAGGTAGAGCGCACGGCAAGAGCCGGCCTGCAATGCAAAGAATCAGGCAGAAGTTTAAAAACTAAAGATGACTCATCCACTAGTTTTGAGACAACTGCAGCTTGGCTAGTTGTTTTTTTTTTATCCAAGTCGTCAGTAAATATGGCCGCTATATGACCACTACTTGACTACTGATGAGTCAAAAGAAAATAAATTCTGGAAAAACTCACACGAAGAAAACTAGCGAGAATATTTCAGTTTTAACAACCAAGGTTTAATCCTTTTCCATCTATAACCGTTAACATTAGACTGAGGACAAAAGACCAGCTTCAGTTGGCCTGTAAAGGGCTGGGGAGGATATCGTACCACGTGCAGAGCTGTCCGGCCAGTGCCGTCCGGCTGGCCAAGGTCAGCTTGAGCCAGTCGGTACGCCTCCAGCATGGTGACTCGACCAGCCGCTGCTGCACTGCACAGCTGCTCACCTGCCGAGTACAGACACCGTCAGCTGCTCACCTACAGCGTACAGACACTATCAGCTGCGCACCGCTGTTCACCTGCTGGGTGCAGACACCGTCAGTCGCACAGATGCTCACCTTCCGGGTACAGACACCGTCAGCTTGTCATCAACCGGATACGGACACGTCAGCTTGTCATCAACCGGATACGGACACTGTCAGCTGCACAGATGCTCACCCAGCGCTTAAAGACACCACCAGTCGGTTGCCTCTGCGTAGTTGTTCTCACCGAGCCGGCAGCTGCCGCTGTGCGGTCCTGCTTACCCAGCTGTGCCGGGGCCATCACCAGGTGGGCGCCGCAATCCACCAGGATGCGCACACACTCGAGCTGCTGGAACTGCACTGCAGACTGGAGCGGCGTGGCGCCGTTCCGGTCGCGCACGTGCACGCTGGAGCCCAGTAGCAGGAGGTGGCGTACCACGGCGGCGTTGCCCTCGCTCGCGGCCACGTGCAGCGGCGTGCGCCGGTCGTAGTCCATGCCGGAGACGTCGGCGCCCTGCGGCAACAGGCGGCAGCGTCGGTTCGCCGGCCGCTCGCCGGCGACAGAATCGGTCAGCCGGCCGTCCCGGGCGGCGGCAGAGGCGGCCGACTGGCCGCCCGGGGCGGCGGCAGAGTGTGTCGGCCAGCCTGCCGTCGAGGACAGCGACACGGCGGGGTCACCAGTCATGTCGGGTCACGTCTGTAACTTTGCCTTTCGGAAAACGGTCAACAGCCACCACCCGCGGCCACTCACTACGCTGGTGCGTCCTCCCCAACTCTCCGACGGCTGGTGCCGGCCAGGCACCACATTAATGAGTCCACTGGATTGATCCCAACTCCTCTAACTCGTTAGCGGCCGGGCGGCGGTCGCTCACCACATCGCACACTGCAAGTCCCGACACTCCGCGCCACTTACGAAGCCGCGCAGCGAGTCGATGCGCTCGATCGAGCCGCTCTCGGCGGCCGAACAGAGCATGGCCGGGTACAGCGTCTCGCGGAGCCGCTCCAGCTCGCCGGCCGACGTCATGCGCATCTTCTGCGCGATGGCCGCCACCAGGTCCTGGTCATGAAGCTCCACCTCGGCGTGCGCCGTCAGCTCGCCGCGCAGGTTACGCATCATCATCTGACGTCGCACGGTGGCGTTATTCTACCCCGCAGATGCTGCGTCATTGTTTTCCGAGGCGATGGCAATGGTCTGGTTATCGCTAGAGTTGATACGCATCATATACGCAGGGGGTGCACACGTTATTTTCCAAACAGGCACCGAAGGAGGGCCGGGGACCAAGTTTGCCTGTCTTCACATACCTAAACAATGTTTTGCCTATTTGTCCAGGAGCAGCTGTCTCCTCGGGTAAGCTTATACGAAACTCTTTATCAAGTTCAAATCACCACTCTTGCCTCGAGTAAAATGTTTTTATTACCCTTGTCCACTCGTGGTGCTGCCGTCAAAGAAAAAAAGTGCTCGCTACTGGCTGCCATGGTAAACCTGACGTTTCACGGGTTTTGCTTGTTGATGCGATAGGAATCCTGAGGTAGATTTCTGATAAACAATGCTCGCAATAAAACCGCGCCTGCAACAATCCTGCAATAAAGCCGCGTCATCACCCCTCCATCGCGTTACCAATACCTCGCGCCGCTTTCACTCCCCGAAAACGGCCATGGGCGGTCCGGTTTCAAAACTGGTTCGTCTTTACGACACGGCCGGCGGCGAGCCGCGCGGTGCCGTTTCCTGCTCTTACCTGCCGCTTGGTCTCCAGGTCCCAGTCGTCCTTGGAGAGCACGTAGGCGAGCTTGGTGAGCGCCGCCTCGGGGGTCATGTCGGCGCCCGGCAGCACGCCGGCATCCAACAGAGACTTGCCAGTCTCGTAGACGGCGTTGACGGCGCCCTGCGCCACACAACGGGCACATGACTGGGTCAGGTCAGCGCTAGCAGTGCTCTGGGTCATACAGTGAGCACGCCATTGGGTCGGACCACCGCAGGAGGCGCCCTGGGTCGCATAATGGACGTATGACTAGGTCATGTCAACGCCGGCAGTGCTCTGGACCACACAGTAAAGACAGGACTAGGTGAGGTCACCAGCGGTGGCACCCTGGTCACGCCGTGGGCACACGATCGGGTCATCGCGGAAGGTGTGTGTGACCGTCAGCCGCACAGGAAATACCATCCATCCCAAAACGCATTCCAATCCGAAACTCCGCTGTCGGATTTTTTCCCCGTCGCTGGCTACCGCAACGAATGCAAACAAGAATAGCGTCGATGCCATGCAATTTCATGCACACTACACAGTGGTCATATTTCTGTCCACAAAAGTGAACAGCGTAAGACCGATTATGAACCGTAATTAAATAGCGGAATGCTGCTAGCAGTCTGGAATGTACTCATCATCATGGCAGGTTTCGTTAACGATGCCTTTGGCTGTCACGATGACAAAACACCGTTACGTCCGGTGTTGCTCAATGAGCTTGGGGCTGGCTGTGCGTAAATGAGCTGTCAGCACCAAAATACAGATCATTTAGTGCGATTAGTACACTGAGCACATGCCACATGTGTACACCAGGCACCAGGCATGCACTTGGCGTCACAGCGCACCAAAGTCAGGAGGACTGGCGACTGGACTGCGAGATGCAGTCAGCCTGCCCCTGGTCCACGTCAGGACTCTTCATTCACCTGGCTGCACTGGGTGCAGTTAATCATGATGACGCCTCGCGCACTGGCGTCTGAGAAGGCGTCCAGCAGGTCCTTCCGGTTGGACGGCACGTTGCCGGCGCCGTACGACTGAATAACCACGCCTTGAGTCGGTTCCTGGAGAAACGCCTTCACCTGTCGGGCGGCAAGTCCGAGGTCAATCTGCCGCTGCTGTGGCAATGGAACAAACCAATGACCGTGGCGTCGGCTGGCTTAACGGCGGCTGAGCGAGGCTACCGCTCGCGTGTGCCGTGTGGACCGTCGCCCTGTCCCGTTATGAGGTGAACCCTCGCATGCTCTGCCGTGAACAGCGCAGCACGCCGTTCACGGCACGCCAAACTAGCCGCACCCTCTCCGCCTCTGTGGTGACGGAGGGAAACAGGTTCAGCAGACCAGAGCTCTCCCCGTCTTCGTGGTGATGGAGGGCAACAGACGCAGCAGGCCAGGCTCCTCCCCGTCTCGGTAGCGACAGAAGGAAACAGCCACAGCAGGCCAGATTTCTCACCGTCTCAGTAGAGACAGAAGGAAACAGCCACAGCAGGCCAGATTTCTCACCGTCTCAGTAGCGATAGAAGGAAACGGCTGCAGCAGGCCAGACTCCTCACCGTCTCGGTAGTGATCGAGGGAAACAGCCGCAACAGGCCGACGTTTCTGCACAGGCGGCTGTGTACCTCGAACCGGGCAATTGTCGTAGGACGGAAGATGGCGCGGTAATCGACTGAAAATAGACCCCAGCATCCCAGAGCACAGATAAGAATTTCTCAAGATAGTGTCTCATCCGAATCAAGCAGTATCGTCGTTTCTCGGTGTGATGTTAGGCAGAAGGAAATAGTAGCTTTTATGGTCAGGGCTCAAATGCCCTGGATGGCAAAGACTGAAACTGAATACGTTGAGACTTCTCCGGAAATGAGTGTCATACAAGAAACATGGAGACAGCAAAGTAAGCTCCCAATGCCTCCAGGATCCAGGAAAAAAGCACGAAGACCAGAATGACATGGAACAACAAAAAGGTATTTGCTAGTTGTGACAAAATGACAAGCCCCAGCGCTGCTGCACTGAGGTATAAGATTACCATATTTTCGGGACGATTTGTTTCCATACAATGCAATAGAGCTAATGTAAAAATTATCAAATTGTGGTAGGGCCGCCGCTCTACCAGCCTAATGGACTATTAAACTTTTGCTTCGATTCTGATGCCGACAGACGTATGTGGTCTGTTACACTCAATGTTACAGTAACGACAGAAGAGGGCGCGCCGCTACCTTCGATGCCGATACCGACTTAATGCTACATTCCTTACATTACTCGAACGACGGGAGAGGGCGCGGCCGCTACCTTCGATGTCGATGCCGACGGAGACGAGCGGCGACATGTTGGGCGAGCCGAAGGCGCTCAGCCGGCCGGTGCTGATCTTGGTGGTGCGGTTGCCGCGGAACAGCTCGTGGTTGAAGAACACGGTCACCTCCGGCACGGTGTACTGGCCGGCCAGGATCAGAGCCACCAGAAAGTTGTCCCGGCCGTCGCTGCGCGTCTCGAAAATCGGAATCTGCCGACGCCATGACACCATGCCTCGGTTCTGCATAATCCTGAGCATCCGGGTAATTAATGTGTAGACAGGCGCGTAGTCAAGGGGGGCCATGTAGCCATGGGCGCCATGCCCTCGATCCCCCAGCCAGGCGGTCTAAACTAGACATTGAACAATTTTGCAGGAATACAGGATAGTGGATAGTATATATCCCTATAAAGCAAACATTATGTTTTTTATGCACGCTAAACATGAGGTTAACTACGTAAAACTGTTGTTTTTTTATAAATTTCGTAATATGCCAGTGGCATATGACAACATTTTTCATTTGGCCCTTCTGAGAGAAAATCTTAAGTACGTATCTGTGTGTAGGTGAGGTTTTGATGCATGGAACATCGAGTACAAGAACAACAACAATCCGTGCTTTCCGCACTGTCGCATTTATTAAAAGCGTCCACTGAATCGGAATCAAAAGAGAACCATAGCGCGTAAAAGCCAAGACCAAGTGTTAAGCATGGGACGCCTACGGATCAGTGGCAATGAGGCTTTCTCTTGCCAAATGGCAGGGTAACGATAAGCACATGTAGCCGTCGGGTTCCACGTCGCTCTTGGTCCCCGTTGATCCTGGTTCTCCTAAGGTCTAACCTGCGACCCCGTGATGATGACGGATTTGCCCAGGTTCTCCAACATGAAGGACAACGCCGAAGCAGTATACGCCATCGTGTCCGTGCCGTGAAGGATGACGAAGCCGTCAAACCAGTGGTACGCTTGCTGTTGGCAAAATCTCTTTGTTGGCGGCGCAGTTGCTGCAAAGACTACTCAGCGAAAAATCTTCTGTAGTTAACTGCAATGATATGATCTTTAAATTAAAACGACTCGTGATATAGGACCAGATGCAGGCGCGGATCTAAGTGAGAGCCCTGGGGACGATTATCCCCCTCCTGAGGCCCAAGAGGAGGGCCCATGAGAGGGGCCCCGAAGGGGCCCTCTCGGGCCGGCCCCGAAGAGGCCCCTCTCAGACTCAAAAGGAACCAGGAAGGGAGCCCATATGAGATTCATGGGGTTTCTGTGGGAATGTGACGGGTTCTTGATGAAGTCAGGGGCTTCTGGGAGGGTTAGATGACCCCTGAAACTCATAGAAGGGCCCCCAAAGGGCTCCTGAGACCACAACAGGGCTCCATCATGGCAGATTGTCCCTGTCTCAGGGAATAAAAACGTCACAGGGCCCCTGGGACGGCCAGGATGAGGACTGAGTCCCTAAGATGGCATAGGGGCCACTGGAATGTCATGGGGGCCCCAAATGGGTCTCACGTGCCTGTATGAAAAGCTGAAGGTTCCTGATGCAGTCAGAGGGCTTCCGGGAAGGGTTAATGAGGCAATGAGACGGCGTGATGGCCCCCTAAGATGAAGAGGAGGCCCTTTAAACTTTCCAAGGGTCTCTGGGACCACAAACGAGGCCTCAACACGGCAAAGGGTCCACGAGACCGCTAAAAGTGCCAGAGAGGCCCCCGAGACGGCAAAAACTTAAAAGGGTGGCTAGCACGGACATAAGAAGACCCTGGCCAGCCAAAGGGGCTCCTAGACAGGGATTCAGTAATGACTTTCTTAACTTCCAGAAGTGCTCCAAATGGGCTACACTTTGAAAAAGTAGTGCCCTTTTGAAAAAAAACTGGGGGGGCACTTGATATCAGTCAGGAGGGCCCCAGAAGGGTCAGGCGGGTCCTGAGACAGCAAGATGAGCCCCTAAACAGCAGATGGCCCCTGAGACCACCAAAAAGGTCGGAGAGCCCCTGCGAGGCAAAAACGATAAGATGATCTCTGAGACGGTATGAGGACCCTGGGCGGCAAGAGGACCCCCGAGTGTATTAGGCGGGCTCCTGACACAGGAAAGGTCCCTTGAGACTACCAGTGAGGCCCCTGAACACCAACAAAAGCCCCTGATACGGCTAGAGGGGCCCTAAGACTGCCAGATATACCCCATGTAACAGAAGAAGACTCCTGACACAGCCGTGGAGACCACCAGAGGCGTTCAGAGGGCCCATGACACTGCACAGGGGCCCTGAAGTCGCCAAAAGGCCTTTTATAACTGCCACAGGGCCTCTGAAATGGCAGAAAGTGTTCCCCAGAGACGTGACGAGGGCACCTAGGACAACAGGGGGCTCCCTGAGACTGCTAGAGAGGGACCTTTAAGTGCTAACTAGCAGTCTTCAGCAGTTGGGGCCCCTGAGAAGACCAGTGGGGCCCCAGAAATTTCTAAACCTTGAGACATCCAGGCAGCTCCTGAAACGGCCCAAGGACCTAGAGCTTTGCCAGGGGCGCCTCTGTCAGGGCAGAGACAGAGACTTGCAGAGGGCCCTTGTTACTGCCTGAGGGGTTTCTTAGACGGCAAAAAATCCCCAGGGACCACAGGAGGAAACTCGCAATGGCTTAAGTGTCTCTGAAACTGCTGGGTAGATTTCCGAAACTGCCAAAGGTGCCCCTGAAAACGCCAGAGTGGCGCCTGAGACGTCCCGAGGGGCACGCGAAACTGTAAAAGGAACCTGAGACCACTAGAGGACCCTTACACAGCAGACGGCCCGAGACCACCACGACCCGAGTCCCTGTAAATGCTAGAGGGAACCTAACTAAAGCTAGCAAAAATGTCTCCAGAAACCATGAAGGAGCAGAAGGGCTCTTGGACCAAATACAGACGCGACATTGAAAACGGAGGGAGGAGCGCAGCTGCCTAAAACCCCGCCGATGTTGCCATATTCTGGCCAATTTACAGGTGAACAAAACGCAAAATTTTCTCAAATAAGGTGAAGCGCTCCAATTTTTTTGGTTATTTGGTGTGCTAAAAAGACGCAAAATTACATAAAATATTTTCCTGAACCCAGGAAAATCAACATTTTTTCGAACCTAAACAGCAAAAAATGGCAGGCCAGCCAGGAGTGGGCCCACGCTGACCATTTGGTCCCCTCCCCCCCCCCACCTGGCGAAATTCCCGGATCCGCCCCAGACAAGAATTGCTCATTAGCAAAATCAAAAAAAAACTATGGTAAGACAAAGCATGGTTAATTAATTTAGCCAACTATGGGCCCTAAATTACGAGACCATGGCCATCATCCACACTTTTCAGGAATAATAACACGGCTAAATGGTTGTTTGTTGCACCAACCAACATCGAAACTAGTTCGAATGCCGTTGGCCTTGCAGCCGATTCCGTTAACACGCTTCCACCAAACAACTTCCTATATTCTGCGAAGCTCGGAGTTATAAATGGATACGCTAACAGCACAAAGCTCATGTCCATATGAGATTGGTTACCTTGACATCCTTGGCTATCCTGATCCAGTCATCCATGGTCATATTACTGGAGTCCAGTAGCGGGTCGTATTCGTAGACGGTGTAGATAATCCTGCAGTCGGCCGGGTTGGACGGCCTGTCGCACGGGACATACCGGGCGTGAACAGTATACCGTACCGTACATTCACAGCTTACGAACGGCCTGTCTTTAATAATAAACTGTGATTCCGAGATCGACTCTACAGAGAAAACTGGGCTAAAACGGCCTGCTGGGATTCAGCGTTCCATGGGTCTTAGAAGGCTGCTGAGCGTATTGGCTCGGGCCCGACGGCCGACGGGAGAGGGGGAGCGTTTGACCGCCCCCACAAGGCTTTCCCGAGAATGCAAGAGTACGAACGAACGAACCCAACGCCACGAAATTTTGTGCGCCTTTTGCTAAACATTTTCGTATTCTTTTGTCAAAATTTCGACCTAAGGTCAAATCAGATGTATGACCTGCGTCAGGTCAAGTGGACGTATGTTCAGCAAAGTTTAGCACCCTGTAACGTTTTCGGAAAACATGATGACCTAATAAAACTTCCAGGCATTGGGGGTCTTGATCGATGCAAAAAGTCTGCAACCTTGATTCTTTCGTAAATCTCCGGACCATTGACCTAAGATCAACCCTATTTTCAGGAGGTGTCATCGTTTTTTTCGGAAATGGACGGACTGTTTGCAGCATTTTGCGTTCTTCGTGAGTTGACGCGACCTTCAATCATCGACCTTGGGGTCACCCATAACTGCCATGCAATAACTAGAGGTTGGGTCACTAATAACGGCCATGAGCCAAAATGCACCGACGTCAGAATCGGTGATGAATGGCCTGGAACGGACAAAACATGACAGAATTAGCTCTTACAGTTGCGAATGGTATCAAAGCGTCCAAAAAGTTTCCAAATGCTGGATATTTTGGAAATAAACAGGTTTCGGCGAAAAAAGCTCCGCCAGTTGTGTACATTGATCACTACCGAATTTTTCAAAATTCAAGCACGCAAAACATCACAAGACCACTGGCATCAAGACACATCACCTTGAAAGGCTTATGTTGCCAAAATAAAGGTGCGCTAAAATTAGTTCCCGATAGCTTCATTCTGCGTTCGAAACCGGCACCCGTCGTGCGGTGGCGCGAATATCGCTATGTATTTAATTCGACGTTCCCGTGTCATATTTAACAAATCCGAAAATTAGACGTGTATAAACATCTGCGGACTTTTTACTATTTGTCAGTCGGCTTTAATAATCACAGCTCTTGAAATGTAGGCCGTTTCTCGGTTTTATATGGTTGGCTATGGCCAAACATGTGTAGGGTGTAAATGGCTTACATATGCTTTAAAAAAAATAAGAACAGGACCAGTTACGAGCTCTCACTCGTCACGAGCTTTCCAATGCTACGCTTGTTTTTATTGTGCAGGCAACCGTTCGCGAGCTGGAGGGGAGGAGACGGTCAACTGCGCCCTTCCGGTCGGGCGTCCATGGCGCCGACTGTCAGTAGGTCGCACGTTAAACTTTGGCTGCCACATCAAATATGGCAGTCGTGGGCAGTTTTCCAAACAGAAGGCACAGGGTCTTTGAAGAAAAAAAAAACATTCCGTTCCCATTCACATACAAACACTACAGGAATAACGGTGGGGAAATGTCGTGTCTGCAGTTTTGTATGGCCTCAGAAAAAGCGTCTTGGGTGTTTTTCATGTTCTAATCAAAGGAATAAGTGAATAACGTTCATCGTCTATTCCCCGGTAAAAAATGATGCGTCATTTTCAAAATGTCCTGCTATCTTGCTTTTATTTCCGTCTATCTATCTATCTTGATATTAATATCAGCGCATATATATATATATATATATATATTATATATGTATATTTACATATGAATATATAGGCGTATATGCATGCCTCAGAAGTCCCACTAAGTGGCATAAAGAATTACATGACTTGATGATTCAATAAATTTTGAAATGCGCCTCAAACCCAAACTTTCAAATGCGTTGCAAGTCTAAAAAAGCGTCCCTAAGAATGGTGTACGTAAAAGATGTTATGCCAGACATCTCACTCCGACAAAACAACGGAATTCTGAAAAAAACGCGTGCTGCTGACACCAGTTTTCGCCATAGCTTTCCACTCAGCCCGCCTTGAACTGGAACACACGAACGTGCTCAATGCGAACATTGCCGTACTCGTGAGAATCGCATTTGCGCAGCAAGCACGCGCTGTCGTTTTTTCGCGCAATGTCAGTCGACCAACACATATGCGCACTTCAGTCAACGCGCCTGGCCATCTGATGCCACCACTTGGCACCCAGCCGCCAGTCTCGGCAGGCCCTGGGTTGATTCGCCGCCAGCCAATGGCACGCCGCGTTTCTGGGGGCGTGACCAATCGCCGGGTGCGGCGGCGGGGGCCCGGTGCTGCGTCTGTTTTGGTCTCGGCTGGCAGCGAGGCGTTACCCAATGCGGGCGCCAGGCGCCGGCGGATGGACCGCGGCTGGGTCGGCTTAATGGGCAGAATGGTCGTAAAGAGTAGAGTAATATATACATACATACATATCTGCACTTGAGTGTCTGTGTGTGTGGGAATAATGAGAGAGAGAGAGATGTGCACAAGGCGCACACAGTCGGCCGCCGGAAGCCGTCGGATCGGCTCGGTCCGTCCTGAGAGCGGGCGTCGCGGACGCGTGGCGACCTGCCAGCCGGCGGCGCACAGCCGAGATCGCGGGCCGAACGGCCGCCGTCAGGCCGACAGTGCACTGTGACCGCTGAGACGGAGCATTGCATTTCAACCAGCGATAACGGAGTCGAACGACCAGTGGTGACGAAACACTGTACGGCGCTCAGTGGCGAAACCATGGGCGAAGGAACGGGGAGGGTCAGGGAGCATGCCCCTCCTCCCACTTGGAAACTTAAATGGGCCTACGGGAAAAAAAAATTTTTGCCCCCCTCCCATTTCTTCTGGATGCCCCTCCGCCTTCTGGGCGAAACACTGCATAGGGATCAGCCGTGATCAGCACTGTGCAGTGGTCGCTGGAACGGAAAAGCACCCAGTGAAACACTACCTAACGAACAGCAGTAACGGAGCTTGTCAATCAGCAATGACTGAGCACAGCCTAACGCTATCAGTGACGAAGCACTGGACAGCAATCGGCTGTGACGGAGCACTGCACAGATATCAGTAGTGGCGGAACCTTGTCTCGTGATTAACAGTGACGAGCACAGCCTGACGACCGGCAATGAATGAATGACGGAGCAGTGAATGAATGACGGAGCACTGCCAAACGGTCAGCGGAGACGGAACACCGGCGGACGAATACTTCCGATCTCATCGTGCGCACCACGCGAAAGCAGTGAGAACACATGCACCAGGAGCTGCATGCCCTCACAAACCGTATCCAGATTCCCCGGACCAGGCCCCGCACAGCAAGGCTGACAGCCTGCCGCCCACTCGGAGGCCAGGCGGCCACGCTGACCGGTTTATGGAATGTTTGAATGATAAATAAATCAGAACAGAATTCAAAGGTCACCATGTGCAAAATATTCTTCATGTTCCCTGGCGCTACTTGGAGGCCTGGCATGACATTCTGTAGAAACTAGGCCATTTGAAACTTACTGCTACCCAGATTCCACAGAATAGCCTGTGGCTTACAACTGACACATGCATCGTGCATTCACACACGGTGCAAATGCATCACATTTTCATATCTATTTGCGTGGTGAGCTGACTCGTGTCAGGATTACGACGTTGGCAGTTGGCCTGGCAAAAACAGCTTACGAGATAAGCGTTTGCTGAACCCAGATATTACTTCGGCGAAAAGAACTTCGGGGATGAGGGGTGCCGAGCAACAACTGAACTTCGCCAGAATAGGAATATCTCCGCAAATCATCTCAACGCCTGGCTTTACGCCAGCATGTTAGTCCTTCATCAGTCGGACTGATCTGTGGGGTAACTGGATGTCGTCAAGGCAGGATTCCAGCCTGCAGTGGTGGGGTAAATAACACTGCATTACATGTTAATGTACCTGCAGGCTGACCGTGCTGTCCCGGACCACTACGTAAGCCACTCCTGGACTAGTGTGTCCTTTTGCAACCGCTCTGGCGGCGGCTGGATGAGTAGTTTTTGAGCCAGGCTGAGTGGAGAACCATGACATTTCGAGACATAAGCGTCGTTCGGCTGACGTAGTTTTAATGCGCTAAGAAAATGCTGATGACTGTGGCTACCCCAGCGTCTAAATCTATGGCGGAGCGGCTGCCAGGAGTCGATTACACAGTCCCTTAACGAGTGTTGCGAGCTGTACGCATATGGTGAGTTTGGTATGATGCGATAATCCGTGGCGTAGTTGTGAGCTCAGAATGGAGTACAGGAGAGCAATGAAAGTAGCGAAGTGCGGCGCCATTAAAATAAGTCCTCGTTGTTTATATTAGGCACCGTTACCGCGTTGCAAAAAAACCAAGCGAATGTCAAAATTAAGGCGGGGAACCAGCTAAAAATGTTTATTTAATTTTTAAGAAGGGAATGTGAGGACATCCTCAATGGCGTGTCGTCAGAACACCGGCAGGAGCACTCACAGAGAAACCGCAGCAGAAACACTCACGACAGAACCGTGGCAGGAGCACTCACGGCAGAGCCAGAGCAGAGGTGTCCGCCCTCCTGAAGCGGCGCTTGGCGTACTCCACGTCGTGCATGTTAGGGTAGGTGCGCAGCCGGTTCTCCATTACACCGGGGCACGGCGCCAAAACTGCCGACAAACCGCTCTGACAGCACTGGGGGAGGGCATACGTTTCCACTGTCCAACCGGTCAAAACCTGCGCATGAGACACAGAGAATCAAGGCAGAGAACCATGTCACGCGGGCTGCAGACAGACGAGTGTCTTATTAATGGTAAGTGTATGTCGTGGTACACTGAGGTCAATCTGCAATTCTACTGAAGCTTCTTCCTTTCGTTCTTTGCGTCACGTTCATACCGCGAAACGGCATGAACGTGAACACAACGCATCCCACCGGCATGCGTTGTGCTCGGTGGGAGCCGACTTGCACTCGCATGTCAAACAAAACATCTACATAACAAAACAAAATCTGAAGCCATAAATGATGTGCCAAGCTGAAATCCTTTAAGGTTCAGACACAGCAAACACGATGCCAGAACTGGACTGCTTGATATACGAATACATTGAAAAATGAACGCAAAAAAACAGTGCAACAGATCAGTATCTTTTGTGGGTTTAAATGTACCACTAATGGTCTCTCACGACCGGCAACCTCAGGATCAGCGGGGGTTTGTCCGTACCAAAGCAACATAAAGCCGCGCCCTGCACAGCCTGACCCCGCCTGGTCGCGGAGATATCACAACGGCTGCGGGCTGATCTCAACCTCGCGCGGTCATCTGCAGACGGCGTGCTGTGAGGTCCCCTGTTCCGGCAGCCCGCGGCTGACGTTCGCCACATCAGACAGCACGCCATTTATGCTGCCCGGCCGCGACCAGGTTCCGGCCCCAGAGCGGCGGGCAGGACGGCCCCAGAGCGGCGGGCAGGACGGCCCACGGCGGCGGGCAGGACAGCCCACGGCGGCGCGCAGGACGGCCCACAGTGGCGGGCAGGATAGCCCACAGTGGCGGGCAGGACGGCCCACAGTGGCGGGCAGGACGGCCCACAGTGGCGGGCAGGATAGCCCACGGCGGCGGGCAGGACGGCCACGGCGGCGGGCAGGATGGCCCACAGTGGCGGGCAGGATGGCCCACAGTGGCGGGCAGGATAGCCCACAGTGGCGGGCAGGACGGCCCACAGTGGCGGGCAGGACGGCCCACAGTGGCGGGCAGGACAGCCCACGGCGGCGGGCAGGATGGCCCGGAGCGGCGGGCAGGACAGCCCGGAGCGACGGGAACGACGGGCCCGATCAACGGGCACAGAAGCCGCCAAGTGCCATTGCCAGTCTCTCGTTCCAAAGCAGCACCCAGAGCAGTCACCACTGTCACAACACCGCACAAAAAACGACAGACACCACCGCGCCAGACGAGACTGACGTCAGAATGTGAACAGTCACGCCATGTGTGGCGTGTCAAGAGCTCCTGTGATCACTCTGGTCATTGCGGAGCTATCAGGATTAAGTTCAAAGGATTGAGTAGCGCACTGCTGGTGCCGGAAAACAGAACACCTCGGGATGCCAAACAGCCACAGTGAAGCTGGGAAGGCGGATGGTTGCACCATGTGAGGGGTCGGATCTCTGAGAATCGGCGCACCGCGCCGCTGCGGCGCTCCGATTACATCATCCATGACTGGGGGGGGGGGAGCGCGGCCGGAATGGCACTGGCCGTGTCAGAAAATCTCCCGGAATGTCTGAGCCCTGCGTCCCGTCCCCTCGCCCTTCAAGTCGGGTGAGAGGCGCTTCCACCGTCCGGGAGAGAAGGGAAGTGCCTGTCGCATTGCAGCCACAGAGAACTTTCGGTCGATGTCGCTTCCCATGGACAGAAAGGTTTAGCTGTCACGTGGGAGTATCATGAGAATGTCCACGACTGCCGTGACAGAATACTGAACGTTTTGGGCCAGGAGAAGAGCGTGGTTCGTCCAGCTACAAATCATATCATATCACAACACGCTGTGGAATATGATTTCTGCGAAAACTACAGCCATGTTAAAACTTAGCATAGTTTCTTGCTTTTTCTTGTCTTGTTTGTTTCTTGCAGTTTCTTGTTTCTGGCTTCTTGCTGTTCTCCTGGTACGCACTAGATCGATATGCTTTCGTAGATATTTAGTTCGTCCGACAGAAGTATAGACATCCTTTTGACAGCGTGAACCATTCCCGAGTTATTTAACGCGCCACACTGTGATGGAAAAGGACGTGGGACTTACTAGAGCCCAACCGAGCCAAAACTAAACCCCATCGCATATGACATCGCACACATCATTTCCCAGAACTTTGAGAAGTTCTGAAATGAAGAAATGAAAGAGAGAAGTAAAGCAATGAGGCTGGAGGGCACTCATTTTTCATCTCATCACTCAACAGCCCATGAAGACGGCACTTTCATAGGCACAACGAACGCCTACAGACGTGTAAAATTTTCACATTTTGGTAAGATATAACTGGTCCGATTACGTGTTCATGTTTATTCGGTTCGATCATGACAAGTCCTGAAATATTTCCTCGCCTGGTGATGGCTTCAAAATCATGGCCAAAAATGCCGTAAACAAATGTGGGTCAAAACCATTTTCGCCCAAACGACCTTGTCTCCCTAATTCCTCTGCCCAGGGAATCTGTTGTCCAGGATTCGTCCTGCCCGGGTTCTGCAGCCACGCTGGTGATGTTCACCAGCTGCCGACACTGACCGTTATCGGCGTTGCGCACCATGCCGATGGTGCCGCCCGTGTACAGCACCAGCACCCGCCGTTCGCTGGTGTTGTCGCTCTCGGCCAGGTCCTGCAGGTCCAGACTTTCCACGCCGGCGAAGCTGCGACGCGGCAGCTTGTTCACGTACGACGCGTCCACCCATTGCGCGTGGTCGTCCTCGCGCTCGAACTCGAGCGCCACGGGCGAGTGCATGGCTGCGGCCGCCCGCCGCCCGCCGCCGACTGGCGGCCGCCCGGCGCAGCACGGCCGACCGCGGCCGCTCAAGGTCGCGCCCCGTCGGCCGCCGGCGCCGGCGGCGGACGGGTCAATACGGCGAGCGTCGGCGGCGCCGGCGGCGTCTGGGCGCCGGCCCCTGCCCCCGGCTGTCGGCAAACGTCTGCCCACGTGTTCTGCGCCAAGCTCTCGGCAGCAGGTGATGAACCTTGACTTGCAGGCGAACTGACGCAACTCAGCGGCGGCCCTGCTGGATGTGTCACCAGGGGTGTCGATTTGTATTTTTCGAAGGGGTCCTGGCCCACCCAATGTTGATTTGGGTCCGCCCAATGTTAGTTTGGGCCCACCCACAATTTTCTGCCGGTTTTAAAGGGAAAATAAGTGATAATAACGAAAAGGACATCTGGAATAGGTAAGGGTTGGGCAGAAAGTAACGAATAAAGTTAACGAATAAAGCGATATATCTATATTTTAATTTTGTATTTGTGCATATATCTGTATACATGGGAATAAAGTTCTTAATTTCATAAGCAGTGAAAGACAAGCTTATAAATTTCCGTTGGCCAAAATAAAGTGGGCTAAATCCGTCTAGAAACCCACACTTAAGAGGAGGTGAAGTTGTCGGGCTCTCGGCTCGCCCCCCCCCCCTCCCCCCAATCGTTTACGGAAGTCAACATCCCTTTATGTCACCCCGCTGTGTGTTCTCTGAAGCATGGTAGAGTTGCCATCCACAGCCTAAGCATTTCAGTCAATTGCATCATACGCAGAGACAGGTCCAAGCGCAAAAGGTCATCATTGGCCTACACTTTTAAAAACAGAACACATCATGCACTCAGCTTCTCATCTTTGTGTAGCGGTTTAACGAGAAAATGCTTCCTACAGCCTACTGCATCAAGATGTGAACTGTTTGCAATTAATAAAATATTTTCTTAAGGACCCTCATGCATGTGCAGGGGAGCAACTTTATGTACCTTTGGTATGGTGAGTTTATTTTTCTCATACCAAAATTTGTCCCAGTTCCACACCCATGTGCATGCGTGTAGCAATTCAAAGGGCGAGTAGGGTGGCAGCCTTACGAACTTGGCGGCCCTACACGGATAATTTTGTCATTAGCGCTATAATGTTGCATCGAAAGAAACTGACAAAAATCGTTCTGGCTTTACCAGCTTTAAAAACTGCACTGTGCTGAGGTCATGATGAATTTAAAATTAAAGGCCCGCCAACCTCCAAAAAAGCAGTCTTGTTTTCCCTCAGACCACGTGCTGCAATCTCAGTCAGCGGTTCGGTTCCAACTGGACATGAACCTTCAGGAACTTTATTTAAATGGGCCTTTTAAGGATAAATACATATTTCCGTGCGGCTTTTAACATGTAACTGTCCCTATGGGAGCAGGACATCCCGTTATTAACAAGCAAGGTTAGGTTATGGAGACAAAAGGCGTTCTCTGCTTTCGACAATACTCCTCCATCTTCAGCATGGCCTGTGACATCGAGCCCGGTGCTGATCACGAATCAGACGCATTAGTAGGTTTTTCTGTAAATGCTATCACTTTTCCAAAATCCACCCCATTTTTGGCGTCTACTTAAAACGACCAGGAATTTCTGAGAGTGCCCAAGAGCTTCTGATCTTTGGCGTTAAAAGGTTTATGGGTCCTAACCTCTAATGCAACCCTTGACTGATACAATGACAACAAAATCGCATTGCAACAAATAACGTCACCACTTACGGGAGCGTTGGAACGCTGCACCCCCCTTCAGTGACCAAGTGGGCGTCGCATCTTTGACGAGACTTTCTGCGAGACTGTTGGTCATATTGAGAATGCAATGCCTATAAGCATTTCCCTGTCAATGAAAACTTTGAATTGGGAATTCCAGAGTGTTGAAACACAAGGCCTGAGGAACCAATGATCTGCTGTTGGCTGCCGCATGTGCTTACAAGATGTGGAAAATAGCCGCCGTAAAAGCATTGGCAATTTCGTATATAAATTTGGGTACTCACAGCCAGGCAATTATTTTATCACATACATGGTGGTATGAGCACACCAAACCCCGTTCACATTCGTGACTTCGCGTCAGACGTCCTCACTGGAGCTTCGTGTCGCTCCTGGTTTAGAAAACTCGATTTCACAGAAGCAGGTCATTTGGGATAGTCCTATAGGACATTCAGCAGAAGAAGCCCTAGTCCCAGCTTGTTTCGTCCAACCTGTGAAGGATCGTAAAGCGCTGACATCGGCACGGACGCTGCGCACCACCCGCGCGGCACGGCCTGTAGTGCAGTGCTCTGTCGCCACAGTCGCGCCATCTTTGGCTCTGTCTATCCCCATCGAGCGCAACCTAGCGGACCGCCTGATTAGTAGCAGGAGGTCTTCCAACGGAATTGCAGTACTGTTAACAGTATCTGTCATAACAATCCGGCCAGATCCTTGATAGCTCCGCCTGCCCAGGCTCCCGGGGTGATGGCGGCAAAATGCAGGGGACGAATCTACCTCCTCCTCTACCGCCATGGCACTATCGTGGCGTATCGTGGCGTGTCGTGAGTATCTCCGAGATCTGGCTGAAGACTGCGGGCGTTTCATCTCCGGTGACCCGCAGCGCAGAGGCGGTGGCTCCCGCGCAGAGGCGGTGGCCCCGCGCAGAGGCGCCGTTTGTGGGGCTGCCAGGAGACAGTGGTTCCGCAGTCGTCACTGACCTGCTGAGGACCTTCAATATCGCCAGCGCGGACCGCGGCGTCCAGACGATGGGCTGTCCCTGTGCGGCGCCGGAAGACTAACGGCAGACGTCGACAGCAGCCCGCGGCCGCCTGATGCATCGACACGATGAGAGCTTTGGCCAGCCTGAAAACGCGGTTTGAAAATATCATAATCGCCGGTAAACCTTTCGGTGTCCTGGGTAGCTTAAACATGCATTTGCGTAAAGGTTGTTCTCCTGGTTCTCGAAGCTCCCAACAAGCCTTACGGACTTCAGCATCGAGAAGCTTATTGACGATCAATTTAATCCTACATTGAAATTTAACCGTACAATGAAAATCGTTTTTGAGAACTATCGTCAAAATCATGGGTGTGGTTTGGCATAAAATGACTGTGCGTGTCTAAGATGTATGTGGAGACATCTAGACATTGCGCGTCGGAGGGGGAGGGGTCGTGACAGATGCTTATGCCTTAAGTTCAGAGAAATGCGTTTAAAAAGGTATCACGAAAGGTAAATTATGGAAGGATGACTCCCGCAAATTATAGATGGCTTTATGGCGGCGACATCCTTAAAGGGAATTTTCCTTAAAGGGAATATATCTGGTTTTTCCGTTATCCCAAAAACGCACTCCGGAGAATATTGGAAAATGGGTATGGATTATCATGCAAATGAAAAGCGCATTTCGATCACCTTAGACCAATACTTCATGCATTTTAGTTATTGTATTTATCGACAAAGATATCATTAGGCAAAATACAATGCAAAATCCTAGAGAAAGGAGCCAATCGGCGAGCAGAAAATACGTAGGCAAACCTTGGACACATCTGATGTTTACCCAACACTCTACCTCGCTGTACCAGATGTAGTTGCAAACGGCAGCGACAACCGTTTTGACAAACAACACTAACGTATTTCTTACCTATTCACGTAATACATACCTGCGAGGGAGATTTGAGGAACAGCAGCGGCACTTGCCTGAATCCATGATGCCGCCTTCATAATTTTGGTGTACGTCAACTGATGTAAGTCTTGACATCGCTGAGGCTAACGATATGCTAGCCCGATTCATCGGTGATTTTAGTGTTGAAAAGAAAATGGGGTAAATAGATGAAACTTGGGCTGGCAGCCAACGTACTCATCTGCCCCAGTAAGATATGAGGAAACGAGAGCGAGTTAGCATGAATGAATGGTACCTACGCTTTGATTCATAAAAATGTTCTCTTCATTCGACGTGAACAGTTCAAAAATCACGATCTGAGTAGATACACCCACTTTAATGCAGGATCTTTCTCCAAGACCCGGCTTGACACAATGTTATTTGGAGGGTGGTGGGGAAAAGCAACTGGTGGGTGACAAAGGAGTAAATGAGTTCCGATTATTGTCTACAAAGCTGATTTTAGGTGGTTCACATCATGGGGCTGAGACAAGGGACGTAGCCAAGGAAGAGGCCATGGGGTCCATGCCCCCCCCCCCCCTGAGCCAAGCGGTCTTCACTAGATACACGGCGATTTCGCATGAATACGTAATAGTGATCATACATATGTTACAAAAACAAACATTATATGATTTTCTGTGCATCAGATATGAGATAAATTGCCTAAAATTGCTGCCTTCTTTGTAAATTTCATCATATGCCTGTGACATATCACAACATTTGACATTTACCCCCCTCCTCGAGGAAAATCCCGGCTACGTACCTGGCTGAGACTATAAGTATATTTCAATATTTAAACATGATTTAAGTTCTGGGTGCCTTAATCGTATTGCGGGTGCCCATTCCACTTTGTGGGCGCCGAGGCTTAGGAATAAAGAGAAAGGAAACCACAAAGAGATAAGAAACGACACCCCTCGTCCAAATTTTCAGTGCGAGACGAAAAGTCCTGATTTCTGAGCCGTTGTGAACACGATATGAAATATCACGTGGTATACGATTGCTGACTGGTTGGGCTCAGATCCACGATTTAATTCTCCTTGAGCTGGAGGGCATTGTTGAGACTCCGTATGTTAACCATTTCCGGCCACACACTCATCTTTTGAGATCTTTCAGCTCTAAATTTTCCTCACGAGGCTGCTGGAGAGACTCTTGGATTCTCTCGTTACAATTTCCGCCCCCAGATGTCAGTGGTGTACGCGCATGCGCGTCGACCGTTGCGATTGGCAGTCGTTTTAATTTACCCGCGGCGCGAGCGCTGTTGAGAGTGCATTTTGCTGAAGTGTATGGAGGTAAATGGGATTGGGTCGGTGTTATAACTGCGCCAGGGATATTTGTCAGAGCGTGTTGTGTGTTCAAAACCCTGTCGCGATTGTTTTACATCAGAGTTGCGCATTTTTGAAATTATTAGACGAGGGAGCTATCTAAACTGAAAGGTTTATGCGAAAGATGCCGGCGAATGTGTTGCGGTACGTAAATCAAACGAAGGAATATTAGATTTACTTGCAGATTTTAATGATATGTAGGAACCTGCACCCCCAATGTCCGTGTTCCTCAGTAGGTAAGTACCAACCTACCTACACACGGACGTCATTGATTACTTTCATCAAGTAGTAGCAATAAAGGCGGCTCGTGGCCTCACAAACACCTGAGGCACAGCGCTCGTATGTCGTTGGCCCGTTGGCCGTTGGCCTGTGGTTTGTGCTGTCATATTCACCGTTATATAAAGTGCAGCATTGGGACGACCTGTCGAGAATGACGGTCAGGCAACACACCGTTGTTCGCCCGGAGGCCTGTAGTTTGTGCCGTGCGCCATCATGCTCACAGTAGAATGCAGAGTTGGGATGACTGACGAGACTTTCCTATGCATGGGGGTACAGCCGGGCTACTGATAAATGCAGGCGCGAGTCAAAATTCAAGTCCAGCAGATTCAAAGAAAAAAAATTATAAGAACGCAGAGGAACTCGTTTGGTTATCAGTTACGCTCTCCAAAGCAGGCTCGCTATCCTCCACAAGAGTCCTCCGTTCGTCACAATTCGAAATTCAGTTTGCAGGGATTTCTCCAAGATACTCCTAGGGACTCCGTTGATTTTCGCCGTATTTACAAGCGATTTCTCGGAAGAAGCTCCAGGGCTCTGGACATGGCCCGTGAGAGCGCAGTGAGAATGTACCGGGTCTTGGCGGGTGCTCGAAAAGTGCAGGTGTCAACACGAGACGAAACAAGTATCTCCAAAGGTTCGTCAAGAACGTTCATAGACTCCGATGAATTCTTCAGAGGTTCTGGTTACCAATAAGAACTTTATTTCGGGTTCTTAAAAACGGTTTTCAATGTATTCCGTGCTGTGGGCAGAATCTGCTTCCCCTTTTGGATTTTCGCTGGACATTCTCGTTTTTTTTTTGGCCGCTTCACGGAATTTGGTGGATTTCCGTAGATATGCTTTTTAACATATGAAAAAATTCAGAAATTCACCTCCAGAGGCGGCTCTGGAACACCTTTCAGAGATGCATGTTTATGGAATATCGCATTTTCTGGAGATCGCACACTTCGAGTGGTCATGTACTGTTCTGATGTCCTTTATAATGTCACGGACAGTTTAGATGATCAAAATGTTTGTAATCTGCATACTTTCAGGCATTTTTAGGAAAAATGTTGGTCAATGGCAAATCCAGGGGCGTGTAAAAGGAATACTTATGTTTTCTTATTCGTAAAATGTACGACTTATTCTATGAATAAAGCAAAGCTGACGTGTGATATATACATATCTATGCTAATTTACGCAAATAATTCACCTACACATGCTGCCAGGGGCGTCTCCAGACGTCCAGTTTTACGGTACACATCGGTGGGCCTAATAAACATCTGGATCTGTGCGATTAGTTTTGTTAGTTCTACACACGTTACAATCAAATGCCATATATCTTAGTAAAAATAAAGATCAAAGGTGGCTCCAGGGCAATGTAAAAGGATGTATATTGATTTTTTATTCCTGAGAAACGATGACTCAGTTTACCATGTCAAAAGTTACTCCATTTTTTCTGGTAATCGGATCCGCCTATAGAGATTTGTCATATGTGAATCATATAACACGTGACACACATGTAAATATTTTCCGAGAAGGGGTTTGCCAAACTGAAGATATGTTGCAGAGCTAATGAAATTTCCCAGAAACGTGTATCTCTTTTGATGTGCCCTGGATACGCCCACGAATTTTGAAAATCGACATGAAAGTCTTCCGAACACACGTGATGGATATATGCATTGTCCGTAGAATGGCGTGAATCAGAACAAAATCGGTCGTCAAATGTGATCAGGAGGCTTGTGTAAGTAAGCCCCTATTTTTACAATCGTTTGGGCCCATCCCCTTTTCAAAATTTTAGACATTTTTGGGAAATGTAGCTCTCGCTACAAGCTATCGAACGCCGTTTTCTTCTAGGAAATCGGACCGGTAGATTATGAGATCGCGGGGAGGGGGACAGAATCTACCCCACCCCCCACCTTTTGCACGGAATCGTACCGAGGGGCACGAGTAAGGAATAACGTAGTGTTGCTGGTGTTGACAGGAGCTACCCTTTGCTTTGTCGTCCTTGTGCCGTTTTTTTCCTCGAAAAACCCGTTGTTCCTTCACTTGCCAATAAAATGTCTTTTGAATTCCAAAGCTCCACAATGATGAAAACTGGTCGGTAGAGCTACAAGTAGCATCAGACGCGGCAGCACCGCCCATGCCGATATCAGACACATTATAAACCGTAGATAATCAGTTGACTGCCTTTTCGTGTCTGCTTTCTCCCGCAAGCAGACGAGGCAAGGGTAAGAGGGAATATTCCTTGTTTTTCGTAAGTTATTAGCGGGTATTGACATTTTTGGGTGATTTTCCAAGCTTTTTTGGACTTTGATCACATGTGGTAGCTAAGCCGGACTGTGAAAATTACTCATCTGAACATAAAATGGAGCTTCAGTGTGTTGACGGTCAAAAAACTCGCGCCATTTTTGGTGCGCCATTGACTTCATGACGAAACACGGCTCCCAGCAAACAGCTGAATTATGGGGAGCACCGCCAGAGGTGGGCGGTGCTCCCCATGGATGGTCGGTGCTTCCCATCCGGGAAATGCTATTAAATAATTTGATAGTGATATGGTTTGAATATGCCAAACTATTTCCCAACATTGGTTTCTTTTTAATATAACTTCAAACTTAACCTTACCAAAACTAGCATATTTAAATCAACACTCAATCGTCGGTGGGGGATGTAGAAGTGCCAAAATGAGCAGTGCAGGCACTGGGTACACGAAGCTGGTAGTAATGGCTCATTGTCCGGAGGCTTCCGCTGTGACCTCTACTGCAGCTAGGTAGAACAGTAGTGGTTTCAAGCTCGTGATAAACTTCCGTACATGGTTTTTAACCGAACAGGTAAAACTGCTTTGTAATCACAAGTTTCACAGATGCTTTGAAACGTTTTTTTGTGCTGTGTGTACCGACAGACTTGATTTTATTGGTGAAAGCCAAGATATACAACAGTCTTTCTATTATCGTATGCTCTGGATTTTCACGCAGATGCTGCATGTGACGCGTTTGGAATTACCAGCCCACATGGGATTGGCTTCAGAGTTTTGCCGTCATTTTAAATGTTTACAGATGATGGAGAACCACTTGGGGACTTGGAGAACCGGGTAGCATTGGCCTCCCCCTCCGGCGGTGCTCCCCGTGCCAATTTTGACCGCGACTAAAGTAGCGTTCTGCTAAAATGAATGCTGTAAGTGGCGATTTCGTCTAAACCCCCAGATTTTTCGCAGTATTGTGCCACATTGAATGCACTACACGTTGAACATCACATTATGACGATATCATGCTCATATTCTCCAATATATGCCAAAAACCTAAAGTGGGTGGTGTTTTCCCGGTTTACCCTATATGACATATCAAGCCATCTACTCGTCTTCGTCATCATTATCTTCATCATCTTCTCGCCCTCATTATCAGGAGCTCCGCTGCTTCACTGTGATTGGGGGCATAACAAAGATGTCCCCAGACAGTGGCAGATCTAACGGCAAGTTTGGGGGGGGGCAAAACCAGAACTTGCTGAGTATGGATCATAGGTCAGCGAGTCAGCGACTTGGAGAAGGGGGATGGTTGGAAGACGCTGGCCGTGGGTTCGGGGTGTTCAGCGACTTAAAACTTTGGCTATATAGAAACAGTTTATATGTATATATATATATATATATATATATATATATATATATATATATATATATATATATATATGTGTGTGTGTGTGTGTGTGTGTGTGTGTGTGTGTGTACACCGCAAGCTCGTACCTGGCTCACCCTTTCGGTCTCTGGCCAAATATAAATGCCCGTTCTGGGTCTCGAACCCAGTTCCTGTCACGCACCGGATCTGATGTCCGGCTCCTCAGCCATCAGGCTACCGCGGCGCTTGATCCAAACCGACATCAAGGATAGTTGGATTCGGAGATCACACCGACACGTTACGCCCTCCCTTGCTCGATTTCGGGCATTACGGATTAAACAAGTTTGGTAAACGCCATGCATGTATTTGTTCTGCATGATCTGTTCAACGGAAACGATAGAACATCGCATAATGCCATTTCATCACAAAATGCCAAGTACTGTCCCCAGATCTTGAACGTCCTCTCCAGACTGCTGACCCTTTCCAACATTGTCCCAACGAGATCTCATCCAACTCTGCCATAGTCGGAGTCGGGGGGTGAGGCAAACGCTGATTTTCAATTCAATATTCACTACGCAATATCATGCAAAGTTTCTGCTTAAATTCTTGAACTGTTGGGAGACAAGACCGCCGAAACCAGTATTACACGAGCTGGCTTCACCGCACAAAAGCAAAACGCCACCTGACGGTGGCGCTACCAACAACAGCTGAGACACCACCATTCGCTAACCACATTACGTACAATCTGTGTCAGCTTTGGAATGCATATTCAAACCTGATATCTTACCTGACCAACCTGATCTGTTACACACTTCTTACTACACATGCCTTTCTCGCTTTGCTAAAGTTTTCCGACAGCTAAGCTTCCATTTTGGAAAATGAGGAATGTTTGACCGCCAAGACAAGTTTACTGTAGTTCTGTGCAAGGTTCGTTGCACCGTCGTTACTTGTGGTGTCACTGTCACGGGCATCTTAAATGGTGGGGTGGTGTTAACTCGTAGATTGCCCCGAAACCAATCCCCTTGTCTTTATCAGTTCCCTCCTATCCCATCGTTAGCAAACAATATAAAAATAAGAACACGAGCTTCCGTATTTGACGGCACTTTAACCCGCCCGAGACTTTGGGGGGCGGTTGATCGCCACCCCGAGGTTTTTCCAAGATTGCGAGAGAACGAACATACGCAGCGCCAGGAAACTTCGCGCACCTTTTGCTTGATCATTTTTACACCTTGTGTCAAAGTTATGACCTCAGATCAAGTCAGGTGTCTGACCTAAGTCGGGTCAAATGGACTTATATCCAGAAACGTTTAGCACCCAATAACTTTTTTGGAAACATGACATCACAAAAAACTGGAGATTGGAGATCTTGATATATTCAACAAATCTATTATCTCAGATTTTTCAGAATTTCCAGGGTCATTGACCTAAGGCCAAGCCCATTTTCAAGATACGGCGTCGTTTTTTGGGGGGATCTGGCAAAATGCTTTATAACATTTTTGGTGTGGGATAATGCAGACATCCATTCAACGTCATTGTGACTTCCAACCATTGACCCGAGGTCAGGCCACGAATAACTGTTATGGGCTAAAACGCACCACCGTCAAAATCGGCAATGAATTACTCAGAACGGGTAGAAAACGGCAAAACTGGCTCGCACAGTTGCAAGAAATGCCAAGGAATTCAAAAAGTTTTAAAAACTTGCACATGTTGGAAATAAAAAGGTTCTCGCAAATAAAGCCCCGCCAGTTGTGTAGATTGATAACTACTGAATTCTTCCGAAATTTAAGCATGAGAAACCACTAGAGGGACAACTAGTAACAGTTGTGTCAACTTCTCTGAATGACTGGGGGGCCAAGACGAAAGCCCGACAACCCAACCTCCCTCCACATGTGGGTTTCTCAACAGATTTAGCCCACTTAATTTTAACCGATAGGAATTAATAAGATTTTCTTGTTGCTATTTATCACATAGAAACTGCATTTACTCCCGTATACATATACATATATATATAATACGTATAATATATATATATATATATATATATATATATATATATATATATATAAAACAGATAGATGCATCGCTTTAGACTTCATTCCTTACTTTCTGACTATCTCTTGTCTACTGCGACCGTCCATTTCGTATTTATTACTCATTTCCCTTTAACCCTATAACCGGAGGGCCAGACGGTATGGTCGATTCCCGGCAGAGGGGGGGCCGATTCGGCCCCCCCCGAGATCTCGAAAACCACCCGTCCGATTTCACCACAACAAACGGCAATCGATTTGCCATGGTGTGTACTACATTCTTATGAAAAGAAATTTTAAAAATTTTGAAAGGTGTAGATACAGGGGGACAAAAATATCAAAATAAGGGGTATTTTTGGACTTCTTATAACTCTTATAACTTCTTTTTGACCGATTTCAGTGAAACTGACATGAATCGAGAGATAATGGATAGGGCTTTTACCATGGGTACAGAAATCTGAAATTTTGAGAAAATTCATGGGCGTTCACAGGGTTTCAAAAACAGGTGGATTAGTTTTCTAACAACTGAAAGAACAAAAAAGGCAAACACCCTTTTTTGGCTTCTGCTAGTCATGTCATGCTAAAGAAGTACAAATCACATCACAATGTTTGTATAATGTCAGCTTACGCGGTGCCAGTGACATGAAAAAAGGGAACTGTCATGGTCACACGTTCTTCAGATCAACTTGTGGCCTTTGACCGTAAATGACCTCCAGTGACCTTGGAGTCACTTGGAATGATCTCGTGTGCATTTAATATTATCTGTAAACATTTTTAATCATTTGAATTCACTCCATTTCAAAAATTTCATTTTATGGCTATTGCGATATAGGTTACGCGCACTGACATTTTAGATCATAGCTCCGTGACCCGACCTGGTATCAAGCTGAAACTTGATACACAAGTAGAGGGCATCGTTCTACGTCATATGTATACTGGGTTTGGCATTTGAAAAAATGGCGCCGAAATCATTGCAAAAAAAACAAATTTTGACTTTTGACCTTGACCTGACCTTGTAAAGTGACCTCAGATGGACAAAATTGTATATGCACATTTCCCAACTATTTAGCTATACAAACATATAAAGTTTTAAGTTCTATCTTAAAAACTCTGTTTTTGGCAGGCATTTCTCTTTTACTCTCAACAAGGCCAAAAATGGCCTGAGGTGCCTTCCAAAAACGTTGCCTGGTTCCGCCACTGAGCAAAAAAGAATTTTGAAATTTTGTCACGGCGCGTAGAAAAAATAGCTAGGAAAAGTGACCAAGTTTCGTGGAGCTGCGTTAAGAACCCTGGAATTGGCAAGCAAAAAAACCCGAGGGGGAGGATTCGGCCCCCCCCCCTGCCGGGAATAGGGTTAAAACCGGCCGAAAATATTGGGGAGGCCCAAAGCAGCGATGGGTGGGCCCAAATCAACATTGGGTGGTCCAGGGCCCTCTCAGAAGAATACAGATCGACACCCCTGACTAGGATGGGGAAATAACAAAAGGAAAGGCCTCTGTTGCAAAAATAAAGGAATGCTACAGTTAGTTCCGTTAATTTCATACCTCGTTGGGCTACGGCTCCCGCCGGCACTCGGTGCGAAAGTCACCGTGTTTTAAGTTCACGGTTTCGGCGTATATATTAAACAAATCAGAGAAATTGGACGTGCATCAGCATCTGCGGACTCTTGCCTGTTCGTCAGTGCCTTTACTTAGACCTTATAAATCACAGCCCTTGAGGTCCAATCCGCTTCTAGGTTTCATGCAGTCGGCTGTGAGAACACATATAGGTCGTAAACAGCCTACATATTATCCTAATATCTAAGCCATTATGTGTAAACCATCCTAAACTGAAAATGAGACCAGTTTTGAGCTCAGCTTATCACGAGCTTTCCAACGATGAGTTTATTTTCATCGTGCGATCAGCCGTTCGTGAGTTAGAGGGGGGCGTCAGCCGACCCACCTTCCAGTCGGGCGTGATTGGCGCTCACTACCAGTTGGGCGTGATTGGCACCCACTTCCAGTCGGGCGCGGGATAAGTTGTTGGTATTGGATAACACACAAAATACGAATACGTCCTTACTGAAGGCATTTCATATCCATACCGATCCTGTAACCGTCGCACAAGCACTAGTATGTAGGTGCCCATGCCTAGTTCTGCCTGGTATGGTATCATTTTTGAATATAAATATAGTTGTCATTTACTGCCAGATTCAACAGCTGGAAGCAAAAACGCCAAACTGAGTATGCGTTTTGTTCTTGCAATATCCAGCAAAGGCAGCATAAGCTTTTCGGGCATAAATATTGGAGCCTACATTCGGTAGTTATGGGGGTATAATCCCCCAGTCGGATGGATGGGAGGACGCATCTCCCGTCCTTCCCCTTGTGGCGGAGCCCTTGCTCATTATGCCTGAACCACTATTTCTTTTCACTTTGTCTTCTTGGCATCGATGTTGTACCGCTCAACCCTTTCTCGTCAGTTCCACAATTCTAAAATGGTTATACCTGAATACCAGAATCTCTAACCACCACCAAATCGAATTCTTCAAGGCCGACTGGCACAGATACGTTGCCGGGATTTTCCTCGCGGAGGCCTAAATGCCAAATTTTATCACATGGCACTGGCACATGGCGAAATTCATAGGAAAAGTATCAAATTCACGTAATTGGCCTCGTATTAAACCCACAGGAATGCATATAATGTTTGCATTTGCACCATATCTATGATCACTGCTCTGAATTCGTTTAAAATCGCGATATACGTAGTGTAGACCGCTTGGTTCGGGAGGGGGCATGGCCGCCATGGCTATGTATCCCTTCGCTACATCCCTGCACTGCCACGGCATCACCGGGACCACTGTCCAGCCATCAAGCAAACCTCCCGCCGGCCCGGCCGTCCGTGGCAGTGATACGGCGCGTTGCTGACAGTGAGGAGCGACCGCCACGGCGGCCGGCGACCCTGGCACCCTCCTTGACTCCCGTGACCTCTCGGCGCACCGCTCGTTCCCCAGCCTGGTGAAGAGTGTCACTCTGCTGACGCGCCGTTCGTTCATGTGCGGGGTCTCCATCGCGACCACCACGACTTCTGGGACTGGCTATCCGATTTCCGTACGCACAATGCATGCCGTTCGTAGTTTTCGTGAGATGGAATTCGGGAGGACCAGTCGATGAAGGCCGTCGTTGAAAAGGCGAGAGTTCTCATTCAGAAGGCGCGAAGATGACCGATGGGATGAACAGTCGGACGGGTAACGCCAAACGTACTTGCGTCGAGCGAAGAACGGCGTCGTCTCGCCCGCGCGCCGTGGCGTCGCACGCCCGCTGGCCGTCGCTGGCGGGCGCCGTCGTGAGTCTGCCGCCGCCGGAGGGCCCGGGAGAGTCGGCGGGACGGGAACATGTGGCCCCCAGACGACGGCGACAGGAAGGGGAGAGGGGAGGTGGTGAGATTCCGGCGGCCGAGGGATGGTAAAGGCGGTTTGCTCGCTTACAGACCCAGTCCTGTCTGGGGGGCTTATTCATCCCCTCCCCCGAGATCCCGAAAACTATCAGTCCGATTCGATCGCGAAAACAGCAGTGTATTTGCCATGGCGTAATTGCATTTCTGTTTGGAAAAATATTGAAAATCTTGCAAGGGATAAGCAGAACGGCAAAAAGAAAAAAGCCAGAATGGGGATCGTTATTTGCCTTGTTGACTCCGATGGTTATGCACCTATCTTCATGCAATCGATATAAATCGATAGCTCAGATGTAGCCTTTCCCTTTGACCCATACTTCAAGAATTTGGACGAAATTTGTGTGCCTCCACGAATGTAAATAGGGTAATATCCCCATTTCTAAAATCACAAAAATGAGAGATATATTCTTTTGAAAACCGAAATATAACTAGACATCAATGTTTCTTTAGCTTGTACAAGTTTTTCCATACGAAACTGGGAAATTCTGTTTTTTAGACTTGTCGTTACCTTTTTTGGAAATAATGGGAAGATTGCCAAACGTTTTGGGTATGAGTTGATGAAAACTTTTAATGATCGTCATATGACACAGTGTGCCCCACCTTCAACCCTTGACCTGAGGTCATGTCACCAGTAACTGGTATGAGCGAAAATACACCGCTCCCAAAATCGACGATGAATGACTTGGAACAGACAGAAACAGCAAAAGTGGATCTCAAGGCTGTTGTCCAAAAGCGTTGAAAAAATGCATATTTTGAAGATAAACGGGCTTGTGCGAACGAAGCTCTTTCCTCGCTGTAGATTGATGACTACAGATTTTTTCAGAGATTTAACATGGCAAACCACGAAACAAAACAACAGGATTAAGAAACATAAACTGCTAATGCCTGTTTCACCAAAATCAATGAATGCTGAAACATGTTCTCTTCAGTCTTGTCCCGAGTTCGGCGCGGCGCCCGCGGCGTTGTGACGTAGAAAATCGCTGTACTTTGAACTCAACGTTCCCGCGTAAATATTACACAAATCAAAGAAGTTAGATGTGTATCGGTAGCTGCTGACTTTTGCCTATCAAGTGTCTCGACTTTGACTTAAAACCACAGCGCAAGAGATTCAGTTCAAAGCAGCTGCCAGCCAACAGCTGCCGGGTCGCAGAGTGGTGTAGCCAGGATATCACTAAGAAGAGAGCAAAGATAGATCTGACCATCATCACCCCCTAAAAAACTACTTGGATTTAAGCCGCTTTGTTTTTAGTTCCATGTTTTGTATCATTTTTTATTTTTATTGCGCAAAGAAACGCAGAAATTCCACCCAAAAGAATGGGCCATGTCCGTTGGCCCCTCCTCGGTTACACCCTTATCGGGTGGCCAGACGCAAATCTAGAGGGGATGGAACGTACCTGGATCAAAGACTTCCCCGATGCTTAAAACAGTTTAATAAGAGCAGGTCAGATACATAAAGGAAATAACATAGAAAACAGACAACAAGCGGCTTCCGCACTCCCTGTGGATGGTACACCGCAAACGAACATTTCGGTTAAAATGTTCGTTAAAATAAAAACATACAGTTGTTATAAACCGTGACTTAAGATGTCTTCTTTCGCCCGCCCACCCCAAAAAAGAGAAAATATGGATTAGCTCATGAGCACATCATTCCCTTTCTTATGTGGGGGGAAGTCCCTTAGCTGCGCCATCTTTCCCTGAGCAATTGTCACGTTCATTGTAAAAGACAGGGAAATCAAAAGTTTCGTATCCTAATTCGAACGCATTTTTTTAGCTCTTACAGCTAGCCACCACTAGTAGTCGAATTTAAGTTTTTTCATGTTCGTTGTTCAAGTCCTTTAAAAATGCTTGAATGGTTCAGAACTGCAGCCATTCACTTTGTGTTGGTTTTCATTTTCGTGATATTTTAACTTCACTTTGTTATAACCATCACCATTCCGTCCAAAAAAAACATCGTGAGTTCCGTTTCTGCAATTTAGAAGCAGTTCCAAGTCGGGTCGGGTGTTTCCTGTTTTGCGACTTTGGCATATGATTTTGCCCACTAGCGTCATCAGCTGACCGCCAGCAGCAATGCTTTTTATTCATAGACGGGTGGCATCGTTGCCAGATGCGCGACTCGGAATTGTTCCAAAACTGGTAGTTAACAGTGTTCATGACTGGTTAAAATCTTGTGGAATGAAGACACATATGAGTATATTTTTTGCATTGTTGGAGGATTTACGAAATTGGTGGGAGCTAAATGGAGTTTTGTTATTGAAGACACGTACTCATGTAAAATTCATCCATGTTTTCCTTCACCTCACGCCTAAGCGCCCCTGTTCCTACTGCACTGGTCTAGGGCGCTTCTCAGGTCCATATAATCAACTATGGCAATATATATATATATATATATATATATATATATATATATGTTTAATACTCTATAATTTGGTTTTACCCAGCTAACCCAAGTTCCTGGGAAGCAACACAGGTTTTTTGGCATTATTAAGTGCAGAAGAAAAATAGTTGCCAAAAATAGGCCTTTTGAACTGTAACTTCGCACTTAATATGGGTTTAAAGGCAAGAAACTGGAAAAGCATGAAAAGAATAGTTTCTCTGACCAAGGGCCATTTCAGAAGGTGAAATCAAAGTCGAAACTCAGCATTCGGATTAATGCACATTTTTGGCGTTTATTTTCGGAATAGAAGAATTCTGAATAGATATGACTTACGACAGTGTTTTCTACCCCTGTTTCAAGTTTCAAGTCGCAGTCAGGTCAGGTCACGGATCTTTCACTTCAAATGACCACCTGGGTGCTGTACAACGCGACGGTTATAACCAGGACATGGAGGAAATAATCAATTTAGATACTTGGAATCGTTTTAAATCTCATCCAACTGGCAGTCGGCGTCATGCACGCCCAGCTGGCGGATGCAGTTGGTTGAATGGCAAATAATGAGTATATTGTTGGAAAGTTCGTGACAACTACAGCTTGAAACTGTTTCACTTTTAACAAATATTTAACCCGCTATATATATATATATATATATATATATATATTTATTTATATATATATATATCTACAGAACCTTAGAATATATGGGACGTGAACGGCTCAAACATGCCATATCTTGCTATATCTAATCCGGACTTCTTTATTTTGAAAACTCGCGCAAAAACGTATTCATAAAACTAAACTTTGAATTTCGACTTTGGTCTGCCCTTTTGAAGTGAGACCAGGTCAACAAAACTATTTTTCGTATGTATTCCCAGTTCTGTACTATACGCTCTCATGAAGTTTGAAGTTATACTTTACAAGCCTTTGCAGTCATTCTTGTTCTGCACCTAGTAGCGCCAAAAAACCTGGGGAGCTTCCCAAGAACTTGGTCTAGCTCCGTCCCTGGGTAAACAATTCAAGGGTTCGCGAGGATGTTCTAAAAATCCTGGAAATGACATGCAAAAAGCCGGAGGAGGCTTCTGAAGTTTTCCTTACTGGAATATGGTTAAACGTTTCGGCACGTGGTTCTTGTCTGGAGACGGTGAGGGCGAGGGTGGCGGCCCCGCACCGGTTTGATTCCAGGTATTTTATTGTCTTTTCGCTGGCTGGACCCTCGTTTCGTGGTTGAGGCGTGTGCGTCTGTGTCACGAGCCGGTGCAGCCCTTTGTCCGTGGCGCGACTTGTGTGTGCTCCTCTGCGTGCATTCTGTGTTCCGCGATCCTGCCTGCTTTCCACTCCGTGTTCGGTCGAACAAGCTTTGTTCAATTCTGTTCAGTTCAATTCAACAACAAGGCCTGCGGAGTCTCCCTTATGACCCCGCGAGTCACTTCGCTGTGCTGACCTGCAGCGAGTATGTGGCAAGAATGATTCAGGGAATGAATGTGTTTTCAGTGCATTTCTTTCTATGCATAACCCAAAGGCGTATGCTAAATCTCAAAACCATTGAGGGAGGGGGGCCTGCGGCCCCCGCAGGAGGTACAAATCTCCACTTTTGATCCAGAACGCCGTTTACTTTCCCACTAACCATCCAGACCCTCTTCCGGACGAAAGCCTAGGCCCCATGGCAGGGTCGGGACTACGGTCCGGTGACAGAATAGAGCCAGGCCACCCGAGACCATTCTGTGAGACCCCTAAAAATGCTACATTCCCGGTCTCTAGGCTGTTCTTAGGTGTACTAACGGTGCGGATCTCTCTCACGAACAGGAGCCAGAGCCCTCCAGCCCTCCAGCAGGGTGGAGTTGATTCCGGTCCAGCGCAGGCCACCCGAGTTTGTTCTGCGAGGCCTATAAAAATTTGAATTTCCGGTCTCTTGGTTACCTTTCAGTGTGACTGGCACGAAACCCTCTTACGGACGGGAGTTGGAGCTCCCTCCAGGACCCAAACTTTGGTTCAGCGCAGGCCACCCAAGTCCATATTGTGAAGGCCGAAAATTGTCCGAAAATTGTCCTAGTCTCTGGACAAGAGACCTTCTCTCGGATGGAAGCCGGGGCCCCGTAGCATGATCCCAACTCTTTGTCAGCACAGGCCTGCTGGGCCCATTCCGCGAGGCCCTTTAAAAACTAAGTTCCCGATCACTGGGCCACTTTTGAGTGCCATTGGTATCAGGCTCTCTTACGGACGGATGATGGGCCGCCCCGGGGCCCGCACTCTGGTCTAGCGAGGACCACCTTGACCCATTCTGAGGCCACTCGAAAAACTGTAGGTTCTCGGGCTCTGGTTTACTTGAGTGTAAATGGTACCAGGCCTTTTCTCATATTTTAGCTGGGAGCTCCTAGCATAGTCCGAACTCTGTGTCAGGGTGGGCCAGACCGTTGAATGTAATCGACACGAGGCGCTCTCTCGGACCCAAACCGGGGCCCCGTAGCGGGGTTCGAACCCAGTTTAGCGTTGATTTGTTTACTTTATTCATGTTTTATTTGTTATATATGTCGTATATTAGATTATATATATTATTATTATTTATTTATTAGTTGGTTTTGCGCTTACCACTCCGGTTCATTAATTATGTTAAGTCCCCTGGAAGTTGTTAAGTCCTGAGCGCTGGAAATCTTTGTAATCGACACGAGGCCCTCTACTGGATGGAATCCGAGTTCCCTGGCCGGGTCCGAAGTTTGTGTCAGGGTACGTAAGTCAGGTCCATTCCGCGAGGCCCCTTAAAAATTGTAGAGCATGTTCGAGGCCCCTACCGGAAGAAAGCTGAGGCCCCTTACTACCTAAGACTTGAAAGAACAAATGTGTCATGTGCCTACTTCCTTGTCTGCTTAGTTCCGTTCTCCTGTTTTTTTCTTCTTTTTTGTTTTAGCCTGTTCGTTGTTGTTAACCCCGTTTTATTTTTCGTTCAGTTTCTTGCGACGCCTCCGAAGCTAATAAACGGGATGAGGGGAGCGGAAACATCGTCTTGCGCTGGAACCATCGCGGTTGGGGACAGCTGTCCCCTTCCCCTCCCCCTTCTTCCGCCGCCCCTGCCGCCCTCCGCTCGTCTGTCCGAGTCGCGTCACGTCTGGCGCGTCCGCCTGTTAGCTGGGCTGACTCAGGCGCCCCGTGACCCTCTCGCATCAGCTGAGGGGGAGGGGGACGGCGGCTGGCCGGGTGCCCCGTCTCTCCAGCACTTGTCCAGTACGCGGCGGAGCGGGAGGACGCCACTGCCTTTGATTACGCGCCGGCGCAAACCAGTGCGGTGAGTGTCGCTCAGGAACTGCGTGGTGGCCAGGGGTGCAGCCAGGATTTTCTTAAGGAGGGACCGGAGCTCATTGTCAACTGAAATCATACGTAAACGACCTGCCGGGAAGACGATGTGCAATGGCTTCCACAAAAAATGCGGACCTAAGGGGGCCCGGGCCCCTCGCCCCCCCCCCCCATTGGCTGTGCCTCTGATTGTGGCGCTGTATTGCAGTGTGATGTCCAAACGTTACTACGTGCCATTCAATCTCATTGCTGTGCACACTTGTACTGTATGACCTTCAGCCATAGAAGTACTTGAGAGTCCAGAACTGGACGCTGTGCGCGGTGGATGGCCATTCAGCCTTTTGAAGGGTAGCAAAGAGATTCCAGTCGTCCTTGATAGCTTTGAGATAGAGTTGGTAAAATAGGCAGCGCTCTTTTTGTCTACTAGTAGTGCAGGATGTCCTCCCAATCACTAGTAAGAGTACTGCGATCACAGGTTAGCAACATCAGTTTTATGGAAATATAGCGGGGAATATTCTCTCTAAATTCTAAAATGATTCCGTCATTTTGCGGAACAGATTTTTGTATGATACCAGTTTGGAACAGGCTCTACCAGACATGCTCCTTGTCATCGTTTTTATGCCGTTTTTATTTACAGCTCGTTTAGCTGGGCTGTTCATGTATGAACTGTACAGTGCATGGGATTACCACCCCCGGACACTCAAAATGCATAGGGAATTGTGCACATTGCACACTCGTATAAAAGAATGAATTTGTTAAAGAATGAAAGTGCTTCCCACCTTTTTATCACGTATTTTCCCTCACACTCAAGAAGCTGGATGCGTGATTCCACGTGCTGTACAACTTGGACTATGTAATACTGAATGTAATGCTGTGGTTTTACTACTTCATGTAACACTGAATGCGCAACCCAGTCATACATAACTTGGGGTGCATTGCTTCATATTGTTTTCTATGGCTGTGCGTATGATGCGTATAATGCAACTTTTACTGTGCTTGTCAGTTTAGAAACACACGCCATAATTCAACGAGCTGAAACAGTCGTGATGAAACATCGAGTTTCCACATCGCATTTGATGAGACTCAGTACTGTGGATGAACCCATGGGGGTTGGAACGAGGAGGCCAGGGGGCATGCCTCCACACTTTTGGGAAATTTAGCACTAGATCCATGGGAAAAACTTTTTTGCCCGCTCCCTCCTCCATAAACGCACCTTGTCTGGATGCTCGCACGCCCGAAGAACAGTATTGCGGAGGATAGGGACGACATTTGGTTAGCAGTTAAAATTAGCATGACTCCGTTACTGTCACGTGATTGGGGATGTCATGTTTTACACGGGTCATTGTGTGTGCCGCCCTGTTGGCACGAGGAGCTCCTAACGTCCCTAAATTCGGTTCTCATTTTCTTAGCATTTCGTTGCTGAGCGCAGTTCGGGTCGATACCGACAATACCACAGGCGCAGCCAAAGGGGGTAGGTCCCCCTCAGGCCCGATTGTTTTTGGGAATGTCATTGGACATCGTCTTCTCAGCAGGTGGTTTTTGTATGATTTTAGTTCACAATGAGTTCAGGGCCCCAGCGAAGAAAATCTTGGCTGCGTCCCCGGACAATACATACTGTATTCTGGTCTGCCCAGTCTTTTGGTTCTTAAAAATTGTTTCTGGCCAGCGACCAAAGATATCGTTTGTGACGTCACCGCAGGCTTGAAACACTACAACATTCCAGATATGGTTGCATATCTTTTGAGCTCCCATCACGTTCCAAACTTCAGCGCTTGCAAAGAAAGGGCACCTCTAGCGACGGCTGGTGGTACTGATGGTAGAAGAGCTACTGTTTCATTAGCGTCTGGTGAACCATCGTGAATATCTTGTTTCCGACCTTTGGTCACTGGGCATCCATTTTTAGGAAACTGAGCGCCCGTTTCGTACGAGTAGCTTCCAGAGGGGTGCCCGGCATGTTGCCAAAGGTCAGGGCGATAACGAGGGCGCCGTGTTGATTCGCATCGCCCGATAATCCCACCAGAGACGGACGAAATTAACTGCCTCGGTTTGGCCTTACCTCCTACAACACCTTGTCAGTGTCTGCTGCCACTCAACCTCGTGTCCAGGGTTTTGTTCTGTGGCACAGACAGGAAACTGTTACGAACGCTTTACAGTGAAAAGGTGATACCAAATCCAGGACCAAATCCCAATCCAAAACCAAAAACAAAGACGAATTTTGTCGAGATATGAGGAAAGGCAGACCCCGGCATATTCCAAAACGATTGGGGTGTATTCACTTCACAAATGTGGACAGAATTACCGTTCTGTGTTTATGGAAGCAGCAAGTCACAAATCACCAGCTAATGAACTTCTCTGTCGTCTTTTCTCGAACCAGAACTAGGGCCACAGGCAGCTTATCTACAGACAGTTGGCGTTACAGGTTTCGCACATTCATGTGGTACGTTCCATGGTTACATGGAAAGCCTGATTTCTTGGTGTGCAGTACCTTTCTTTTATATTTAATTCGGTCATCTTAAATTGTCCTGGTCCTTGTGTGTCAGGTATCCAGTCTACGATATATTTGATACATTATGCATTATTTTATTATGTTTCCACGAACATATAAAACTACTCTTTTTCAGTTAAGAACAGAAGATTGCATTATCCCACATGATGCTGCGCATAAAACATGCACTCGAAGTTTGTCTTTCTCGACGCGAAAAACAAAGAACGATGTCCCAAGTCCGGTTGAGCGGCCCTGTCTTTGACTCCAGTTGACCTGATTAGGCACAGCTCGATATTTGGTACTTTTGTTTGTGCTCGGCGCTGCAGTTTCTGCTCTGTATGACCTTCGGGGTGCTGACCGATCTGCGTTCGTCCTCGGTCCAGCGATGCTGTTGCTGGCGGTGGTGACCTGTTGGCTGACCGCCGCGGCCGGGCGCGAAATCACCCAGGACCGGCGGACCAATCAGCTGAACAGCGTCAAGGTCGATCTCCCAGCCGGCCAATCGGCTCCCGGCTTCCAGGTGAGTCTGTCAGGTGGCGTTTCAGATGTTCGGTGCTCAATATTTCGTTGCTCTGCCGGCCGATCAGGTACCGCACGACCAGATCAGTACAGATCATTGGCTGTAAAGTGTACCATTGCAGCGCGCAGCGGCACCTTTCCGACTTGTCGAGGATGCTTTCTCCCATCAGGGTGCCCTCTCGTGTTGCCAAGTAACCCTTGTCGAAGCCATTGTGCCATGTGGTATCTCCAGGCCGACCCTTATCTGTGCCTCCTTGGCTCTCTTCTAGCACTGCCACGGCGCCTTTTTGTGTCTGGGCGTCGCTTTGGAGCTTCAAGGGGCTATCGGATAGTAGCGTCCTTTTCAGTACAGATGACGTCAGATTGTCCGTTTGGTGTTACCATGCTACCCTGGTATTTACGTCAGCACCCCTCGGTTGCCACCGGGGCTCCTCAGGACACACACCCTTTCGAGGCCGTCTCTCAGCCTTGCATGCGTGACGTGCGTGGCGTTTCAGAAGCCTGCCTGCGAGACCGGCACGTACCCGCCACCAGCCGAGCGCAGCGTCCCCAATTACGTCATCAACCTGGACTTGCCTCCGGAGTACCGCTACTGCAAGGTCATGGAGGACATGGGACCGGCGGTACGATATCCTTCACGTCTTGGCGCCCTTTTACGGTGATGACGCACTTTTAAACCATAAATAAAATGACGGAAATTGTGGTAGTTAGTTATGAATAATTTCATTTATTTTTTAACACTTGCTAATGTTTACTTACCTAGCGATCAACGTCGCAGGAGATTCTGTGCAGACACAGCGCGGTGTCCTAGGCGCAGCGTAGTCATTGTCACAGTCCGGACAGTGCTGACAGGGTGCGGTGTGCGCTGCAGGCCGGTCATCTGCTGGACATCGTCAGACGGGAGGCGACGTCCATTTTCGGTGGCAATCTGTTCCGCGCCGTGGAGAAACTCTCTGAGATCATCGGCCAGCACCTGCCGTACCCGTTCCATGACGAGATCAAGGGCATCGCCACAGCCGCCAGCATGAGCGAGGGTGAGCAGTCGGCTGTGGCAGCGCGACTTTACGAGTGCAGGAAGGTGCACGAGCAGGCTCAGTTTTACCTGTGTAATTCAAGGGAAAGCATTAGAATAGTTGCGTTTTCTTCCGAAGTTAGAACGTTCATTTTATTCTTCCGCACCACTGCTTGAACGAGCCGTGTCTACGTGTAGTTAGTCCTGTCAAACGGAAGATCATGGTAATGTCGCCGTGAATCGTGAATAACTGATCATGCCAGTCATGACACTGGGTCAGTGCAACGCTGAACCCGTATTTTGGGGTTTTAAACATACGATGGACAATACAAATATGATTTGTGGTATCAGTTGGAAATAACAACACTTCATCGTTGTAGTCAGCGGACACCATGAGGCCGGTACTATTGTACGTTTTTATGTCTGAAAAAACTTCCCGGATAAAAAAATCGTTTTCATTTTTCATTCGTAGTCGCGTGAAACATCAAGGGATGTACGTATTAAGACCATTTTTTGTACTATACTGAGTCGACAAATACCGGCAGAATTGTCCGCATTACGTAGCGATCTCAGCGTTGGGCAAAACATGGCGTGGCCATTGACCGGCCTCGTTCAATTATTATTTTTCTTGCTCCTGGAACAACAGTCAATTGGATGATGGGCTGCAGACTACAGCACTCGGGCTTGTGTAGCGCCAGTTGCAGAAGGTTTTGTCAACAGTTCACCAGGATGCATTTCGTGTTACGTCCATCATATTGTTGCCATCATGACGCCGGTCATAATGTACTGTATGCTGGCAAATGCTCTTGGCATGTACCAAGAGATCAGGTCGCGCACAGCGCTGGATGCAAATCTTCCCGAGAATCGGGAATCTGGTGTAGGCACAGTCGCTATTGTTCCGTGAGGGGGACATGGCCGGGACGTGTAGGTTGACAGGCCCGAATTCCGTGTCCTGCCGGCAGGCGACGTGGCCCTGATGAACATCTTCTACGAGATTTTCACCGTGTGCACGTCGATCGTGGCGCAGGGCCCGGACGGCACGCTGCACCACGGCCGTAACCTGGACTTCGGCCTGTTTATGGGGTGAGAGCCGCCGGCGGCCACCGCCAGCCGCCTCGGCTCGCCGGCGCGCGAGGTCAGCTGGCATGTTCAGCAGTCTGTCGGTCGACTCGGCTGGTGGTGTCCGAGACCTCGCCTGCTGGCCAGCGTGTGGCGATCGTCACGCAGTATCGGCCTGAGTCAGACCCGGCTTGTGTTTCACGGCTGGATGCAGCTGCGCGCCATACGTTCCCTCCCGCCCAGGTGCCAAGCGGCCGTGATAAAATCGACGGACTGCTAATAGAAGCACAGTGGTAGGCGGTAGAAACGGGTTGTGGGCGTCATTGGCCACTGCACATACTAGGAAATATTTCATTGGCCTTACGCCGTTGCCGATAAAGTAACGACTTGAACCGATATTTTTGTCTCCGCGACTCTCAAAACGCTCCTCCACCGCGAAGCCCAGCGCGCAGAGCAGATCCTGCCTGCAGATCACAGGCGCGACTCCTGGTCTGGCTGAAACTGAGCCCCGTCTGTCCTGCCCCGCCTGGCTCCTGAGTGTTGGCGTTGTTGTTGCTCATAGTTCGCGACTTCACTGCTGGAAGCATGAGCGCAGTACCCCGAGTAGCCCCGTGGCGGTTGATGTTCGGGCTCTGCATATGGAGTATTTGTAGTAGCTCCTGAGTGAGCCCTGAACTCAGCTGACGACTCCACAGCTCTGCGTCCAAACTCAGTGGCAATGACCAAGCAGGCACGAGCCAGGTCCGCCGATCAGTGCTAATTACCTTTCATTGTTAGCGGCTTCAGGTGCGGACACGGCCTGTGGAGTATCTTCTACAGGGGAGGAGGCGTGTCCTTCTACAGGGCTTGGCGGAGGATAGCCTCCGCATGGTGCCTGGGCACAACACAGATTGCCAGAAAAAATCGGCCTGATGGCCCAGAATGGATGTAGGGCCTCTTGACCACTTCCCCGGTCGGTGCGCTGCTATGGAAAGGCGAGATAGCGGCAGCTAGATTTCTGTTGGCGTGCGAAGTGCATGTCACTCCTTCGTGCCCGGATGTCACTCCTCCGTGCGCGCTGCTGGCCTACGCCGCAGGATGTGGGGAGGGGAGAGGGGGGGGGGGCACTTCCTTCCTCCCAGGGCTGCTGATAATGCCAATGTCGAGCCGTCGTCGTGTCGCCAGACGCTCGTCCAATGTCAGCTAATGAACGATCCCTTGAATGTCCGTCAACGTCCACTGCTGTCCTTGGACGGAAAGGTATATATCAACAGGTATTATGAAAACACAAGTTTTTCTGCGAACGGAGAGAAGTTGGTAGAAACTTTGCGCTTTGGCAAAAAGGACTGCAAAATCTCTAGAGGCTGGAAGGTGTAATGGTCTGGCTGGGCAGCGTTCTTCTCAGGATTTTTATGTGCATTACCGGTCCTGGCGCTCCGTTGCGCCATTTTACACGTAATGTATGCAATGCTTGTTCATTCCAGTATCTTACATCTCACGTCTTGTACATCTTGGCGGTTATGTAATTCTGTCACGCTCATCATTGACCGACGCTCAAGCGGTCAATGATGTCAATGATAGTTCGTGTGCAGACACAAAGAACAAAATGACCGGTCGTGAAACCACGACATCGGGGTAAAACTGGCCAGAAAATACCAGCCCTGAGGTAGTTGATTGCACCGACCGACGCCTGACGCCGGCTGCTGTCATGGCTCGAGTGGTGACTGACGCCGGCTGCTGTTGTTGCTCGGGTGATGACTGAGGCCGGTTGCTGTGATGGCTCGCATGGTGACTGTCGATGGCTGCTTTTGTGGTTCGGGTGATGACTGAAGCCGGCTACTGTTGCGGTTCGGGTGGTGACTGCCGATTGCTGCCGTTGTGGCTCGGGTGATGAATGATGCCGGCTGCTGTTGTGGTACGGGTGGTGACTGATGCCGGCTGCTGTTATGGTCTGGACGACGAAGAGCCGAGCCGCTTGGCGCACATCATGAGTTCTTTGAAATGTTGCTTAAATATGCCTGTGATATAAGAAGTGTGAAGGCGCCAATTTCTCACGACGCCTTATCCAAACTGGTGACGCCTCAGCGACATTACACCCTTATGCCGACAGCTGGGACATGACCAACCACACCTGGGTGGTGGCCGAGGCGCTGCGGCCACTGACGGTCACCCTGGAGTACACCAGGGGCAACCGCACACTCTTCCGCACCGCTGGCTTCGCCGGCATGGTGGGCGTGCTGACCGGAGTACGGCCGGTACGTCCTGTCGCGCCGCCACGGCCTGGGGAGGGGAGTCAGGACGTGGCTGTTACCGGGCGCGCGCGGCTTATCCTGCAGGTGTGCCCTGACGATCGGAGCAGGGTGGTTACCGGGAAACGGGAGGCATGTCTTGCTGATGTACCGTCAGGTCAGCGCGGGCGACCAATCCGGCTGATATACCGTGAGAAGATCGGGGTAGTACGGTCACCGGAGAACAGCTGGTGAGTCCTGTTGAGAATATGACGGTCGTGAGAGACCTTAAGCTGCGGTGTGCCTAGGCAGTGAAGCTGATGCGGACTAGCGTGAGTTGTTTTCTACGTCCGTTGCCGAAGAAAACAACTCGTCATGCTTATCACCCCTTTTGATTGCTCTTTGCAAGGGAGACTTTGGTCGTAATTGGAGTCAATGTATTGACCGAAGGAGCCCGGGCCAACGTCTCTCCCATTCCGTCAGAACGCGTTTCGCGCCAAAAGGTCGTAATTTGTTCCAAAGGGTTTCTGTGAAGACGTTGTGAATGGACGATGTCTTCGAAAACTATGTTTAGCACCAGCATCGGAAAAAATGACACGGAAAACTTTCCATCCACGTCGGCGGAAACATTTTACTGCGGGCGGGAGATTGCACAGGGAATTCACGACCAGTTTGAGCCGGCAGGTACAGCGTAGCCGTAAATACGCAGCTCAGGTATACATTGGTAGAGGTATAGATAGATCTATTACACTTGGTAAGAGATTCCACCCTTCTTATGTTCTTTTCCGCCAGGCGGTGAACACCGAGAAGCTTCAGTATGATGTATGAAGACAGCGGTTTCGTGTCAGTTGTACCACCTGCGTCTCTGTCCCAGGGCTTGTTCTCGCTGACCATCGATGAGAGGTTCACACGCAAGCCCGGACTGTGGTACATGTTGGAGTGGCTGTTCGGCACCAGGGTCCAGTGGAATACCGTCATCACTCGTCAGGTAAGCAGACGGAACTTCGAATGAAGCTCTGAGTCCTGAAATGGATCTGGCGCGTTCCCAGAATGAAATCGGTTGCAAAGTCCCCACTCTCGTAGACAGAACCTTGATTCTGCTGATGTCTGCCTCCCCCCAAGATGCGGTGCGTACATAGTGTGGACGTTTTGTCCTTCAGCGTAAAGCTTCTGTTCAATCTCATCCCGGGCATCGCTCTGAGAGGTCACGTGTCCTCATCACTCCAGGTCCTGGAGAACGGCACGGACTACCTGTCCGTGCAGAAACAGCTGGCCAAGACGCCGCTGATCGCTCCGGTCTACTTCATCTTGGGCGGCAACAAATCGTCAGAGGTGAGCCCAGGGCTTGATTATGAAAACAGACACCCTCATTTATACCAGGAGAGACTTGGGTTTACACATAAAATATATATATGATAAAAAGACACCCTTCTTTTTATCAGGAGAGACTTGGGTTTACACACATTATATATATATATATATATATATATATATATATATCGCCCAATATCTTACATGGTGAGCGCGTGTACCAAGAGCGCTCCGTTCAAATGCCCTGAAGGCAACCTGTATTACCAAGTGGACGGAGTGGCAATGGGGCCGCCCCTCGGAGTTCTGTTCGAGCAGAGCTACATGTGCTCCATAGAGAAGAAGGCCTTGAATAACATGGATACCGAGCCATTCACATACTGCCGTTACGTGGATGGCATCTTTGAGGGCGTCAGAGATGGGAACCAACTTCAAGACCTAAAGAGCAAGATGGAGGAAGCTTCCGTGTTTAAATTCACCATAGAGGAGAGCGTCAACAGCAAAATGTCATTTGTAGATGATGACGTGGACGTCTCCGCTGGAAACTTCCAGACTCAAGTACATCGGAAGTCCACAAACACCGGGCACTGCCTGAACGGACAGGGCCAGTGCTCCGTGCGCTGCAAAAAGAGCATTATCCGTGCCTACATGCATCGGCTATTTAAGCACTGCTCCTCATTGAAGCTGGTACACCGAGAGCTCCGCAGAATTAAAAAAAATCCTTGCCAACAACAACTACAGTGTCGCTGCCATCGATAACCAGATTCGTAGGAACATGGACAAAGTCTGCCAAAGAGCAGCTGACAACAAATCTGTTGGCAACACGCACATGCTGTTTCTACCGGAACACCATGTCGACGTCCTACTGAAAGGATGAGAAGGTGCTGCGAAACATCATTACCAAGAACTGCAGAGCAGAGCAGAGCAGAGCCTGAAGACAACGTCCATGTAGTGGTATGCTGCAAAAGCTGGAAAATATCCAGCCTGGCCATGAGGAATAACTTGTCGCAAGACCCATCGAAGCTGAAATCTACAAATGTAGTATGCCAATTCATCCGCACCACCGGTGACTGTGCACACTGTTCTGACTGTTGCTACGCTGGTCTCACAACAACGCTCTCAAGAAGATTGGAGATGCGTCTGCCGGATGGCGCCCCTGAGGAGCATCTTCGCCGTTCCCACAACACGGTACTCACACGCAAAATGCTGGAAGAAAACACCACCATCTTAGCGCGCTGCCAGAACAGAGAAAAGCTTCATGTGCTCGAAGTGGTTTATATCCGAGACATTGAACCGATAAATGAACCGTCCGTCAACCGATAAATGAACATGTGTTCGTCTCTCTCGCCATACGACGGCTCGCTACTAGGGGCGAAACTGTGAAATGTGAAGACGGTGAGGAGTGGACCTTGACTTGTAATCTTTTTTTAACTGAATGTTTAAGAACATGGATTTTGTTGCACTTGAAACTTGTTTCCTGAATGGTAGTATCCTATTTTATTGCAGTGAGACATTGCTTGTAAATTGTACACGTCTTCATGTCAGCTATTCACAGTGGAAACTGAAGGACTGAAACAGCTCGAGCCCGACTTCATTTTAATATATATAGGTGTGTGTCCGTATGCATGCGTGTATTAACAAGAACTCAACGTTTCGGCCATACGCCATCGTCATGAGTGATTAGAACTCAAGCCGCAAAATTCGAAATGCTGAAGCACGTGTCAGTCAGAGTAGCAACCTCGGGATTGCAGACCAACATGAACCGGGAAACTCGGAGAAACAAGCCTTGCTGTCTGCAGCTAATGACGCTAGTTCACTCTCCGAGCGGACTAGCTTTTGGTGGGACTTTGCAAAATGGGCCATTTTCTTGGAGAGGCAAGTCTGTTTTCACAGAAGACAGCTATTCACAACGCTGTCTTTTTTCATAATCATGCTCAAAACCTGGCAGCCTGTAGACAATTTTCTACTTTATTAAGTCACTCCTCACCAGACGTGGCCTCTCCGAAGTTGCGGGCTATTTCGCGAAATCCCACCTACAGCTAGGACGCGTCGAAAAGCGAATAATCTCCCTCCTTAACTGCAAACAGCAAGGCCTGTTTCCTAAGTTCATCCCGTGTTCTGTCGGTGTGTCTAATACCGAGGTTGGTATTTTGACTGACGCATCCTCTTGCTTAAGCATTTTGAATTTTGTAGCTTGAGTTTCCTATCACTCCTGAACAGGGGCGTCAATTTCTATAAATGATTGGGTGGGCCGAGCCGTCGGTCCTACTACTTAACCTCCCCCCAAATGTGTGTTTCTTAAGGGATTTAGCTCACTTTATTTTGATCGATGGAAATGTTTTTTTTTTGTTTCTATTTTCGAAATAAAAAACTGCGTATGTCCCACGTGTGTAGGTAAATATGTATATATACATATGTATATATCCGTATATATATACATATCTATATATATATATATATATATATATATATATATATATATATATATATATATATAGATATATAGAAGATAGAAAGATAGATACATCACTTTATGCCTTATTCTTTGTTTTCTGCCCATCTTTTATCTATTGCGGCCGTTTCTTTCGTTATTTTTGCCCAGTTCCTTTTAAAACTGGCAGAAAATATTAGAGGGGCCCAAACCAACATTGGAGGGACCCAGATCAATACTGGGTAGGCCAGGACTTCCTCGAAAGAATACAAATTGACACCCCTGCTCCTGAAGATGACCCACGGCCGAAATTTTGAGTCGATATGCTAGTGTACTTTGGCAGAAAGCGTTATTCATACATAACGCAATATATATATATATATATATATATATATATATATATATATATATATTAAACGTAATATATATATATGATTAAAAAAGTCATATAATATACATGTGTATATTGCGTTTAAACCCAAATACCTCCCAGTGTAAAGAAGGCTGTCTGTTTTCGTACTCATGCGCAAAGCACGAGAGCCTGCAAAGACCATTTTTGAGTTAACTGAGCTCAGGGCTGGCATCCCTCAGTCTCCTCGATACCGCAGCCCCGGGTCACGGCACCCCGATCACGTCACAACGGGGTCCCGCGGCCAGTGTGTCAAGTTGCACGACGAGTTGCCTAGTTCTCCATCGTTCAGGGTGTCATCTCGTTGCTTTAATACGTGTTTTGACGGCGGCAGCTTAGTAGGCACCAGCACGTTGATAATGTGATGTTTATTTTAGGGCTGTGTGATCACCAGAGACCAGTACAAGGCAGACATATGGCCGCTTGGTACCGCGTCCTTCTCACAGAAATCACTGTGGTAAGTTGAGTCCATGGCTGTAGCCACGGTTCAGAAATTAGGGGGGACAAGCTGACTGCAATCCACCAAGAATACGCAGGGCGGAGGGTGGGTCACTTTTTCGGGTGTTGCTTCACAAACTACGGTTGATGTTCCGTTTGTTAGATCTGAAAGTTCAAGAGGTTGTGTCGGCAATGGGATGTACCTTTTTAATACCTTAATTTTTTTCGGGGAGGATAAATCATCACAGCAGGAAATCTGTGGGGACATAACTTCCGCAGCCCCACAGAGATCGCACTCATGGCTGAGTCCACCGTCATGGCTTCACGAAACGTCCTATCAGAAAGTTCAGCATGTCGCGGTTATTCACCGATCAAAATGGAAAGTATCGAATGACAAAAGTCGTGCCAAATCTTCACCGCTTATGGAAAATACTGTAGCGTCCTGCGCTAGTCTTTCGCGTCATATCACGGTATCTTTTTGCGCCATGCTGTTTTGTTGTTTTTGTCTTATTTTGCTTTTGTTTTGTTTTGTTTTGTATCACGGTGTCAGTTTACGTCTATGGTATCGGTGTCTTAGCTCATGTGATGTGGTATCTGTTCAGTAGCGTAGCCAGGATTTTCGCGGGGGGTGAGGGAAGAAGGATCATTGCTTATATAAAAATGGTCGATATTACTCTTACCACAATATTGCAAACGTGGAGAACATCGGGAAATTGACCCTATCAGATAGTGCATCCGGAGCCTTTGAAAATAAAAGTGCATCAATATTCAGCTTCTAAACAAACATTTATGACAGGAGCCAATTTTTTAAGCCTCTGACCATAAACGAGGAGGTTAGCTGACCTCTCTGATCCCCCTCTGGCTCTCCTTCTGCATTTGTCTGTGTCTGTAGTGGCGTGTCTGCTCTTGTTGGTGTTGGCGGCACCTGCTCTAATCTCCAGTTGCTGTGTCTGCTGCCGTCTGCGTGTTAACGGTATCTGCTGGCCTTCGCCAGCCTTCCGTCCAATGATCTTTTCGCTCTCCCGCTACGTCAGGTACCTGCTGCAGACCAACTATGACCACTGGGAGCGTCCGCCCTTCTTCGACAACCGTCGGGATCCGGGCGTACGCTGCATGGACCAGATGGGGCAGGCTGGCCTCAATCCGGCCGCACTGTTCGACGTACTCAGCTCAAAACCCGTCAGAAACAGGGTAACGTGTTCAGCTCAAAACCCGTCAGGCATAGGGTAACGTGCCCAATTCCAAACCCGTCAGAAATAGGGTAACGTGCCCAGCTCCAAACCGTCAGGAACAGGGTAACGTGCCCAGCTCCAAACCGTCAGGAACAGAATAACGTGCTCAGCTCCAAACCCGTCAGAAACAGGGTAACGTGCTCAGCTCCAAACCCGTCAAAAACAGGGTAATGCTTTCAGCTCCAGGGCGGTCAGAAGTAGGGTTATACCTACTCAGTCCCAGACCCGTCAGCAACAGAGTAACGTGCGCAGTTTTTGGAACCCGTCAGCCAGTCAACTTCAGCTTATCAAGACCGCTAGTGACGAGAGCGAGAGCATCGACAGGGTATTTCGTAAAAAAAAAATATGGCCAGAACTTTTAAACACGCGCAGTGAACATCGTTTGCTTGCTGTAAGCTATAAAGTGTCCTTTATATGATAAAGAGGCTATGGGCAACTACTGTGTGCAAGTTCAAGGCCCTAACTCAGTAACCTCCAGTTCTCATGGAGTCCAGCATGCCAAATTGGCCACGGCCAACGGAATAGTAATTTCAGGAACTGTGGAAAAAATGGAGCTCTGGTGTTAAGGCATGACGTACAGCACTTGAAAAAGGCCACAAAAACCTTGCCTTGCCGTTGCCAAAAACAATCCTACCGAGCGAGGGGGGTTGTCACCCCCGCTTCCTGTGAGGTTTTTCTCAGACTGCCGGCAGACGGCCGGCATCAAGCACACAAAGCATATTAAGCACGAACGTCAGCCATTGTATTTGAAATAGCGGACCTCATAGCTGTATATCTTAATACTTGCTGATCATCTTTTCCACATCTTTTCCAAGGTTAAAACATTACGGAGTTATCTCATATCATCGATTAATGACGTAATCCACCAGGGTTTGCGAAATATTTTTAACCTTAAAATGCAGTCGTAAGAAGCAGAAAGGCGGGCATGTTGCCCAGTTACGGAACCAGATGTCCCTAGAACTTTTGCGTGCCATTAAGACGTACGGCTGCGTGTGGTCCGGAGGACCCTCTGTCTCGAATCCAACAGCGCTTAGCATTTCTGTTTCCTTAGCATTCTGAGCCAAAATGACGACTTGAACTGCTGGGACCGAAGTAAATCGTTGTTCTGGATTGCGCGTGTTTCAACCCTGCGCGAAGAACATGACAGCGATCCGGTGTCACAAAACCTCAGCAATGGTGATCACCTCATAGTTTTAGCACTTTACGCCATGTTTGGGTGATCTGCGCATGACATCGGTTTCATGGCCATTTATTTCCAGCTGACGGTGTATACGGCTTTGATGGAGGTCAACAAAGGTCACCTGGAGGCCTGGCTGCAGTACTGTGACGACCCAGACTGCGCCATCTGGTGAAAGGAAGGGGTGCGTTCCGCCGGAGCTCACCAGTGACGACGGTGGGGATGCCGGTCCTCGCCCGCGGATGGCGACAGCAGCCTCCTTTCCCGTAGGGCCAGGCCTCGGTTAGAGCTTCTGCACGTTTAAGGGAGGCTGGAGCACGGCTCTGTTGGAGTCATGCCGGTGCCTGATTCACCTGACGTGAATCGATTCACTTTCGGGCTCCCAGAACGGGGAATCGAGTCTGATTCAGATTCCGTGCATTTTCCAAAAAGTGAATCGATTCAGTTCGGGCCCATTCATAAGTGAGTCCATTCAGCTGTGAATTACTTCAGAACCATATGGATGGACACAGTGTGACTTCATTACTCGTTACCACCTTACTCAAAAGTCAGTCCATTCCTCGTTACTCCGTTACTCTGCCACAAAAAGCAGCGGAAGTTACCGTTACTCCGTTGCTCCGTTGCTTTTTTTATAAATGCGGTGAAAACGCAGTGAAAATGTTAAAATACAGTGAAAACCACGCGAACGCAGGTTTTAATTCTTTTATGCTGCTTTGAGGTTCTAAAACACATTTCCTAAACAAAGGGAATAAATAAAAAGCACTTACCCCAAGCACCCCGCTAGCTGCCCAATGTCCTTACCAGCCGTTGTAGATTCGGCGGTGCCGGGGCAACAGCCGCGGCGGGTAATCTACCACTGTGTTAACCACAATGTTCAAACCAACGAATTCCTGTTCATTGTCCGCGGCGCCGACGGAGCGGGAACAACCGGCGCTGGAGCGGACGCATGCAAAATGCGACGAACGGCAGACTTCTATCGACTGGGTTTGGTCAGCATTGCCTGGCGAGGTATCCGCCCTGAACATAATGGTCTCCGCTCAGAGCTCGTTTCGGTCTCGCGAACTTCTTATTTTGGTGTGAAGTTATGTGTGTCTATTAGTTCGTGTACGTGCGCGTGCGCGCATGTAAGACTCCTGATACCTCTGATGTTTTTCTTTTAATACCAAAAGACGAAGGACTTAAAAAAAAAAACACGACTAATCCTGTGAAATAAAACACTAAAAAGACATAAAATGAGCTTATCTTCAACGGCGTTCCCCATTGTCCCTTCGCGGTCTGCTCTTCTTGTCGCCCCGCTTCACTTCTTGACTTCCTACACGCTTTTTCATTTATTTTCTCTTCCACCTTTTCTCCTTCAATTCTGCTTCTTGCTCCACTTTATTGTCACACCTTCTTGCCCTTGGCTTCTTCTGTGTTTCGGCATGCTGCCGGTTGCCCTGTAATTAAGGCATGCACGGCGTTGAGGGACGATTCCCCAGAACCCAGGCAGTTACTGAGCGGGGCTGGGGTCAGGCCCAGTCGTTCCCAGCCTGGTAAACATAGTCAGTAGCGTCGCCAAAATAAATCCCGCACGACTAATATCATTACAGTAAAATTGAGCATGTCTGTGCATGTCTTCAACTTACCACCCCGAGCTACTGGTGATCTCTTACCCATGCACTCTGGAAACAACTCGTTTGACTCTCCCTGGCATGGGTTCTGTTGACGTCCCCCTGCATCCCACGAATGGTCAGAAAGTAAGTAGCTGGGGTCATCGTTGGGGTCATCTGCAGTGAGCGAGGGGTAGTGTGTAATGTAGGCTGTGAAGCAGTTGCCCGGCACAGCACTGCACCAACGGAGACATGCTAAGTCTGGCTTTTAGTGAAATCCGCATCCCCGAGGCACATATCGAACGCCGGACACGGAGGGGCGGTAGGCGGCCGCTGATTTCACCAATGGTTAGGTTCGTACTGACCGGACGGAATCACATCGTGACGCCATGACGGCGTTATAAAAGTAAACGGTCGCCGAGCTTTGACGCAATGATCAGTTAACGCTTGCCAAGTTGCATGCCAAATTTCACAAATCCAGTTCGCGCCATCACTGAGCTGTGACGGCATTTGACACAATGACAGGACAGACGACGGACAACGTACACTCGTTGCAAAATTAGTAAATGAGATATGTGAATGAGAATGAGAATGGGAAAGACCAATGATTCACTGATATGGTAAAATCCGTGCAATGACACACACTAACCAATGCCAGTACAAAGCAACGTTTAAAAAACTAAGGAAACTAAATATGATGGTTTGTTACATTATTTACCATGAGGAACATGAGGCGCTCCAGGCTACCATCGGAGAGGGAGGACCTCTTTGCCCTCAGAACGTCCTTCCCTGTTGAGAAAAGCCGTTCCACTGACCCGCTGAACGGAATCGCGGTACTTTACTTTACAAACAAAATGACCAGTATTTGTTCTTTCCGAAACGCCATGTCCGTCAGTTTGTCTTCTCTCTCCCATGCATCATCTAGCTAAGCCTTCACCATGGCCTGGGCTCTTGATTTCGTCCAATTGTGGCTGCTGGTGGGCTTCTGGGAGTGCGTCATGGCCCCGAAGAAGTCTGTCTCGTCGTCCTCCACCTCGCCGGTGCTGCTGGCGCTGCGGGCATCTCCGGACACAGCTTCTCTCAGGGCCGTCTCCACGGCTATCTCCATGGCTGACTTGACCTGGCTAACCAGGCTGGCGCCGTGCTTCTCCATCCACGTCAGACGGAACATAGGGTGGAAGGCGGCGGCCAGCTGGCAATCGAAGTCTTTGAAGAGGGGTCCAAACCTCCTCTCGATGCCCTCCAGCATCGCGTCCACTCCGCCCTGAGCAGAATGAAGTTTCGAAATTTTGCCACAATACGTAGAAAGAATAGCTAGGAAAACTGACCAAGTTTCGTAAAGCTGCGTCAAAAAGCCTGGAATTGGCAAGCAGAAAACCCAAGGGGGGGGGGCGGATTTAGCCGCCCGTGCCGGGAATAGGGTTAAGCTGAGTCATCATCTAGTTCGGCGCTGCTCGCTTCCCTCCGCCCAAAAGGTCGTTCCAGAAGTTTGACGGAGTCGTAGGTGGAGCTCCAGCGCATGGCGTTGGGGACCACCAACCTCCTCTCCAGCTCGTTCTGAATGACGTCCGCCGCCAGTATGCTGTGGCCCTGCTGGCTCCACAGATTCTGCGCCTTGCCCATGGCCCTCCTGTACGCGGACCTGAGAGTGGACTGGGACTTGATCACCTTGCCAGCATTCGTAGTCGCCACCAAGTTGAACGTGTGGGCCGCGCACCCCATGTGCTCCGGCAGATCGAACACGCTGCTGCTATCGGATGAAGAATGAGAGAGGGCAAGTTAACTTTGAAGTGATTTGGCCTGAAAATGACGACTGGTTAATTTATTATTTTAAATCATATCAAACTTACGCATAATTCAATACTTTTGTCCAAAAAAAGCTGGCCTTTATCCTGAACCATTGCCGCCAGCTTGCCGTCAGCGTTTATCAGCTGACGAATGTTATCAACAAATCGGCTCCGCGATTGTCAGATGAGTGCGCGCCCAGCCCAGCTTGTGTCGACGCACCATATGGGATGTTTGCTATACAAGCAGACAATAGCGTGTGGCGATGCAAATAAAGCCTGGCGGTGTCTGAAAAGGGGCCAAAAATTAACGGAGTAACGGACCACAAAAGTAACTTCCGTTACTCAGTCCGTTGCAGTAAAATAAACGTAACGGATCCATTACTCCGTTACTCAAAAAAGTAACTTCGTTAGTAACAGAGTAACGGAGTAACGGACTGGTGTCCATCTATGTATACATACACATATACATACATATATATACATATCTATATTAATGAATCATTTCGGTGTTGATTCGAATCAGGCACAAGCTTGACTGAAGTACAGAGCGGATGACGTCCCGGGCAGTGTGAGGCATCCTTTTGGTGGGCTAGCATGATAAGTCATATTTTGCGATTCGTGCTCTTGCATCTGTGGTGTTTAGTTCACATTCCTTTATTGGGAGGACTCGACCAATCACAATGCTGCTGGATATGCCAACGTACAAAACCGGTAACGCACTGCAAATCCGACGTCGTGATTTCGTTTTACATAAAAAGACATTTGACCAGAGTCGTATCGGCTTTATTGCGATCATCATCGTCAAACGAAGTTTTCGTCGCCCTCACGCCTCTGTGTGGTGTAAAGAACAAGCCGTATCAGTCGGACCTCGCCGAGCGCAGTACGGCGTGCAGATACGTTCAGCGGCAAAAGCTAGGGAGAAAGGGACGACTAGGACGGTTTCCCAGAGCTTTCAGTGCCCACGGCGCCATGTCATGCCGATGGACTTCAGCGAGCAGCTCCGGGGTGCCCGACTGCCGTGAGACAGCCACCCCCCCCCCCCTCCTCTCAGGCGTGCTGAGCCGAGTGGGACAAACAGCGCGCCCGACTCCGACAGGAACCAGTTTATTGCATCTGATGCGAGTATCTTTGGCGCAGTCAGATCTCCAGTAACAAGTGAGATGGTGCACACGCAACGCTTCTGATTCTTCAGGCTACGCTTCTGGGCGCTTAAGTCAACGGCACCCGTCAGACCAGTGGCAGTTACCCACTCATCGAAATCGTCTTAATGGCATAATTCTCACTTAAGTCGACAGGCCGTCACAGGGACTACATATTGGTACAGTCCAAGTACAGGCCACGACCGAAGTGCATCCCGTGGCTAAGGAAGCACCGTCGGCGCAGCTAATTCACCCCACATTTCTGGCACAGCTGGTGATTCTACCTCGGCGTCCACGAAAGCACGACGAAAAACGTTCCGTCTAAAAAAGCAGTCACTTCCGCGCGCCACCCAGGGTCACAGTAACCAGCCTGAGCCGTTCTGCGGGGGGCTGCGGGCTCCAGCGGCCGCCCAGTGGGACCGCCGACGACGGACCCCCACCATCAGCGGCTGGCGCCCGCCGCCCCTATCACAGCGGTCCGGGAGGCACGGCGACGGCGCCTGTCCCCGATCAGGGGTAGCGTCACAGGTCACCGGCCCGGGCGGAGGTATCTGGAGATCTGGAACACAGATCTGGAACGGCAGCGCGTCGTGCGGGCGACGTGCTGGAGCTTCACCGCAGCGAGGCGGAACATCAGGCAGGACCAGCGAAGACGCTCGGACGTCAGGGACAGCAAACAAACCAGAACCCGGCGGGGGAAAAATCGCGAGGGCAGACGCAACTAAGCCGGGAGCTAGGCTGGGGTGCCTCAACTAGGAGGCCGGCTAGTGAGTAATAAGAGCATAGCGTGAGCCGCAGGACAGCAGGAGAACAGCACGCGCAACACAGATCGGACCTCTCGGCCGGACCGGCACACGGCGGCGAACCGTCGCACATGTGGACCACCCTCTTTCAACAGCACATCAGTGACATTCGACGGCGGTCCAGACGCTCCTCGGAAGGGACCATCCGGCTCCAACAGCGCGCCGGCGACACCTGCCGGCGGTCCGGGTGGCCCTCGCCCGGCTCTGACGGTCCGCGCGGCCGGCAGGCGGCGGCCGGCGACGCCGCTCCGGCGCCTACAGGCCGCGATGCTTGCGTTTCATGCGCGCGTACGGGCCGATGTCCGGGTCGGTGACGAAGTCGTAGAGCACGCGCGTCCACGAGTCGTGCTGCGGCAGGTCGTCGTAGAACTCGGGCGCCATCTTGCGCACCTGTCGGCGGTGCGCGCGGGCGGGTGTCGTGTCAGTCGGGGCTCGGCCCGCGATCCAGGCGAGGTGAAACACCAGCACGGGCCTCTGCCGCACAGGGCCGCCGCCTGGCAGTCCGCAGTAACCCAACCGAGACGCACAGTAAGAGGACCGCCTGCAGTCGCCAAAAACTCCACAAGATAAATAAACGGTGACGAAAGAGACGGACCCACCAAGACAAGACATCAGTGCCTCTCCATGAACATGATTAAAACAGTTCCCTCCACGACTGCGTCCATCAGCCACTCCAAAGACTTCATCCTCCGGTCACCCCCTCCATCACCACACCCACAGTTACCTCGGGCAGACGGCTGCCGGGCACCGCCGGGAAGTCGTGGTGCTCGTTGTGGTACCCGACATTGAAGGTGATGGCGTTCAGAGGCCCGTAGTAGGAGTACGTTTCGTAACCCTTGCGGAACATGTAGTGTTCGGAGATGAAGTGGCCGGCGACCGGGTGCACGCCCATCGCCATCAGGGAGCCGCCCAGCATGTAGAACAGGGCCTTGGCGCCTGCGGTGCGGACAGCTATCTCGTCAGATCACACGGACGCTGGCGATCAGGCATATTCACAGAACTGCTTCGCAAATAGGGCTAGGCGAGAGCTTGCATACGTGAAAAGGATGCTTGAAACATCACAGAATAACAGACAGCCAACGGTTTATAATCACAAGTCAACCTAAGGCCGGTGTACGACGTCCGCCGGTCTTGGGCTTTGAAACGTCGCGCAGTCAGCGAGAAGGCGGTTCTAGGTCCCGGCTGTACAGCCGCGGGCCGGCCACGTGTCCCTGCGAGGCCGCTCACCGAGCCAATAGCCGACCGCCACGTCGAAGGCGATCTGGATGGCGGAGTTGACCAGCTCCAGACGAGTCGGCGGCTTCGGGTACGTGACGATCGGCCGCAGCGCGTAAAAGAGCGGCTGCAGCAGCAGCCAGACGAACTTGCCGAAGGTGGTGCAGAAGAGACGCGCCTCCAGCGCCGTTGGCAGGTCCGTGTCCAGCTTCTCATCCCCCTGGTACTGCAGCGTGGCAGACGGTCACGGCGACGGTCGCAATCGACGGAAACCATACGCAAATGGTGGCCTCCATACCAACCGACCACTTTCCGATAATGAACCACAGGATTATCCACGAAGTCAAAGGAACGTAACGTATGCGCGCAACGACTCGAAGCTGCGATCAGGAACGCCGAATCACTTCACATCAAAGCTTATCACGAACTGGTGAAACGTTCCTGAGTGCGTTTCGACTCGAAACCTTTCAATCACGAAGAAAACGTCCCATTCTCGGCATCAGCTATTCCTCACCGAATGAGAACATGCATAAAAAAAACATTACAACACGATACAATGGCTGCAAGACGAGCGTGACATGAGGATCGGGGTTCAGACGTGACCCGATGGCGTGGTTTTCCCGACAGGAGGCGCTCACCCGGTGGTGTTCCAAGTGGTAGGCTTTGAAGGCCACCGAGAACGGGATGCCGATCGGCAAATTGGCGAAGATGCCCAGCAGCCGGTTGGCTAGTGGTCGGCTATGGCCAAAAGCCAGGTTGTGTGCCAGCTCGTGGATCGCTGTTGGCGAGGCGCTATGTCAGAAAAAAAGAAACAAGAGAAAGACGGAGTCGAACACGGAGACGAGAGAGAGAGAGAGAGAGAGAGAGAGAGAGAGAGAGAGAGAGAGAGAGAGAGAGAGAGAGAGAGAGAGAGAGAGAGAGAGAGAGAGAGAGAGAGAGAGAGAGAGAGAGAGAGAGAGAGAGAGAGAGAGAGAGAGAGAGAGAGAGAGAGAGAGAGAGAGAGAGAGAGAGAGAGAGAGAGAGAGAGAGAGAGAGAGAGAGAGAGAGAGAGAGAGAGAGAGAGAGAGAGACGTACCCAAATGGGTTCCGAGGGAGACCATAATACGCTGTACAGTACGTACAGCCTCTACTAATCCTCGACGATAGCGAGAACACATCACCCAGCTCTCCTCAATCACCCATCGGGGGACAACGCAACACCACACAGAGCTATTCCATAACACCTAGTTTGCGTATGAATGTTTGCCGACGCAGTGTCAACCTCAAGCTGAAACAATCACTGCGTTCTATAACGGATGTAATGGTAGGCACGGTTCGTCACCCTGCAGACGGATGTTGAGGACAATCCATGCTATCAGACCATGAAGCTCACACCAATGAGTCAGTGCGAGGTAGCCGCTGATTTAGGTCGGCTCTGTATGCACACGACAACCGCGTTTCGCATGACAAGCGAACCGGCGCCATTGACTGCCAGCACCACACGTTTTGTACGCATGCTCGCTCATATGCCGACAGCTTGGCACCCAAAGAGCCGCGAAACGCCCCATGAATGCGGGCCAGGACAAGGCTAACGAAAGGACGATCGATCCCACCAACGTCGGGCCGACACCCCGACGCATCGAGCCACCACCGGCACTCCAGGGCCAGGCTGTGCCGTCCCGACCCACGGGCGGCACACGAGGGCGGCGCTCGCCCGGGAACGGCACGCAGAACAGGGCGCTCATGCAGTCGACGCCGGCCGGACTCACCCAACATCAGCGAGTGATTGATGACGCCGCCCAGACAGTACGCCAGCAGGATCACCTGCGGCCACGGCCGGCCGCTGATCAGGTACAGACTGACGAACTGGAAGACCACCATCGCCGTCACCTTGTACGGCATCGTCTCATCCCGGCCGAACAGAGTTTTGATTTCAGGGTGTTTCCCTGCGGACGGGAGAACGCGACGCCGGTCAGCGAACACGCATCAGCCCGCACCTTTGCCAGATTTGGCAGATCAGAGCAGACAACAGAAACCGTCTTGGAAGTATCAGAAGATCAGATAACAAATAGTTTTATTGGTACTGAGAAACTTACGTGATCATGAAACATGGGATGACGTAGCAGACGTGAGAATGGGGACTGAATTTTTTATGAAGAACACACACAAACTTCATACGCAAAGTCCGAAATGAATAACTGATTGCAATGAAAATATTTCATGAAAACGTGTTCAAGCAGGGTCGACACCAGGTTCCATCAAGCATCCCGAGTTCTCCGGCAGGAATACTGAAAGCAATGCGGTCACTGAATCAGGAATTTGGACCACGGCGATAGCACACCAAACACAAGATTCCACGTTGAATGCTCGAATCACCGGCGCCAAAGTTCACAGACGACGTCAGCCAAGGCACGCAAGACTCGGGTGGCTATCCGTCGCCTGGGTCGCAACATCCCCCCTCCCCCTCCCCCTCTGCGTCACGCAGCCGGCACGTGGGAGTCACGCCAGGCGCACTGCGACCGACGGCCAGCCGCGGCCGGCCGGCCGGTGCCGACCAGCCGCGCTGGGTCCCCAGTTCTGGCCCGGCCGGCGAGGCCGCCCTGTAAGAGTCTCACAGCAGTAGCGCTAGGTGGCAGACTTCCTGCCAGGTCATTAAAGGACCGGCGAATGGGACTGCAAGCCGGCGTGTAGGCACGCCAAGCTCTGACGGAGTCATTCCGAGGAAGCTTCACCAGCTTAAGCCTGGCTTTGCTTGTTCCTCACATACGCAGCTTTTACGACGATAGCTTGCAGAGCAATAACGAATACTACATCACGCTACCATTTAGGAGACAGAATCAACAAATGTTACACTAACGTTTTCAGACACCACAGCCAATGCTTGTTTAGAGGAAGGTGGGATCAGTAACGTAGTTAAGAAATGGTACGCACAGATCCCTGACACAACGAATACATCCAAATCGTTCGCATGTTTAGCGAGATTCCGCAGGACTATGCTTAGGAACAAATCCAAATTGTCCCTTACCTTGCAGTACTGTAATGAGCCGCTACGATGCGCCGGAGACCATGATCAACCCCAGCCGGACGGGGGGGATTTTCATTCGCACCGACGGCGTCGGGGGTGACATGAAACCCCATCGCCATTTAGGCCCTAAATGAGCTAGCGCCATGGAACAAAAAGCAATTGATAGGTATGTGCCCAAGAAATCCAACGGTACCCCGTTCGATTCCGTCAGGTCAAACAATGACGTGCTAGGTCAGGTCAAAATTTACGGTTGGGAACTAAACGTTAATTTTCTAGAGCTAAAAACTGAACTCCAGAAACATAAACACACGAACGACACAAAAATTGAAAACATAAAAAATAAAAACTTTGGGTGGAACAGGTCCGAAATCGTCTGTTTTATCATATCCATTGCCTAGAATTAGCATAGCAATGTTCTAAGGCCAAAACAGATCATCTTAGGTACCTGATCTGATCTGACCTTCAAAAGGCCATGGCATGTGGCATTTCGCATGTGGATTACCATTCTGAAACGACTTCACTGCCTGCTATTTGCCGTTTATGCATATCTATTGCCCTAAAACAGCAAAAAAAAATGCGTCATTTGACACCATCTGCAATCCTTCAGTAATGACGTCATAGCCCGGTGGCCTGAGTTGGCCTGGGATCACTTTTTTCTGAACATAAGCAATGAATGTACTGTCAGCTACGCCAAACTTCACGCCACTGTCGTGCGCCGTATCGCCTTGGTCCCGCAAACAATGCTTGGGGGGTGGCATCCATCCCCGTCGACGGCAAAAAGAAAAAGAGGTTTCAAAGAAATTATTTTAACTGGCCATCACACACTTGACCCGAACGATCCAGACTTAATGGTACTGCTCCCCTTCGCTGTTCGTCCGATCACGGGTCTGCTCACAAGCACGGTCACTGCCATATAGTTCATCTGACATCGAAGAAAATCGGACAGCTCCTTAGTACATCCGACCCGACAGAAAATTTAGAATAAACTTTCCTCGTCGTTTACAAAAGCCAGCCCTGCCATGTCGCACGTTACAAATCACAGATCAGCCTACTGGCGGTGTAACGCGTTACCAGCGCCCACCATACCCATGTTTATTCAGCAAACTTTATTTCTGCATTTGTGTAACATACAGACCTGTTCGCTCGCCTTGCGCTCTCTGAAGGCGACAAATTATTTATTTCCCGAAAACTCACGCAATCAACGCCTCACTTTCAATGTGTTTTATCAAGGAAGTTCTTCAAAAAAGTCCACATGCAATTGTCCAACGGGCTGAGTGTTTGGGGCCTCTGTGCCTGATGACAACCAACGCGGTTCAAAAACCACACCGGAAGAGATAAAAGTTACCAGTCAGAGGCGCCAACCGTCACCGCGTTAGGGCAGTGAGGGCTACGTCCCACGGGTGCCGCTGTACTCACTAGAGATAAACACTAATATACAGACCGCATACATTCCCTACGGAATGGCAGACGACTATCCGTATTCCTATCACCGGCAAGGGCACCAAGACAGTGAAAAAATGGCACCACCCCATCAAGCAGTGGACGTATGATGGGAACTTGCATTGTGCAACAGTAAAAAATAACATTCCTGGTCCTGTACGTACAGCGCAGTACGGCCTGAACGAGGGGTCACTCGTCCCAACGTCAGTTTTACCATTCTGACGGCACATCGTCGTTCCCACCCTTCATCCCCGACTATCACCTCTCCTCACCACCTCACCCATCCCCTGCCCTCCCATCAACTCAGCCGGCGGTGGGAGCTTCAGTTCAGCACCAGCCGCATGGAGGCCAACAGGACCCACCAGGCTAGCACAAACTGCGACCGTCGGCTGCCAGGGGTAAGGCAAAATAAAAAAGAAACAGCAGGTAGCGCGAGCTGAGTGTAAATGACGCAAATTGGCCAAGTCCATATCCCCAGCGGTCAAGGACGACCACTGGTGAGCTTCACGCCACTCGGTCCAAGGGCCGGGAGATATCAACCTCATCACTGACCATCTCAGGTGGCGGGTCCACAGGCCAAACAGCTGTCTGCCGCCGATGCACCGAACGCTACTGCGGCCAGCCACCTGAACGAAATTCCGAGGAACAAATACGAACAGTCGCGCCGACGGCGAGGCAAACAGAACGACTCCGCAGTTCCTTAACGCGAACTCGCAAATGGCTGAGAAGGTCAACAGTCACGACGTCTTGGCCAACTGGGCGCGGATACAGAGTTTTCCATAAATGACGACCCGCATTTCTACCCGATATGTTTGCATCCTCCCCCTCCCCTACAAAAAGACATTTTTCCTGACATATTGTCAGCAACTTGATCACTATCGATCCCCTCCCCCTTTACGTAAGTAATGGAGGATCCCTCACACGTGCAAAGATCCCGGGTACACGCCCTGGCAATGGTGAACCAATGGGCGATGACAACGGGCCCTAGCTTTCTTCAAGCAGAATGCCCACGCCTGCGCCTAAACCCAGCATATCTCACGCCATTTTCTCCGTTGGAAACTGACTGCCAGCAATATCAGACAGAACTAGAACTAGAACTGGAACAAGACATACTTAACCACGAAAAAACGCACCGGCCGCCCATCGGGCGGTATGCGTGCAGCTCTCTGCGCAGCTCTGTCCAGCAGCTGGCCGCGACGGCGCGTCACGGCGCGTCGCGGACTTCGGCGACAGGCACCGGGGAGCGCCGCGTCACGGCGCGGCGTCCCAGGTGCAGCTGGCGACGACCGCACGGCGCGCCGGGCCGACCGCCGGGCCGACCGCAGGCAGAACCGCAGCACGACGCGCAGCCCGGTCCGAGGCTTTTCGGGAAGGCTGGCGGGCGGCCGGGCCTGACGCAACGCCGGTCGGAGCCACCCGGCAGATGGAGCTCTATCTGACACACAATCAGCCCCTCGACCGCAGGAAAAACCCCGAGCTGGCCAGTCATGGCCACGTCAACTCACTCGACAGCGCGCAAACAAAGGAAAAGACGAACTAGCCGGCAGTCCTTCGGAAGATTGCTGATTCCACGACAATGAAGCACACTGTCGACAATCTACTTCACTGTGGCGAAATCGGCAATCTCCTACTTGTTCCGAAAATGCTGATAGCACGGCAGTGGAGCAGAAGTAGCTGGCGACACTAAAAAGCCCGCATGAGCCGGATACGTGAGTCCCCATAACCAAGCCGCGTGAGGACCGACTGTGACGACCCAGAAATCCAGAAAAACGGACAAGGCCCTAATTTTTCGTCAAAAAGGGAAAATGTACCGAAAACTGACCCGACCTACGGTCATGACTCAGCATTCCCCCCCCAAAAAAAATAATGACAGCAGATCCGCAGCACCTGGCAAGAAGTTAGTTTTACGTTGACCTAAGTTCTGCGTTGATATCTTTTCCCAAAAAGTTACGAGAGTATACATTTTTCCGGACAAGGGATCACTTGACCTGACCTAGGTTAGCTGAACTGAAGTCAAACACTGTGCACAAAGTGCGAAAAGGATCAAGGAAAAGGTACTCAAAATTTTGTGGTGCTGCATTCTTTTACTGCCTCTAAATGTTTGAAAAACATCGGGAGGGGCTGTCAGCAACCGCCCAGCCGGGTGCGGATTAACATCCCTGTTTCCTCGCACGCAAAAGTACTATTCCGTCATTCAACAAAACGCATTCCAAGAACACGAGTTATGCGCTGAAAAAACACCACAAAAATAGGCACCAAAAATTAGTTTCCACCCTTGTGTGGTCACTGAATCTCGCTTTCTTTCCCCTTTTCCAGGGCCTTCATCCCTTTCCCCTACGATCGACCGAGCAAAAGGCATTGATGTTACCACGACTATGTCTCGCTCACAAAGAAGCTTGAAATCTCCTGTCCGTGTTCTGGAGACTACCCTGAAGCCTCGCAAGCGCGTTCTCCATCAATACCCTATCCCGTAAGACCGCCACCCCACCAAGGTGCCAGTTTTTGACTACACCTTCCGGCTACGGCAGCGGGCACTTACGGCCACCGCAACCAGCAGAACCAGACCCATGTATATTCATAATTAAACTTCGCTCGCATGGAATCGACCAGTGCCGGAATATCCGGTCAATACAGCGCGGGCCGCGCCAACACAAAGCACAAAGGGATGACGGCTTACTGCGTCATACAGCTGGCTTCAAAATCGGTGACGCACTGTTATGTGGTTGGCAAATTTCAATCGCAGCACCCAAATGAGAGGCTCCCACGGCATAGAAAAACTGCGCAACAAGTAAGTTTCGTGCGTGCTCTCGCAATTTCCTACCTTTCTCAAGGTACTTTTCCAGCAATGCAAAAGCAGTGTTTGCACTCCCGTTGGTAATGTCACACTTCCGTCTACACCGCAACCTCCATGCATCGTATGCATCAGGGCTGAACAAGGTTCTAGTTTTGAAACAAACTCTTCAGCTAACACAACACATTTTGCGATCGCAGACCAAAACGAACTTATCACAACCAAAAGGCAGAGGCATGGTGCTTCTAAGCACATGTCAAACTAAACACAAATGAACAATATGTCGGAATACATACATAAACTAAGGTAGTTCCGAAAAATTACACGACGAATTACAATTAAGGCTTTTCCGGATTTTTTTGTCATTAAATGATGCGTCCTTGGGAAGAAATCATGCAAACAAAATATGGCCTTGATTCAACACTTTTAACCACAGTCACACTTACGTTGAATGTCGTTGCTTTATTCAGTGTGGGATATAAAACCATTTGCTAGATTATATTTCGATTTAACGGAATTTTCGTGGTATTTTCTGCACTCCGAGTCTATTCAAATGAAAGACGATTGTCCATCGATTCCCGGCATGAGCTAAATTCTCCATCGACTTGTGATTCCTGGGAGATTCGGTCATGGTGAGGCCAACCACTAAGACGGTCCCAAACGTGCATTATGTGCTTTAACTGCTTGAAACACGAACACGAAATGCACGAAATGTACATCAATGTACCCATATTGACACAATGGATCGAAAAAGCCCCCACATGGCCCGTCTCAGGTCACTGACCGTCGGGAGCAGCAAGGCATAGGTGGGAATGACACTGCAGCCTCTTTGCGATCTCGGGGCACTGCCGGCAGTGCCATTCGATGACATGCAGCAGGTACTGCTTTACCTCACTCGGCGAAGTCGTTCCCCTCCGCGATCCCACGCTGGACTTTCTTGGCGTCCTCAAAGCCAGTTGCTGTCTCCCAATCAGCGGGATCGGCGGCAAGGAAGTCCGTGTTGATACAGCACGCCTCCAGGACTCCAACCGACTCTGCCGTGATGAAGTCCGCGGTGGTCTTGCTGGAGACAACCTCCTTTGCCGCCAGACCCACCTGCTCTCGCTGGGGAGGACTCTTCGATCCCTCATCTTGGAGCGCCGCGACTATCCTGTTCTTCTCACGGGCACATCCTCATATGTGCCGTGTGACAGACCAGATAGTTTTTCGATGCGGTACCAGAGGTGACTGACGAGTTTACTGGAGGTTGCCTTCGAGATTTCAGCATCCAGATAGCTGATCAAGCTCTTCAGGAAGGCCAGGCCGTGCACGGGAGCTCTGACCACCGATGGAGCGCAGAACCATGCCCTGACTTGCAGAACAACGATGAAGGAGACGAAGCGCTTGAGCGTCCCCAATTCGCTGAGTCAGGGAAAACTGAAAGCAAGACCCTGACTCCGCACATCACGCATCCCATCCACATGGCACGGTGGAGAGCACCTGGTTGGAGAAACTTGACTTCCCGCGGAAGCCCTTCGTGGAAGTGCGCAACATCGTCGGCTGCGCCGGTTCCGCTCGCGAGCTCCGGAACACCGAGGAGCCTGGCGACACTTTCCCGACCGCTTACGAAGTCAGGAGATCCAAAGATCCACCTTCTCCTTTCCATCGTCGAGTTCATGTCCTCTTCGACCCGCGCGACTGCCTGATCGAGCTTCTGTTGATTGCCAGTTCCGACGAGCAGTCGCTGAGGGCTGAGGCCTTCGCCGGTAGGAGGTGGACCGCGCGGCGATCAATGAGCTTGGTCCCCATCGAGGACTGCTGCCAGACAAGGAGTGACGATGTTCTTGGCTTTCACGCAGGGCCGCTTCGAAGGAGAAGGCATGGCGAAGGGCTGCGGGTCATCCCAATCTGTTACTTTTGTGCTGTTAGTAGAAGAAGATTCCAACTGGGCACTTGCCTCCTGCTCGGCTTGCTCTTCACCCCGATGACAGGCCCTTCCTGCGGCCCACTGTTGCCGCTGAGGAGCTCACTCATTCTTCCCAGAAAGAAACGTTTCGACTCCCACGATGACGCCTCGGTGGCTTGGCTTCCGCCGGCCCTGTATGAAATTTCTGACCTCTTGGACTTTGATGATCGTCATGGCGTCCATATGGGCAATGTCAGAGGTCTTTGGGCCTGCTCCTAAATTCCTTCATTATTTGCGGGGTGGACATCCTGCATTTACCTTTCAGACCAGCTCGGTACTGATCACGTTTCCTGCTGAACTTCGTTATCACGTTCTGCTCCAGTGCAGTGGGAATGCGGGCTTTGTTCCACACCCTCATCAGCTCGCGGACGGTCTGTGTTTCGGACTCCCCGGGTAAACTTATCCGCATGGTGAGGCTGAAAATATCGCTGCAACACTTCACTTCTACGCTAACAACACTTCTCTACGCCTACGCCGGCAGCTTGTTTCCCGGCAATGATTCGACCGGAGCATGGACCAACCAAATCTCGGCTTTTTCTTATGGCGCACGCCGCGGTGTCACAGGCTTCCGTTACAACACTGGCGTTCTGGACTGAAGCAGGTCGCCACGGGTAATTCCTAAACATCCCACCGTCTGAGAACGATCGAGAAACTACCAGAGGAACACTTCAAGCGCCCGCGCGCCGCACGCAGCGGCCAACCAACAAGCGCACATAAGCGACGTTCGCATTCCCGCTCCCTCTCCCGCACTTTCGTGCATCTCCTGGAGAGTCGTATGAGAGCCGACCGCTTTCACGAGCTACCGGCAGACGCAGCTGACGCGACGCAGTCAGAACTTGGCCGAAGCAGATGGGGGTAGTGATGGTTAAGGGACACCGCCAGGACACCGATTGCTATTCCTAGCAATAATTCACATGGGCGCTAGGAAAAGGGAGGTCAAATTTGGCGTTTCTTTTTTATTCGTTCTTCCGTTTTTATTCTATTTTATTTTATTTTTTTAAACATTTTCTGTTTTATTTGTTTTAATTCTATTCGTTCTTTAAACAAGCAGGACACTTGGGCGCTACAGATGCAATCACAGATGCCAGCCAGCTCACTCAGGGTTCATGTAACAGTTGAAAACGTTGATAAAAAGTAATGAAATTTTGCACAAATAAACTTTCCAATGCGCCTAACATAAACATGCAAAAGCACAACCGTGATCAATAGGATGCTACACAAGATCGGTCGTTCTACCTGACCTGACGTAGGATCGTGACCTGCTTTGAAGCATGCTTGGGTCCAATCTTTTTACCTCTAGCTCTGCCGCTGACCCGTGAAATAAACTAGAAAGCTAAAGCTGGACATCTGGGTATGAACTCAGCTTCTACCACGGTGGCCCCACATGACCTCAGGTGACCTAGTCATTTCACAGCACGGACGCATTTGGTGTAACTTTGGACTGGAAAGTCGACTTCGGCCCCTATTTTTACCACCGGAACCATCAAAACGGGGATTTAAATCCCTTTTTGCTAGTTTACTACAAACATGACTTGGCCTGACGTCATTACCTTTCATGTGGGTCAACACTACTTGTTGTCTAGTGACTTTCTTGGCCCAGGAATTCATTTCCGGCGCCAGAAATGCATTTAATCTTGAACCACCGTGACCTCCCATGATCTAACGTGACCTATGATGATTTCACAGCTTGGAATCGTCTTAATACAATTTCGGACTGCAAACTGACTTCAGTGCCTATTTTTACTCCAAGGATCATCAAAAGGAGTTTTAGACTCATATTTGCTGCCTCATCGCAAATGTGGCCTGACCTGACCGCACGATCCTTCGTGTGGGTCAATATTTATTATGGTGTTTCGTGACTTCCTTTGACCAGGAATACATGTCAGGCACCAACAAACTGAAAAAAGTGGTTCAAAACCATTAAAAATAGGGAAATGGGCAGAAACTGTGCTGACTTCGCGTTAATGACATTGACCTTCACAGAAAAATTTCAGATGGCGCAATCTTTTAATTCATACTATCCTCGAGTCAGGGATAGGAGTCGAGGACTAATGTCTCCATGACAGTTTAGTTCGATCGACCGGGCACCGTGGTTCGTAGACTTTTTTAAGAAAACCGGAGGCTGGCTTCTTGTTCGTGACTTATGTCTGTGACCTGACACGACTGAAAGTTGAGAAATCTACAGGACATGCGTAAAGGATGTACCAAAATGTACTGAAAATTTCTGCGGGCGGCGCGTGTTTTTTTTTTTTTTGCATCACCAGCCCCTGGCTGGGAAAGTGCTAATGGTGTGAAATGTCTGCTGGAGCTTAAGCAGCAAAATTCTTGTACAATTCTTAAATACAGCTCTGAAGAAATGGCATGTGTGAGGAATCTACCTTACATTCAAATATGACACCTTTTTATTAACTAGAACAGGAACACAGTTTTTGAATTTTATCCACTTTGCTACAAAGTGAATAAAACTAGTTTTGTCCAGCAAGTTTTACCCATGGTTGAAACTGCTTAAAACCATCTGCTGGACAGAATTTGCCATCCTGCTTGAAACTGCATGATAAGTTCACATAAGTTTGTAACATACAATGCTGACATGAATGCCTATAATGTGATGCACAAATGCAGACACATTATTCCCTATACAAAAACATTTTCTTGTGTTTCCTATACAAAAATGCTACACTGTATGATCAAGAGTTGTCTAAAAAAATACAATTGGGGGTTTCAACAGGATTCAGACCATTTCTTTCTGATCACTGCCAAACACACAATATTAAAATGTCTGAAAAGTTGAGTCTAACCACCTAACCCCAGCCCCAGCATCCCCAGCAATGTTGCAATGTTCTGTAGACTGCATGACTTACCATTTTATCATGGTGAGATTGGCACATCTGTGTTGATTACAGCACAGTAAAAATTTCAGGGCTCATTTACAGGTTACTGGCAAATTATTCATTGCATTAACCTCCATAAAGGCCAATAAGTTAAAGTCAAAAGCCAGGTGGTAATTTATGCTTAGCCCGACCTCAACTTACTGAGAATTTCTTTTCTTCTGGAAGCATGTGGTTCCTCTGTATATGACCATTCAAAATCTTCTCTTGAGACATGCTGACCCATTGTGCTGTGGACCTGTAAAAGAGAATCATGCACTATTATGGGGAAATGGGGATCTTCCTCTGGAGAAACATTCAGTGTGGCACTGCTTATCAAATAAGTTTATAGGGACCAGAATCCTGTAAAGACAAGTCCCTATTTGGCAGCACCATAGCTTTCACTGGACTTCTTGTTTTCAACCAAACAATTGTAACAATCCAAATGAGATGATGTGAAAACCAGTCCTTCTTATCTTTATGTTATATGCATCCAGATATAGAATGTGAAAACTGCTGGCCACATGAAATCAAAAACATTTGCCAAGTGAAGCAAATGGCAAATATGAATTGATTACAGAGCAGCAGGAGCTTACAGTCTTCAGTTGTGTGTGCATTGTGTTAAGAAATACCATAATGTGATGCCAATGCATCAACTGTGAGAACAGTGTCTAAATTTGATTACAAAATAAACTGAAATAATATCACACAAAAAATTGCAATGCATATAATGAATAAAAACAGGGTAAAAACCCTTATAAAACATAGACGAACAATGGGCATCATTCAAATGCAAAATACAATAAATCAAAAATGTGCAAAAAATCATTTTACAGGATTTCCCCCACATACTGAGCATTGCAGTTTTTTAGCTCCAAAAATGAACCCTATAACTGCCTAATTTGGCACACATAAAAAAGGTAGTAGGTGCATTCCTTAAATTCCTAAAATTGGTTGGGCAGGACCAATCATCTTTCTTCTTTCCAGGCACACTTGGAACAGAACCCTAATTCAGGAAACCTCCCACAAAGTCAAACACACTTTGCCATATCTGCGCTGTTTTGTTTGTAAAAATCACCCTGTGTCCAACTGGTGCAGAAAAGAAGCAACCATGCTTGCATATAACCCAGTCTAGCCCAACTTTACAAATATAGCCAAACTAACTTAATCTAACCTAACCTTACCTAAATAAGCCTAACTTACCCTAACCCAGCCTATACAAACCTATGCTTACCTAACCTAACCTTTATACACATACCCTAATCAAACCTTATTTTACCTAGTCTTGCCTGATTTACCTTTCTTCCATTTCTCTGTAATCTCAGAAGACAATATCACATTAGCAAACAAATGATAGGTTTTAAATACTGGTGTATGGGGAATGAGACTGTCAATCAATACATCCTTGGAAAGTAGGCAGAGTACTACCTCACAATTGTAAACAACACAATGACTGGGTCTGGTTACATGTGATCACAGTCTTTAATCACATTACATCACATGATCACAGTCTTTAATCACATCACACATGTGATCACAGTCTAAAATCAAACTTTATTTGGATATCTGGAAGTACTTTTTCAGTTACCCAATAATCAGATAACTAATACTGTTTCTGCCCATTTCTCCTTCTCCACTAAACTACCTTCCTACCTACAGCAGTCTGGAATTTTGAAGGCTACTAGGCCTACTGGTCCCATTAATGTCAAGTCCTTCACATGGTACTTGCATGTGAAGTGCCCACATGCAAGTAATGTGGATGATGACACTACACACTCTTAGTGTATAGTGTCATGCATGTGATGTGCCCAATGCCTTGTCAAGTCTAGATTTGAATGTCACAACTATGTCAGCCATCACCATGTTGGCTGGCAGGGATTCCAGTCAATGAGAGCTTTAATGCTGAATGTCATCTGATAGGTGAGGGATTATACCCATGGCTTGTATATCTTCCACTGATGACCTCTGGTGACATGAGACATACCAGGAAAGAAGAAATCCCTAAACTAAGAAACATAACACCATGGAGGGTCTGGAAGACAGCCACCACATGGCCCTTCTAGCATCTATCATACAGGGAGAGTAGCTTAAGCACCTGAAGCCTCTCCAAATACAGCAGATGCCTAGCTCCTCTTCCATCTGCATAGTCTGCCTCTGCATTTTCTCAAGGTGTTTCTGGTCCATCTTACCAAATAGGCCCCAGGTCAGGTTTTCATGTCACGAAAATAGCCTAACCAAGGATTTGTCCAGCAATGGAGAAGTAAAGAGATTGATATTTGTGAATGACCCACAGACCATTGCCAGCACTGGGAAGATACACCTATGTAACACCTAACATCTGCCTGCACCAAGATATTCCCTTTTCTACCAAATCTTAGTGCATAAGATTAATTACAATGCAGTGGGAAAGACAAAATACATTCAACATGGCATATCTGGTCACAAAATACCACAGGAAGTACTAACTCTTCAGGCAAACATCAAAGTTCATACAACTTGATTGCACAAGAGTTGAATGCATTCCATATTATGCAAATCAGACAGCATGCAAACCATACTATGTTTGCTTTTACTCTAATCAGGGGTATCAATTTTTTCACTTCAGCATGCATTATCTTTGTGGACTCCAAGTTATTCCTGGCATAAATGCTTTACTGCTCATATTACACTTATGCATGAAATGCAGCATCAATGCCAGAGTCCTGCAGCCACTAGGCATGGCAGGGATGGCAGGTATTCCAGCACGGGGCGGATGGCACCAGCTACTTTTCCAGCCATTTCTTCCCATGAAACACCACAGGGATGAATGCATTTCAAATGACGCGAACCAGAAAGCACTCAAACCATGTTAAATTTCGCCAGTTAAGTGGGGGGAGCATCGTGCCCCAAGCATACCCCGTTCCGCCACCTATGCCTGCAGCACCGAAAAGAATTCACAACCCCCTACCTCGGACGCCCTCCACGCCCTCGCAGCTCAGCAGCGCTTACGGCCCTGTCCTCTGACACTCGCCGACTGCATGTGAGGATGTCACAAAACCGTAAATGAACCAACTGCGCAATATTTGCCCTCACTTCTGAGTCAATGGCGTTTGAACGCAACAAAAAAAAATAGAACATATTACGTCACTGAATTCTGGATTTGTAAGACTGTATCAGTGAAATGAAGATCTGAAGCTTCAGTCTGATGAAGAACGTGTATACAGGGGAGTTCAAGATTGTTTTCTCCATTTCAGTCCTAATTCTAAGTCAACTGCCTGAAAAATTGGGTATTTTTATGGAAAACTTAAGACATCGACAACAATCCCTTCATTGCGTGTATGTGGTCATAATAACAGTACGTCTCCCATCTGAAAACATCACAAGCCTTGAACGTAACGCAGGAACCGCTATTTCCTCAGGGTCACCCTTCCTGGTCCGTGTACTTTGACCAGGTATTAGTCGTGAGGCATGTCCTCAACAACCCCACCGGTCCTCTCCCAACGCTTTCTCTCGGCGCCTGTCCGGTTCTGCAGCAGCACCGTGGCGCCTGGCGTCAGTGGTGGCAGCCATTAGCGGTGGAACTTCGATGGAGATGGAGGAGCAAACGCGATTTTTACCTTCCTTGCGGCGCCATAGGGTTAATGTTAAATGTTGCGAAAAGTTGAAAAAGAAAGAACAGCCTCTTCCCTGTCCCCCCCCCTTCCAATGCCCTTGGTGGCAGCTGACGTATATGGTGACTGAGACTAACGACTTGTTTGTCTCAGCCTCAGCATCTCTTGCTGACGTCCCCCATGTCTCGTGCCACATAGAGTGGACGTTGGTGCTGGCGAACACTTGCGTCCTCGGTGCAATGGGCCGTAGGTCGCGATAGGTTTCCGCCGAAAACGATCTGCATTGATGGCAAACCCCTCTCAAGGTCTGGCGTGTTAAGAAGCTGCTGCAGGCCGGCCGCCTCCGCCTTCGTGTCGAGCTCTCCGTGGATGTCCGTCTGTGAAGTCAGGAGCGAGCTCGTGGACTTGGAGGTTACTTCTGCCCTCCCGTTCGACTGCAGGTGTTATGCGTTTTTTTTTTTTCGGTTGCGACGTTGCACACCCCAATGCAGTAGATGGGCCGCCGCCTACTGCGCGGAATTCACCGTCTAGAGCGGTGAACTCCTGTTCACCATCCGAGCTCAGCTCTTCGGGGACACCGAAAGTCGCGAAGCAGAAGATGAGGGCTTGTCCGGATAACGCTCGTGCCAGACAGAGACGCGACGATGTACGGCCAGCCACTGGACCTGTCCATCACAACCTGGTACCCGACGCCGTGCGCCACGCAGAAGTCCGCGGCGATGGCCTGGAAGCGACTCGTCGGCGCAGCTGGCTGCACCGCCGGCAGATGTGGCTGCGAGGGTGATATTCTCCAGCATTCATGGTATCCGGTGTGTGTACGCTCGGTGTCCTTGGAGATGGTCGGCCAAACATCTGCACCTTGCGCCCGGCTTGACATCCTGTTCGTGCCTTGGTGGATGCGTGGAGCGCGCGCATCACCTCGATCCGCGGCGTTTGTGGCACCAGCACCCGACTGCCCATTACGATGACTTCGCCAGTCATTGACAACCCGTCGCAGTGCTGTCATGACGGCTGCAGCGCTTCCGGCACGCCGTCACGAGACTGTGGGAAACCGGATTAAATAAGGTGGGTGAGCAGGTGGAGTTCACTATCCTTCCGGGTGTTCTCCTTTACATGTCCCCCCCCCCGTGATCGATTTGTGCGCGTCTGTTGAAGGCTTCGCCGCAGCCACGACACGGACCCCATGGTCATTATCGGCGTCAGTCTGGGTGCGGATGGCAGCCAGAGCGCCCTCGCTGACCCCGCTGCCAGATTGGGTTATGCCCGACGGATACCTCCACGCTGCGTTCGCGACCAGGGTTTTCTTGCCGGTCATATCCGGTACTTCCACACCAGTGTCCGTTACTAACATCTGAAGAGCCTGGTGTTCTGGATGTCGCTTGCCCGGTCACCGAGAACTTTCAGCAGTGGCTTGTGGTCGCTGGCTATCACCAGATCACGGCAGCCCCTCGTGAAGAACGTCCGCGCCACCGTTAAGGTTTCACCCTCGACCGGTAGCGTACTGCGTCTCCGCGTCACTGAGGAAATGAGCCGGCCAGCGTCACTCGCCATTCGTTCGGGCAACCTCCGGGAGATCAGCGAATCGCACCCGCAGTGCTTCTGGTGGAGCCAGTACCTCCCACATCCGTCGCGGGCCACTCAGGACTGATGCACGTCCGTCTGCGGGGGTCGAACATCTGGACTCCCTTCTCGGTCTCCTTAATGATGGCCGTCTCGGGGCGCTGGAAGACCTCCTCGAGGTCCGGACCCCACCGGAAGCCGACCTTCGGGCTTCATTATTCCTGCTATCCCGCCGTAGTGCGACACCTGGTTCACCAGACCAAACCGCTGGTGAAAAGACCAAACCGCACATTAGTGATCTTTGTGGACCTCGGGAACGTGGCGACGCCATCCAAGTACTTGGGCAAGAGCTTCACCTCAGTCTCCGTGTTCCAAAACCCGTGAAGTCCACCTCGAGAGAACGAAACTGGAACTTGAAGAGGGGTAGGGGTTCAGCACCACACCGTTCTTCCCTACCAGTCCGAGATAGCGTATGATGCGCCACCGGTGAACTGAGGGTCATCAGCAGAATGGTATCGTCGACACACTTTGACCTCCTCAGCACGTCAGCGATGATCACGTCGCACCGCTCCTATGTAGACGTCGTAGGATGCGAAAAATCCCATAGGTGAACGTCGGTAGCGTAACCTTCCTTACTCAGCCAAGAACGTTGTATACTGTCGGTCTTTGTGGGCTTGATCTTGATGGAGTGGAAACAGTTCTGTGCGTCCTTCACGGTTCTGAAGGTCCTCGTCGGCAGCTGGCATGTCGGCGGGATGCCCCTGGCCTGTTTGGCGGGTGGGATGATGTGTTGCGTCTCCCGTACGCTGTAGCAGTTCAAGGGCAGCGGGTCAGCTATTCGACGAGGCGTGCCGTCTGGTGGGCGTCAGCACCACGCTATGCAGCCATGTCACGGGCGTGCTGGGTGGCACGCGCTCGATGATGCCTAGCGCCACGTCCCTCTCGAACTGCTTCGACGCCTCCTCCTGCCAGTGGACCGGGACATTGGGAGGCCTCCTCCTGTCACCTCCGGCTGCGTGTTAGGGTCGACCCTGGTCTCACTGGGTGGCACAGTCATAGGAGATAGCGGCAGGTGGCGAATGTGTTGAGCGTCAATGACGCTCACCTCTCCAGCAGCTACTTCTCATGCGCTCCGCGTTCTCGGGCGTCGGTTTGGCGGGAAGCCTCTCTGGTCGGCCGGGCGGTGCGTTGCGCAGCGGACACCCGCAGCCGCCAACCTGGTGTGACCGTGTGCGCCCCCAGAGTTCGAGCATGTGACAGCTACCTTCTCCCCCCCCCCCCCGACGAGCGGGAACTCCGGTCCCAGCACCCTGAGCGGTACCAGCACCGTCCTGCTCAGGCGGAAACGGTCTGTTGAGTTGGTGACGTGGACCAAGGCGGACGTCTTAAACCGTTGGCCTTGCGCGCAGCCAAACAGTTTCAGAAACACGGCGCCCAGCACGTTTATCCCCCCACTGTTCATTGGGTGCGCTTGGTGATCCGAGTAATGTGTTTCTGGTGCAGCCGTAACCGGTGTAGAACCTGCAGTCCCGTCAGACAGGTCTCTGCGCCCGAGTCGGCGCCGGCGCTGATGCTGGCGGACCTTTTGGGTGGGCTCGGAAGGCCCAGCTCGGTATAGGACCCACCGTCAGCGTCAGCTTTCGGCGCCAACGTCGGGTGCGGCCAGGCCTCGCTCGCGCGCCGCCCCAGCGCGCCTTCAAACACGTAATGGTCCGTCATGCAGAGAACCATCCTGTTACCCCGACTCACGATGCTCACCGAGGGGACGAGCCAATGGGAACGATCATAAGGGCAGCGACACATTGAAACGTGGTATCGATGGGTCCATCAGCCACCCCACGGTCAGCCTCGGCCAGAGAAGATCCGTGGTTCCTGGGGTTGGCCTTGTTCCAGCAGTCGGTGTACATCTTGAGCTTCTTCCTCTCACCCTGCCAAAACTGTGGCGTGAGGCAGCCGCATGGGCATCTTATCGTGCGTTTCAGTTGTATCACTCGTCATGACCTCACCCGGTTGGCAGCGGTAGTTTGTTGAAAGGGCCGCGTCCCGTCTTCCTATACATACGTGCTGCCACGCACAGCCCCTCCGCCGACATGGCGCTGGCTGCCACTTCCTTGCCATCGACTAGCGCAACAATTTCACTGACTGTTTTACTGCTCATCTCTGCTGTCCGAGCACCCCTTTTTGTTATCTTCGTCAGCAAGTCCATTCAGCAGAACAAGCTTGACAATCTCTTCGGTATAGTCGACGTCCACTGTAACGGTGCAGACAGCAGCGTCACAGGACCCGGACTTGGCCCATTGGCAGACATTTGCTAGCCCGCGCGGCCTCGCCCCCTTTGTCTGACTTGTTCTCCGGGCTGCTGACCCGTCGTTTGTAACGCCGCTCGCCTGGCATTCAACGCCACACTTAGCACTGCCAGGTGCTTCATGACAACCATGACCTCGCCCCCTCTTCTGCTTGATATCCTTGGATCGTCACGAAACAATGCCGCCTTCAGTTCGGGCTCGCACCGTGCCAGCAGTCGAGCGGCGACCTGTGCGGGGGCTGTCTCAGTCCCATTGGGGCACATCTGCCGTCTCAGGGTAAATGCCTCCTGGTCGTTCTCCCCAATGCCTTATTGCGGTGATGGACGATTGGTCTTAGGAGGTCTCTGACGTGGTCCGCCAGTCCTTCTGGTGCAGTTCCATCAGGACCAGACACGTCGCGATGTCGTCAGCCGTCTTCACCTCCTCACATCCTGTCGCCTGACACTTGAGAGTTGCTGCCATGGTGCCTTAATGCAGATCTTGATAAGAGAGCCAGGAGCTTGTACTGAAGACTAATGCAATGAATGGTCCTAGTTGAAACATAAAATAACCATGGTTAACCGGTATCGTAAAGGAACATACAGAACACCAGCATTAAGGACACCTTCACATCATGACCATGACTCCGTCACTCCATCACACCATGAGGGTCATGTAGTCTTTATGTCGGGATCCTGACTCAGAGAACATTGGTTAAGCCCAGATGGTGATTGAAGGGGCTCACATCAATATTGGTAGGCCCTTGGCACTACCAAATCTATGCAAGCGACTTCCGTGAAGTGTGCGCCTGTTTCGCCACAAAATCTGTCAAAATTTCTTTTCTTAATGTTTTAAATCCTTTTTGCTTTATTGCATAGTGTCTGCCTATCTCTTATCTATTATGACCATTCTTTTCGTTAGTGTTGCATATTTCCGCGGTTAAAACTGGCAGAAAATATAGGTGGGGAGGACAAAATCAGCTTTAGAGTGGCCAATATCCACATCGGGAGGGCCCATGGTCCCTCCAAAAAAAACAAACTGTCACGCTTGGCCTAAAGATTGTGTGATTCTCCGTGGTCGGGGTTGTTCCGTGGGCTCCGCACTACTCCATGTGTCACGTGAACACGGTCCCACCAGGCACAGCCATGGGGACCCTTCGCGGCTTAACCCTATTCCCAGCAGGGGGGGGGGGCGGAATCCGCCCCCCTCGGGTTTTTTGCTTGCCAATTCCAGGATTTTCGACGCAGCTTCACGAAACTTGGTGACTTTTCCTAGCTATTCTTTCTACGCGATGTGACAAAATTTCAAAATTCTACTTTGCTCAGGGGCGGAGCCAGGCAACGTTTTTGGGAGGCACCTCAGGCCATTTTTGGCCATGTTGAGGGTAAAATGAAAATGTCTGCCAAAAACGGAGTTTTAAAGCTAGAACTTAAAACTTTATATGGATATATAGCTAAATAGTTGGGCAATGTGCAGACATAATTTTGTTTATCTGAGGTTATTTTACAAGGTCGGGTCAAGGTCAAAAGTCAAAATTTATTTTTTTGCTATAGTTTCGGCGCCATTTTTTTCAAATGCCAAACCCGGGATACTTATGACGTAGAAGGGTGCCCTCTACTTGTGTACCAAGTTTCAGCTTGATATCAGGTCGGGTCACGGAGCTATGACCTAAAATGTCACTGCGCGTACCCTATATCGCAATAGCCATAAAATGAAATTTTTGAAATAGAGTGAATTCAAATGATTGGAAACGTTTACAGATAATATTAAATGCACACGAGATCATTCCAAGTGACCCCAAGGTCACTGGAGGTTATTTAAGGTCAAAGGTCACAAGTTGATCTGAGAAACCTGTGACCGTGGCAGTTCCCCCCTTTTCATGTCCCTGGCACCGCCTATGCTAACATTATACAAACATTGTAATGCGATTTGTACTTCTTTAGTATAACATGACTAGCAGAAGCCAAAAAAGGATGTTTGCCTTTTTTGTTCATTCAGTTGTTGGAAAACTAAACCCCCTATTTTTAAAACCCTGTGAACGACCATGAATTTTCTCGAAATTTCAGATTTGGGGACCCATGGTAAAAGCCCTATTCATAATCTCTCGATTCATGCCAGTTTCATCGAAATCGGTCCATAAACAACGGAGTTATAAGAAGTCCAAAAGTACCCCCATTTTGACATTTTTGCCCCCCTGTATCCACAAATTTCAAAATTTTGGGAATTTCTTTTCATAAAAATGTAGTTCACGTCATGGCAAATCGATTGCCGTTTGTTGCGATGAAATCGGACAAGTAGTTCTCGAGATCTCAGGGGGGGGCCGAATCCGCCCCGCTGCCGGGAATCGACCATACCGTCTAGCCCTCCGGGAATAGGGTTAAGGGCCAAGGTCATGGAACGAAAATGCATAGCCGACCCCATAACTCTGTTCAGTTTGTTAACGAATCTTTCCACCGCGTGGATTCTAGTCATTTCAGTGGAGCACAGCACAGCAGTGCGCAGTAGTCGTACAGATAAAACTAGGCAGTCAGACACGTCAAGGTATAGGAGCTAGTTCGTCAAGTTTGCGTACAAGCTCTCCACGGGTTCGAGAGGCGGTGATGTCCGGCGGCAGGCGGTTCCAGGACGAGGCGGCGTGATACGAAGAAGCCCCGCGGGCCACAGACAGTCGGAAAGTTGGCGGCTCTAAGGCGCCGACCGCCGACGCCCGGGTGGCACGCTAGGACACAGCGGCACATGGAGTAAACAGGGACCGGATCGCCACCGGAGCACGCGAGTCGTTCAGGGCTCGGAAGACAACAATGCTATCGCGCCTCGCAACTTGGTCTCGTACGGCACACCAGCTTAGCGCCCTCAAGGTCACATACACCGAATCCTGCCTACGGGCGCTGAAAGCGATCCTGGCCCCAAAGTTCACCGCCCTCTGAACTCTGTTAAGGTGGCACGACGTGGCCCCGCCCCAGACCGAAAGACAGTAAAGGATGTGGGGGAAAACATGTGACTGGATTAAGAGTGTCAGGACCTCGGGCGTAAGGTGGTGACGTATCTTATACAAGCAAAGCAGTATGGAGTTGCGCTTTTTAGTAACCTTGGATATGTGCACCTCTCAAGACAAGGAGTTGTCGATAGTGACCTCCAGCATCTTCAGGGACGGAGAAGGGGTTAGTACGTGGCCGGCAAAATTAAAATGGAAGGATGTGGTCTTCTTGAGGTTATGGGCCGTGTCGACAAGGAGCGGGGTTGTTTTGGATGGATTCGTTTTCAAGGAGTTCGATGTAAAGTAGGATTTGACGGCAAGGAGAGTCTCTTCTTGCTGGGATTGTAGGGTGGATAAATGATCGGAGTGCGGAGTCTAGCAGCTGGGTGTCGTCGGCATAGGATACTAGACGTCCGCGAGGCAGATAGGATAGAAGGTCGTTCGTGAAGATGCTGGAAATGAAAGGACCGACAATGGACCCCTGCGGAACACCGTGGGAGAGAGGAAGGGAGAGAGAACCACCTCTCACCACCTGCCCGCCGATCAGCCAGGTAGCTCTCGAACCACCTGGGATCGATGCCATACCGCTGGAGCTTGGTCAGGAGGAAGTCATGGTCGACACTGTCAAAAGCTTGACTGAAGTCAATCGAGGTGACGGCGACGACGTGACCACCGTCAATCCGACGCACCATTCACTCAACAACGTCAACCAGGGCGTCCCCCGTCGAGTGACATGGTCTATATGCATATTGTGACGGAAGCAAAAAGATCGTAGGTAGCGAGATAAAAAGACAAGTTTGTGCATCTTTTCAAATATCTTCGACAGCACAGGTAAGATAGATATGGACCTAAAATTGCTGGCGATGTCACGCAGGCCTGGTTTGTGAAGAAGAAGAACACAGGCCATGTTCCAGGAGGGAGGGAAAACACAAGTGACGATAGAGCGGTTGATCAAGACGAAGTAAATGTGGCCCGAGAACGAGGAAACATTTTCGCAGCGCATACAGCGGCACGCCGTCATGTTCTACCGCCCTCGACGAAGACAAATCACCCATAGCTCTCGAGAGTTCAGGGAGGGTCGAAGGACACGGACTTAGATTTGATGCGGTCACGCATGGTGGTTCTCGGTGAAGGCGGGGTGCCACCGTGGCTGCCCGCTGCCAGCTCGGGAACAATACGAGGGCCGGCGCACGCCGAGGGGTGATTGAAGTCATCAGCCTGCTCAGCGGACATTTCCCCAGCGGCACCCCCTCCCCCTTGGCGGACTGAAAGGCGAAGCTTTTGATGCCCCTCCAAAAACTCGCCTGCAGACGCCGTCTCGTGCATATTTCTTCCTTCATAATGTGTTCTTATGGGGACGTGCTGTCGTTATACGTAATGCCAGACAATCTTCTCCCCTGTTGTATCATAACATCGACAAATGTGCATTCCGCACCGATTTAATCTCCGCAACGTTCATCTGGGCCAGACGCCTACAGTCGACACCTAGGGAGTAGAATGAGCAGGGAATGTCACACCCAGACAACATGGGTGTGGCACAATAGGGAGTTCCTGCTTTGGGAAGCTCGTGTTTCCCAATTCCTTTCAAGCGTCAGGCCTAAGAACTGTTTCAAAATTCTGCCTACGCGCCAAGATCGGTACGTGTACCCAAGTTAGACAGCAGGACTCTGCCTAGCAAAAACTTCCCGTTTGACCCATGCACTACAGACATGCCAGTCTCTGTTGACACGGAAGAACCCAAACATCGCACGCTAGGCTTAAATCTTTTGAATCACTCCTTGAGCAGCTCCATTCAACGCTTCAGTGTGGTCGACTATCACGTACTCTGTCGCTTAGTGAGCCAGTCGCGAAGCGACAGCATTGTTTTCACCGTAGGTTTGTTAAAAAAGAAAAAAAAAACAGTTAACACGTACAGTATTTCAGGTTCCAAATATGTTCCGGATAGTCGCGTTATAGTGTGGTTTAAGCAGAAAGCCCATATCACTTCCTTTACTACCAATGCCAACCAGAGGAGGACGTAGGAATCAAACTTGCCTTGTGAGGTGCCTTAGGAAGTCAAGCCTACTATTTCTATTCTATCGATCACTCTTGACCACTTATGCCGCTGTTCACGTTGCCTCCCTCCCCTCCCCCCCCCAAAAAAAACAGTCGCGCCCCTTTTTTCGTTTTCATTTGCTTAGCGATCCTCTGCAACATTAAAGCTCCTCATTCTCCATCATTACCACTTCGCATAGACTGTCAAACGGCACTTAAGTCAGTCACCAAAGTAATGGCCTCGAGCTGAATGCGGACGTCTCCGACCGCCCGTGCCATACACCTGCAGCTAGGACTGCTGTAGATCTGTATCGGCAGTCGGCGATGCGCTGCCTTCGGCGGACCAGTCCACTCAACTGCTCGCCACAAAAATACCGGGATCAGGACTTTCTCGTTCATTACAAACCATGTCGATGCGTTAGAGCCGTGTTGATGATGCGGTGATGCATGCCGCACGCGTTGGTGCGCACGGCGCGTCCTACTCAAAGTTTTCAGAGGAGCAGAGCGAAGGAGAGCGACACGGCAGGTGCGTCCGACACCGCGACACGGTCGGGTGTCACCACCGCGACACTCAGCAGGACATCCGACCCTACGGCACTCAACCAACGACACCCACCGCCGACCTCCGACCGCTCAGCGCGGGCGCCCAACGCAGTGACACCGCCAGCGCGTGACGCCGCAACGATGCCTGCCAGCCCCCGCGACACGTGACACTGACCCCGACCCTCCGGAGCCGCCTGATGCTCCTGCACGGCCCGCGACCGCCGCCCGGCTCCCAACTGCAGACGAACGACGGACGCCCGTCGGTCACGCGTCCTCCGGCCCGCCGGCCGGCGCGGCCGACTCCGAAACGTCCATGGCGGTCGGCTGGCCGGGCGGCGCGCCGCCGGCGGCCCCGGTCGGCTCGTCGTCGTCGCTGCTGTCTCGGTCGCCGCCTGGGTGTTGCGGCACGTGCCGCGCCGGCGCCGGCCGCCGCCCGCCGGCGCCCGGCGAACGCCACGCCTGCCCGAACAGGGAGAGACGAATCAGAGGACGGACGGGTGGCGCTTCAAGTCGAGGGCTGGCGCCACGGCCGTCCCGACACAAAGACAAACAGAGGACGCTGGACAAGGGGAAATGTTACTGAATGGCGGGTACCAAGGTTGCCCACACATTGCCGTACCTGCACACGCTGGAAATGTATACAAACACAGGTTGCCATCACTAAAAAAAATCACAGTCAGGAACCCCTCATTTAAGCCAGCGGGATTTTCCAACGGGCCAAAGACAACCACCACGAACGACACGTGGCATCCGGCTGGGTGCCGATTCTGGGAGAAAAACTCCTCGCTGCTGTTCTTACAAACATTGAACGTGCTCTCAAAAAAGAACCGCACGTCTCAGACGCACCATATCTTATTCCGTTCCCCACATCTGGAGCCACATCTGGGGCCGCTGCAACTTACCTCGCGGGTCTTACTTCGCTCCCTTTCCTGGCCCTCTGTTGCTGTTGTTCCCTCTAACCTAGCAACGCCCTCTCTGTTGCCAAGACCAGGTCACCATCTGCTGCCGCTGCTGCTCCTGACCTACAACACCCCACCCAGCTGTCGAGTTCAGGCCCTCACCTGCTGCCGTTGCTGCTTCTGACTCACAACATCCCACCCTGTTGCCGCGTTCAGGTCCTCACCTGCTGACGCTGTTGCTCCTGAGCTACAACACTACCCCTGCTGCAGTGTTCAGATCATCACCTGTTGCCGCTGCTGCTCTTGACCTACAAAACCCCACCCTGTTGCCCAGTTCGGGTCCTCACCTGCTGCCGTTGCTGCTCCTGACCTACAACACCCCACCCTACTGCCCAGTTCAGGTCCTCACCTGCTGCTGCTGCTGCTCCTGGCCGGAGCTGACGCGCTGCATGTACAGATCGTACACGAACTGGGCCATGTGCGGCATGTCGGCGGCGACGAACGGCGGCTCCTGAGGCGCAGCGCCAGCCGGCCGCACGGTCGGGTACCGCTCGCCCGGGCACAGGTGCAGCTGGCTCGGCCTCTCCGCCAGCTGTGTACGGTCAGCGGCAGAGGAGTCAGTCCTCCGGCGACGGAACGGTCGGCGGCCGTCCTCACGGCCGCGGGACGGCAGCCGTAGGCCACCGCCGACACGACCGCACGGAAAAAACTTCGTCGTTGATAAGTAAAAATGTAAAAGAGGGCTGCGGGTGGTGCTACCGAGACAATGACCTCATTTGCGAAAACTGCCGTCTGCAAAGTCATAAGAAAGCTAAACGCAACACTAACTGCCATATATCAAATAGTGCTACATCGTTTGACATTACTGTCTTTTCTGGGGTTTGATATAAATATCTGACATCATGTGACTAGAAAGGCATGCCCAGGTGGAAATGCTGTTTTCCCATGGTATGTTCACCCTTGGTATAACGTTCTGTCATTTAGCCGCAGCCTTTCGAAATAGTCAGTGGTTTGCTCCACGTATGACAATGTGTTCATCTTCCCAACTGTATGGCCGGAGGATCAAAATGAAATCAAGGTACAATGGCAGTATTAATGGTCCATCAATCAGTCTTCAAAACGAAAAGTATGTCTCGGCTCTCTTGATAAAGACACCGTCGGCAACCCACCCATGGAATTCACTGACTAGACATAATCAGATTCACACACAGAGTTCTGACGATCCACCCTCCCGAGTGCTGCCCGCCGCAGGGCGCTCACCAAGCTGAATGCCGGCGTCAGCTCGAAGCAGTTCTGGAAGAGCGCCACGCGCGCGAACACGTAAAGCCCGAGCCGGGCGCGCGACATGGCCACCACCAGGCGGCGCACGTCCCGCAGGTGGCCCACCGCCTTGGTGCGCACCAGCGACAGCAGGATGTAGTCGTTCTGCTGGCCCTGGTACTTGTCCACCGTGTCCACCTGGCGGCCAGGTCAGGCGGTCAGTCAGCCGCCCCGTCCGGCGCGGCGCCGCTCTGGTGGCGCAGAGGCGCCGCTCTGGTGACACAGAGGCGCCGCTCTGGTGACGCAGAGGCGCCGCTCTGGTGATGCAGAGGCGCCGCTCTGGTGATGCAGAGGCGCCGCTCTGGTGACGCAGAGGCGCCGCTCTGGTGATGCAGATGCGCCGCTCTGGTGGCGAGGCGCCGCTCTGGTGACGCAGAGGCGGCGCTCTGGTGAAGCAGAGGCGCCGCTCTGATGACGCAGAGCAGCCCGGGGCGGCGAGCAGCGCTGAAGGCGTCACAACAGGCGCGCAGGGGAGGCCGTAACGGCAGAAGCACGGAGCCGAGAGACACCAGGGACACCTGCTCACCGGGGACCAACAGCAGGGCCAGCAGATGGGAAAGGACGGTACTAGGATAAAATGACGAAATGTAAAAATGGCGAATGCCTTTTTCGCGAGTGCTAAATGGCGAACGCAATATGGCCACATGTAAAAATGGCGACATGCTAAAATGACGAAGGGCCAAATGGCGCAGAACGCGAAGGGGAACCATTCAGCCAGTCGCCATTTTAACGTGTCGCCACTTTTACATGTCGCCCTTCAGCATTCGCCATTCGGCATTCGCCAAAAAGGCATTGGCCATTTTTACGTTTCGCCATTTTGTCCGGACACCGGAAAGGTCAGGAAGAGCTGCTCACTGGGTATCTGCCGAAATTCATGCATAATGTATTAAAAAGAAACATATTAGGAATGATTTCACGGTTCAAGCTATCCGGTTGACAGCGGTGCTTTTAGAGGCACAGCACATCATGCGATCTGTGATTTTCAAATCAAATTTAACTTCCCATGAATCTGCAGCATAACTTATGGTAATGCTCATTCAGTGACTCCACAAAGTGGATTCGAATATGCTGCAGTTTTTAAAACATGACGGCCAATCAATTTATGTGATGATCTGCATCTGACCTGCAAGATATACAAAATGACGCACATGCCGCTCACTGATGGAATGCTCCGTAACAACTAATCTAAATCTTGGTTTTCATGTCAGGCTTTTAACATAATGACGCATATCATGCTTTTCCAGGACTGAAACGTGATACCGCTGCTGAAAGAGTGCATCTCTTACCTTGCAGGGCTGCCCCATGACAGGGTTACCGGCACATCGCTGGTTGATCACATCTCGGATCAGGTGTTTCTGGCCGTTGTAGGTGGTCAGGATGGAGATCTTCTCGGAGGGGTAGCCCAACAGGCGCATGTACATGTACACCGCCACCACGTACTCGGCCTCAGCCAAGTTCTGTCGAAACAGGGGCGACACCGTCAGAGGAGGCTTTAGTCTGTGGGCTCTTTAGTGGGGCAAGCCATGATCTTCACTGGGGTGGGGGCTCACTTCGGGGCCTACGACGTCACTTCAAAGGAAAAACAGACGTCAGCGACCACCGCTGCCATTGCAACCATTTGACCGCAGCAGGAACATCACAACAATGGATATCTCGACAGTACGATGCCACGCAGTGTAATCCTGCATATTTAATCTTTTCTGATCTCATTTTAGTGCAAAAGCAGAAAACACAACCACGCAAACACATCAATGCACAAGCATAAGATACACATAAAAAGAAAGACTATACCGTGACGTTGCATTGACAATCCAATCCGAATTTCTAGGCCAGATAGGGCAGAAGCAACGCAAGCATGCAAATCATCTTAATGCGGCGATACACCATCATACCCCGGCAGTGCATATCCTCCTCCCTGACTTCTCACAACGGTGCGTACATAGCTCCGGCCGGTCGTACCTGGTAGAAGTAGGGGTTGGGCTCGCTCTCGCCGACGCCGTTGAAGTCGTCCACGTTGACCACCTGATAGTCGAAGCAGAAGCCGGCGTTGGCGCGCTGGTACTCGGCGCGGTGCTGCACGTGCGGCAGGTCCCCCAGCACCGCGTACCGCCACTTATATAGCGCGCAGATGCTGCAACGGACGGCAAGGTTGGTCGTGGCAGATGGGTTCGGGTCGACTGGAGGGGGGGGGTCATGGGCGACTTAGAGATTTCCCAGGCCAGCACCTGACTGAATGACTGAACTAACAACCAAAACCCAACCCGTACAACTCAGTCGAATGTTTCAATGGGGAGTGCGTAACTGGGAAAAACCTCCCAATAACGCACTAAATTCTCCTGTGCCTTCCCAATTGCCGCATTCGACCGGCTTGTACCTTCCAATTCGACTTTTTTCTCACCTGCACCTTTCCCAACAACGCACTCGAGTCATCCGTGGGTTTTCCACTCAAACATTTAACTGGCCCGTACCGCTCGGATTCGAGCACTCGAATGACCTGAAACCTCCCGCGCCAGCGCTCGACTGACCTGGAGCGGGCGCGGCCCTGCGCGTCGAGCTGCACCGTCGGTACGCCCAGCCGCACGAAGCGCGTGAACAGCGACTGCTCCATGTTGGAGTACTTCTGAAAAGCCATGTTCTTGATGACGGGCGGCAGCTGGTGGTGGTCCCCGATCATGATCCAGCGCTTCAGGCGGCTGCAAGGGACGGACGGCACCGAGTCAGTCGTCCGTCCACCGGGCAGCGTTATCTATTGAGACCCTGCCCGGAGTCTGCGCTGCACGCCACAGACCGGTGTTTCGGCACGGGCTAACGGCGGACGATGACGGTGTCGACGGACAAACATCGACAGTCGACTCAGCGTTGTTTAGATTTAGCATCCAGCTGCGACACAAAACGCCCTTTACTTCATAACAACGACCAAACGTTGCAATACGCAGAGATCTTTCTCCACCACGCGGTCTCGGTCCAGGCGGCTGCGGTCTCGAGCGTCCGTCCGCGGTCCGGCCGGAGCCGTCCTCACTTGAAGCCGTCCTGCGGGTTCTGCAGCAGCAGCGGGATGAACGTCTCGATCTCCAGGATCTGCGCCGACTCCTCCATCAGGATGTTGTCGTACTTGAAGCCGAGCTGCACCAGCTCCTTGCGCTTCAGCGCGGCGTGCGTGCACGTCATGGCGATGATCTTGGCCTCCTTGACCAGCAGGTAGCGGGACCGGTCCAGTCCGCTCCGCAGCAGTTCGAACGCCCTGAACTCGTCCAGCTGCTCGAATATCTTCCGGATGTACCTGCCGACAGCGGACAGTGGGTTCGGGCCCGGCACGGAGACAAAAATGGTCCGCAGTCCACGCTGGCCGTGGCTCTCGGCACCAGACCAATAACGCCAGAGCTTTAAAATATCAGACTGAGCAGTTGACCAGTAACGTCATTCAGACATCGACCTATTCAGTTCCAACCAAAACCCGCTAATTCCAGTCGCACTTCCTCCGTTGCCTTCCAAACTGGCAACCGCATAAGTTACCTGAAGCATCCTTGAGCTATTTCAAAGTCCTCGTCGAACGAGTTGCCCTTGAAGACAGGCTGCGGCGCGTCTTCGAAGAACCTCGTGAAGGGGAAGTTGGTGCGTATGCTGCTGATGGGCAGACTCTGCGTAGAAAGGGGAATCTTTGTTGGCTACTTATTTTGGTTGAACGGAACAGCTCGCACGACGCTTAAACACACGTGAACACAAACTCGTGTCATGCGTACGGTTCACACGCTTCACAAGCGCTACCACGGAAAATATGACAACATCTAACCGAGATCGATTACAAGCTGCGGTAACAAGGCCGTCGACTGCGCTAAATCTCGGCTGGCGAGCTCTGAATCCTCGACTCCCGTGAATTCCCCTTCCCCTCCCCTCCAGCAGCGCCAGCCTCCAGCACCGCACCTCCTTCTGGGCGGGCGACACCTGGCCGACGAACTGCTCCCAGCGGCTGAGCACGTGCTGCATGAAGAAGTGGCCGGCCGTCTCGCACGTGTAGGCGGCGTCGCCGGGTACCTGCAGGCTCTGCTGCAGCCGCTGCACGGCGTCCAGCAGCATCAGCCGCTGCGACAGCACGAAGTTGACGCGGCCGTACCTGGCGGGGGCGGCGCGGCGTCAGACGGCAGCGCCGACCGCATCGTCCCAGGTGCCGAAATGTCGCCGACACGGCAAATGGTGGGAAAAACCACACTAGTCGTATAAGGCTGGTATGAGGACGCCTAGAAGACTGGTGGACTCGGAGAACACGTGATAGTGAAGCATTAACGGTGATCTATTTTTCGTTTATCGCAACAGGCCCCGACTGTTCAGAATCAATCAGACGGAATGGAAGTCCCTCTCAACAGCCCTGCGTCGGAGCGGCGGCGAGAGCGGCCCACCACTCGCCTGCTGAAGTCCTTCTCGGTCTCGAGCGCCTCCTCTCCGTGGCCGAGACGCAGCAGGTGCCGCTCGTCAATGTCCAGCGCCATGATCTTCTCGAACAGCTGGTTCAGCGCCTGGTTGCTGTGCGTCACGATGAGCGTGCGCTGCTCCGGGAAGTTGTGGTAGATGTTGGAGATGATCTGGACGGCCACGTCCGTCTTGCCGGTGCCGGGCGGGCCGACCACCAGCGTCAGGCCGGGCTGAGTGCCCGCCCGGATCGCCTCCACCTGGGTCGGCGTGAACCGCACCGTGTTCCTGCGCAGCAAGGGCGACGAAGGTGAACGTGAAATTCACGGCACGGCGTTCCAGAGCACGGCAGTGCAGACCGGATGCACGCGTACAGGCACCGTATTTTTGTGCAGAACAGCACCAGGAAGGCGAGCATGGAGCTCATGGCATCGCGATCATGTACGGGACTGATTCAAATCAAGGAACGGGGCACACTAGGCCATCAGTCACGCCAATGCCCTTTTACGATGCCGACTCTACGAATATAGAGCTCAGCTAATGATGAACTGCCGGCATCCGAGTCGTACCGCTTCGGCTGCACGTAGGGGTACGGCCCGCGGTTGGGCATGACGTGAGGCTCCACCAGCACCAGCTTAGACAGCTCCTCCTCCGCTGCATCTGGCTTTTTCTTCTTCTTCTCCTCCACGCCGACAAAGGTAAGCCTGCGATCGAATACCGGTATGCAGAGCAACATCGCACTGGCCACCGTTACTGGATAAAGGTTTCGCGACACCTGCTGGCTTGGCTCTGTATGTCGGATGCAGCACCTTGATTTCAACAATACCGCATTACAAAAGCAATCCAAATACAAACACGAAATCATGCAATACAAAAAAAATGAATTAAGAAATCCATATCACCGGACAAGAGCGGCCTTGGGAAGAGACCACGCCGTCTGGTGGAGGTCGGGTTGTTTTCCGCCGAATGACGTCATAGGAATAGGCGGGTCTCACCTGAAGAATGCCAACAATCCAGTTTGGTCAGTTCTGTATTTCACGTTTCGCGACATGAGCCCAGCAGTGCTTTACGCGAACCACTCGATCTGCACGGATGGGTCGGACCCAGTGGCCGCGCGGCCTGGTTCGGTTCGAAGGCTCGAAGAGCGCACTTCGGCGCCCTGACAGGGCTGTCCGGCGAACAGAACCCACCTGAAGGGAGCGCGCGGTTTGGTGGCGGCGGCGCAGTCCTTGAGCTGCACAGAGTGGCCGGGGAAGCTCTGGCGCAGGTGCTCCAGGTCCAGGAACGTGTCGTTCCAGTCCAGCGTCGAGATCTCGTCGGGCATTCTGCGGACCGCATCCCGTCAGCCCAGTTCGTCGACAGTGTCCCGCTTACGGAACACCACTGACATCATCCGGCTACAAGCAGATCGGCTGCCCGCAGTTTTGAAACCTGACTCAAGGTCGAAACATCGTCGATTCTCTACCTGCCTACCCCCGCTCAGAGAACTTATCCCCATCCTCCGCACGCACAGCTCATCTTCAGACCTGTTCCCTGCCAGCCGAGGCAGTCCGCGTCTACAGGCCAGACTCCGCCAGTGCCGGCAGTCTGGCCCCCGAGCCTCTCCGCACGGCTCTGAGGGGCCGAGAGGAAGCACTAACTTGGTGTAGTGGGCGGCGCCCGGGTCGCCGTATCCCAAGATGATGTCGTGCAGCCAGTCGGGAACCACGCACTCGTTGTTCATCAGGTCACGGATCGTCTCCAGCACTGCCTTGAAGTTGTTCTCCTTCGGCTTACGACGCATGATGATGTTGAACGTCTCGTAAACGTCCTGCCAGCACAGAAATCACGTCACTTCATGGGGGAGCACAACGTTGCGACGAATCTCAACGCAAAACACCCGGAGGTCGAAGGCCCGGATTTCTCGACAACAGACCCAACAAAACATGGAAAAATTCCCAATTCTGCGGAACTTCCCGCAGAAATTTCCGTAAAACCAGCCTTCACGACGCGGCACACACGGCCGACTGCCAAACACCGGCCGCCACCACCGCGGGCGATCTCTGACCTCCTTGCCCTCGGCGTTGTTGTCTAGGTCCTGGCGGTACTGGTTACAGTCGAGCCAGACGCGGAAGGTGCGCCGGTCGCCGGGCAGCTCGGGCCGCGGGTCGGGCCCCTCCTCGATCACCCGGCCGCCCTCGTCCAGCAGGCCCTCCACCTCGCAGCCGCGCACGTACGTCAGGCCCACCTGGGGCACGAACGGCGCCGCCTGGTCGTACCGCGCCCCTGCCGCCGGCCACAGGGCAGAGTCAGTGCCGCCGCCTCCACACCGCGCACGCACGTGAGGCCCACCTGCGGCGCGAACAGTGCTGCCTGGTGGCGCGCGCGCGGCGTGATGTGCAAAACAGTGGAACTCTCGGTAACACCGCAGTCAAAGGCAAAACCGTAGTTCCAAGGACGTTCGGCACCTCCAGTGGCTATACTCGGTCGCATGAATCACACAGCAACTCTGCAGGTACGGCCGCTACAACGGCAAGCCGCACCGCCATCGCCAACAGCACACCCCATCCCGCGCCCCGCGCGCCCGGCGGCAGGCCAACGGGCACCCACCGAACGTCAGCTGCGGGCGGACCGTCACCAGGAAGCAGACGTCGTGTTTGCGTAGGCTCTCCCACTCGGCCTTGATGGCGGGCCGCACGCTCAGGTTGACGGTGACGTCAGCGCGCACCCGGGCCGGCCGTCGCTCGCCGATGTTTGGCTTCGCCACCTGGCGGCGGAGGTTGAAGAACGTGGGCGTGTGGTCGCCGCAGCAGCGGGAAAGGGCAGGATCAGCAGGAAAGATATTCGGGAGGGGAGATCTGCTACTCCTGCCGCGGATGCTGTCTGGATGAGCGCCCGTTTGTAATATATCAGCAGTCCGCCATATATCCGACTGCGGCCGAAGTAATGAAATATGTGGAAGAAGTTGTGCACGTATCGAATGTTAAGCGTTTAACCCTCACCAATGCACGGGCTTGATGCAAACTGGTCCAAAATTTTGAAGTTATTGAACTATGAAGCCAAAAATACAGGGCAAAATAGCACGTTCAAATCGACTGTGAGGCATGCTGAGGTATGCATGCAAATGGTATGCATGCAAATGCAAATGTCACGCAGGGTCATTTAGGTCAATCTTAACCAACGTTATGCTAGGTCACTGAGACATCCAGCTCGAACCTTGGTTGTTTTTGTTTTCGACAATACACTGAACAAAAGTTACGCCACGATCGGAACACGTCACAACACTGGCAATGTCCGATGACCCACATTCCAGCCAATTTTACAATAACTTTCCTTAGTAATGTATTTGCCATACTGCATTCCGGTAATGATGAAATGAAACTATTTCTATATGGTCCATCCAAAAATCAGTCCAATGAGCCGCGTCAAGAAATACATCATACAGCTATTTACATACATGCGTGACCTGACGTGAAACACTTTTGTCCTTTGGTTTCTTTTGTGGTTAAATGTATTAGCCATGTCTGTAATGTACAACTGTACTGTATCCCCCATGAAACATGAACAACAATTAGAGGGACGGCCACAAAACGTGCAACTGATAAATTTTGCGCACATCTGACTTGATCTGACTCCGACAAAAATGACCTAACGTCACCAAATTTACTCACGTGTGAGCGCCCCATCCACCCTGTAAGTTTTGTTTTTTTAGCATCTATATTTGCTGACATCGTAGGGGCAGGGGGCAGATGACGCCCCCCCCCCCTCCCAGGACGAGTGATTTTAAAAGGCCTTCCAGTACGCGTTAAACTCACTACTGTTTTTAACTGGCTTGCTTTTTATCTGTTCATGTTCCTGACCGGTATGAGCGGGTCCCTATGATACGTATCCACATATCCCAGGTACTTTCTAAAAAATTTCACTATTCCTTTTCTTAATTTCTTGACGGTTTGATTTCTGAATGCTAGTACGGCCGGACAATATTCTGGTTACAATATGAACATGCCCTGGATTTATTTCGTCCCCCGCATCCGTGCGCGGCTTCAGCGACACGTCGTGCGCCAGCAGCAGCAGAGAGGCGCCTCACCTCCACGATGGCGAAGTTGGCAATGGGCTGCGCCATGCGCGCCCAGCCGCCAAACACCGTCTCGCCGATCTCGTTCTTCCACGGCTGCAGCCGCAGCACTGCGTCTTCGATGTCCTGCCGGATCTCATCTGCGGACACGCAAGATCAGGTCAAGTCAAAGTCACGATCACGGTCACGGTAAAGGTCTTGACCACGATCATGGGCACTATGGGCAGGCCAGGACCTGATCACATTGGGATCAAATCATGTACGGATCAGCTTGCATCAAAATCAGGTTACGGCAGCGTCATATCACGTTAGGGTTAGCTCAAACAGAGCCATGTCACGTCAAGGTCAACTTATCACATGCTCGGGTCATGTCACCGCCCACCTATGTCCAGGCCAGGGCATGATCATGGTTAGCTCACGTTAAAGTCACGTCGTATCAGGATCAGGTCATGCTGTCAAATACACACCACGCAAAATCCTGACCATTTGGGAGTATACCAATCAGGTCATGGTAGGCTCAGGTCGCGTCGCGATTGTGATGTCAAGGTCAGGCCAGGTCTTGTCGGGATCAGGTCATGTCAACGTCTGATCAAATCCAGGCCAGGGCCGCATCATGTCCTTATTATCTTCATCTGAGCTAGAATTAGTGGGTGAACAGCCCTCTTTTCAAGGTCATCCCACAGATCTTTCCGATGGCGTAAACCACGCATCGTAACTCGTGGCTCTTACGCTGAAGCCTCAGAACAATGACTAACAACTAAGATAATATGTTCTCACTGGCGAGGTCAGACAGAAATGGATGTCGCAACTCGCAAGTTCAGTGCAAGTTCCGTACAAAACACCAGTTAATACTGACGGAAATAAAGTAACTGACCTGTCTCCGATACCTGCACCGTCGAGAACGACTGTATGACGGAAAAATGGCAATCGGGTTCATATTTTACAACCACCCACAGCCACGACTCAGTGCACCATCCAGCAGCCGCCGCCGCCGCGACTCACACGTGGACTCGAGCCGGAACAGGTTGAAGTTGCGCAGCAGATAGTCATGCAGCGTCAGGAACTGCAGGTTCAGCTTGGGCAGCGCCAGGCAGCCCTCGCCGGAGAAGTACTCGCTGGGCACGACGTTGCTGTCCCAGATGATGGCCTCGGTGGGGTAGAGCGGCATCTCGTTCAGCGCCTGCAGCTGCGACGTGCGCCGCTCGTGGCGAGAGACCTGGCGGAAGCGGCCATGCCATCAACAAACCGCCGGCCGCCGACCGAGACACACGCACAGCATGAGGCAGCTCCTCACGACAGACCGGCACACACACAGCACGAGGCAACACGCGACAGCGGACATGGACACACACACACACAGCATGAGGCTCCTCCGGGCATCGCCACATCCGCGGTTACCGACACCTCGCCCGCCCCTTCGCCGCAAGCGCGGTGGTTTTCGCCGCGTTCCAGGCGACGGCCGACGAGGCCTCGCGCCGCCGCTCACCAACATCTCCAGCAGCAGCTCGGTGTCGTACTCCTCCTTGTCTGGGTCGGCCGGCGGGTCCGGCAGCAGCGCCAGGAAGGCGGCCACCTCGTGCAGCTGCCGGTTGGTCAGCTGGCCGAACTGCTTCATCAGCTGCTGCCGGGTGTCCACCGAGGCCACGTTCGACAGGCTGAACTGACGCAGACCCGGGAACTTAGAGAAAGCGGCCACCTGACGGCGGAGTGTGGCCGCGGTCAGCCGGGTTGGGCGCGGTCCAGCAACGTCACAGTCACAGTCACAGTCACGGCTCGTGCGGTCCGCGCTGCCGAACACCAGCCGCACGAGGCTTCGATCGGACCGTGCGCCGCAGGACGACGTCAAGACCCACCTGCAGCGAGGTGATGCGGCTGTAGTGGAGCTGCATCATGTCGCGGTCGGAGAGCGGGTCGCCCGTCTGGTCGTTGATCTCGAATCTCAAGTAGAACGACAGCATGTCCAACAGCTGCAACAGATGCGCCACGGCGTCCGGAAAACGTTGGGGACAATACGCAGGGGCGGCGTACACCGCGTCCGGCCACAAAGCGTAGGGAAACAAAAACTCGGGTTTTATTTAAATACAACACCTTTGATTCATAAACAACGATAAAAATACCATTTGAAACAGCTTGGGACGAAAGACATGTACTGGAATTCTGCACGACTATCGGTGCCTTCCTACGTTCAACGTCGTCAGATGACAATGGCGGCTCCGCTGACCTCGTCAGTCATCAGTCAGTTGCGGTCTGCTTTAGAGGTGTTCGAAAAAAGCATGTCATGACCATACAACTACTACGTGTATTATTATTCTGGAGCTAAATTACTATCCAACTGCATATATATATATATATATATATATATGCAGTTGGATAGTAATTTAGCTCTAGAATATATTATATATATATATATATATATATATATATCACGAGTTATATCGTTAACTTGCATACATGAGGAGCAGGCACATGTGCTGGTGTCTCTGATCTTACTAACCGCCACCGGCGCGCTGTCGTTCCTCTCGCCATCCCAAGGTCACCCACCTGGAGGAACAGCTTGCCCTCCTCCCTCTCGGCCAGCGCCGACAGCCGGCAGCGCACCACCAGGTGGGTGTCGTCCAGCAGCGTGTTGAAAAAGCGCCGCGTGGGCAGCAGCGCCTCCAGGTCGATCATGAGCTGCACCATTTGCTCACAGTAGGCCACCCGGCGGCGGTCCAGGAAACCTGCCGACGACCGCCGCGGCTCACGCAGTCGTCCCGGACCGGAGAACTCCGAGCAGCGCCCGCCGGCGCGGCAGCCAGGGGCGGCCAACGCAGACGGCCACGCGGGCGCCCTGAACAGGGGTGGAGGTGCGACGCGGGGAGGGGGACGCAGCGCGGTTCGAACAGCTTCGGCAGTCGACAGATAACCTTATTAATGTTCGTACAACCGCCTCAAATATTGCAACAGTTAGAGCCTCCACTACTTCTTACACAGAAATAGAAGCAAAAATGCTTACCTTCATCTGGTGTGCTTTCCAAAATTTTCAGAAACTTCTGGATGAGGTTATACAAAAACCTCCGCTGAAAGTCTAGTTTTGCCTTCTCTTTCTCATCCAGTTGTGCATCTTTCTTCTGGAGAATTTTCCAGAATTTTCTCCACTTGGGAATACGGCGCAGTTCTGACTCACGCCGTTTCTGTGTAGACAAAAGCAGTCAGCGCAAAATTAGAACGACGTCGGCGTTCCACACCATTGAGTTTAAGGAGAACACTAGGCAGAATGAATCGTGCCACACGTTCCACGATGGTTCTCAATGAAGTCCTGTCTTCATAAAAGCACATCTTGCAAAACAGCACACGAAGCACACAATGTAAAACATGCTCTGTGCCATCATATTCCCGTCACGCTCGCACGAGTCGTGCAAGCCGTCCACTTTATCCACACGTGTATCTTTATCTACACAATGCACGAACCATGGCCGCTGAGAGCGCCACGCGCAAACCACGTGCGACTGCCGCGCTCCGACCACGGACGCACCTCCAGCAGGCAGATCCACATGGGCAGGGAGACGAGCCGCTGCACCTGGGCGCGCACCAGCTCCACCTCCATGCTGTTGAAGCAGTAGTCGAGGAAGACGAGCAGCGCCGTCATCTCGCGGAACGACACCCGCTCCAGGCAGGTGGCCGTCACGCGGTGGAAGAAGTCGGCAAAGTGTTCCGGCGCCTTCACGAACGGCTGCGGTGCGGGCGGTGCGGGGTGAGTGCGGGGTCGCAGGAGAGTGCACCGCAGACGTCGATCTCGACCTAGGCCCCCGCCTACCAACAGCTACAGGTTTTGTTCGATGGAAAACGAACAATCACGTCCGATGCCGTTATATACGTCCAGTGCGGTGATATCAGTCCATATGACTGCAACAAAGGTCTTGTAACCATCTCAAAAGCCTACTCAGTTACCTAATCAACGTCCAAAGATGGGTCCGACAACAGCGGTCTCCGCCGGCCGTCGTTCCCAACATAAACCTGTTCCCACCGAGCAGCACAACTGGCGGGAGTGAAGGAGCAACACGTGCCAGTGGTCACCCGTACCACGACCGCCACGACCGCCATAGTCGCCACAGTCACCTCGCCGTGCGGACGGGACGCCCCCTCCCCCGCCACCGCGCGTGGGCCTCACTCACGTGCCAGGCAGGGACTCGCTCCCGGACCTTCTCGTTGACAGTGACGACGATGGACATGACGTGAGCGTGCGTCGCCAGGTGCGGCTGGTAGTTCGGCCACAGGTAGTTCTCCAGGTACTGCGAGAACTCCAGCAGCATCACGCGCCGCACGGCGAAGCTGCAGTCAACACGGCGCGCGGACACGAGGCAGCGTCAGAGTCTCCAGTCGGACAGATGACAGTCGCAGCACGAATTGGTTCAATATCAATATTGCTACATTTTAAGGGCCTTGTATAAAAAAATACACCAGCAACCCCAGAAATGTGTCATGAAGGTTCTTGAAGTGTATTGGGTAAGCATGAGAAGGCATTTATAAAACAATGATAACCAGAACTGAAGACAAACAGACGTGGTAAAATCAGGTACTGACTTTGATCCGACCAGCTCTTTCTGATAGATCTCCTCGATGATGGCTGGACTAAATGGAGCCTGCTGACCCACACTGATGATGTACGGCGACCAGTACTGGTTGGCAAGCTGGAAAGCAGAGAGACAGCAGCAATCAATGGTTTCCTCCCAACTCGAAGCAAACAGCTAACACGACATCGCGCCAAGCAAACTGAGGTGGTGAGACATTGGCAGACGTAGTTCTGTAGGCAGCCCAGTGGACGTTTACAAGAGATAGGTGGTAAGACATGGCTCCATAGCATTCCCAGAGGTTGGCAGCTTTCTACAGGGATCCATCGAAGGTTCATTTCTATTCAAGGTCTGCAAATGAATTGTGCATCATCTATCTGAAAGATCATTGCCTAGGAGGATGATACTGATTTCCTATTTTATTCCTCACCAGACCAAAGGTCTGCAACCCCTTAACAGGTACATGAAAAGCTCGGCTGATAAGCTGCAACAGTGGTTTGAGACAAATTACCTACTGATGAATCTGTAAAAAATTCAGTTTCACCAGAACTCAATCTGGCTCCAGAAACGACATATTATTTTTAGACATATCAGATAGGTACAATAAAACAAGCAAACCACTGTGGATGCTAGCTGCCACCCTTGACTAATGCAAGAAGGAGTATGAACATGCAAATAAGGTCATCTAGTGTTTTTCTCCAATTTTTAGCTTCAATGATTTTGGCCACAGTTCATTTGTGGCTTTCTCAGAACGACAGTTTATGCACTTCCCCGCATTCTGCATTACGTTCGAATCTGGGTGGTACCATGAGAAATGCAAGTTTCAATCAACAAAAGAACAAATTTTAGCACCGCACCCATCTGGCTGACATGTGGTGCCCGGACACACAGCTCTGGCAGTGACAGTGTACAGCGCAGGGCCTCCAATCACCTGTGTCACACGATCTGCATTGATCTGCTGGACAGTGGGAGCTGCCCCCTTGCTTCTGCCTGTCTCCTTCATGGTTGTCTCCCTGAAATAAACGTGCATGTCAGAAAAAGTACGCTGATTATAAAAACTGTAGTTAATATAAGTGCAAAAAATACAGTGGGTTTTTTCTGAAAAACTTAACAATATTTGCATTACTGTCATACCTCATGTCACTCTGGCTGCTGTTTAGGAGTCAGGAGCAGATTTGTGCTCTGATTCCCAGTTACCCCTTTTGTCATGCCTCTCATCATCCAGCCCTACAGCAGGTCAGTCCTTTCAATGATGGCGGATATAGAGAGGGAAGTTAGTGCTATGCAAGTCCTCTCATCTACAGGTCAAGCAGCCCTTTTTGAAGATATTGTTAAGGGTATTTAGCACACATTTTAATGGCTGCTTACACTGTTGATGAAATCTGCTGTTTTAATGGCACATGACAAAACTCTGGTCCCATATTTTTTGTTGCCTGTGTCTGCCCCCATTGGATAGGCTGACTTATGGAAAGACCAAACATCAGGGGGGATGGAGAAGGGTGATAACTTGGACACAAAGCACAAGTCCCATCAGGAGACATGATCCTGATTTGTAATGATTTTTCCAGGAATGGGACACAGGGAGATGAACAGCTTGTACAGAGGAGATTCACCTCACAAACACAAGGGCAATCACATGAATTGCAACATCTCAGGCAAGCCTTAACTGTATTCCCAGAGGGCTAAATGGTATGGTCGATTCCTGGCAGGGGGCGGATTCGGCCCCTCCCCCGCGAGATCTCGAGAACTACACATCCGATCTCATCACAACAAAAGGCAATCAATTTGCCATAATGTGAACTACATTTTTATAAAAAATCAAAATTTTGAAAGGGGTGGATACAGGGGGAAAAATGTCAAAACTAGGGGTATTTCTGGACTTCTTAAAACTCTGTTGTTTATGGACCGATTTCGATGAAACTGGCATGAATCGAGAGATTATGGATAGAACTTTTACCCCTGGTATACATATCTGATATTTTGAGAAAATTCATGTGCATTCAGAGGGTTTCAACAATAGGAGTACTAGTTTTTCAACAAGTGAATGAACAAAAAAGGCAAAAACACATTTTGGCTTCTGCTAGTCATGTTATGCTTAAGAAGTACAAATAGTATGACAATGTTTGTTTAATGTCACCAAAGGCAGTGCCAGGGACATGAAAAGGCGAACTGTCATGGTCAAATGTTATTCAGATCAACTTGTGACCTATGGCCTTAAATAACCCCAGTGACCTTGGAGCCACTTGAAATGATCTCATGTGCATTTAAAATTACCTGTAAACATTTTCAATCATTTGAATTCACTCTATTTAAAAAAAAAATCATTTTATGGCTATTGCGATATACAGTATGCGCACTGACATTTTAGGTCATAGCTCCGAGACCTGAACTGATATCAAGCTGAAACCTGATAAGGAAGTAGAGGGTATCTTTCTATGTGATATACATTCTGGGTTTGTCATTTGAAAAAAACAGCACCAAAATTATTGCTATAAAACCAAATTTTGACTTTTGACTTTGACCTGACCTTGCAAAAAACCTCACATGACCAAAATTGTACTTGCATGCTGCCCAACCATTTTGCTATACATCCATATAAGGTTTTAAGTTCTATCTTAAAAACACCACTTTAAGCAGACATTTTTCTTTTACCCTGAACAAGGCCAAAAATAGCCTAAGGTGCCTCCCAAAAATGTTGCCTGGCTCCACCCCTGTACACAATAGAATTCTGAAATTTCGTCTCGGCATGTAGAAAGAATAGCTAGGAAAAGTCACAGAGTTTCGTGAAGCTGCGTCGAAGCTGCGTCAAAAAGCCTGGAATTGGCAAGCAAAAAAACCCAAGAGGGGTGGATTCAGCCCCCCTTGCTGGGAATAGGGTTAAATTGTTGTAGCAATAGCTTGACATGATAGCTCTAAGTGGATGCACCTCCATAAGTCAGCACATTTCAGAATATACCAGTTAAAAAGTTCAGAGAGGTGGACAAATTCTGGCATATGCAGCACACCTGCATATAAGGAGCAAAAATCATTAAGCCATTGAAGGAAGAACCAAGATATTACACATCAACAGCCTACAGCTCTGAATCATTTTTATGGCTAATGGGGCACTATACACCACAGGTTCAATTTCTTCTACACAGAAGTACTATCAATGGAATGACTATCTTAGGATTAGTTGAACAAATGCTGTAACAGCACTAAACAACAGGCATATATCTGCAAATCACCACTGCATGACAGTGTGAAAATTCACTACCCATGTCAGAAGCCACTTGCACAACAGACAGTCATCCACAATTAGTAATTTGACATATCCAAAATGGCTGGCCCATATGAACAACAAGTGAGAGCTACATTTTGCAGAAATGGCCTGTTATACTTAGATAATGTCATTATGGTGAGCTCTATTGGTTTACCAAGGCAAAATAGTTCTGTTTCAGGAGTAATCACTTTAGTGTATGCTTGGCTTATTTACAAGAGACAGAATAATCTGCTTCCAGAACAGTAGTAACTGGTCTGCCATAAGCATAGTAATCAATTTCCCTATGTATGGTGAATGGATTGCCTTAGGTAGAGTAATCAGTCTTCTGTAGGTATGATTAGGTTGGATTAGGTTAGGCTGCTTATCTTGATAAAACCAAAAAGGGGATTCAAACCAAACAGTCTTGATAAAATGTTCTAGAGATGTTGGCAATGGTGATTTGTCTGCATGACTGCATGAAGGTACCTAGGAATATTTCACATGTTTTGCCATGTCATTTACAACAAAATAATTCACAAAACTTGAATAATGATATGACTGGTCATGGAGGAAACTTGGACCATTGATTGTGACACTCAATACAACCCTGAACAGTTATTGCTTCCATTTATCAGCTGTGTGTATGTGAAGTAGTGGTGGACAGCCTGATACTAAAACATGCCATTTTCACATGTATATCCCATGTTCTGTTAACCAAGTGTGAAATGCTTCAGTGTAATACTTTTTCCCATTCCTCATGTACACTAGGTACATGCCAATACTCAGTGAATTACCATGCTGCCAACAAAGCAATTAGGCCTCTGGCACTTCCCTTGCTATACCTCTGGAAAACCAATTACCACAACTCCAAAAAATAATTATCAAGTATGCTTATGGCAAATTAACTCTGCCTCCCAACTCCATGTCTTGCCAATTACATTGCTTTGATGACAACATGGCAGACCAGCAACATGGCAACTGTTATCACAATCCCATAATAGGAATCTATGAACAGAAAATTCATGTTTGCAAAATAGTTTGAGGTCTTGCCAATGGTCTTCCTTACAACACTCACCGAGTAGTCAGATACGTGTATGAACTTGATCCCAAATCATAATAATTCTAGCTCTTCAGGGAATCTTATTCTTTTCACCGGTCATATCCCGAAAGGCTTGCTTAGAAGCACAGCCAAATCTAATGACGACGTACATCCATCGTGCGCGCCATCACAAAACTCACCTTCCACAAAAGTGCTGGTAATCAATGATGATCAGACAATTACTCTATGATGAAAATGAACATTTACGGTGTTTATCGTGACACAGCTTTCGAAACGTTTGAAACCAGGGTGTGAATGCGGTCCATGGATCATGCAGCCCGAGTAATTCCAAGGTCTCCATGCGTTTCAATTGAAGCATGTGCGCCATAAATCCTAACAAGCCGTACAACAAAATTGGAAGCAATGATGCTCGGGAACTACTGAAGTACATAAGTGGGTAAAAAGTAACATTTCATCTTAACACGCATTTTTAACCGAGATTGAGGCATTTTGCAGTTGTAACCTTTAACTTAAACTTTGTAATTGTAGCCTTTAATTGTAGCCTTAACCCACAAGAAACAAACAACAGAGCGTCATATCAGCAGATAACTACAGGTTCCTTTTTGAATATTTCCCGCAAGTTTCCAGTACTTTTTTCTTCACGACATAAGTTCTAAAAACATGATCAGCGACGATCCTGATCCCAGCTATGTCGATGTATCAGAAGTCGATTAAGGTGATCGGATAGAGTTCTGGACGGCGTTCAAGCAAATACGGGCAACATTAAAAAGCTGTATTTTCGCTAGCAACTCCCAAACCAAAGAACGGTTGTTTTTTGTGAGCAGTCTACATTGTTTCAAACACAACTTTGACTTTGAGTTTCGAGAATGATCATCACTGAAGTGAATCAAGTGAGTCCCCAAACGGCGGTGGAGACTTTTATCGGTACTGCGACCTTCCCCTGACCCTTTAACACCGAAGTTTAGTATTTACCCCGCTGAACTGACCATGCGAAATATTTAGGAATTACTTGCGTCACCTGCACCTCCCTAAGCCGGGACGTTTTCCCACCAATGTGAAGCACGTTTAATCCTAAGTGGAACTGTACATACAGTGCCATTCACTGACTGTCACGTCTATATTGCCGTAGCAAGTCACAGTTCTTGTAAGGAGGTGGGGGAATGCGGGCCAGGTTAAAAATATAAAGGCCGAATAGGTTGTTCTCTTACCGATTTATTTCGGACATGGATAATTGGCCCTATCAAATCACACACCTGAAGGTTCTTAAAACAAAAACCAATTCCTCTGAATTTTAAAGCTATTTCGTTTTTAAACGAATCAATTGTGAAGATGGCCAATTTTCGGAAACCCAGCCCTAAGGGAGGGTAAATTGACCCCTCTGCCCGTCTGACTACGCTTCTGCTACATTTGCCCTTTATCCAATGATTCTTGTGATAGCGCAGGGGGTTGGAACCGGGAAGGGGGACAGAAGGGCAGCCCCCCCCCCCCCCCGACTGGCCAACATTTTGCATTAACCGTATGGCGTTGCTTGGGAAGAAATGAGGTAAAAACCGCGTTTGCCGCGCCCCTCCCCTCCCCCCAATTCATCAGAGGTTCCATTGCTCCTGGAGTGCGATGCGGGTAGCCTATGCTGGCCCGAACGACCAGTGGATACCAGGACCGTAATGATTCAGTACGAGAGTTTTTGTTGGGAGCTGTTTTCTGATGCTGGTTGTTCCTAAATAAATTTGCTGCCGCAGAGGTCAGATTATACGATTCAATAGCGTCGCAATGACGTTGCTAGCGTTTACAACCAGTCGGCGCTGACAGATAACGAGAAGTTATTGCGCAGAATGAAATGTGATGGATGACTAGATGTTCCTGGATCCGAGTGGAATCTGGGCTACCCCATTTTGCATCAAACTTTGAGATAACCCGGTTATGCATTCAGACCCTTGGGCAACACTGCTCTGTCGAGATACTACAGTTGCTGGGATGACTTCAGTTTAGACCCATTCCAACGACAATTTAAAGCAAAACGGAGATAACCTGCATTTTACTGGGATCCAAGCACATGCCTCAAGCTAACGATCCTGCCCTGCAGAGTGTACTCCTTCTAGATGTCTGCCGCGATACCGTTGCTGAAATACCATCGATACCGGCCAACGACAACCGATAACGTAAACAAACGGCATCACCAATGCAAAGAAATGCTCTGGTTTTCCTTTTTCTGCCTTAAATGCCACCAAGGAATGCAGCCACAATCGCACAACGTCACAATTTACCAAATACAGTTGGCACGACCAACACAAATGTTCCAGTTTGGCAGCAGCGCACCCTCAACACGCCCCTGGCTGTCCTGAGCCTCTGAAAGACAGACCGGAGGGCGGAGCGCGAGATAAGATGGCGGCGAGACGGCCTCTGTTACAGGCTGCCGCATGGGCCGAGATCTGGGTGAAATTCTGACAGTAATCGCACAACCACATAAACATGGTATAAACACAGGTGTGGATGTTTTAGGAAAATGAAAAGTACAAAGAATGAAGGGAGCAAGCATGGGAGCGGAGCACACGATCATGCATGGCAAGCGATCATTTGACCCTGGGAGTGAAAAACAGTGCATATGGTGTCACGAGTACCGGCTATCGGCTAACAGACGAATGCATTCTGCAGAGGTCACCTTCTGTATGTCTAGCCGAGACTAACTTTCACTGTTCGTTTCCAAAATGAAGACCTGACTACCACTTGTACAGAAAGCATGCTCTGCACAGTTTCTGGTGCGGACATTGGCGTAATAAACGTCGGCGAGCGACACGCAGTGCTGGCTCGGAACAGCGCCAATATAAATACCTAGGCGCCTAACAACAGAGCCAGCAAATCATCCGCCAGGCGGTGCATAGCGAGACTATCAGCGATCACAAGAGATAAAATTCAACAAATCACATCGAAGACTAGACCGGCGGCTGCCAGCGACTGCCACGCGGCGTGCGCCGCTCTCACCACCGGTAACCGCGGTGCGACCCGCCGGCGACCCCGACACGACGGCAGCGCGCTCCGGCCGGCCGCCAGCCGGGAGGCGGCGCTCGCCGTCGGCTCGGCGTCCACTACAAGTCCTGGTGCGTGACGACCGCCTCCTGGGAGTCCCGCGACGGCCCGGCGCCCATCTCGGCGAAGTGGACGCCCTCGGGCATCCGCTCGCCGATCACGTTGCGCCGCCGCTCTGTCAGCCGGTGCCGCGTCAGCGACGTCAGCTCGTTCAGCTTGCTCAGCAGGAACTGCTTGTCGTGACCCTCCAGCACCAGCTGCTCCTTCAGCACCTCGATCATGTGCTTGTTGGCGGCGGCGATGGCCGAGTAGTAGTACATGGCCAGCAAGAGCACCACCACCAGCGGCACCGCGAACCCGGCCGAACCGAAGAAGCTGATGAAGCTGCGCAGCCAGCCGGGCAGCGCGTCCACCGTGTGCTGGATCTCCATCCACATGGTGTCCAGGCCGCGGAACGGGCCGCACGAGCGCGACGGCCGCACCTCGGCCAGCGAGAAGATGACGATCAGCAGCGCCGCGAAGAACGAGAACAGCGACACCAGCATGTAGAACGCCGACGAGCGGATCGTGTGCAGAGACAGCCTGGGGGGCTCGCAGATGCGCGTGCAAGTGAACCGCTTCAGATAGAAGAAGAGGAGGCAGATGATGACGGCGATGCCGGGCAGCAACGGCGCGTAGAAGACGCCCAACCAGCAGAGCGCCTGGTTGTAGACCACGTCCAGCACGTGGCGCGGGATTTCGAACTCCTGCAGGAAGATGGTGCGCATCCACGGGTACTGGAAGTGGTCGATCATCACCCTGAGCGGGAAGTAGACGCCGAGGTTGATGCCGGCGATGCAGGCGAAGTCGGTCAGCATCAGCTTGTAGCACGTCTGGCCGATGACAGTCTCCCAGCACTGGCTGGCGATGCAGCCCTGCCGGAAGCACTGGAACTCGGACAGCTGACCCTCGCACTGGGTCTTGTATTTGACGAAGAACGAGTACATGAGCACCGCTATGGAGGCGACGCGCAGGAAGACCGTGCGCACGAGGGTCAGGATCACGTTCACCTGTGGCGTGTACCGCTCCAGAGTCACGATGTGGTACATGAAGAGCGTCACCACGATGTTCATCACCGACACCGTCATGGCCGGCAGGTACTGGTAAATGGTCAGCAACGTTGCCCGGTTCTTCCCGGCGGCCTCCTCCGCCACGTGCACCAGCGAATACTGCACCACGTAGAAGATGATGACGCCGCAGATGATCAGGATAACGGTGACGATGATGTTGGTGACGGTGCGCACCACGAACAGCTGGATGTTGTCCAGCTTGCTGCGGTTGCGACGCTCGGCCTCGTACTGGTCCGTCTCCAGGTAACCCTTCAATTCGTTGTAAATGGCCTTCTGCTTGTACTCGCCAGAACTCACGTTGTCGATGCAGAAGTCCCACGCGCTGAAGATGACGTTGCAGTACTGGTAGAACTTGCCGCGCGACAGGATGGCGTCCTGGAAGCCGTGCGCCGTGTGGATCACCACGAAGACGAGGCAGAGCAGCAGGCAGCAGAGCGACACCAGCACGTACGCCAGCGGCAGGTTGTAGAACAGGCCCGAACCGGAGCCCACCAGTACCACGTTCTCATAGTAGCCGTAGAAGAGCGGTGTCAGCTCCATGTAACCGGTGCCCTGTAGAAAGTCCATGAAGCCCTTGGTGACGCTGCCCCAGCTGTTGTTGCTCACGTACTCGCGGTAGCTCTGGCTGCAGCAGCCGGTAACAGTCGTGTTGTCGGAGAGGTCGCACTCGATCGTCTCCGTCCGATCCAGCAGCAGGTTCGGCAGCACCACGAACACCAGCATGGCCAGAAACACGGCCGTGTTCATGTACAGCACCTTCTTGATGTAGTGGAAGTACGACAGCACGCCCGTGCCGAAGTTGCCCTCGATCAGGCGCAGGGAGTCGTGCCATAGCTCAAACGAAAACATGTCTACCATGGTGTCCTTAAAGTGAGACCAAAACTTCTGACGATGCAGATGAAAGCGCTGCATACCCTGCATTCGGAATGCTGGCGAATTCTGCAACGACAAAAATACCGAATGTAAGACTGGGTTCCAAAGAAGCCAAAATGTTGAATGAACTTGACACCAGCGTAATCCACTGCTGCTATCTTCCTGAGATGCATGATTTAAAAGACCCGTTCAAGAGACTCGCAAAAGCCGGAGCTGACATGCGTAAATCACGTCCATAGAAAATACCATTCAACAAGATAGTATGAAATTCCAACGTACGAGCAGTTTGTTTTTCCGCTCCCTCTTCTTTTCCATTGGGATTGGCATGGCCTTGATGGTCTGGATTTGGTCCCAGATTTGTTGTTCGTCCGGAATGTCTGAAACAGCACATGACCTTCAGCGGTTATGGGCCTGACACCTGTCCACGTCGGAACCGGCCGGCCGCCGGCCACAGCTCCCGAGACGGGAAACAGCACGGCACAACTCGATCGAGCGAACGCCGGCGGCCTGACACCCAACAAAATAACGTCGCTCTCAAAGACTGAGCCCTGAGACGAGAGGCGACGTCATTAGCGGCTTCTAGGTAAAGTGAGAGCAACCAATTACCGACCGAGCAAAACGCCCTGGGCATTCTCAGCGCAGTCTAACGCTATCAGCACAGTCATAACGCTATCGCCCAGGTCGGCCTGCATCCAGTGGCTCGTTTCTCATCCCCGTATTTATTTGCTCCGAATACAGACTCTATACACAAGTTATCAAGCATCGCCGGCCGCGGACAAAGTCGGCTTTGTTTGTACGGAGCGCCACCAGACGTGACTCAGTCCATTCGCCGGACCTCGCGGTCTGGTTGTCCTTGGTCCCCAGTCCGGTTCGGTCCGGTCCGGTCCGGACGACACTCACCCTGGTCCGGCAGCATTTCGTGGTCGGCCTCGGCCTGCGGCGACGCCAGGCTGGGCCGCACGGTCAGCGTCGAGTGCCGCTTGCCCATGGTGCGGGTCATCTGGCCGCGACTCATCGTCACACCTGCACCGGCCGAGGTCAGATGTCAAGGTCTGCACGCCTGCACAGGCGAGGTCAACAGATGCGAGGCAGCACGACTCCGCTGCTCCGCGACAGAGCGGCGGCCGCGGATGAACTGTCCGAGAAATCAAACAGGACACTCAGCCACACCGAGGAGTAGTAACACTCAGCAGTTATCTTAACGTGTTCGAATGACGCGCAGGAAAATACGTCAGATAAAACAGCTTATCCTACGTCGCTCCAAGCTGATCCGCAGTACGTCAGAGCAATGATTCAGACTGGTGGCATTCTAGAACAAAATAACTGTTTCCCGCCCGGCGAATTCAAGTAACCAACCACGACACATAGCCTGCCTGGGCGCTCTAGGCAGGTCAGAGGCCGTCCGCAGACAGTTAGTGTCATCTAAAGCTCGGCCAGTCACAGTCGCGCCCCTGACCGCACGGAGAGGGGCACCACACCACATGGCCAGTACGGTCCGCCTATGCGTCCACCTCGTCCACCATACCAGCCGGACGCCACCGCCGTGTCGGAAACCACTGCCCCGCCAGCGCGCCCGCCGGTCGGCCGGCCCGCCGGCGCCGCCCACCCACCGTCCACAGTGTGCAGCAGCTGTCGGCTGGGTAGGATGTTGAGCAGCTGCGACTGTGAGGTGGAGGCGGCGCCCGACAGCGAGTCGTCCGCCTCCAGGCCGGCCTGCGACGACGGGAAGTGCTCCTGGTAGAACTCGCTGCGCGCCTCCTCCCAGGTGGGCGGCTGCGCCCGCGGTCGGCGCGCCATGGCGCTCCTGCGGCGCAGACGGGCGCGGCGTCACAGAGGCGGCGCCAGACGGCCAGGGGCGCCGCCAGGGGACGGGTACGCCGCGCGCCGGCCGGCGCCGGCAAAACGGCCCAGTGCGGGGCGTCGGGGTGCAGGTGTGACACGAGACTATGCGGCCACGATCAGGGACTGTCAGGCGTCAGCAGGATCTCACCTGACCACCAAAACAGCAGCACAATAAGGAGGTGTTTTTTATCTTCCCGAGGATGTTATTTTTTTATATGCTCCCGCGATATCTGCCGTGAGCCGGAAGAAATCATAGTGTCCATTTGATGCCTCATTTAGTCTTCAATGGAAAACGGCGGGAACTTTACTTCTGTTATAATTTAACTTACACTTTTCAATACAGCTGTAAAATGTACTTCGCATGTGCATGTACAAGAACGCTATGCACGTCTTTGCCAGCTAGAAACATGCGAAGGTCATGCTTCGCACCAGGGTTTAAAATTTCGTTTTCGTTCTTGGTGTCGGAGTACAACTTTTGTTTTGGAGCACATTTCGCAAAAACTAATACTAGTTTAAGTTGGCTTTCGTGGTGTTAGTAGGTCAGGTATGATGTCACACCTACTAAAAGCAGATATAACACCATCCCTGCTTCTTACTGAATGGAGACATGGTTATTTGCTTGCAGAATCAGAAATTTGTCAACATGGTTAGAATGCAGCTTTTCGATGGGGGCATAAAATCAAACTTTTGGAGCATACAATGTTTCTGAAGCATGAACTTTCTGGCGGCCTTAAACACCAAAAAACAACACCTTTTCCAACCCTGCTTTGCACCATTCTGTCTCTTTCAAGATTACTTCTGATCACTGCAATACTTCGACGGAATAAACTCAAGGTCGCATGTCTGCGTGCTGCCACTCTTCAACGCTGTCCAACACTGCTGTCTGCAATCAGCACCAGCCGGATTCTGACCACAAGATGAAGACCAAGGGCAGCCCTAACAAGCTTCTTGTTTGAAAACCCCCAAATGCATTCAAAAGGCTTCATTTGACGAGAGTCAAGTAGGCTCTCCCCACTTCTCAGAAACGGTATCTTCAAGTCCAAAGGAGCAAGGCAGTCAGTGCGATTATGTCATATTGGGGGGGGGGGGTATATCTGGGTCTGGCCAATGCACATGGTAACTTCAGAGATACAACAAGGTGGAAAGAGCGTCCCTGGTTTAAATAGGCCGCTTCCGAATCAACTCCCCAATTGGTTCTTTTGCTTTTGAGGTAAACGCCTGTGGCACGGGCCATTAAGAAAAATGGGAAGGACTTCCAGCTAAACCATCACCTAATGTGGAATCATGCTGCTGACAATGCAAGTCTAAGAGGCATACTGAAGATTCTGCTGAATTTACTTCAGCAAGTCCATCTGGCGAGGAAGCGTCTCCATATCACATCTTCCCTTTCCACCTATTCAGCCAAATACTCCTTCATGTCACGCTCATTTTCACACCATTCTAGCCCTCCACAGCAAGCAACGTTGCTCCGTTCGTGAGACAAATCACCAATGAAAACGAGCTATGCTGCATCTAAATCCAGTATATCCTTTGCCTGGCCAGATGGTAAACACCAATATCCAGGAGGCCAACACCAAGAACACCAGGATCTATTGCACCCATAATTACCATGAGACTCCCAGTGTTAAAATGATGTCTTTAAGTAAGAATGGATCAGAGGAAAGTGGCACTTTTTATACCTTCAGTTGAGTGGTGGCATGCATAATGTTAGAAAAAACATATTCAGAGGGCAAACCAATTCTTAGCAAAGATGAGAAAATACAGTTTAAATATTAAGGACTTTTTGTATGATCCATGAGCTTTCATTTGCCTCATCTAATAAACAATATTATGGTATGCTTTAATTCCTGCTGATTCAATCCCTAGAAAAACTGTTTTCTAAAACACATGAGTTTAACAATTATTTGTGAAAGATGAATGGGCCAAATCATGGGTCAAACTACCTAGTCTTGGGAAAAGGGGAAAACATGTGGTAACCCTGACTAAAATAAGTGAACAGGATAGTAGACAGCAAGGTATGAAAGATGCTGCCAAACTGCTTATAAAGATGACTTACTAGGATGATGTCAGGGACCACAAGTGGAATTATGCACAGCTTGTTACAAAGACTTTGATAACTACACCCAGTCAAATAATTCCACATAACTGCTGATTCTGTGGCAAAAGTTCAACACACCATCCAGGGCATGATGCAATGTAGTTCAGAGGTTACACATTACATTCACATACACATACAAATCCACCCTCAAGAGGTTTTCCATTTACAGAGGTGTCTATTGCTGCATACATGGATATTTCTAGGTCTGATCAGGTGGATTAACAGTTTATAAAGGGGACCTGGGGACAGTTTGTAGGGTGCAACATAATGGTAACATAATGAAAGATGTAAACTCAATATAGACAATGTCTATGACAGTGGCAGCAGACACCTAGTGAAATCACAAAGGGGGCAGTCTGCACAACATGGCAAGTTTCAATAAGACCTCACTGGGGCAGGGAACCAGTTTCAGGTAGCTCTCAAAGGACATGAGGCAGAGCTCTTCAGACAGTTCAGTGTGTTTTGATGCAGCAGGTTGGATTTGGGCAAACATCAGTGCAATACTCTTCCTAAGGGAACATCATTCCACAGCCAGCAGCAGCCTGCCCCCCTGCAAAACACTTGCTTGAAATGCATGATATGTCTATTCTGAAACAAGCAGACTATAGTAATAAAATTTACTTAACTTAATGCTGATTGCAAAAGAGAGTGGCATAAATGTTGTGAGAAACCACATTTCAGAGATGGGTTGTGTTCATTCATTCTGCCTTTTGGTGCCTCATTTGGGGAAGTCTAGGATTCCCCTATGTATCTCACTGGCCCCTGAGGTATGGCTTCTGTACTGGCCATGGGATTCATCTCCTCATGCAGCAACAACTCTGAATTGCAGATTCCCCTGGTCAGTCACCCCATCTAAGGCTCCAGGACCATGCCAGTATACTTCTAGAAAACTAGAGATGCAATGGACCATTTTCAATTTGAAACTCTTCTCACAGACATAAATCTGTCTTTGGCTAAGCCTGAATTAAGGCCCATATTTCATCAAACACTAGCAAGTACAGCACAACCAAGACTTTTCAGAAGCGCCAAGAGGAAATTTTTCAACAAACAAGCAGCAATTGAAAGTCAGTTCACACCATGCATTTTCACCTTTTCAGACTATTTTACACCACTGCTGGAACCACCATCTCAAATGATGCCAACCTGCATAGTACCCAATACAACCACAACTTCCATTGAGCCAATTACATTTTTCAAAACTTTCTTAATGTGATACATCAATCTCTAGCTGAGTCTGAATTAATGTAAGAATTTTATCAAACACCAGCAACTACAGCACAGCCAAGACTTTTCAGGGGGATCAAGAGGCCCAGGTAAATTAAAACTACTGGAAAGTTTTGTGAAAAAATAATAACACAAAAACAATGCAGGGATCTCAGAGCAATTCAATCAATCCCCAATGAAATATTTTCATTCAGTGGTTGATTCAGCAATTTCAGAATGTCACTGCAGTTTTTTACTCCAATGTTAATAATGCATACACTGACTCAAGTAAAGCAAGCATAACATGGGGGCTTTGTTCAGATTACTGGCACCGCCACAGATGATTTCACATCAGTTTCTGCAGGCATGGTATTGTCATATACCTAATGCTAGTTTTTGGAACTATCTGTGAGTAGTTTCATTCCTAAAACTAAAAAATATTTATGAAACATCCACAGCATGTGATGATGAAGAAAAAGGTTCAAACATTCCTTGGCATTCATTATGCCCTTTCTTTACAACACATGCATTGAATAAGCAGGTATCTTGAACAAGTAAATTAAGAAACTTATCCACATTCACTGCCAAACAGTACCATTCAGCCTACATTGTGGAAAACCACAAAGTCAGAGGGTAATGAGAAAGTACACATCATGTACAAATGAGTAGTGAATAATCACAGGTCAGATGTTATCAGTATTCTTCTGGGGTACAGTATAATGCTCCAGATTTACAACTGGGTGTATGGGGTTAGTTTTCTATGTTGTGGGCATTTTAGCAACTCCATTACAACATGGGCACCACAAAAATTTGTGGATTTAACAGGCAACCACATTAAGCAGGTACAATAAATTTGGGATCCCCAAGATGTCGCGTCGGCAGGCACCTCTGTTCTATCTGAAAATGTTCCATGCCTCGACTGGGTGTATCCTTTCCGGGACGGTTTGGTTTATGGCACAGTGAAACAACAGCGGATTTTTACCCTTACTACGATGCGATGACACAGCAGACAGCTGAAATCAACATCTCATAGGGAAGGTAAGTACTTCAGTGCTGAACACAGTGAGCACAACACCACACTGTTCGTTTGTCTGCGTCCAGGTCTGTACGTGCATACGAACAGCAGCTTGTCCACAGACGTCCAGAATCTAGTCCCGTTTTGTCAGTCGTCCAAGGAAAGTGCAGTCCCAAACCCTGCACAAAAATTCATTTTCGCCCTGCTTGCGTTACTTTCGCTTTTAAGGATCGCTATTACTAAATTACGTGCTTTCTTGAAAATACATTTGAGAGCGATCGTTTTGTATTTGTGAAGTAAAACATACCTAAGGTTGGTTTTCTTTTCCGCACACAGACTTCTGTTTACTTCGTACCCTTGTGAAAATGTCTGAAACATCCAGGTAATGTGATATGTGAAATGTGATATGTGACATGTGATGTGAAACATCCGCAGGAATATCCAATCACTCCTGAACAAAACGGCCAAGTTTTATGCAGGTGCAAGCGAAATTTTCAAGTCCATTCTTTCCACGCAACGTCATATGCGCAATGTTAACTATTCCGTGAACATTGTGATGCATATGCATCTCCCTTTTAAATATGGCCCCATCCATGCTGTTGCTCCTCGGACAAGGCGAGAGTTCCGTCGCCACAACCAGGAGCGGATGTGAGGATGTATGAACCTGTCCTCACTGTGAACAAACTCTTATCAAAAACTCGTGTATTTGTCCAGTTTGAGTTCAGTATTTCCATTTCAAACACAAAATGCGAACACGCTGAACATGCTTTAATGGTAATAGTACACAGTATTATGACACGCCACATTGAAGTTTATGTTATTCACTCCATTGTTCGTTCCTCAGAGCAGTGGGAACCGCCAGTCAGTGTCAGATGTCAGCACGAGCGCTGCGTGCCACCCATTCGTTCAGACACCTATCAGATAAGTAGGGCCCTACAAACTCACAGCTTGGATTGTGGGGCACGTTCATTTGTTCTTAAATTACACGGTAAAGCTGTTCTTGCTTGTGGACATATTTTGACCTTTGTTGATTGTCCCTGTCGCGGCATGCGCGGTTCTTTCCCGCTGCGTAGTAAGGATCTTGGATTGACCGTGGATGGTAGTTAAGATGTAGCGTTATTCGAACCGAAACATGACTGGCTCGTCACTGTACCACATACGTCCCGTTTCCAGCCGTTCCCCTCTTTTTCCGTCATTCTCGTAAGACACTCCCTATTGTTTGTTTCCCTGTCCATTTCTTTCAAAGATCCCAGAACGAAACATTGGATCAGTCCTTGCCCAATGTTACAGATCCGTTCAGACAATGTTCTCTTACAAGACTAGTCCAAAACGCAATCACAATATACACAGAAGATATACAAATCATAAGCATTCAGTTGCAAATGGACTATCGTGATCCATGAAGAATATCAACCAGCAGCACGTAAGTGCACGAGCGTCAAGTTCAGAAACCGACCAACATCACTGATAAGATTACGCCTCCTTGCTAACTGTTTTTCCCCTCACGCTTGTTTTCCGTTCAGTTCCGTCTAAAAATGGCCTTGTTCCCCGAAGACGTTTTGGACCAATAAGGTAATCTGGTACGCCACGAAGTCAGTTGAACGAAGTCTAGATGTTATGCTCCGCAAAATAAACATTAGATGCGGATACCCAAAGCTGGCGACACAGTTAAACGCACACAGCACTGTCTATTCCCAGTTGAAGGAGAATGCTTCGTGAATCACAGCACAATGGCCTGCGAACGGCCGCGAACTTTGCTGGCTGTAAAGTCAATTCAACTAACTGCGCACGACAAACATGGTCTACTGAATTGCGGAACAAGCGACTAGAACAGACAACGCCTTTGTACGACCGACCATAAGGGTCGTGCGTTACGCACTCGGCAAATGGCTGACAGCACGGATCCTCAGACGGCGCGACATCCCGTCGCAGTATCGAGCTGTCGTAGTCTGATCGTCCCCGACAGCACGGAGACCATGAGCAACGCAGAGCCTGGACGCTGCCGTTCATTTATCGTTCAGAAATGTCTCATTCTCGCGATCTGCTTCCCACCACGTCAACGGCCAGAGCCGTCCCAGCTTCACCTAAATGCTTCAGAATGTCGGCTCTCGCTGGCAACAGCGTGACAACCCCGCCGAGGCGGGTCCCACTTCGGTAGCAGGACAGACGGCGGACAGAGTCGCTCTCATAGGTGACGCGGCTCGTACACAGGAGGCGGCGGCTTGTCGTCGCTCTGCAGTAGTACCAGAATGAACCTGCCGATAATCAGGCACACCAGTCAGCTTCACACGAACAGACCGGAACTACCAGAAACATAAAATCATTAAAACGACGATGCCCCACAAGATAAGAACGAACTGTCCGGGAATTCTTCACAAACTCTGACAATCTGCCATCCAGATAAAGTAAGATAAAAACAGTAAACGTCGTTTTTCCGAGGAACGAACACGCATGTCACCAAAGAACGCCCCTTTCTGCAGTTAAATCACCAGCACTTCAGATACGAAAGGCGTATAGAGAAATATACGGTTGGGTGAACGTGTTCATTCTGCCGGACAAACAAACATACGGAACAACGGGTTGGCGATTCAGTTCCAGTGAATGAGAAAACTTGCCAAATAACTGACGCTCACCCCTTCAGCAGTTCGTACGGCGCCTAACAGCACGCTGTTCCACATTAAAAAATAAGCAACATTTTCCACAAATTTGCCAGTCACACTGCCTATTGAAGAAAGAACTATATGCAGTTTCATACTGTTCTCCACTTCCTGAGACCATGTACAGTTACTGTCTGGAAGGCATAAGCTTCTGAACACAAAACCATTATGGAAGAAAATATTTCCCAATGTTGTGCATATATCACTTCCATTTCCTGTTTAGCTCATGACTTATCCTTTTACGCTCAGGAGGTGGATCATCACATATGTAATGACTCCGATGATACTGCATGTGTAAGGGACAAAGAGAAAGCAGAAAATGCTTCCAGTAACATTCTTCTGCAGTATCGAAGTATATTTTCCTTAGACTTTAACATTTACTTCTCCAGTGTTGTCTTCATCCTAAGAAAGCTTCACACTTACAAATATAAGTATATGAAGAAGAAGATCAGGTAGAAAGTGATGAATATCATGGTGTTCCTGGTGTGCAAATGAAGCTGACCTCTGTTGAGGATCTCCGCCGGATCATACACACCTATGTTGCCTGGTCTCACTGACCAAAAGCTGGAAACATAATATTGCCTGGTCTCACTGACCAAAAGCTGGAAACATAATAATCAGTCTGAGTGCATCTTCAATGCCAAAAAAAAATGGAAGGTTCTTCAAATCACTGGCCTATGGTACAAGACAAGCAAAATTTACCCTTTCATACAATCTGTTCACAGGAAAATGTCTTTCATAGGAAAACCCAAAGTGCAAACAATTACATCAAAATGGCATAGGCCCTCACTGTTCAGAGTACCCAGTCCTATATGGCAAGACTAAAAAACCTGGCTTCCTGTGTTAAAAAGACAAACATAACACCTCCAACACACCAATGAATATTTGTGAAGAACAGCTGTAGTGTAACTATTCACCTTGTGCAGGAAAACATAAAAAACACCATAAAACAGGAAAGAATGGATATTTTGGGGCATTTTTTTCCTGCATGGCCTTATGACAATAAATGGCATTCCATGACATCCCATGTTCACCACCCATCAGTTGTACTTCATTTCCCTCATGAATGCTATGCAGATGTTGCTGACCAGTACACCATCCAGATGAGCACGGGCATGTTGCAGAGCCAGAGCACCCAGTGCCCTGTGAGCAGCAGGACTGCTGACAACAGCACCTGACCCCCCATCAGCCAGGGAGTCCACTGCAGAAACAGAGACTGTGCAGCTCATCACACCATGAACATCCCTACATCAGGAATGGCTGAATGCCACACATGAATACAACTCACAAATTCACGGGTAAATTCACTGTCACAGGTGAATGCATGGACATCTGAAAACAACTCCTACCTGAGACAACCTTCAGTTGACTAAAACATGCAAAACAATGTTTTTCAATAGGCAAGAACATATGTGATGAAAAAGTTGACAGCTAAAGCAACACAGTGCTTTTAAAAATATTTCCTGCAATTTAAAACATCATATGTGACTTCAGGGCCAGCCCATGCTATGATTTATTGACAAAACAAATACTCTGTATAGCTTACCCAATTCAGTTTGCTGCAGCATTCCCTGGCATTGAGATAATCACACTCCAAATCAGACAGTGTGATGAGCTGGTATATGGTCAAGGAGCACAGCAGACATACCAAAGAACATAGCAGCAATGATATGGCCAATAACACATCATGAAAACTGGACACACAGGACATTACAGCTTGCCCTGTTGTAAAAAACTTGTCCTGTGACAAAAAGAAAGTACCATATAATGCGAAACTACAAAATATAAAATATTATGTGTTGTAAACATTCAAAACCAGTTCAACCAATCAAGTGAAAAGTGGTCATCCCTGTGGCTCCGTGGCAACATACTCAGCTCACAACACCCAATGTGTGGCATGCAGAGTGAGTTTGGTACTCACAAGGAACCAGCTTCATTTCACCCACAACAGAATGGGTTACCCAGACAATAAGGCAGCAGTGTTGTGGATTTGATGGCCCATCAAGAATCTCTCAACATTTCCTGCTCAGGTGCCTGTGGCAAAATTACCCTACATTTGGGTTTATTAAGGTAACATGGCAAGGGTCTACACAACAAACTGTACTTAGTATGAACTCCCACCAAAGTACCATCCACTTCAAAGGTTCTGCTAAAATAAAAAAAAATCACAAAACCTTCACAATAACCTACACATAATGCAGCATAATCAGCTCATGTGAAGTCAATGATTTTTCCACATATTGCCACAAACACCACTGAGACACAAAATTGAACAGACTAGACAATATAATGCATTTACACCTTTTTGCTGATCACTTCTGTTACACACACATATATAATTATACATATATATGAGTGCACACAGATCTATATTGTGCAGAGCAGCACATTAACTTTCCTACCAAAGGAAAAAACAGTGATGCTACCAGTATTATTTCTGGATAACAATCAGTTACACTGCAACCTTAACAAATGCCACTGGGACTTGAGGGGCCATCTTGTTTACAATGACTGCTCCAGGGTTACCCTTAAGGCTGAGAAAAATCTGCCAATATTGATATAATTAGTTATGGTTATATTTCATTATGATCATTATGTATTTTTACTACCACTTCCTACATAATTATACTTGGATCTTGCTTTTACTGCATTTTATATTATACTATTTATGAATGAATTACATACAACATTCATGACATCACCAGCCCTGTAAACCTCAATGTTGGAAAATACCCTTTTTGAATTTGCTGCAAGAGAATCCATGCAGAAAACAGATAAGTGTTGAAGTGGTCAGCAGATGGAGCAACACAATTCTCTGGTATCTTGTCACAATCTCCATCTTTAAATGATATGCAATGCTGTACTCCGATTTTTTGCCTTAAAACTGTCTGTTGTATGATTTTTGTACCATTCATGACACTACACCAGAAAATAAGCACTTGGTGTAATGTGTTGAACAGCTACAGGTAAGATGCATTCAGCTAAAAGGATACAAAATACACCAGTAGAAGCAGGATAGTGCCATTGTCGATCATAGCAAACGAATACGTGAAAGAATCTATCAGTTTCATTTTAATGTCAGGAGTGTTCTTGTCTGCTGGTGCGGCCAGAGGGCAGTCCTACCCTAAGTACGAGAAACTGGCACGTTACTGCACATAGATCAACACGCTATTCTTGTTTCATCGGGTACCACTCAGTCTTTTCAGCATGTTCTCGTCCCATCGCTCTACAAAACACAAAATAACACTCAGCTATGAATTCATAGGATTTATCCAGATTCATCAACGGTTCGACAATACCAATGTCCAAGATCTTGAAAAGTATCTGACGCGCCACATATGTGAAATATGGTAGTAATGTAGCGTAAACCCTTCACGGATGCGACTAATCAATAATTTTATTTCACAAAAAACTCCAAGAACACCAGCTGGACGTGTTTTCAGACAGAACAATTGGTAGTTATGCTGGCACACGTGCCAGAATACGGTCCAGTATCGAACAGATCAAGAAGCGAATGAAATATGCCGCGTTCGGTATTGTTGGTTAGCCGGCAGTATCTCCAGGGCTCCACATTTGTCCCTCATGAAGACGGCAGACTCAACACGCACGGCGCTGGCATCCCGGCTACATCTACACTTGCTCGTCATTTCCTGGGTCAACACGGCGGAACATTTCTAAATTTCTACGTGCAAAAGCTATTCGTAAATGCATATTTTTGTTAACACGTATCATGACTCACATTTCCCCCTGGCCATGATTCGCCGATCGCTCCCGCTGACCCTCTCCCACTTTGGGTTCGTGCCCGGCCACTCGATAGTTCCTGGCTAGCTGCAGCTCTGCCATCCACGTAAGTGCATTTGGAACAAACGTGGTTCTGCATACTAAGCAGAGGCGCAGCTAAGGGGGCCGGTGAGCCCGCCCCCCCCCCCCTTAGGGCAGCATTTTTTGTGGAAACCATTGCACATCGTCTTTCCGGTAAATGGTTCTGATGATTTCAGTTCACTCTGAGCTCCCCCCCCCCCCTCCCCTTAAGAAAATCCTGGCTGCGCCTCTGATTCTGAGCCAACTTTGGAAGGCCCCTCCCCTCACAAACAAGCCCATTTCACCGATCTTTACAAGTCTAGGCGGGGACCGATGCACGCGCACCGTGCCCACAAATGGCAGCAATTTCTATGAACAAGGAGTAAGACTACGGTTTCGCCATAAAAACCTAATCCCATAGTCTCCACCAAATCGCGGTTTGCCTAGAACAGCCGTTCCTGCCGTCGCGTGCCCTGGTCGGGGGCTTCAGAGTCCGGAAGATCCGGCCAGCCTGCCGGCCGTGGGGCGAGGTTCCGGCCTCCGCCGCTACCCTGACGCCGCGGCTATACAGTCGGCTCCCGCAACAGACAGAGTCGCGGCGGCCTGCGTGACGGCCAACTCCCCCCCCCCCCTTTACACCCGTCACCGTCGCGACACGACCCTTGCGCTACTCCTAATTCACAGCCGAGTCCCCGAAGTTGACGTCACGCATACGTCACGACCAGAGAAATGCGCTCGTCACGCCTCGTGCCATTGACGTCCACGCCACGTCGATGAATTGGGTAGCACTCCGCTTGTGTCGCGGTTGCGTCATACGCTCGGGTTTGCGGGGCGTCGACGTGCGGCGGCGTTATCGTCCGGTATCGGGTCGGCCGCCACTGGCAGTCGTCGATAACGGCGGGAAAGGTGCGGTCTGTGCTGTCAGGCCGGCGGTCCTGGCCGTGTCATCCGCCGCCAGCGCAGCTCCCGACATCCCACACGGCCGGCAGCGGGTCGTCACAGACGGTTGGCGCTCGGCCAAATTCGGGCCACCCGCCATCCACCGGCTTACAAACGAACGATAGAGCGATCATAAAATATATTCTCTATTGTGCGGGCCGGTCGGCACAGGCGCGGCCTGGCTCTGGTGACGCTGCGCTCGTGATGTGTCACCGGTGGCTCTTCTCAGCCACGCAGAAACGCCGTCAGCACCGGCCACAAGACCCACATATTGCACAATACAATGGCGGCATGCAAAAAAGGGAAAAGATCTGGCTAACGCAAGGCGACCAATAAGGACACAAGAAAAGCGAAAAACGAATAAGGACTTAGCTCCTCCCCAATCTGCCCATATGAGGCATTTGATGCACATGCCTGGGTTTCTGCAAAAAGAATTCTTAGAGTGAACTGTCTTCACACAAACCAGAGACCGGACTAACGTCAGCACGCGCCCGACAGGGATGCGCATCTGGAACACAATTCGGATGAACTTCGCCGCAATTAAAATGAGCTGGGATTCTGAGGACTGTATCTGGCCTAATGCGATGGCAACACCACGCCATTGGCGACATTCCGAACACAGCTTCCACAAGTAAAGTTACGCGACGTCGGCAGGGAGATTAAGTCGTGGCAGGCGTTAGGACGAAGGCAAGATTCGAGTCCACTACAGTGTGACGGCTTTCTCCCAGCACGCCGCGCTCCATACACTAGCTGTCTTGTGCGAAACGACCGTCAGGGTGCCGGCACGCCTTGCGGCGGCTCATCCACCGCAACTGACCGGTCTCGTGAAAGCAAGGCGACGACGGCGGCCGGCCGCCCGTACCCGCCAGTCGGGCTGCGCAAAACAAGATCAGCTCCATGCGAGCGTGACAAGGCGAAGTCTGCTGTCCGCTGGCCACGACCGACCGTGCCGAGACGAGCCGTCCCCCGCACGGCCGGCGCGCCAGCCCGGACACGGCAGAGACGCCAGGAGAAACGCACGATGCACCGTCCCCACCTCCACTCCGGCAGCGTGCCGACCTGAAGGGGGGGGGGGGGTCACCGAAACGATGGCACTCAGCGTGATGATCGAGCGAGGGCTCGTTGTACTTGAATACTGTCTTCAGGTCCGGGCGGCCTCTTGTGCGCGGCAATGCTTCGCCGTTGTTTCAGCCTCTGGTTGCGGCAGCGAGAAGGAAGACCCCACCGGCGGGACGGGCCAACGACCGACCGATCGACCCGAGCCGACTGACGTCACAGGATCAGCTGACTAAGGACCGCCCGGAGAACGACCCAGGTATCAGAGTCAGCTGACTGAGGACCGTCCTACCAAACCCCAGCCTGGGGGACGACCCAAGCCCCAGTCAGCTGACTGAGGACCGTCCTACCAAACCCCAACCCGAGGGGACGACCCAGGTCCCAGTCAGCTGACTGAGGACCGTCCAACTGAGCCCCAACCGGGGGACGACCCAGGTATCAGGGTCAGCTGACTGAGGACCGTCGTACCGACCGAGGCTCGACCGGCCGGCTGCGGCCACGTGTTCCCCTCACGTGAATCCCCGACTCGGCCCGACAGTCCCGCCCGCTCGCAGCTGGCCGTCGCGGAGAGCGGCCGCCCCGCGCGTGCGCGACAGCGGTCTGATGCAGACCGCCCGCCGCCCTCAGACGCCGTCCGGCGCGGCCGGCCGCGGCGGCTCGGCGTCCTCGCCCGACACCGGCCGGCGCAGCCGCGTCACGGCGTTCACGGCCTCCATCGGCAGCCGGCCGGGCTCGCTCAGGATGCTGGTCGTCTTGGAGAGCTCGCAGAGCGCGGTGGTGGCGCGCGGCCGGAACTGCACCAGGCCGCAGCTCTGCTCCTGCCAGGCCAGGACCGTGCGGCACAGCTCGTCCACGTTCGACGTCGACACGGTCGTGCTGAAGCTCTCCAGCAGCGGCGGCAGCAGCTTCGAGAACACGTAGAACCGCCAGTTCTGCAGCGTGCGCTCGCGAATGTAGTTGTCGTACATCTCCTGTGTCTTGCTCTGCTTTGCTCGGGTGACCTGGGTGCGCACAGGATGTGCCATGCAAGTGGTGCGTCATTATGCACGCGAAATCTGCCGGTAGCCATCGTGTCTCCACGTCGACTGACCGCGTCATAGATAACATAAACGACGGCAGCAAAATGACAACGCATTACAATACCGGACGACTTAGATCTAAGAACTACTAAAAAAAAGATTCTACATAAGACTAAGGTCATCAGACCGAAGCAGCGTCACCACAACGACGACACAGCGTCAAACTAAGAAGACGAAGGGAGGCTAACGGTACGAAAAAGGAACCATAACACAAACGTGGCCGGATCCTGACAGAATGTGAACCCCTATCGTATGACCTGGTACTAACAATGCCATTGACCTGAGTGAGGTACGGGCAGCAAAGGTCTCCGACGGCGGCGAGGTTATCACCGATTCGCGGTGTGACATAAATTAACCAGAACCAAGAGAGGATGTCGGGTATATTTTGGTGAAAGAGCATACCACGTGCTACGCATGACCAGAAAGTTAGGCAAGCGCTAAAAAGGCAAACGTTTCAGTATTAGAGAGAAGAACATAGGAATGTGTCGGTTGCCAAGATAAGTATGCGAAAAAAGATTGCATCCGAGTGACCTGTACTTCATTGGTTTCACGTAGTGCACAGATCAAATCACGGGTATGTCCGGTAGGGTAGGGGGAGAAAAATCCATGGTCGCTCAGCGCTGATTATTTCCTGCTTACCGGGGCTCCAGTGGCTGGCAGCATGGCCTGGCAATTGTTTATCTGCTGATTCAGCCGCTCAATTTCCCGCTTCAGATCTTCAGCCTCCGCCTGTCGCACAACAGCATTAGTGAGCGTCACAGCAGGGTGTCAACAGTGAGCGTCCGTCTCCAGTCGTATGGCTTGGTCTCGTAACATCGGCAGTCGCATTTCACCGCTGCCCAATTGGCAGTGATAAAACGAAGAAACGTGCTTCAGACAAACAGAGCAACGAAGAAGCGACAAGACAAAACCCAGCATGGACAAAAAGAGCCAGGGATTATCAAACGCGGCTATTCACCAGTTATCATCGGGTTGAAGATTCGGCTATAAAACTACTGAAGTAAATCAAGGACATTAAAAATTACGCCCAAATTTATACACCGCATGCGAAAGTACATTCTTTCTCACCTTTGCTTTGAATCACGAATACGAATGGCCCCAAAGCGAGCCTCTCATGACCCGGGTCGATAAAGCAATCGTCTTTACTATCAGTTACCCAGTTTTGACACCATCCTCTGGTTTTCTCAGCCAAAATTAGGTTATCACAGTGGCCAAAATCAATCCACGATGCAATAATGACGAACCGCGCCGTACACAACGTTTACAAAGATTTCCGACTGTTTCATTTCAGATTATCGTAATCAGATTATCACACGCGGAATGACACGCAAAGGACACTTACGATCTTCAATGTCAAACCACGCGTAATCTATTTTTCGGGGTAATTTTAACAGTCATGGTTGCATGATCATGAATCAGTGCAGATGGTCTTTCAGCTTATACGCTGATTGGAAAAGGCGCGATCAAAACCGGAAGAAAATACACGGGGTCCTTCCTATCGAACCCAATGCTGCAAACATTCGTGCTTTTTGGGACGCCCCAGTATGTGACACTTGTGATCGGACTGACACGAGGCGACCGACCAGCTTCGATACCAGGCATGAGAACGAAGCCGGCTTTGGCTTTGACTTCGGCTTCGCGAAACCGCATTTTCCCTACACTGGCTCCGACTTCGGCTTCGATGATGAGTCATTTTCAGCAGCTGGTTTCGGCTTCGGCTTCGGCTTCGTGGCATTGTCAACGGCTGGCTTCGGCTTCCGCTTCCGCTTCGTGCCATAACGGTTGGCCTCGGCTTCGTCTTCGACTTCGAGAGATTTTCAAATGTTGAGTTTGTCTTCGGCCTCGCGTTTGCAAAGTTTGAAATCACTGGCTTCGGCTTTGGCTCCGTGTTCGCGAAGTCGAAGTCACTGGCTTCGGCTTTGGCTTCGAGTTTTGCAAATTCGAAGCCACTGGCTTCAGCTTCGGCTTCGCAAATTCCAGCTTCAAAATTACAAATTTTGGCTTCGGCTTCGGCTTCGGCTTCGTGTCATTGCTTTGGCTTCGGATTCGGTTTCAAGGCCAGAAGCCTGGCTTCGTTCCCACACATGCTCGCTGCCACAAGAACAGGCGTACATCAGAAGTACAGGCCATAGAGCTGATAGCTTTGCTCGCTGGAGAATCTCAGTCGTGCTGCGCAACTCCACGGCATGGCCACCCCGTGACCGGATGGCCCTCTCGGTCTCGGGCCAAATACAGGCGTCCGTTCTGAGGCTCGAATCACGCACCTTCTACGCACAGTACTCTGTTCCTCAATTCCTTGTCGCCTACGATACGACGGATTTCACCGGACCTTTTTAAGAAACCAAAGTTTAAGCTGAAAAAGCCGCACGGGAAGCTTTAATAGCACCGAGTCGTTATTGGCAAATCCGTTGTGTTTGTTTGCGTACGTCGTATTTCAGACCGTCAGCATCGCAAAGCATCAGGTCACCTGAAAGCATGGTAAACGGACCACCAAGACATATCTAACCTTTCTAAATTTCAACCTGAAAGTGAGAGGGCCACTGCAGAGACACGTAAGTCTGCCATCCCCGGAAAAAGCCCACCACTACGACCACAAATCCGTCCCACAATCCGTCTTTCGGACGGATCGGCCGGCGCCCCACGCCACGCCGGTTTAACACCACGTGGAACCGTCGCCACGCCAACGCCTCCGGGCTCGCTCACAGACAAGCGGCCACGCTCTGCTCACCTGCAACTTGGAACGTTCCGCCTTCAGCTCCCTGATGTAGTCGGCGCCCTGGTGCAGCATGGCCGCCTTGCTGACCTTGGCGCTGCTGTTGTTACGCAGCGTGGGCACCAGGGCGTACAGCACGTCGAAGCCGCTCTTGATGTTGCCGCGCCGCTTCTGTTCGGCGTTGATGTGACAGGCGCGGCGCTGCTCCTTGTAGACGCCGCTGCGGCCGCCCGCCTGCTCCGGCGGAGAGGCCACGGGTCGTGGCGGGCTCGGCAGCGAGAAGCCGCGCGACGCCGCCCCGCCCGCCGGCGACGGCAGCCGGGCCGGCGCGGCCGGCGCCGCCGACGTCGCCGCCATCGACGCCAGCGCGCCCTGGTTGATCTGGCCCGTGCGGCTGGGCGTCAGCAGCTGCGACAGCATCGTCACCTGCTGCGCCGGCGCCGCCATCTCGCGCCTCAGCAGGCCGCGCGCGCTCGCCACGCCAGACGAGTCGCTGAAGGAGCGCTCCATGGCGCCGCCGGCGCGCGCCCGCTGCACCTCGGACAGTGAGTTGCGCCGAGCGGCGGCCGGCGCGTCCGGCGGTCGCGCGGCCAGGGTCGGCAGCGCGCGCGTGGAGAGCGACCGCTGGCGCGGCTCGGGCCGCGGCAGCTGCGCCGCCGGCGCGGCGAACACGGCGCCGGGCGCCGGCAGCACGGCGATCTGCGTCACGGCCACCGCCGGCGACGCGCTGGTCACCACTACCGCAGGCTGGAAGGCCGCCGCCGGCGCCGGCTTCGGAGGCGGCAGCGGCAGCGGCAGCGGCAGCGGCAGCGGCAACGACGGCGGCGGCGGCGGCGGCGGCGACGGCGGCGACGGCAGGCTGGCCGGCTTGGCCGTGGGCGGCGCCGGCGGCGGCGGAGGCGGCGGTGGCCGCTCCAGGGCGGCCGGCTCCACCATCATGGGGTGTTCGAGGCCGAGAGCGGCCGGCTCCTGCGGCGCCGGCTCCTCGTCCACGGTCGGCAGCCGGCTGCACAGCCAGTCCTGCAGCGGCTCCAGCGTGTCCATGAAGTCCATGTCGCTGAGGTCCGGCTGCAGCTGCACCAGACTCGGCTGGATGAAGTCCGCCACGCCGACGCGGATCTCGCGCGGGTTGGGGAACGAGTACGGCTGCTGCATCAGCATGTCCATCAGGCCGTCCGAGAAGTGCGTCAGGTCCATGTCGTCCGTGCCGGCCTCCAGCGAGCTGGACAGCGAGACGGACCAGTCGGGCGGCGGCAGCAGGTTGGCGCCGCCGCCGGCCCGCTGGCGCTCCACGCGGTTCTTGTTGAACACGCGCCACTTTTTGTACTCTGCCGTCACAGCCTCGGGCTTGCGTTTCCAGTACTTTCCCTCGAGCACCACCGACACCGGCTTATGCTCCTCCCCCTCCGCCGACGAGGCAAAGTGGCAGACGCCGCGATTCTGCTTCTTGACGAACTGGATGTGCCAGCAACGCCAGATCACGTTGTTGAGTCGTATCTTGTCCTTCATGTTGAGCTTCATGCCCTTGAACATGTTCCAGCGCGGGTTGGAGATCTGCTCGTTGTAGGCGATGGTCAGCGTGTTGAACAGCTTGGTGAGCGAGCCGTCGATGCTGAGCTTCTGGACCGAGTTGGGCGAGTCCTGCTTGATGGCCTCGCCCACCAGGCTGTCACTGTCGGCCGAACAGTGGTCGTCCAGGATCGGCGCGTTCAGGCGCTCCTCCTCCTCCTCCTCCTCGCGCTCGAAGTTGGACACCATGAAGTGGCCCGAGTGGATGGCCTCCTTGGCGGCGGCGCTGTGGTCCGGCGACTTGGTCACGTTCGGCTCGCTCAGACGCACTGTGTGCACCATCACGTCGTTGAAGCCGCTCATCTTGCCGCACGCCCAAGACGGGAGCCAGCCTGCCGGAAAGCCGCCATTAGTACAGATCACTCTCAAGCGCCACACATCAAACAAACATCCAGGCCCACAGCGGGTGCAGCATCTATCGTCCGAAACGGTCACATGTGGTTCTCCGTCACCGGTTTGTCAATGGAGACTAAGACTGTCCAAGTCGACACCCGCCAGGGTACACAAAAGGTCATAAAGCGCCTCAGAAAACAGGACACGTGCATATAAACACAGCACGATGACTTTTTACTCAGGACCAACCCCGTTCTAACCGGGCTGATGCTAAACCGCCGGCGCCGGACGGCAGTGGAATAAACATGTTGTTGTCTTTCGCCGCTGGCAACACGGCGCCTGCAAACGGTCCCGGACGGGGCCCGGCCTTTAGCTGCCACGCTTCCAGCCCGCTCGCGCCCCGGCCAAAGTACACAGCGGCCGCTGACGTTCACAGGGCTCGCCGCCGGAAAACCACGCAGCGACTAACAACAGCCGGCCGGCCGGCCCGCCCGCCCGCCCGCCCGCCCGAGACAAGCCAGCACTGGCACCCTGCGAGGCAGACAAGTGACTCCGCGAAGTCCGCACGCGAATCGCACACAAACAGCGCAACAGGGCTAAACACTGTTGTATATATCAATTTGACAAAAAGGATCTGTTAGGATGATGTCTGGGACCACAGGCCGCGCTAGGCAGAACCTGATGCACGGAGCCGGAACCCTTCACAGGATCGTGCTATTTCAGGTGACGGCTGAACTTGTGGTGAGTTTACCGTGTCGTCGAAGATAGGACATGAGGGTGTGGTACGAAGATAGAATAACCATTTATTGGTCACTTGCCAGCGAACCTGTGGGCTAAACATCGAACAGCGTCGCGCTCTCACAGCCGAGCTACCGATCACGGTGATTCCGGTGGTATTATGGATGTCGTTGCCAAACAATCACAATTTATTTATCATGTCGCTCTTGGGCTGTGGTGCGTCACAGAACCACAATGACAGACGATAATCTGAGATTCAGTCTAACTTCAGTATGAAGCGCGAACGAACCCTACGTGGACCTGTGAAAGTTTTCGGTGCAAACAGCCCCTTTTCAGTTTCAAATTTCCCCTCGGTCGTGTGAGGAACCGATTTTCAAATAACGTACCAGGATGGATGACATAAATGCAACGACCAAAAATTACGCAAATTTAACTATCTTAAACCTTAATTATCTCTACCTCATACTTAAACTGTCAAGTATGTCTCAGTCGCGTGAGAAACTGATTTTCAAACGACGTACCGCAATGGATAGCGTACATCCAAAGACCAAAAACCAAGCATGCTATGCCTCATACTTAAACCGACAAATATGTCTTTAAGAACCGAAAATACACACGGCTGCGAAAACAATGAACCAAGAGGTTAACAACCGATACCCACGCGCAACTAAGCCATTCGCAAAAATATGTCGAATAAAGTCTGTCCAATACGCTTTATGCTGTACTTAAGAGGCCCAAAGACGATCCTTTGTAACAAGAAAAACATCCTCAAGACACTTTACGGTGTTGCGGAGGTGCAAACAAATCACCGGGTGTATATATCGCCGGTAGTGAGCGTGATGTTCAGCACTGGAACGAAATATGCCTCGCAAGAGACAAAAACGGGATAATCTCGCTCTTCTTTTCAAACAGAGGCTATCCACTCCCACGAGTGGCATCTAAACTGCCTGGCGTAGTCTGCAGCTGCCCTCCAATCCGCCACCCACATGTCTCATGCGAGTAACTCACACGTAAACGGGGTCTGGATCTTTCTTTGTCAATCCATGGGTTCCCACCTAGCCCAATGATCCTCGGAACAACGAATGCTAAACAGAAGGGTTTTTCTTGGTGAATGTTCTTAGATGTCGCTCTTTCATCTTCCTTTTTTATTTTTATTTTTTTTAAGCGAGATATGAACACATCATCCGGAAGTTCATTCCAGATTACCAGTTTAATTAGGTAATTGACATGGCCATACAAAACAGTTCTGCCGTGACTATCTACCTTTGCACCCTGAAGCAGTTAATCCATGCTAGTCCTGGGACACAGTGGGTTGGATTCGTAAATTTTACCCTCAGCAGTAGTCACCACTTGGCTACCTGCGACAGCACTGCAGGTTGAGACCTAGTTAATTACACTTTATGAGCCAACCACCAGCAATTTCCAAACTTGACATGATAGAGTAATGGAACAAAATGGACGTATAATTTACCGGATGATACCCAAATGGACCATTTAATATTACAGAGTGACCAATAGGCGTAGGAACGGAGGGGGTCTGTAGGTGCCAAGGTACCCCCACCTTCCAAAAATGGTGAACATTAACCCTGTGGCGATTCATGGTAAGAATCGACTTAAAAATTGGCTTTGGCACCTCCCATTTTCTGAGACGTTCCTACACCTATGCAGTGGCCTAACGAGCGATCTTAATCCTATTCCCCTAATCTGGTTTTTGCTAGCCATTTCCAGGGTTTTTGAAGCAACTTCACGAAATCGGGCCACTTTCCCTGCATATTCTTTCTTAGTATTGTGTCAAAGTTTCATAGTTCTATTTCATCCCAGGGCGGAGCCATGCCAAGTTTTTACGAGACACTTCAGAGCATTTTTTGGCACTGCTGAAAGCCAATGAAAATGACTGCCAAAAGTAGAGCATTGAAGATAGAACCTAAAACTTTATAAGAGTGCATAGGTATATATTAGGGAAAACATGCATAAATATTTTTGTTGATGTTCACTTTACAAGGTTAGGTTAAGGACAAACATCACACTTCATGTTTATGTAAATATTTCGACACCAAATTTCAACAAGCAAAATCTCAGACAAAAATGACTCAGCACAGTGCCCTCTACTTGAGTTTTAGGTTTCAGTTTTATATCAAGCCGAACCACGCAGCCAGGACCTAAAATGCCCGTGTCTATATCCTATATCACAATGACCATACACAGGACTTTTAGAAATACAGTCATTTGAAATGATCTGAAACGTTTTCCAGTACTACTAACTGAGCCCAACGCTACCCCATGTGACTCTTTAGGATATGTGAGGTCATTTAAGCTCAATGGTCATAAGTTGACCTCATGAACACATGATCACGGCCGTTCCCTCTTTTACATGTCCCTGGCGCCGCCCATGCAAGCATTATGCAAACAGCGTCATATGACTGACACCTATCAGGTACTATATGACTTGTAAAATCTTAAAGTCTTTAATCTTCACATCAATTCAGTAAAAAAATATTCCCACGATTTTCCAAATCCCCTCAATGCATATCAATTTTTCAAAAAAACTCTAAATGTATGGGTCAATGGGAAAAGTCCCATCAACAAGCTCTTAATTCACACCCATCGCATCAAAATCGGTTCATGAACAGCCAAGTAATAACTAGTCAAAATCACCCTCCCCTCCCCTGAATTTGGAATCCTTGCATTCACTCCTTTCAAGGCTTTTAAGACTTCTTAAATAAATGTAAAATGTAGTTCACGTCATGTCACATCGACTGCCGTTTTCTGCGATGAAATCGGACCTAGTTCTCAAGATCTTAACCCGTTCCGACTGGGGGGGCAGTTGACTGCCCCCCCCGAGGTTTTTCTGGGATTGCGAGAGAACCAACTAACACAGAGTCACAAAACTTTCTGTACCTTTTGCTTCATCAATTTTACATCTCGTGTCAAAATTTTGACCTCAGGTCACATCAAGTGCCTGACCTAGGTCAGGTCAAACAGACCTATGTTAAAAAAGTTTAGCGCCCTCTAACTTTTTCGCAAAACAAGATATCTCAATAATACTTTCAGGGATTAGTGATCGTAATAGGTGCAGCAAATCTGCTATCTCAGATTTTCCGGATTTTTCAGGTCATTGACCTAAGGTCAAGCCCATTTTTAAGACATATCGTCGTTTTTTCGAAAATTGACGGAATATTCCATAACATTTTTAGTGTGGAGTGAAGCAGACAACTAGTTACCGTCATTGGGCAAAGTATCAGTGACTTCCAGCCATTGACCTGAGGTCAGGTCACGAATAACTGTAATGGGCCAAAATGTATCACCGTCAAAATCGACGATGAATTACTTAGAATGGGTAGAAAATGGCAGAACTAGCTTGCACAGACGTAATTAATACCAGGAACCTCAAAAAGTTTGAAAACGTAGCATATTTTGGAAATAAACAGGCTCTCGCCGATAAAGCTCCGCCAACTTTGTACATTGGTAACTAATGAATTTTTCCAAAATTGAAGCATGAGAAACCATCACAAGAACCACAAAGATCAATAAAATTGACACAGATCGTCCTTTTTCGCGAAAATAAACGAACGCCGAAATCAGTTCCCGTCAATTTGGTACCGCATACGGCAGCGGCGCACACTGACAGCTGGCGGGAGAATTACGGTGTCTTTAACTCAACGTTTCGGCGTATATATTGAACAAATCTGGGGAAATTAGACGTGTATCGGCATCCGAGGACCTTTACTTGTGCGCTGGTGCCTTTACCTATGCGTTATTAGTCACAGCCCTTGAGATTCAGGCCATTTCTCGGTCTCATGCAGTCGGCTATGAGAAAACATATATAGGGCGTAACTGGCTTACATATTATCTAAAACTAAAAATGAGACCAGTTTCGAGCTCTACTCGTCAGAAGCTTTCCAACGGTATGCTTACTTTTATCGTGCGACCAACCATTCGTGAGTTAGAGGGGGAGCAGTCAACTGCCCCCCCCCCCCCAGTCGCCCATGTTCGAGACGGACCGACGGTCGTGCGCGGGTTAAGGAAGATGGCGAACCCCCTCCACACAGCAATGAGCAATAGTGCTATGGGTATCAGACTAGGGTCAAAAAATGGGTCAAGACAGGTGATCCTTGTTTCCACAAAATTCTTCGGAATATAATTCGTCTCTCCCACCTTGTTTTTCTACCGTGAAGCCACATCATTTGCGGCATCGCAATGAATTTTGGTGACTTTTCCTTCTCTGTATCCTTTTTATACACCGAAAATCACAATCCAAACACCCGGCATGGAGCAGGCGCGACTCCACGACACGTTCCTGGCCTGAAAATAGCCTGACCTGACGTTTTGCGGTCGCGTTTCAATACCTGACATTTATCCTAATGGAGCGTCCAAACTGTCTAGGAAATGTTGGTGACTGCTAAAGGTGGAAGTAGGGAACATCACAAGAAGTAATACAGCACCATGCATAAGTGGGATATTCACGGTACGGATCGATTGGGAAACATTTTTACACATCAGGACAATGATACAGAGGGCCATTTTACTATACTTCATGAGTCTGTTACTTAAGCCCCACCACAAAACATGTGGTATATTTTGCAGCTAGCACTTCAAGATATAAGGTATATTTTGCAGTGGGAGAATAAATAACAGTCAAAGATGGAGCCTGGTACAGAACCCTAGGAGCCTCAGACGTCGATCCAAACATGTTAATTATTTGCATCGATGGTTCTGCTCTGGACATTTTAATTCCAGCTGTGACCAAGGGCAAAACTACCCAAGCCATGCATTTGTGTTTGAGCATTATGCTGTTCACCATACACTTTGTATGCCATGGGCTAAAGAGGGAGAAATCACATTGCATCACAACATTTTAGTCCTGTGATTCAAACATACATGTTTTGAGTCTCCCACATTTTATACATATCCATTGCTTTTAACACCTATGCATGCCATAAAATTATGTCATTGATACTTACAGCTGTAAAATCTACAGAGAACAACCAAAACCTGCAATTGCCTGGGTACCCTATGTTTCTGACAACCACATCCAAACTGTACATGATGAGACCACCAGATTCTCAGCACATGTCAAATGATCAATTTAACCCATTCCATGATATCAAAAACATTACGGAGTTTTTTCACCAAACTTTACAGAAATCAGAAGCAAAATAGTATCATGGAAATTTCCAGACACTCTAGCATGCAGTAAATCATTATTCTGTAATATAGTAATGCCTCCAGGAAGACCATAGAACAATGCACAATGTCTCATTGAGATTTGAACAGACAACTGAATGGTGTAACTTTGCCAATTTAATGACAAGATTTATTAAAAAAAAAACGGTTAATAACTTGACAGTTTCAATATGGGTGCATTCACAGAGTGGAAAATATTCTCCTCCTTGGACGGATAATCCTCTGCCACTGTTCAGAGCCAAATGGGATCCATCGCAAACTACTGCACTGATGCCATACCTAAATCTCTGCTAGTGACATCTTCCACAATGACCAATATTAAGACACTGCCAAGTGCATCATGCATTCCTCCGACTCGCCTGGCCATGTCTCCGAGTTCCTTACATAACATGAAAGACAGCAGGTGAGTATTGATTGTATTAGTCAGCTGTTTTGCAAATGGATCCCAAGGACAGAGGTTTAGGAATTATCTACAGGATCTTAAAAATTGATCCTAAATGCTTTTAATGACATAAGGGCAGATACTGTGACACTGTATGCAAAATCCAGCAGGGTCGCCAGCTTGAATGTGTTTCTGGAGCTGCAGAATCATTTTTTTTTTAAAGACAATAATAGATCCTTATGTCAAGTATAATATCTGAATTATGCAACACTACAGCCAAATGACATAAAAGATCATCTTAGGTTATCCAGGGCTATCTTAAGACAGTGACCTGGAATGACTTCAGGTTAGCCAAAAATAGTGAACTGGACATACTGAAAGCATGTTTTGTTGACATCCAGCCCAAAATAAAATTTTAGGCATGTTGTGGTACTGCAGACTCATCAACCCATGGCTGGCATCACACCAACCATCAGAGCAAGTCAGGCCTTTGATGCAATCTACCCTCTTTTGATGGAATAAAAAATACATTGCACCAAGTTACATCACTTGGTTTCTTCCATCTTGAACAGTCCAAATGAACAGACAGTTCTGCAATACCTATTTCCTATCACATTCCCAGGGATAAAAAGTAATGCATTTCTTGCAGTAGCTCATGACCTCAGTTTACACCCCCAAAAATCCTAGCAGTGGACATATGCCTATGAGACATATGTATAGCCTTATAGAACATACAATTATTAGTCAACTGATATATATATATATATATATATATATATATATATATATATACATATATTGCATTTGTGCACTCAAATCATCTTACAGTGCCACAAAAATAAGACTGTTTTACACTGAATGCACTGGCACACAAAAACATCCAAGATGGTTCCCAATATGACATCATGGCTGGCAATGTAGAAGAAAAATGTTTATACCACAACATGCAGGAAAGACACCCCAGAGGGTACATCAAGATTCAGATGGATGAAACAACCCATTAAGAAGTTATCATGAGGAAACCTTGGGGGCAGAGTTGCATCAACCACATTTATATGGGCTAGGGTTCATACACATTCATACACAAACATTCAAATACAAGAGCAGTGCTGGATTACTGTAACAACACTTAAGTGGGGAGCAGGTTTTCAAATCAGGAATCCAATGACAGTTCTGATTTACTTCAGAGTTTGAGTGAATTATATAACTTGTGGGAAATGCATGCAGTTTTTGAGTGAACTGAAACAACTTCCTAATATCTCTTAATCCAACAGAAATGTTTAGTGCACTTGAGCTGCCAAACAGACATCAACTTAAAACTGCAAAGTATTTTAACAAATCCAACTTCTGTACAATGTATCATTCTACACTTTTCTCCCATTACCCTGTTTGATCACCAACACCATTTTATTTGATGAACCCCATACTGTACAGACTATGTTGAAGATCACATGAATATGGTGTTCCAGCCATAGATACTGACATATCTTTGTGTGCTGGAATTAGTCATGCCATGGTGCAGCAACACACACATCATATACATCACATTAATCATACAATTTTTAATGACCTTATCTAAATGATCCAATTAAGATATGCATATAAACAAGGGAGCAAACATTAGCAGCTCATAAAACAACCACTTCAGGCCTTTTGCTTCAGTCCTGGCCAAAGTCCCAATTGTCATGCAGAGATGAAAGTGCAGTCACACCATAGAAGTCATGCAAAAAGGAATGATAAAATGTCCACACAAATGCAAAATTCATTTATTTCATCTGTGATGAATGCCAATTTTACCAGTGCAATGAAGCTCCATAAATGTGGCACAACTCACATGATCTGAATATCTGATCTCTTAAGCACCACTCCAACAATAATTAAGCAGACATAGTCTACAGCACACAATCCACTGAAAAACAAGTAGGTAGATAACAAATGATAAGGGACCTTCCTGTGAGACTTAAGACTCTGATGAGTTGCCACATCGTCAGCCTACAGTGAACATACGTGCCTCCCACTGGCCCATAGCATTACACTACTGAGACATTTCATTTTAAGCACTACATTACCTTAACTTCCCTCATGCACAAAGTCTCAGGTATAACGAGACCCAGAATTCTGAAATATCACGAGGCCTGGTCTGGTCACAGGCTTACGTATGTTAACTGTCTTGCTGCCTTTATGCACACTTTTAGACATTTGTTTCGCACATGTTAGTACCCACAATGCTGAAAAACAAAGGAATGAAATACCTTTCACGGGAATTAGGTCCGGCCCCAAGCTGATACCACCCGGGGAAGTTCCTGCTTTTATGGTTACCCGATACAGGAAACTAGGTACGAGGGATACTCCCCCTAGCAATGTGTAAGCAGTTTTGTGTTGTTCAAGAGCATGCGTCACGTTCGTCACATCCTAATGTTTCGTCACCACGGCTGGCGTCACAAATAATTGAGTAACCCCGCCTCCGTACAAATGCGATTGGTTCTACGTGATCTAATTTGTGGTCCCATTTCGTAAGCCAGTGGCAAGCAGGCCCGGCGAAGCATGGGCTCCAAGTGGAGCAAGCATAGCACAGCACCTCTACTGTTTTACACCGATACCAGAAGTTGTAAGCTATTGTGATCAAATTGAAAACAATGACGTAAGAATATGCCATGATATTTTCAGCACACGAAAGACAAGCAAAAACAAACGCACGAAATATCGGAATATCGTCATATTAGCCCCTCCGCCGAATTCAGACTATTCAACAAAAGCTTTTAGGATAATGCGCGAAAAAGCGGTCTCAAAGCTGCGAGTACCCTCTCCCCTTTCACTTTTCTTGGGCTGTTGTATCCGTGTAAACCTTCGCGACGAGCCTGATCAAGAGTGATATGCCGCTACACATGCTAGGAATTTCCAGATAATCTGCCTCGATAAAAGTCGTATTATCTCGCTGACTAAAACATGGTAGCCGCGGCTATCCACAGTATAGTCAGGGAGCGAAACAGAATGGGGCTAATTTAATAGCCTTATATGTATCGGTGTGTTGAGCCGTACACACTCGTTTGAGCACGTGCGCGCCACGAATACGACGGACTGACGCCCGACCGGACACAAAGCTTGACTTAAGACACGGACGCCTGAGCCCAAGAGGCTGTGCGTCGTAACCCACAACAAACAAACAAACAAACGTGCGCGCCACGCTCAGGAGGCCTGAAAGGGTACGTGCGGTGTACAGTTGTGTGGCAAGACGGCTTCCACCTGACAAAACGCCTGGCTCAGACTGGACGGTCACTCTTCTGCTCTCACTGGTCTTCTGAGTCCAAGACGTGCGTCCAGAAGGGCCGTGGCGCGTCCCAACAAGCAAACGTGTTTGCGGGTGCAACGGGTAACGTGTTCTGCGTGCGTTTGGCTGGGTGTGCATGACCATGAATCACTTATTAAAGCAAAATTTGTTTTCGAGCCAGTGAGTTCCTACTTCTACACGGCTGCACATTCTTGAAAATTACTAGGCTTACTGTTACTTGTATGTATATCTTAATTGTGACTTGTGGTCATGGTAGCATTTTGTACCATTACACAATCTTTCCAGTTATCAAGAGTGCTGGAAGCAGGAGGAGGGGGTCAGCTGTCCCCCAGCTTTTGAAATTTGATGGATTATTGGGGCTTAGAGGCTCACAGACTTTGTAGTCATATGACATCCATAACTTTTGAGATTTGACATTGATCCTGTGATGTTGTATTGACCCTGTGTTGGGTCAGCATTTGAAAATTAACATTGACTGTATGGGCACTGGCTGGAAGGAATTGGCCCAGAATGCTTCTTTGGACTCCCCCTTCCCAGTTGTGGATGAATTCCCATATCTCTGCCAGTTAGTGTCATTAGTGGAATAACAGAGCTTTGGAAAAGTGGTGAGTATTGGTGGAACCTCTTGTTCTGTTGGTGTTGCCAATGCAGCACCAATAATTCCATAATTTAGCATTACCCCCTGGGTGATGTGGAAACAGAATGGAGTTCAAAACTGCACTGGCACTGGCAATACCAATAAGTACACAAAGCTTCCACCCTTGGTGGAGGCCTAGTTTACCCTGCCATCCACCAGCATCTTCAGCCATGCCATCAGTTCATGTTTCATCTTGTGTTTGCCTAGTAGTCATCAATTGTGATTGTACTCTTGCTGAATGCAATTTTCTTTCAAAAGATAAATTTCTGTCCATAAATATGGGTTTAAATAGTGGAAATGAACAATAACAGAAAGTATGTGATCCACTGTACCTGAACTTGTTTTCCAGAACTCCTCCCTAAATATCATGTACAAAATAATGACTATATATTACATACATCAGAGATATAAATATTTTGTGCCAAGATTGAATGGTTAAGATTAGTTTGTGAAGCATGAAAATTGGCAGACATTGGGGCATTGCTTGAAGCACCATTGGCAAAAAATTGTCCAAGACAAATTTTGACTGGGCCGGTGGCTAGAACTAGTGTGGACCAATTTTTGCCAGCTAAAACCAGTTTTAAGTGACTAACTGCTTTTTTAACCACATTTTCCCCTCTCTGAAGTCTGAAAAATGTTTTTACTGTGTGCTGAACCCACAATTACCTTGCCTTGCTATTTCATTGCTCCACTATCTCATTGCTAATTGGTTGGTATTTGGTATAATATGATTCTGCCTGCAGCTGCTTTAAACATCACTAGGATTTGCCATTTGGCTGTCATTGGCAGGGCATGTTGGGTATGACCCTTGCAGCCATTTTCAGATTAAACATGGTTGAATGGCAAAACAAGAATATATGTGTAGATTGGTCTTTCACCTAGACAGTGATACATGTTTTGACCATTGTAAGTTAGTGGTGACCTTGCAGGCACTCTCAAAGAAGGTTGTGTCTTTGGATGCTGGTTTCCAATGGGTCCTATGGAACATAACCTCAAGGACATTTTTGAGGGGCTTAAAACAAGTTCTGACGAAGGAGTGAAAGCTCAGACCATTGTTGCTATGCAAATCATCAGTTGCAGTGGCATCACAGCCTCAAGAAGGCTGGTATAAAGTTAAAAAGGTCAGTCATCTTGTTCACTTTCTGACCCAAAGTTACCATGAATAAATTAAGGATGAAAGTGTGGAGGTCACTGACACCACAGGTGACACCCATTTGTACCATTGAATAGAATGGAGTAGGTACAGTAAAATGCATAAAATGTTTGTTGTTTGTTGCCCACCATTGCCATATGATTTCTCCATGTAAGAAAAAGGTCATAAGTCAGTACCCAGTCAAGGTACTTGCATCATATATTGAGAGGATCTGTTAACAGGCTTGAAAGTCAGTTAAGCAGTATTTTAGGGCAGTGAGAGTAGCTGTTGTGGGGCAACAGATGAGAAACCTGAGGGGGTTGCACAATACTTCCTGCGCATGTGTGTGGTGCTGATTGTCGCTCTGCATGCTGTTCAAATCGTCGCACAGTGCGTTGACACAATTTTGGGATGGCTTGACGAACCGCTGCTCCGTTTTTCTGCTAGGGATGGCCAGGCCGTTCTACTCTGCGCCAGTGAAGCTCCGTCCCGACTTTCCGCTGCTGCCTGGCCAGGTCGTGCTGCCGCCACCGCACTTACTGACTCCGTCCGGGCCGCGAGCGCCGCCTCCGCCGGGCGGGCAGCCTCCGAGCTTCCACAGCGACAAGCCGTGGATGACCGCCCAGCTGGTGGCCGAGATACGGCGCCGCAACCAGCTGCAGGCGCGCGCCCAACGATCCGGCGCCGAACAGGACCGGGCGGCCGCCGAGCACCACCGCCAGCTGGTCAACCGGCTCGTCAGCGACGCCAAGGAGCGCTTCTGCCTGGCGCACCCGGAGCGCACTGACGAGATCCTCAGCTCGGACCGGCGCGCGCGGCCGTTCCACTGCGGCTCGTGCGACCGCAGCTACGGCAGCCAGCAGCAGCTGGACGAGCACTGTCGCGAACATGTGCGCTGCGGCCTGGAGGGCTGCCCATTCACGGCGCACCCGCGCGTCGTCGAGAAGCACGTGACCATGCAGCACCAAACCGGGCTGGCCAAGGTGATCATGTCGCTCAACACGCCCGAGGCGATCGCGCGCTGGCGCGAGCAGCGGCGCGCCAACTTCTGCCGGCCGGAGTCGGCGGCGCGCCGCCGGCAGGAACAGGAGGAGCGGGCGGCGCGCGGCCTGCGCATGGGCCGCGGCCGCGGCCGGTTCCCGCCGCGCCAGGAGCGCGCCGGGCGGGGCCGCGGCGCGCCGCGGCCCGGCCAGTGGCGCGGCCGCGGCCGCGGAAGCCGGTCTCGCCCGCCGGAGCCGGCGCCGCTCGACTCGGACAGCGACGGCGAGCCGGCCGGCCGACTGCCGCCGTTCGCGGGCATCCTGGCGGCGCCCGCTGCCGAGGAGACGGGCGGGGAGGAGGCCGCGGCCGCGGAGAGCCCGACCGGGGCGGTGGCGTCTGGGAGCGGCTCCGACGCTGGCCCGGTCGCGCCGCTGCAGAGTCAGGAACACGGAGAAGTGTCGAGTGAGGCAGTGCAAACGCAGGGAACTGGAAAAGCGCCGAGCGATGCCGCACTGCAGACCCAGGGACCGGGAGAGGCGTTGGGCGAGGCGGCACTGCAGACCCAGGGAACGGGAGAGGCGCCGAGCGTGGCGGTGCACCCAGGCGATGCCATTGCCACGTCGCCCGGCGGTGCGGCCGCGGGGGCGCCTGCTCCCGGTTTGAGCCTGGCGAGCGCGCCGGACGCCGCCGGACGAGACAAGGGTGGGGCGGTCGCGGGCAGAGGCCGGGGCTCGGCCGGCGGCCGGGGCCGGCGGCGGGGCGGCCCGCGGCCCGGCCCGGCCGACCAGCCGCCGCGTCAGCCGCCGCACCAGCCGCCAAGGAAGCGGCCCAAGCGGCTCACCCTGCTGGAGAAGCTGCTGGCGGCCGACATCGAGCGAGAGCGCAACATCATCCTACAGTGCGTGCGCCACATCACCAACGAGAACTTCTTCGACGGGCGGCCGCTGGGCGGTGGTCGGGCGACCCCTCCGCAGGTGGAAGCCCCCGAGGTCCCGGTCAGCTCAGAGCGGGCCGCCGTCGGGCCGCGCCCGCCGGAGAGCGAGGCCGCCGACGGAGGGAGCCAGCCGCCGCCGGCGCGGCCGGAGGCGGCGCCGACCGACACTTCCCCTGGCGCGCCGGCCGCACCCCCCAGCGCTCTGCGTCTGCTGGGCGGCGCGTACGACTCGGACGTCATCACCGACTCGGACTGAGCGGCCCTTGGAACGTCCGCCCCCGGGCGGCGTGCCTCTGCCTGCGCAGCAGCTCGGCTTAGCGGTCAGAAAATGCTGACACTGGGTGCTGTCTGGTTCGGATGTACGGCAGAGACCCCGGTCTCTGCTGAATAGTCTGGAGGCAATCGACGGTGCCGAGTGAACACCGATATATTTGTAATGATTCCACGACATACAAGGGTACGTCAATTTATTATGAGTGATACATGCAATACATACGCTCACATTCTTCGGGGTTCGCTGAGAAGCGCGACAGCAAGAACTACGTACTTGACTCCTACCGCATTAATGGATGACTGCACAACGCGCGATGCGAACTAGCGGTGATTCGGTAAGTCTAGTACCGAGACATGCGTGCCAGTTAGCGCGGCTTCTACACGACACCGGCAATACGGCTTTGTACCTCTCGCGGCGGCCCGCGGCTGGGCCAGCGCCGCAGGGCGCCCGTCCCGGCCTACCGCTGGTCGGCTAGCAGCGGCATGCTGGCCGCCTGCTGCGCGGCCGGCGCTGGCGCCTCCGGGAACGCCAGGTCCGTCGTCTCCACCAGGCCGCCCACGAACTCGTCCAGCACGTCGGACAGGGCGGCCGACGGCTCCGCGGCCGCTCCGGGCTCGGCGGCCGGCTCCGGTGGCTCGGCTGCGGGCATGTCCCGGGACTCCTCTGGGACGTCCCGGGACTCCGTCTCTGGAATCTCCCGGAACTCCGCCTCTGGCACGTCCCGGGACTCCGCCTGTGGGGAGTCCCGGGCCTCAGCGGCGGCGGCGTCTGCCGGACGGTCGGGCGACCCGGCGTCGTGGCCGGCCGCCTTCTTGTCCGCCACGCCGGAGAAGGTCACGTACACGCCCTCCGGCAATCCGGTCAGTTCGGCACGCTTGGCGTCTATCTGCGGATCGAAACCGACAAAAAACATTTACTTCTGTGGCAGCATCTTAATTCGCCGTCCCTGAGCACTGAGGGCGTGACAGGACTTGTCAAAACTGTTGTGGTGAAAAGCTGCGGCAACAGACATGGGTTAACTCTCGCATTCGTGGGAGGGGGACCCCAACAATCCCTTCGTGTCTCGCCAGCTACGAACGGCTGGGGTTAGGCGTGCCAGGCGTTCGGTGCCCGCTCTTCCATCAATTTGACAGAATAAAAACGGACAGATAAATCGCAACGTGTCACGAAGCTCTGAACATTCTGAAAACTGTCTTGATAACGTTTGGAAAACATCCCATGGCCGCAGTTGCCGGCTGGCGCACGGTAATTTTTTTCTTCATTCTGGAGGTTACAAACCATGGTTGAACGTACTAAATCATATACCGCCCTGCTGACAATGAAATCCAACGGTGTTCGGGTTGTAACATTTCCTGCTACAGGCTTACCAACAACGAACATGTAGTTCCACAGGTAGGACATGTTCAACGATGCTAGTAAAATATAGCTGTTTTCACATCACTACCCAGATTGCAGAAGTCATCACCATCTCTAGCATAAGAAATCGCTTCATTGCGCATCTAGTTGTGCCAAAATCAAAGCAATCAAAGTAGAAATATTTTATGTTGACTCGTATATAGCTCACGGCACCCGAAGACGGCGGGCGCAGCGGTACCCGGCCGTATTTCGGCATCGAATGGTGGAAACGCACCCCTGAATACCTCATTCTGTTCGACGCATCGCCTTCCAACGTTCAGACTGGTCAGTTATGACACCAAGTATGGTGTGCGCCAAATTTTACGCAATTCCGAACTGATCAAAACTTCGAGGGGTTTCTCGAATCACACCCTACCAGCACGAAAGTGCCTCAGGCATCCACTGTGAAGGTTACAATTCGTACCTGGCCATTTTCCTGGTACAAGGGAGCCAATACGTGGACAGATCTGATATGGATCAAACCAGGTTATTGGTCTTCTCAAAGCAACCGTCCACTGAGCGGCAAAAAACATGAGCAGCGAATGATGAGGACGCCATGTCGGTGTATTTCACCACCGGCTGTTCCTCCGAGAGTACACCGCTGGACTGCCGTGCGCGTGTATCTAATCAACTCTTTCTGCTCCTCCGAGAGGTGACCCGACAGCCCGAGCACAGGAACCCTCAACTCTTCCCATTCCAGAACGGTGGTCCGACTCACCACGCAGGTGCACCGCACCGTCTCGTCCTTGTCGTCCGGCATGCGGAGCGCCTCCTGGACGCGCGTCCTGAAGCCCTGCAGGCAGGAAGCCATGCTGTCGCACAGGCGGCTGATGTCGCCACCCGACTGGGCCAGCAGGGCGGCCATCAGCTGGTCGGCCGACAGCGTCCTGGTCGCCTCCTCCGGGCCCTGCCGGCACCACGCGGCTCAGTAACGACTCCCCCCGTGTCGGCTGAAGCGGACGTGCAGCTATGGGCGGACTCAGATCGGACTCTGGCGGAACGTCCACACCTTTGTCCGCATCAGCAGAAGCAACTTCCCATTCCCGGCACGAGTCTGCTACGGAATTTCCCGGTGAATAGTCGTAAGATATTTGACGTCCGTTTGATCTCGCACAATCCAGCCCCTCCACCAGAGGACATTGTGTTGATAACAGCAAACGGAGCCGAGAGCGTTTGACCCCGCACAGCCGGGCCGCTCCACCAGGTGCGGCGCGGACTCACCTCCTCCATCCGGGCCCTCTTCGCCGGCGGCTGCGGACGCGGATGAATGCGTGGCCGGCCCACCTTCCTGCCCGCTGTGGATTGACTGGCAGTCACTGCGTGTTTTGCTGCACACACGCGCATGCTGCACGGTTTAATGCTGCCCAGTTCAGCGGCAGAGTAACTCCCGCGTCTTTCTCATCTCTGATAAATATAACCCGCAAATCTAGCGAAAATAGGTGGGTTCTTCCACAACTAACGTTTCCTCGAAGTCCTCTCGTTCATATCGAAACACAAAATTACCTATTGCATGAATAAAGCGAAGTACCAGCAAGGACTCATCTTAGATCGAAATATCAGTAGTGAGTGTACCACGAGACAAACGCCGTCCTCTCTAACAAGAACCCCGCCTCTTTCCGTCCCAGCCGGTCCTCCAAAGAGCGGTAAACACCAGTTGGCCGGTAACCCTAGACCCAGGTCGACAAGCGATGACCAGATTGCAGATCACCAAAGGGCAACCCACATGACCAAAATCGGTTCACACGGACTGCACCAGGTCGCTTTTTCAGAAACGCCTCTATGGATAAAAACAAGAAATTATACGATCAATGAAGAACGAGCATGAACTTTGCCAGGCAAGTGCCCAACCTTATTCCGTTTGCCGTGATGAAGGGCTTCGAATCCAGGGACATTTGACACTGAAAGAAATCTTCGACAACAGACAAATATGCAAACCATACCTTATCGAAATGACAGTCCCAGCAAATGGTACTTACGAACTTTCTGGACAACTTTGGGGGCTGACTGAACGTATTCTGAGGAAAAAAAGCGGGATATTTATCAGCACGGCAAAGCATGCCTAGATAGCCACGGCACATAATCACCGAAACTAAAGACCAGTACCAGAAAACGCGCTGGCAATGCCACACTCAGCAGTGTAGCCCATCTTTCCATCCGCGAGATCCCCAACCGGGGGACGTCGTAGAAGACGTCGTAGTCGAAGAGCGTGAGGGGGAGGGGGCGCTGTGGAGCCCAGAGAGTGGCGTCCGTACCCGGCCGCTGGTGGTCCGGGTTCTTGCGATAGTGCCCCTCCAGCCGGGCGTAGCCGATGCACAGTGCTCCGCACGTGCGGCATGTGAAGCGGTCCCGCACGGCCTGAGGCACCTGGCGCTTGGGTCGCGACTCCGTCTCCCGGCTGTCTTCGCTCTCGTCCGCCGCCGCGCCTGCCGGCGTACAGGCGCGTCACGGAAACACGCCGCCATGGCTGCAGTCTGCACGGCGCGCAGCACGGGAGGCACGGCACACGATTCGACACGCACGGCAAGGGCCCAGCATTTACCTTCGAAAGCAACGTTACATGGTTTCGGCCATATCCCGGGTATGCGGCAAGCGTGCAACAGCCGCCATCAACGCCGCACCTTTTCCAAACGCGCCGCGAATTGCTGGTGTTCCGCAACTGACTGCTCTTACTGTACCTGACTCGCGGTTCGCCTCCTCGGCCTCCTGCTTCTGGTCGGAGTCGTCGTCCTCGGGCGCCGGCTCGTCCTGGTCGTCATACTCCGAGTACCCGCCGTCCTGAGTCGTCCATCTCCGGCTGATTGAAGTTCAGCCTGGCGGCCAGCGGACGTCAGATGACCGGGAAGCAGGAGCGCTTCACAGAGCCTGGCCCGGGTCACGCGACTGCGGCCGTACGCCGCTCGCACGACACCTCACACCCCGTTACACCGACCAGCGCGCCTCACACGACACACGCGACGTCCCGGTCACCTGAGGTAACGGTGCGGTCACTTCAAGCGCGAGTTCTCACGGTCATCCGGCGGGAAGACCGGTTCAATGGGCACGCTCACCTGTGGATGTGTCGGTAGTCTTTGACCATGTGTTTCGGGGGTTTGGACACACGGCCCGTGCGTGTCTTGGTGGCCAACCGCTTTCTCTCGGCCCGCTCCGCCTGCTGGCGTCAGCGGTCGTAAAATGGCGCAGCTCGGGCTCCCCCGAGCCCTTGCTGTGCCCCAACTGTTCCATGCACACTGCCTCGGGGTATGCCTGGTCACCAGGTAGCCGCAAAAACAGAACATGGACGCGATCCAGCCGAATGCAATGTTTACACTGGACAAACACGCGATTCACGCATGGAAAACACAGGTGGTGAGCCTGGGGCGCAGAAACGGTCTAAAACGAACCACTTCGACGCAACGGCAAAAAAGCTTCGTACAGTCAGTCATCCAGGATCAGGTATACTCACAGAAAGATTATACACAGGTTGAATGAATTCACGGAAAAACCGGAGTGCCGCAGTGGGTGTGCCGCTGTACAGAAGTGGCGCAGCCTACCGTCTCCGTGTCCTGACCAGGAAACCACTCCTGGTCGGCCTCCTGGTCGACCTTGCGCGGCCGGCCCGGCCCGCGCCCTCGACCTCGACCTCTGGCCCGACCTCGGCCCCGGCCGCGGCCGCGCGCCGTGTACTGCTGGCCGGGGCTGCGCGAGTCCTCCGGGTACACCACCCTGGCGGCGACACGGCCCCAGGGTCACTGATCGACGGACCGCCAGCCTGGGCTGCGACGCACGCCGACCACCGGCCCTCAGAGGTCCTCAGACACGGGACTGGCAGGATGGACAACGTCTGGCCTTACCTCGTACTTAACCAACGTTTGGCCTTACCTCGCACCAAACCGACGACTGGCTTGCCCTCGGACTAAACCGACAACGTCTAACCCTGCCCTCGAACTAAACCAACGACGTCTGCCCTGCCCTCCGACACAACCGACAAAGACCAGCGTAGCTTCCAACAAAACCTGAACAAATCTCTGACAAAGGCAAGAAGGCCTAACCGCACCTCCGAGACAATTCCCGCGGAGTCTGCTGGAATAAAACTGTGAAGAGTTTGCATTTTCTCAACGCCACTACCCCTCCCCTGCCCCCCCCCCACACACACACGGCGTGCACAATGTGTAATGATTCCTTTCCAACAGAAGTGAGAAAAAAACAAAAGTTATCGTCAGAAGCCTACGACACGAGAAAACACTCGGACAATGGGACACCAGCCATGGAATATTTCTTTCCCGCGGCATTTTCTCCCGTATCGGACCTGAGACCAGGCACCAGCCGACCGCAGGGCACGGCCTGGCCGCCCCGGTCCGCCGGGCGCCGACGCTCGGCAGCGCTGCGGCCGCCGCCCTCACCTGTACACGATGCGCGTGTTGGTGTTGGCGTCGTAGATGGTGTTCTTGGCGTTGCAGGGCACGTTCAGCCGACTCCGCTGCAGCACGGTGCCGATCTGCTTCAGCTGCTCGGCGCTGAGCGGCTGCAGCGACTTGAACGTGTTGCCCTGCTGCACCAGCTGGATGGGGTTGTCGCTAGAGCCGAGCGGGCGGGCGGGCGCCGCCGTTCCGCCGCCGGCGTCGGCCGTCTCCAGCGGCCGCACCAGGATGCGCAGGCCCGGCCGCGGCTCGATGAAGTCCGGCAGCTCCTGGCCGTTCATCGGCGTCAGGATCACCGGCACGTCCGGGTCCTCCGCCTGCTGCGCGGCCGCCTGCCGAGGAGGGAGCGGCCGTCACCACCACAGGTCGGACCGGGAGCCAGACGCGTGGCCGCAACAGGCGCCAGCTTGAGACGAATGGCCGGAAAACATTCGCAAAACAGTCATAGTTACTGAACAAATCCAAGCATGAAAGGAACCAAAGCACTAGGCGCATCACGGTATGGCAAGAGTCCTCAGCTGCACTGTATGGATTAAAAAAAGATTATGATAGTCGAACAAGGCGTCAAGAAAGCTGGGCTGATTCGGGTTACTTCAGTGGTCTCAATCCAATCGTCCCCGGCACAGAACGGCAAAAGTAGACAGGCGGCAGAGTTGAAGCTGGCATCTTTGCCAGTTCAGTTGCTTCATGGTACTCGAACTGCTCTACTACTACAACTACTACTGCAACTACTATTACCTACAACTCATAAAATCATTTACCGGACGGTTCCGAGCTTGAATGTTTTACAGAACTGCACTTTGCTATTTTTGCATCGGCAATTATTTTTTAACGTTTTTACGATATCAAACGTTTTCACGTTTCAGTTATTCATTATTGTTCAATTTCATTCATTCAGTTCGTCATCAAACGCGTTTACTATATCATTACAACATACAAAGCCGGTCTATGGAACACCTATCTGGTATTCCAGTTTTATACTTCCACACAGGAAGCATCTTGTTCCCAAACCCTTCACCAGTTTGTCATTCATCCGCACACATGCTGATATTCTGGTGTCAGTTGATCATACCAAGGACGCATCCACAGCCGATGGAACATATGGAAAACTCTCTAGTCTCATGGTGAGCTGACGGCACAAACTATCACTACTGCAGTAGCACCACCACCCGCCTAGAAGCGCTTCGGACAGAAAGTTTACGACCCCGTATAGCGCGAGCCGTTTGGCGCCAGCCGTCTCCGGCAGCTGCGGTCCAGCCTCTGACGAACCTCGGCCGGCTTGTCGGCGGCGTCTGAGCCCGTCTCGGCGCCGCCCCGGACAGGCTCGGCCGGTGTCGCTGCATCCTCCTGCGGCACCGGGACAGATGGCTCAGGCCAGAGCGGGACGCAGTCACGGCGAGGCGCTGACCACTCGTCCGATACGGGCCGCCGGCTCAGGGCGTCCCACGCCGTCCAGCACGCGCCTCGGCCGTCACTGGAGACGAACGGCTCACCAGCGCAGCACTGGCGCCACACCAGCGCCGCGGAGCACTGGCGTCCCCTGCCCCGCCACGTCCGGCGCATGGTAAGCCCCCGCAGCCTTTGACAGACACTGCGCGCGGTGTGGGACCGTCCGGGAGCGTTTTCGGCAGGCGTCGCCACGCACCTGGGTCCCGCCGGCCAGCGGCGGGGCCGGCGTCGGCTGGCTGGCGGCGGTCGCGGCGCGCACCTGCGGCACCATGATCTGGCGCGACTTGGCCAGCAGGTCGGAGGGCGTGTGGTGGTCGCCGTCGCCACCGGCCGGCTCCTGGTCGTCCATCACCTCGAACGTGTACGTCACCTGCACACACGGCCACAGGGCCTCACTGGTCTCACGCCCGGCAAACGCAAACTAACCGGTCCGCACGAGGCAAACCAACGGCCAACCGCTAGGTAGCGCACATCCACTGACAGCCGACCAGCCATCTGCTTAGAGCAGAAATATTCTAGAGTCTGACTACAGGAGGCGATGAAACCGGCGTTATGACAGCATCCATCCCAATTCAGCAACACTGATGTTGTACACACACCAACTACGTGGATTACTTCAGGTAACAGTTCCCGCAGATAGCAAGACTGTAACCTCACCGGCTCGGAAGAAGCAGTGGGGGAGGGAGGTGGAGATCGTTGCTATCCTACTACTGCACGGCCCTGCCCTTTGGCCGGCCGGCCCGACCGCGTACGGTAAGAAGGTCGTGATCCTGGAGTCCCTCGTCCATCAGTCATGATCCTGGAGTTCCTAAATAGTCAGTCATGATACTGGAGTCCCTGGTTAGTCGGTCCTGGTTTTGGAGTCCATGGTCAATCTGCCATGATTCTGCAGTCCCCCTTAGTCCGCTTTGGTCTTAGAATCCATGATCAGTCGGTCAAGATCATGGAGTACCTGGCGAGTCTGTCCTGGTCTTAGGGTCCACGGTCAGCCAGTTCAAACCACAGGGTTCTAGGTCAGCTGGTACAGGGCTCAAGGTGCCTGGTCAGCTGACACACGGCCCAGGCTCCCTGTGGGCTGGCGCACGGTGACGCGGCGCAAGGCCTCCGGTCAGCAGCCCGGGTCAGCCGGCGGAGGGCCCGGCCCGGCGCCGCCGTCGCTCCCACCTTGCTGCCGTCGTCGGCGTCGGACGGCGCGCCCGACAGCGACAGGATCCGGTCGGCGGCGGCGTCCTCGGCGTCGGCCCGGTCCGGCTCCGGCGGCGCCCCTCCCTCCTCGGCCGCCGCCCTGTCTGCCGGCACCTGTCCGCCGAACGGCCGCCTCGGTCACAGAACGCGGCCCGGCGACGCACCGGCAAACCGCACGTCCACCACAGTAACTGAGTAGCCAGGTCATCGCAATGGTTGACGTTAAAACAATGACAAGACATACATACAGACACACATACACCAAATATACACATAGCAGGACATAGCAGGAGATGCGGACAGGCAGACCAACATACTTATGATTACCAGGCCATCACGTTTGCATATGCATGCACTAAACGACCGTTATCGTACACTCCTGTCAATGCATGAACAGCCGGAATTTCACGGCCAACAGCATCAGGATCTAGCGTTTGTCCGCAGGGCCCCCACGCACGTGAGCGTCAGTTTCTGGACACGCCGTCTCGTCCGCGGCGGGCCGCGCGGACCGGCCTGGACCACCGCACGCGCCCGCCGCGCTGCCGGCTCCGCTGCCAAGTATCAGACGGCGAGCCGACAGCGGGGACGGCCGGCCGCGGTCGCTCCGCCCGAGCGGCACGTGCCCGCCGTCCCGTGTCGACGGCGCACGTGAGACGACTGGCAACGTGTGCTGGCCGCCGCGTGTCGCGTTCTGCACGGTCTCACGCAGTGTGCGTACCTACTGCATAGTGTCCGTATTACAGTAACTTGTTCGTTCTTTTTTACTCCCGGTACTGACGGTATTCGGAAACATGCTGATTACTTATCGTTTGATCTCTTCATCGCCGAACACGTGTCCGAGGCGCGGACGGAGCAAAACACGGGAACCGATGACGGCCTGGCCCTAAACATGTATAGTTCACAAGGTACCACATCCATCCTGCAATACGAAATACGCCAGGACTGTCATTACACTGGCATGTCACCACATCTCGCCCGGGAACAGCCTGAGCATCGCTGGGAACAGCTGGGCTCACCTGACCAGTAGCTGCCAGCAGCTCGTCGTAGTCGATGCCGAGCGCAGCCGCCTGTTCGGCCGTCAGCCGAACCGTCTGCTGCTGGCCTGTCTCGTCCTGCAGCACGGCCAGCACACCCTCTTCGCCATCCGCCAGATCCACTGGCTCTGCCTCATCCCCCTGTACCTCTGAAAGGGAACCACACCCAGTCATGGGCTAGTAGTGACTCTGTAAGGAAGCTAGTGGGAAAACAGAGATTTAAAACATTAGCAAACAAGCCTAGAAAAAAGGGAAGTTAACTATTGGATGACAGGCATGTGATGCAAGAAATAAGAATACCTTAAGGTAAGATCATGATAAATTCTGTCAGAGACCATCAAAATCCCTTTAAAAATGATCGCAATCCAAACCCAAATAATTAACACCACAAGAAATTCAATCCAACTGTTAATCACACAAAAGTGAAGGGACTGCAATCCAATCCACAATCCACTTGCAATCCTTTCTTCAAGTAGTAAGTTTTCACTGAAACAGCCACCACAGTATGCACCATGGTGTTCAATGTTTGTCATGGTGGTGAGCAACAGTCATTGTCCCGAAAACTTTGACTTTTTATGATTTCATACTCATACTTGGTGAGGAGGTATTAAGTAGCAAAATTACTCTCAAGGCTACTCATTGAAGCTACTCATTTCCCAACAAAAAGATGGACAAATCAGTTCACACACAGACAAATGGAATTGCTATCTCATCTCATAATCTCATATCTCTCACAATTTCATCTCAATCTCATAATCTCAAAAGTCTCACACTGTTCTTGTCTATACTCCTGTACATTATGTGACATGATATACAGAGGCCCCAAAAAACACTAGACAGTGCCCAAATCATGCATGCCACTGGGCCATGCATGATTTGGCATGAGAGTATTTGAATCCTCAGTCAGCATTTGAATATCTGACCAATACTTTGGTGAAATACTAGGCTTAATATTGGTGGAACATTCAGATCCTAAATGAAGATCTGAACCTCTGCTGAATCTGAATATTCTGCCAAATAATCAAATGGTCTGAATCCATATTCTCAGCTCTAATGATAACATGCTGAACATGTTCAGCATCAGATGGATCAGATCCCTGTTTGGAGCATTCTGGAGTAAAAGGTGAAGAAGGGAAAATGGTTAGCACTATCCAGGAAGCTGCTAGGAAACAGGATCAGCAGGAGGCTTGGCCCCAGGAGACAGACATGAATACTGTGAGATGCTTCAGCACAGGCAGAATGATTTCTGTACTGGTGGTAAAAAAATTGGTGTGGTCAAAACTGAGATATAAAGTGAAACACACCATAAATTTGTGTCAAAGTTTTGGAGGTACCCATAAAGCGGAAACAAGATCTGAGGAACTGAGCCATTTGATGGCAATTCCAATGGATGAACTGGACAACAATTGGAGGCAACTGTGGTAGCACACCTGGAAGCTAAAAACAGGTATTTAGTGTTACGACACCATAGAAGTCATAAGCTAAAGTATTATCCATTTTACAATGCCTGCTCTACAACTGATGAATACAAGTAATGCACAGCATATGTATATCGTACCCATTGTCTGCACAGTGGCCTGTTGCTCATCATCAGTCAGCTGTTGCACCGTATCATGCACAGACTGACCACGGGCAGCCAGCTGTGCCAAGGCCTGCTGCAGCACATCCTCACTGATGTCTCCACCACCTTCCAAGTACACAGCCTGGCCGTCCACCAGGAACACACGCTGCTCTCCCTCCCCGGCACTCATAGCGGCAATCCTGACAACAGAACGCAACTGTGATCTTCCCACAGCATTTCTTGGAAGTGGTCCAGAATCAATTCTGTACCAGATGCACAGATCCCAGAGATGTGTAAAGGTGATAAAATCTCTTACTGTATAATGTCCTCTCAGGCACATATTTCTTTGCAAGGCCATTCACTTTCAAATAGCAAATGAAATGCCAACAAGTCTGCACATTACAGACCAAAGTATACCATCCAAAGGTGTCCAAAATACTGACTGATGCATTTTTCACATCACTTGCAAAATATTTCTCCACTATTTATTGGAAAAAATGTCAAATAGGCATATAAAACATCAACCTATGCAGCATTTTCATTTCTCTCCATTTACCGTTGTTTGTTGTGAGCTCTTGGGCTCAGGTGTCCGTGTCTTGAGTACAATTATTTGTCTGTTTGTGGGTTGGGATGCACAGCCCGTTGGGGTCAGGTGTCCAGTCTTTTGTCAAGTTGTGTGTCTCGTCGGGCGCCAGTCAGTCGTGCGTATCCTGAGTAAAGTTGTGTGTCATCGGGCTGGTTGGTCGTTTTGCTATTGGTTGGTCTTGTCGGTTTGTTTGTTTGTCTGTGAGTTACGACACACAGCCTCTTGGGCTCAGGTATCGGAAGTTTTGTATCAAACCGTGCATCTAGTCAGGCGTCAATCAATTGTCTGGTCTTGTCAGGCGTCAGTACCTATGTTTACGTACTGAGACGCGGCGTGCAATGGCGCATAGGCTTCTCCAAATATGGTAGCGGGAGGAAAGGGAGCAATTTTTTGGAACCAGTGTCAGAACGAGCCTCACGAAACACGAACCCAAAATCGACGGTGTATGGCACGGCTGTCGTAAATCAGCAGGGGCGTGGGAGCCATGGGGAGAGCGGAGACTTGTGTCCTCCGCTTCCCTCTTAGTGTCATATTGGGAGGGGAGCAGCCTCTCCCCTCCATCTTCTCCAACGAGGGTATACGTATATGCAATATGCTTACTTGCCATTTGACCGTGGTTACAAAATAGTAGGAGTATTTTGTGTGATAATGAGAACAAAAAAATGAGCCACTCAGTGCAAAAAACAAGCAAACCGAACGAGGATAATGCAGTAGTGAAGGTCGGGGTGAAGCAGGCGAGGGAAGGGAACCATTTGTTAGCGCAGCGGATAGCACAAACTGCCAGACACGTCAACCAGGATTTTATTTATCGGGGGGAACAGCTGTCAAATTTTGTCATATGACAGTGGAATACGACAAAATTATAGGTACAGGCAGCGATTTCATGTAACTGACCTCATATTTAAGTCACAAAGAACAATATAATGTTTGTTTTTGCAGCAAATATATGATCACTATTCCCAGCCAGCAGTGGACCCATGTGGGCTACATGTGGGGCAAGTGGGTTTATGTGGGCATGGACTGAAGGTGGGCTGGACCCAGATGGGCTGCCCACATGTTTTCATGTTCTTTCGATACGCCTGGAATATTTACGACTGGTGCTCCCTCGTTGCGTACGACACGAATAATATTGACAGATACCAAAAATGGAATGAATACAAATGTGGGCTCTACATGGGTCAACATGTAGGCCGTCTGGGCTCATGTCAACACGGGCTGTAGGTGGTCTTGTATCTGGGCTCCATATGGGACCCAGATGGGCTGCCCGTATACTATCATTCTTTTGTTACGACTGGCAATATTTACGATTTGTGCTCCCTCGTTGCTTGATACCCGATTATTCTTCACGGCAAAAAGGAACGAATGCAAATCTGGGCTCCGTATGGGCTACGTCTGAGCCCACTGGGTTCATGTCTAGATGGGATGCAGGTGGGCTGGTATCTGGGCTCATTATGGGATTCAGATGGACTATCTCGCATACAGTGGCGCACCCAGGATTTTTTTCTACTGGGTGGTCGAGCCCGAAGCTCTCAGTTGATGTAGTGCGCAAGTTTTTTCGATTTTTCCGTCCTCTTTTCTTATGGTGCAAAGAACAGCTTTCGTCCTACAGAGTATGACCCTCCAGGTAACCTCCCCTGGGCGCGCCAATGTTCGCAGATGTAGAAAGATGACACCGGTATCGCAGTTGATAACAAAATATTGCCTTGGAAAATATTGGTTTCCGATTTAAATATTCAAAGTCGTAAATCGGCGAGCCCTAGTCTATATACTATTTGAGAAACTTATGCCTGTCTTTCTGTCTGTCAACAAATCTGCTCCGGTCCAGGCCAAGATATATTGGCGAATCGGCACGTGCCGTTCACCGTTCGAAAGGTCTCGCGCGCCACCAGAAAATCCGCCAATTTTCGTCGCGCTGTGACTCGTTCTTGGCGCGAGCCGCAAGCTTCAAAGGTGATGTTTTGTTTGTAGTGATAAGAAGTAAAACGGGAAACGCAAACAGCGTCAAACATTGTTCCGGTTCTCACGAGTATTCTCGGCAACCATGGGTCAGATCGGCTCGAAACGCATCAACTTGGAATTGCAATTGAACGGACCATCGCGTGACACACAGTACGTTACACAGTACACACATTGTGTGACAGTCCGCGCGGCACGTGCTACGCGCAAGTGACGGTAATGTCAAAATGCCGTTTTTCGGCGTTTTTTAGGATTGGATGTGGTGTCGGCGATCCAGAGATCGCAGAGACTCGGAAAAGCCTGCGGTGTAGTTCGGTGTATCGTCTTTCGTTCCTATCGGCAGCCCAATGGTTCCGGCTCACGGTTTGGGCGCCACGCCGCCTGGAAGCAGACGATGCATTCATTCTCAAACTCCTTATCGATTCCACTTCAATATCGCCTAGAGGGTAATGCCTATTTGCGATGAAAATTGCATCAGCGTGTAGCCCGTTCTTTTGTGGGCTATATCATCAGCTAAAAGTCATTGAATTTCCTCATAGTATGTCAGTAATAGGCAGGCACGTAGACAGGATTTTCCTCAGGGGGGCCAAATGTCAAATTTCGTCATATGCCACAGGCATATCGTCATATGCCACAGGCATAAATTTCGTCATATGCCACAGGCATATGACGAAATTTACAAGAAAAGGCACTAATTTTGGGCTATTTTTCATTTATTTTTAGTTTTATTTTATTTTATTTTATTTTATTCTATTTTATTTTATTTATTTTAGTAAATTTGGGCAGTAGTTTATCTTATATATAATGCACAGGAAAACATATAATGTTTGATTTTGCAACAAATATATGATCACTATTACGTATTCATGCGAAATCGCCATGTGTCTAGTGTAGACCGCCTGGCTCGCGGGGGCCATGGCCCCCATGGCCCCCCTTGGCTACGTCCCTGGTAAAAGGTCGTTTGGTAAAGTCCCGTATGCCCTAACAGGGATTTATTGCGAAAAAGAATAACATGCCGGCTGCATTCGCTGGCTAAATTCACAGCCAAACAAAATGAATAGCGCACACGCAGCTCAAAGCCCAGGATCCGCGTGGTCAAGACCTACGCAAATTTCGTCGTCACAGCTGTCTTGGTTTCAGAAAGCTGTCCTGCCCACCAAGGAACAGTGACTTAACCCGCGCACGGCCGTGGGTCGGCGACGATCACGCCCGACTGGGGAGGGGGGGGCGGTTGACCGCCCCCCTCTAACTCACGAACGGTTGGTCGAACGATAAAAATAAGCACAGAGTTGGAAAGCCTGTGACAAGTAGAGTTCGAAACTGGTCCATTTTTTGTTTTAGATAATATGTAAGCAATTTACATCCTATATATGTTTTCTCATAACCGACAGCATGAGACCGAGAAATGGCCTGAATCTCAAGGGCTGTGACTAATAACGCATAGGTCAAGGCACCAACGCACAAGTAAAGATCCGGACATACCGCTACACGTCTCATTTCTCAGATTTGTTCAATATATACCCCGAAACGTTGAGTTGAACACACGGCAATTTTCACGCCGGTTGTCGGCGGGCGCCGCAGCCGTACGCAGTAACAAATTAACCCGTCCCCGATTGGAAGGGGGCAATTGACTGCCCCCCTGAGGTTTTTTATCGTGCGACCAACCGTTCGTGAGTTAGTGGGGGGACAGTCAACTCCCCCCCAGTCGCCCATGTTCGAAACGGACCGACGGTCGTGCGCGGGTTAATGACATTCCACGTCCCCAAGCCCAAAACTAGTCAAGGATCCCAAAGGTAAGATTGCTTCAAGACTGATACTTTTGGAAACTGGACAATTCATTGTTTACCAGCCTTGCTTGACGAAGTAAGCGGCGAGCCCTAGTCTACACACTATTTGAGAAACGTATGTCTGTGTGTCTTTCTGTCGACAAATCTTTCCTCCGGTCCAAGGCCCAAACGAATTGGTGGGTCGGCATGTGCCATGCACCATTCGAAAGGTCTCGCGCACCGCCAGAAAATCCGCTCATTTTCGTTGCGCTGCGACGCGTCGTTGGCGCGCGCCGCGCGCTTCAAGGGCGATTTTTAGCCCACAGGAAAAAACACGTATAACGGGAAACGGAAGCAGTGACACACATCGTTTCGTTGCCGACCACTTTTCTCGGCAACCATTGGGCAGGTCGCCTCGAGCCGCACCAACTTGAAACGAGAATTGAACGGGCAATCGCGTAGCACGCAGTACGTTTCAATGCACGCGGCACGTGCCACGCGCAAGTGACGGCAATGTAAAACCGCTGTTTTTGGGCCTTTTCATGGATGGGTATGGTGCTTGAAATCCAGAGCTAGCAGCGACCCAGAAAACTATCACAGTCTAGCTCCGTGTACCGTGTTTCATTCGTACTGAAACCTCAACGGTTCCGGCCCACGGTTCGGGTGCCACGCCGCCCGCAATCATACGATTCACTCATTCTCGAACCCTTTATCGATTACAATCCAACTTCGCACAGAGCCCGTCGACTTTTTGCAATGAAAATCACATCAGGATGTAACCCTTTTTCTTCCTTGTCAACCCAAAATATGATCGCATTTTATCGTAGTGTGTTTGTAATAGATCATTTGTAAAGTCCTGCGTGTCCTGACGAGGATTTATCGCAAAAAAGATTTCATGCTGGCTGCAATCACAGGCTCAGGTCACAGCCCAATAAAATGAATGGGGCACGCGCGGCTCTAAACCTGAGATCCGCATGGTCAGAAACTTGACGCATTTCGTTGTCAAAGTAAACTTGGTTTCAGAGGAATGTCAAGGGCACCAAGGAGCAAATGAAAATGCATATCATCTCAAAAGAAACTGAACAGCACATCGCATAGCATCCTTTGTGCGTTTAAAGATAACTTTCATGGGCAAAAAGCAAATGTCTATTTCCCATGCCTTCTGCCTTTCGCGCCGGACGTCGAGGCAATCGCTAAGACCATATCATCACAGTGAAATGCAAAATAAAATGAAGTGCATTTAAAAACGGGGTCTGCCATGCACAAGAGCGTCCAGCAAGGAGCACGTTACCGTCATTTGTGACAATCCACGACCCAAAGCCCAAAACCAGTCAAAGATCCGTAGGGTCAGATTGTTTCGAAATTGACACTTTTTTAAACTGCGCAGTTCATTGTTCATGGGCCTTGCTTAACGAGGTAAGCGGCAAGCCCTAGTCTTCCATATACTATCTGAGCAACATGTGTCTACCTGTCTGTCTTTCTGTCGACAAATCTTTGCTCTTGTCCAGGGTCCAAACGGATTGGCGTATCGGCACGTGCCGCGCACCGTTCGAAAGGTCTTCCGCACCAACAGAAAATCCGCTAATTTTCGTCGCGCTGCGACCCGTCGTTGGCGCGTGCCGCACGCTTCAAGGCTCATTTTTACCCCACAGGTATAAAACGTAAAACGGGGAACCCAAATAGCGCTAACCATCGTTTCGGTTCCGACGAGATTTCTCGGCAACCACAAGTCGGATCAGTTCGAAATGCATCAAGTCGAAACGAATGTTGAACGGGCAATCGTGTGTCACACGGCATGTTTTAAATGCTGTTGGGTGTGCGAGCATCTGCTGTGACAAGTCGTTCCAAAATACGTTGGGATGAATTTGAAATTTAATTTATTTGGTTAGTATTAGCGAAGTACGTGAACCGTCACCATGGTCTCAAATGCCTACGTAGGCACCTATACGCATGATATAGGCCCATCTGCATTTTTTACGCTAATATTTAGATTACCACAAGGTGCCTCAAGTTTAACGTGATGTCTCCATAGATATTCCCCACATTCTGAGAAAAAATGCGCAAGATCATTTATTTTTCATTCTAGGTACCTGTGAAGAAAATTGCACCTGTAACTTATTTGCAGTGCACCAGTTTCCCTACATACACCTAGTGTTTTGCTTTTTCATATAGTGTCCAAATAGTGAATATTAGTAAACAGTGACTGCGCTATTTTTGAGGTACGTGATTATGAACAGTTGATCAGATATTCATTGTACGCACTATTTTGACCTTGAGGACGTCACCGTTTAGTCCTTTGGATAACGGTTATACCAATTACGGTACACTTTTGGGTGACGTGTGCTGGATCTGTGCTGTATTGTTTGTATGCGTTCATGTGTTTTTATTTGTGTGTTTGCTGAGTGTCCTTTTTAACTGTCCTTCTTTGATGACTTTGACGCGACACTCGGAAGAACCATTTTAAAAATGAAGTGTTTTGCTATCAATACATATACCAGTGGTAGTATAAAGTCATTCTCAGTCATTCCCGAAAGATGTCGGCTGATAATGTTGGAACGGTAATTTACGTAGAGCACGTGCCCTCCCGCGAAGTACCCATCTGTCTGCGACGAACGCCATTTTCCGTCTTTGCTTAACTTCAAATGCTTTAAACTTCAAAAATTTCCGGCCGATTTTCGATTTTTTCCCTCTCAATCGACGAGTGTAGTCTTTACAAAACGGTGGAATCACCGTACCTTAGAAAATGTTGTGCTGTGTCTTATGGCATCAGGTTCGTGATCTGTACATTGTGACCTTTATACTACGTGCAGACATTGTGCCTTTTTGTATGCAAAGCAATAGCTATCTCATAAAAGGAATTTTCAATAACTATCCATGTCAAGTCAAGACATCATTATCTCAAGGAAAACACAAGTGGCGATAGAGCTGTTGATCAGATGAAGTAAATGTGGCCCGAAGACGGGGAAACATTTTCGCAGCGCATACAGCGGCACGCCGTCTTGTCCTACCGCCCTCGATGATGACAAATCACTCATAGCTCTCGAGAGTTCAGGGAGAGTCGAAGGAGACAGACTTAGACTTGATGTGGTCACGCATGGTGGTCTAGGTGGAAGCGGGGTGTCACCGTGGCTGCCCGCTGCCAGCTCGGCAGCAGTACGAGGGCCGGCGGACGCAAAGTGGCGGTTTAACCCTATTCCCGGAGGGCTAGACGGTATGGTCGATTCCCGGCAGGGGGGCGGATTCGGCCCCCCAATGAGATCTCGAGAACTACTCGTCCGATTTCATCGCAACAAACAGCAATAGATTTGCCGTGACGTGATAAAAAAGAAATCTGATAAAAAGAAAACTTGATAAAAAACTTGATAAAAAACTTGATAAAAAAGGAAATTTTCAAAATTTTGAAATTTGTGGATACAGGGGGGCAAAAATGTCAAAATGGGGGGTACTTTTGGACTTCTTATAACTCCATTGTTTATGGACCGATTTCGATGAAACTGGCATGAATCGAGAGACTATAGATAGGGCTTTTACCGTGGGTCCGTAAATCTGAAATTTTGAGAAAATTCATGGGCGTTCACAGGGTTTCAAAAATAGGGGGATTAGTTTTCTGACAACTGAATGAACAAAAGACGCAAACACCTTTTTTGGCTTCTGCTAGTCATGTTATACTACAGAAGTACAAATCGCATTACAATGTTTGTATAATGTTAGCATAGGCGGTGCCAGGGACATGAAAAAGGGGGAACTGTCATGGTCACACGTTTCTCAGATCAACTTGTGACCTTTGACCTTAAATGACCTCCAGTGACCTTGGGGTCACTTGGAATGATCTCGTGTGCATTTAATGTTATCTTTAAACGTTTTCAATCATTTGAATTCACTCTATTTCAAAAATTTCATTTTATGGCTATTGCGATATAGGGGACGTGCACTGACATTTTAGGTCATAGCTCCGTGACCCGAGCTGATATCAAGCTCAAACTTGGTACAGAAGTAGAAGGCATCCTTCTACGTCATATACATTCCGGGTTTGGCATTTGAAAAAACGGCACTGAAATTATAGCAAAAAAACCAAGTTTGACTTTTGACCTTCACCTGACCTTGTAAAATGACCTCAGATAAACAAAATTACATCTGCACATTGCCCAACTATATAACTATACATCCATATAAAGTTTTAAGCTCTAGCCTCAAAACTCTGTTTTTGGCAGACATTTTCATTTTACCCTCAACATGGCCAAAAATGGCCTGAGGTGCCTCCCAAAAACGTTGCCTGGCTCCGCCCCTGAGCAAAATGAAATTTTGAAATTTTGTCACAGCACGTAAAAAGAATAGCTAGGAAAAGTGACCAAGTTTCGCGAAGCTGCGTTAAACAGCTTGGAATTGGCAAGCAAAAAACCCGAGGGGGCGCCAATTCCGCCTCCCCCCCTGCCGGGAATAGGGTTAAGTCATGTGCCTGCTCCGCGGACAATTCCCCGGTGGCACCCCCTCTCCCCTTGGCAGACTGAAAAGCGAGGTTTTTATGCCCCTCCAAAAACTGACACGGTCGGCAAGCATACTGTCACACAGGAAGTTGCGCTTAGCCCGAGCGAAAAGGCTCTTAACGCTGTTACGAAGGCGTCGGTATGCGGCCAAAGCGGTCTCGGTTCGGGATTGACGCCACTTCCGACATGCGTCGTCCCGTTCCTGCATCAGTTGCCGCAGGCCAGGGCTGGTCTCAAGCCATGGGCAATGGGAGCGACGAGGGGTCACCGTTCTGAGAGGACAGCGCACATCAACCGCACTCCACTTTTTCGATTCGAGCGCCTGACTATGGCGGTCGCCATGTCGTGAGCTCCTGTTTCCTCTGTGATTTTCCGAGGAGTCTGACGTGACCGGGCGGTGAGACTACAGAGACACGGCTGTGACATCGGTGCTGCTGGCTGATGACTTTGTACACCGCGATTAGCCGCTGCCTGACTTTATCGGTGAATATGTTCTTGACCTTTACTTGATGATATCGGCGCGGTGGGATGGACGAGGTCTTGCCACCCACCTCTCCGATCTACCGCTCATTGCAGAGGTGTGGCGTTGAGACCACCAAACAGCGCACCGACATTCAACCGCTCTCTGCCGAATCCCGCTGCGGTGGCGCGACCGTGACCTAGCGTTGGGCCAAGGCGAGCGGCCGCCGCTGCGCCCTGCCTGGCAGACCATAAGCGAACTCAGGCCGTGATCGGCTGGGACGGTCGTGCCGCGCGCGGTCGCGCTGGACCGTCGCCACAATCGAGCTGCGCTGGCTCGAGGACAGCGGTGCCGGCGCGGATGTCGGGCCGGGCGACGCCACCAGTTGCGACGTCTCCGCGTCGAGAGCGACACCTACCGACGCTCGTGCGAGGGGATGGTGTCAATCTCTCGGGTGCGGCCGCGTTGCGGGCCGCTGCCGCGGTGCCGGACCCTCATCGTACAAGCTCGCAAAACCATCAATTAGACTCAGCAGTTAAACTACGCGACGCCGACCAACCCTACTGGGCCGGTACGGAAACTGGTCATTGGTCACTCAAACGTCAGGTCTCTGGTACCGAAGATGAACTGTGTACTCCGGACTCTGCAGGACCGTAACCTCGATGTGTTGTGCATTACCGAGACATGGCTCTCCGATCCAACCGAGGACAGGATTCTTGTGTTCCCCGGCGTTTGTCCTCTGCAGCTCGTCGAACGATCCGTCAATTTGTCCTCTGCAGCTCGTCGAACGACCAACGTTCGACGAGCTGCAGAGGACAAATCGAAGACTGGACGCTCCGAAGACGATAGGCCAGGGCTTGGTGTAGCGCTCCATTGTTCCGACGTTGCTGACCAGTTCGCACCGCCGGCCGCAGCCCCTGCCGATCCCGGCCAGTGCATTGAGCTGTGAGCTCGCCGTAAGGAGGCCGCGACCAGGCCAGAAGTAGGTGGCGCCTGTTCCGGCCGGCGGCTGCGCGCTGCGCGTCGTGCTCGAGCGACCGTCGCCGTCTCGCCGGCCGACCGCGGCGCCTCGCCTCGACTCTGGAGTCAGCCGCCGCTGGCGTCCGGCGAGAGTGTGGGTCACGTGCCGGTGTCGGCGACTGACGCGATTGTCAGAGTGCTGTAGACGGCCTGGTCGACGTGAGGGTATCCCGCGGCCTCTCCCGTGCCTGACCTGCGCGACGTGAGGCCCTGTCACAGTCAGCCCAGAGTCAGGTCTGACCACGGTCAGATTCTGCATACAAATCATTGCTGCGTTCGACCTTGGTAATGCAAAATTCGGCTACGCTGACATGACAGTTCCGCTTCACATGACTTTATCACCATGACCTGGAAGGTCCTGATGTAGTCATTGCTGCACCTGACCTAATCAAGGTAAGGTCACGTCACGGTGGTCACAGCCTTCGTCTGCGGGATGTAGGGTGATAACAGCTGTCTCTGATCTGATCAATGCCATGTAATGTTCGTTTACTGTAATTGATGCATCTGAATTGGCTGATTTTAAGTCCATCGATTGGTGGTCGACCGGTTGAGATCCGGCAGTTGAATTCTGAGATGACAGGTAGGTGCCTTTTTTGACACCTCCAGGCTGTCGTGGGTGCAAAAACACGCCAAGGACAAGAGAACAGATCTGATAACATAAGAGATAAGAGAAAGGATATGACACATGAAACAAGTTTCCAGCCCGCATAGACGATTTCATCGAGGCGATTTCAATCTCGCGATTCCGGGAGTGAGGTGCTAGTTTCATGAGATCAAACTCCCGCTTGTTGCCGAGATGGTCAAGGTCTTCCGTAAACATAAACTGACGCGCAGTACCAGGAAAACACATTCGAAAATGAAGAACGCTGCAAGATTGTTCCTATGAGTGCAAATGTTCTGCCCTGGTGGACTTTTATAAATACGCCTGCTTGGTCTGAAAAATATCGCTGATTTGTAGTTGTCCACCGATATGACTCAAAGCAGGTCAATGACAGCACGCGTCCTGCAGACGTGCGTTGGCCTGTCTCTGCTCGCGATCTCACGCAGCGTCTGTAAACAGGACACGGCAGCAAGGGGAACAGGCCATGGGAAACCGTTCGTCCGTAAGCATGGGTGGAGATCCAGGGGGTCTGGACCCTTTTTTAGAGATTGTTATATTAGGCCTATGGCAGTGACTGGGAAGAAACAGTCTAGGCCAGGCTCGTGAGTGTAGACATTTTAGCCATAACTGTATATTACATATCAGCTTTTGAAATTACATGTTACTACTAAGCTGGTTCAACTTAAAACGCGTGTGGAGGTGGAACATTCTCTTTAAAAGCAAATCTCTTCTGTGTTGGCTACACTGGGCGTGCTATAGCAGTTCATCCACTGAGACGGTATAGTGCCGAGCACCGCCACAATTTCCAGTCACTGTGAGCGGAGATAAACCGAAACTCCACAGCACATTTTCCGATTTATCTCGCTCGGAATTCAAAGATGGCGGATGTTTTCCGACATCTTGGCGTGGTTCATCAGTCAGGGACGGGAACAGCCGAACTGTTTTCGCCAACATTGTTTGCTGACACGACATTCCTCCGACATGGTTTGGCATAGTTTGCACGACATAGTTTGCAGCAGCCGACTGAATCAGCCGAGCGTGCTTTGGTGGAACGCCCTGTCCGCGTTTTCGGCTGGTCGCGGTTTCGATTAACAGGCTGCTTGCGGTCTTGTTGCTGCTGATGCGTGGCCGCACCAGCCGAATGAACCTCACTGGGCTAGTGTGCAGTGACCTTTAACCGATCAGCGATGCGTCTATGACCGATATTCCATTTTTTCCAGTGCATAGATCACTTTGTCGGGCCGCTTTGTCGAGTCCTAGTTGTTTTGCTTTTCTCTGTCAGTAACTGAAAACTTTTAATCGCTGCCATTTTATTTATTGTACAGAACAACACAAAATGTACACACATCAGCACAATATTCCAGCAGTATTACATACTACGAGAAAGATCGACACAATAATAAATACTTCTGTCTCCTGATCGACTACACCATGAGCATCTTACACCATCTTTAGCACCTCCAAATGAGACGCTGAGCTGAGACATAGGTCAACAAGCAACAACATGTCAATAACAAATGATAACAATGAAAGAAAATATTACTATGGACGCTTGGTTGTATGCGCTTATGCGCTGAATGCACCTTGTCAAACGCGTGCCTGGTTGGAATCCGTTTAACAAAAATTCAGTGGTAAAAGGACTCGAGCATTTTAGTCTTGTCCACGTCTCCCTCAACCCGGAACATAGGTGGAGAGCCTCTGGCAAACTTATGTGATTTTTTGCTCTCAAAAACGAAAATCAAGCGTTTCTACCAGCCGCAAATCGCGCTTGCGCCCTCACTCCGCCTTGGATTTCGCCTTCTGATCGGGAATGTACTTCTTGCCGTACTTCCTGTAGAGGTTCTTCGGATGCTTGAGCTGGCCGTAGGACTCCTGGCCGTCAACGAGGCTGCCGAACACGGCGTCCAGGTCAATCGGCCACTCGGAGCTCTCGGCGCTGCGTCGCCGGCGCCGCCTCTTGCCGAACGCCAAGTAGATGGGGATCATGGCGGCGCCGCCGGCCACCACCACGCCGGCCATCAGCGGCACGGCGCGCCCCAGCGCGTCCAGGAACGTGTCCGGGCGCGCCGTGGTCGTGGTCGGCGCCGCCGTGGTGGTGGTAGTGGTGGTGGTGGTTGTGGTTGTGGTTGTGGTTGTGGGCGTGGTGGTGGTGGTAGGCGGTGCCAGGCTCGAGCCGGAATCCTTCATCGCGTTCTTGTCGGCGTTTTTCTCTTTGGTGGCCGTGACCTTGGTCTTGGTTTTGTCCTTGTTCTTTTCCGCGGGCTTTTTGACATCCTGGCTCTGTGGCGGGGGCGCAGTACTGTCCTTCATTTTCTCTGACTGCCCCTGCTGGTCGCCGGCGGGAGGCTGGGAGGCGGTGACCGGCCGCGGCGGCCGGGTGCTCGCGAATACGGGCCGGTTGTTGACGAAGACGGTCGGACGCTTCTGGGCGTCGGGCGCCGGCGTGGTGAGCCTGCCGAACAGCAGCGACGGCGGCTGGCTGACGCCGAAGATGGACGCCAGCGAGGAGACCGGCGCCGCGGCCGGCGACGGCTCGGTGGCCGCCGCCGGCGCCGCCGTCGTCAGCGTCACGCCCAGAGCGTCGGCGCCCTCGTGCGACAGGATGGTGGGGATGGGCCGCGGCCGCAGCGACGGCCGCGGACGCGGCCGCTGCGCCGGCGCACTGGTCGTGGGGCCGTGCACCTCGGGCGCCGCGCCGCCGTCCGCCGCGTCGGGCGCGCCGCTCGTCGTCGACTCGGCGCCGCCGGATGGCTCGGTCGACTCGTGCGCCGCCGCGCTCAGCGTGATGAAGGTGATGGGGCTGTTGGTGGCGTCGGTCCGGTCCGGCGCCGGCGTCGGCGCCGCGGGCGTCGCCGGCTCCCGGTCGGCCGGCGCGCCGGCGTCGCCGCTGCCCTCGGCCGCCATCTCATCGCCGGCCGTCTCGATCTGGTCGCGCAGCGTCTGGATCGAGTTGATGACGCCCTGCTGCAGCGCCTCGTAGCCCTCCAGGCCCGGGTAGCGCTCGCCGACAGAGGCGGCCGTGTTGGCGCCGCTGAAGCCGCCGTTGATGGTCGAGCTGATGATCTGGCTGACCATGTCCTGCTGCTGCGGCCGCAGCACGGGCGGCCGCCGGCCGGGCACGTTGTACGGCGTCAGGCCGCCGGCCAGGCCGGCCGTGCCGCCGTCCTGGCGGCGGCCGTCCCCCTCGGCGTCCAGCACGAGCAGCGGTCGCGAGACCACGTCCGCCTTGCTCTGCTTGCGCGGCCGCTCGCTCAGGCCGCCGTCGGCTCGGCGCTCGCCGCGCAGGTAGCCGAGCCACTCGGCCGGGATCCGGGCCGCCTGGCCGGCCGCGACCGCCGGTGCGCCCTCCGCGCCCGGGCTTATGATCTGCGTGCTGCGCTTCCTGCGACCTAGAAACAGAGGCAGCCACAGCGGTGAGAAAGCCAAAGCCCCGGCAGCAACAGTCGGCATCAAGGTGGTGAGGACAGTGTTCGAGCCTGAAGGCCGCGTGGAAACGGTGTTAGTGGTAGTGGGAGCTGCGACAGTATTAGTGGTCACGGGGCGAGGGGGAGGCAGCGCGGGCGGCGTGTTATCGCCAAGCGCGTGCTTGTAGTCATAGGTGTGGCCGAAGAGCTCCTTCATCGGGTTAACGGTCGCCGTCTCGCTGTAAGTATAGTTAGAGGGGTCGAAGTCATGCGGCAGCAGCTTGAGGATGTTGCCGTCCTCGGCGGCGGAGACGTTGGGGAAGGGCACGCTGCCGAAGGCGTTGGACGCCGCCGGGAAGACGTTGGGCAGCAGGGCCAGGATGCTGGCTACGGTCATGTTGTTGACGTTGAGGTGCGGCGCGCCGGGGACGGGCGCCGCCGTCGTGGTGGTGGTCGAGCGCGGCGTGATCGTCACCGTGAACTGGTAGAGCGGGTCGCGCGTCGTGGGCGCCGTCGTGGGCGTCGCCGGCGTCGGCGGCCGCAGCCCCTGACTGGGCGTCTGCGGACCGGCCGCCGGTGGGCCGTACTCGGCGGCCGGGCGGGGCGGGCCGTACTCGGCCGACGGCCGGGGTGGGCCGTACTCGGCCGACGGCCGGGACGGCGGTGGCCCCGCCGGCAGCGGCGGCTGGTGCGCCGGCGCGGGCCCGGCTCCGGCGCCGGGAGAGCCGGCCGAGGCGCCAAGCGTCGGCCGCGACGCGCCGAAAGGGATGTAGGAGCTGGACGGTCGGCTGGGAGGCGGGTGGTCGTCGCGGTCGACGTCCGGAGCGTCGTCCTCGGCAACGATGTTGATGACGTAAATGTTGACCACGTTCGTCTTGGACGTGGAGTTGACGTAGAAGTTGTTGTTCCTCCGGATGGTGGTGTTGAGGAGGTGGCTGAGGTACGACTGGTCGATCTCCCGCCGGCTCAGCATGGCGTGCTCCTGGTTCGGGTCGATGTGCTGGCCGAGAAGCCCCTTCATGACCATCTTCAGGTACTCCTTGTCGCTCATGGTGTTGTTGATGGTGGCCACGACCAGGTCGGAGCCGGGGTGCTTGATGAGCTGTGCGGTGGCCTCCTCCACCCTGAACCGCTGGTCGCCGACGGTGTGGTGGCCGGCCACCAGGTCCATGACGCGCATGATGCCCACCTGCGCGCCGGGCGGCAGCACGGTCACCTGCGGCGCCCGGTTCCCCGTGCCGTTGGTGGTCACTACCACGTTGAAGGTGTCCACGTGCGGCTGGCGCGGCGCGGGCGAGCCGGCCGGGCCGGGCCGGGTCGGCGGCCGCTGGTAGGCGCTGGGTGGGCGCCGCCAGCGCGAAGGGTCGCCGCTCAGCCGCTGCACGGAGCCAGGCCGTCTGTACGACAGCCGGCGCTCTGTGTGCGGTTCAGAGAACTCGGGTACTGCAACCGACACGGCGCCAAACGTTGGCCGATTAGGTGGCGTTAGTCACGCGGGAAGCACCTGGACCGTAGGCAACGCCGAGTTTCATATATCGTGGCACGTACACGCATTTACACGCATACACACAAACGTCATGCGCTTATGGACCCAAACGCGTGTTTTTAATAGACACCATTGACACTATACACTGGCGGTATATGTGCTTCGTCATCCGTTACTCGCGAAAACGACTGCCGGGAAAATCACACACACAGAACACAAAATCCCTCGAACAGAGTCTAACATAAAACCAAAAAAGTAAAGCGCACTTTGTTTGCAGACAGTGGACCGTGGCATCATAAGTGGCTGTTATCCTGGAAAGTATTGCGACTTGGCCATAATCTGCACTGTCTGTCGTGGGTTGCTTTTGGGACGCATGGCGGCCGGACCATGTTGTACGGTTCCTGCTCTGATCCGTGCGGGCCCTATTGCCTGTATCGGGAACTTGGCCAACGTTGTGTTGTCTGTCCCTCTTCGTATATGTGCATTGGCAGACATGACCATAGGTCGATTCTCTGCTATGCTGTCTATAGCCAGTCTGTCTTTAAAGACGCTGACCCTAGCGATAAACTGTTTGTCAATACCAGTTGATGTTGGAAGACGCCATCCTGCTCATAAGTTGCGTTGTCAGTCGTTGGTCTGCTTTGGAAGGCATTGCACCCAGGTCAGAGGCTGCGCTGTCAGTCGCTGCTCTGTATCGTAAGACGTTGTGCCCTGATTATTAAAACGCGTTCTTAATCGTTGACCTGCGTGGAAAAACATTGTGCCTTGGTCATAAGCTGCGCTGTCTATCGTTCGTCTGTACTGGAAGGCATGGTGTCTCGGTCAGAAGCCGCACTGTCAGTCGTTCTGTGCTGGGAGACACTGTGCCCTGGCGATGAGTTATGCTGTCAGTCGTCGGTCGGCGTCGCCGGCCGGCTCGGCGCCGGGTAAGCGGTCAGCCGCATCTGCCGGCCCGGCCGAGAGCGCGCCCGCCCGCCCGTGCTCGGTCCAGCGCCGGCCGGTGTGGTCTCTGGTGAGCGCCGCGCGGCCCACTGCGCCGGGCGGCGGGGAACTCACCACTGGCGGGCAGTCCTGCCGCGTGGACGGCGAGCGCCGCCACCACGCACAGCGTCAGCCACCGCATCCCGGGCCTCGCACTTGACGTCATCTGCGGCACAGCGAGCGATGTGAGCTGTGCATATGGTGACATTTGACGCACGTTCGGACGTTCGGCAGCTCTTATTCTTGACCTGCGTGTGCACGAGACTGTTTCATATGCTCCCGGCGCCGACACAATTCGTAAGCACGCCGGTGTTTTTGTCATTTGTCATATGCAACACTGGACTGTGTCATAAGCCGTGCTATGTGTCATAGAGACTGAAACATGAGCTAAGCAGCACCTTAGGCTACGCAATAACCACCCATGTATTTTGCATTAGGTTGTATTTCATTAGGCACACGTTGACTGAAAGGAAGTAGTCTGAAATTTTATGATGACCCTCCCCCTTCCGTTGATTTCGGGAATTTCAAGCCATGTTTGGATATACCGATATGGACCAAATTTTAGTGATAAAAGAGGTTACACATACGACTGACATTGCCGGGAATGGACAGCTGTGGCTGATCGTGCAGTCGGAGGTCAGGGTTCACGGATGTGATCGATGGTGAGGATGACAGTGACAGAGAGCCAGCAGATGTTCTCGGTGCCATATGCGGTGTGACTATTGCTCTGGAACAGCAGTCGGAAGACCAAAACTGCTACGGGGTGACCGCTGTGTGGCTGGTACGACATATGGTCCTAGTCATATGGCCCAGAAGACGGCGCAAAGTCGCAGTCGAACTGTTCAGATGACCCGGAACTCTGGTGCTTCTAGGAGAGTCCCATCTCTTCCCGCCTGACGGCCATCAAGGCTTGATTGTTCATAATTAACTGCTCGCTTGTTTATACAGTTCGCACCTGATTATCCGGTAGTCTTGCCAGTTTTAAAGGAAACGCTACGCACTGGTTACATCACAATGGAAATAGCGTAAACGGGCCTAGGTCATTTCCGTATTGGCGTTTCGTTCGTAGCACATCTACAACATATTCATAACCGTTTTGCTCCTGTCCCAGGCTCCAACTGCGCAGGGTCTGAGTCAAACGGCCCGGACGACGTGGAAGCGGCTTCCACGCCGCGGCCGCCGGCGACGATTCCGGCCGTGCCAAGCAAGACGAGCGCTCGTTTGATCGGGGCCCGCGCGCGCCGGAGTCGCGGCGCACTTTTTCCTGGCCGCGGCGTTTCGTGGCCGAGATTAGTCGTGCCAAAGCGCCAGCGCCGGATCGCCAGCGGCCGGACGAGCAGCACGCTTTCCAGGGCCATTACGTTTTGCCGCCACACGGCCCGCAATGGCCGGTCGTGTGGACAGGCCAGTGCCCGCCGGAGAACGGCACCGCAGCGGGCCGCTGCTGCTGGAGCCGGAACGGCTCTAACAGTGACTCCGACGCCTCCAGCAGTCTAATAGGGCTCACCGCGGTCACTCCACTGCCAGAACCGTAACGGGTCTAGCAGTAGTGCATGTGACGCATTGAACGCCGCCCTGACAACTTGGGGTATGATGTTCTTCCGCAGAAGCGGTCTGGTATCCTGTCAAAGGGTGGTAAAGTGTTCTACCTCGGGGCGGCCTGGCGCTCTGATACAGGAGGATCCTGTATCTGTCATTTGGCCAGCATCTGGCTGCAACCGCGTGGTCCAATCAGAGTAGTTCGATGGTAGCGGCTCTGCACATTGGAGGTCTCGGTTGTCTGCCGTTAGCCCCTGCCACTGCTTGTCCCGGCGGGTCGGGGACTAGTGGGGCAGACAGGCTGAGCGCTGTCCCGGCGGGTCGGGGACTAGCGGGGCAGACAGGCTGAGCGCTGTCCCGGCGGGTCGGGGACTAGCGGGGCGGACAGGCTGAGCGCTGTCCCGGCGGGTCGGGGACTAGCGGGGCAGACAGGCGGAGCGCTGTCCCGGCGGCACGAGTCATGGTGTTTGTCATGCGCAGCGCGACGTCCGAGCTTGACCCCGGCGTGACTCAGCCAGGGCGTCGCGCTTCGGGCCCGCCGCGGAATTCCCGACCTGGAGGCCGAGTCGGGGAGGGACGAAAACGCGCCGCTGAGGGGTCAGTCGGTCCACCGGTCCGCCGGTTGCCTGACCCGCTGGTCCGCTGGTGCGCTGTTCATTGGCGGACCGCGCGACCTGCCCGTTGGTCCGCCAGTTCGCTGGTCCGCCGGCCCGCCGTGCGGTGCCTGGCCGCGCGGCCTCCTCCCTGGTCCGGCGGGTATGTCGGACCGCGTGGCCACTCCGCCGGTCCGCCGGTCCGCCGCGCGGCGGCCGAGCGCCGTCGCCGGCCCGCCGGCCGTCTGCTGGCGCCGATTTGCATCTGGCCGGACCGTTACGTTCACGGCGGCGGCGTCCCGGCGGCGTGTGACACGGAGCGATGGGTTACTGACCGGTCGCCCTCCCCCGGTCGGGGCGCGCGGCCAGCCGGCGCGCCGATGTGGGTCAGCCGGGGTGGCGCGCCGGCAGCCGGCCGCGCGGCGCGCGCTGCAGCCACGCAGCCCGCCCGCCGGCGCGCGCCGCCGGCCAAATGGCGGGATAGCGGCCCAGCCGGCGATGCAGTCTCTCGGTGACCATCTGGCCGCATGATGCAGTCCGCTGCGTACGGGCCGGCCGCGGCGTCCGCGTTCCGGGCACTTTTCAGAGATAGTGGGCGGAACGACATCGTAATGAGTACTGTCGCGCGAGTACAAAGAAGTGAAATTGGACGCGTTTTTGCAGCGTCACGAGATCTTCGGTTCAACTCGAGCAGCTGATTTCATGCTCTGGTGCACAGCATTTCTAGGCTGCGTTCCGGTGAAGAACCAGATCAAAATGAGTCATGTCTGACAGCTGTCAAACTCCCCTCAGCCGTTACGTCTGACACAGCTAGCCATAGCCTACGTCGTCGTATCAGAAACGCTCTTGTCCACGTAGCGTGACAGTTCGTGACTACACGAGGCGCTGGCAGCGGCCGGGCGTGACCTGGCTGACCGATCTGAACTGAACCCTGGACTGCCAGTGCTTCATCTCAGTGCCGATTGGTGATGACGTCACACCGGCTCGACAGCGCCGGGATTACCGCTATAGTTATTGCCGTGACTCGTCTACGGCTGTGTGAGCCACAGGCGTCAAAGCGCCTGTGTCAGTCCAGCAATTTAGGAATCATCCTCGTGTTTAGCACTACACCTCTGGTCAAGTATGGAAAGAATGCAAGTAAAACTTGTTTCTAGCATGCCAGTCATTTCCAAGAACCTTCACGAGCAACATTTTACCAGCGCAATTTGAGCTCCGCTTCCGTCAACGAGAGGATGCTCCATTTATAAATGCGTGGGCTCTGTTTTCCGCTCGCTGAATGCCACCACTCCGGAATGATTCACTTTTCAGCGTTTTGGCTTCGGAATACAAATCTGATGTTTTGCGACAGAATAAACTTGAAAAGTCTTAAATACTACACCAACATGGTAAACGCCACAGGGGTCTATTTGATGCAAGTTTAACGAGAAATGATCTGCACCTCTCGATGTGCCGGAAGCATTCATTTTACAGCAGCAGTTTGCATTGCGAACTCAACATAAGTTTGTCTACAACTTGCAGATACGAAATCAGTACCTTCGTGTAGCTGTGAATCATCAAGCAATATTTGCGGGGATGAGCTGGTTTTGTGACAGTCTGAGCGCACACAAGTAGATCAAAATAGCTCCTATGATACCACGTAAGGAACTCCATCCCAGTCTCCTATACGCCTTCATTATCGTACGTGCAACGTCCAAGATTCAGCCAGAATTCTTTTCGACAGCATCAAATCCGGCGACTTCGGACCAGTCATGCGTAAGTGCCTATGGCTTGCATGGATCAAAAAACGTCTGCGATAGTGCTGGGAAGCATCCAAACGTGTAGACGATACCAAAAACGAGATTTCCAGACCACGCATCGGACCGACAGGCTCCCAGCGCGAAACCCAGCCTCCAGAGGCTTCATCACCTGTCGGCGTAACTTGCCGCATACAACGTTCGACATCAGCGTCAAGATAACGTATCCAGTTGGCAGACGTCGTCAAACGAACGGCACGTGCAGTACAAAATTCCGTGTCGTTTGTAGCGTTTTGCGTGCATTTAAAAGATGTCCTGTCTATCCATGTGAGCAATGGAGATTATGCTGTCGTAATGCTTCATCAGTCAACTTTATCAATACGCAGATCTGGCTCTCGGTGGATCTGTGAAGGAATTTTTCAAAACAGCTGCTGCAAACTATTTCAGTTCTGTAGAATTTGCTGATGGGTGTTTGTTGTAAAACATGGCATTTGTGAAAACATAAAAAAGAAATAAAAAATGGATCTCCACAAGTTTTCACAACATGATTCAAGAAACAACAAGTACACATTTACAACAATCGCATCTTAAGATTCCTTCTAGATCGACAGTTTTTGCGCCGAACCATTCAGTATGAAGTTTTCGGCTTTATTTTTCCCTGACTGTTTGTCGCACTCCAAGTGTCTTGCAATGATCACTCGTGGGGGTATCGTACGCACAAAGGAAACAAGAGACACAGAATAAAGCGACATAAGAAATGAACCGGTCAGTGGCCGATTGCTGTTTTGGTTCTGCCCGTAAGGTCGCTTTGGCGTCAGTAACACCCAGCCGGTGCGGGCGGGGTGCCGGCCGGCCGGGCGTTTCCCAGGCTCACCACCGGACGACTGACCTGGGACTCTGGCGACGGTGTCGCGCCGAGCGGCGATCTCCGGCGGCCGGCTGTCGCTGGCGACGACTCCCGAGACACACTGCCGTCGGCCGGCCGGCCGCGCTCGGCCCGGCCCGCGCCGCTGGCGCCATCTACGTGACCCACATCGGGGACACGGGTCACCCAGTCCGGCGCCGGCCGTAAACGCGGAGCAGGTGGCCCGCTGTTCGCGGGCCTCGGCTGCGACCGGCGCGCGACGTCGGCACCCTTCACAGCAGGCGGCGTTTTCTCGGAGGCGGGCCGTGGGAGAGGAGGCCTCTTGTCGGCTGGAGACACCTCTCGGAGGTGGGCCGTGGGAGAGCAGGCTCTCCACGGGCTGGAGACGTCCGACGGAGGAAGACGCAGCGCGGCAGAAGAGCGACATTAGCGACATCTACAGCCTTGCGGTGGTTTTCGGAGGAGGACACGCAGCAGCGGATCCCAGTTCTCGGCTCGGCGCCGCTTCCCGGCAGCGGGACGACGCAAATGACTCTTGAGTGCCGTTTTCCCTAATGTAATCCGGTGTGGAAGACTAAATTCTGGACACAGTCCGACGTACCGAGAATGTTGATCTGCGCTGAGATGCATCAGCATCCCATCACACCCCACTGCAAGCACCAAAATGATGCCCCGGCGGAATCCGCACGGTTCCGCCCACTTTCGACCCATACAGCTTTCCCACGCGCGTTTTTTATATCAAGATCATTGAACGGTGCAATGGAAAATTGTGTCTTATACTGCAAGCTGAATGATATGAACTAGAGGCGGTGTTGAGATGGTGGCAATATCGACGTTAAATGTGTATCTTGGTTCAAATTAATTAAGAGTTTAACAAGTATCATGAGCAAACTTTGATTACATTACACTCGTATGTTGCTGAAAACTCAGCATGAAATTGGTACTGAGCCTGCATAGTATCATAACGTTGCGCGTTTCTGGTCACAGTTGGCATAAGGCCGATATTAACTCCGCAAACACAGTTTCTTTGCTGTGCTCCGTCTGACCACAAGGAGAAACCCGACTCCGCAACGTCATGTGACATGCCGCAACATTTTGCAGCATGAGTTCAGGCGGTCTGCATGAGTCCGGGACGCTCCAGAGACCATTCTAAGGCATCTCTGAACCCCAGATAGTTTCAGTCCATCCGTTCAGCCTTGGTGCGGGTAGAGCGTGAGGTGGTTTTAGATCAGGTCATTTCTGCCCACAGCCTGTGCGATGAGACTGGCGGATATTACCAGGGCTTGGAGTGTATCCCAGCCACCCACCGGAAAACATGCAACTTGTTACCTACGTAGTGACGGAAGAAAATATGATCGACACCAAAATTTGTTTTGATCTAAAAATTTCCATTGAATCTTTGTAGTTGCGCCGTAGAGCCAGGGTATGTCACTCCACCCGCTTACTCAATTGGCCTCGAATTTCCGCTAGTTTCCTGCACACGCGGCTGACTTTTTTGGGTCTGGCTTTTTGAATATCCAGTAATAGTTTCCCAGCCTTCCTCGGAGTATTATCAACTGAGGCCACGTCGCTTGCAGGGTCGGGAGTGGCCAAATTTGACAATGACTGCACACATCCTGTTTTAGATCAATATTTTCTTAATACTCGAAGTGTCTAGCCATCTATTGCATGAGAATAATGCTATCAACACCTGTTTTGCAAGTACTTAGCCAAGAGGGTCATGGGAGTCATGGTTCTCCGGAGCCAAGGGGTCTGCACTAGATATATAGCGATTTCGCAGTAATGTGGTATAGTGGCCATATATATGTCTCAAAAGAAAACATTACACGTATTCCTTTGGGTTGAATATGAAGCCAACGGCACAAAATTGCTGCTTTTTCCTATAGCTTTTGTCAAATGCCAGTGACATATGACAAAATTTGACGTTTGCCCCCCCCCAGGGAAATCCTGGCTACGTGCGTGATGCTTTGCAATACCTTCAGGTCTTGGTTTTCGGCGCCCAGTTACCCCTCCTTCCTTAACCCGCGCCCGACTGTGGGTCGGGGACATGCACGCCCGACGGGGGGAGGGAGCGGTTGGCCGCCCCCTCTAAGTCACGAACGGTTGGCCACACGATGAAAATAAGCACACCGTTGAAAAGCTCGTGACGAGTAGAGCTCAAAACTGGTCTCAGTTTTAGATTTGGTTAATATGTAAACCATTTACGCCCTATATATGTTTTCTCTTAGCCGCCTGCATGAGACCGAGAAACGGCCTGGATCTCAAGGGCTGTGACTAATAAAGTCTAGATAAAGGCACCAGCGGACAGGCAAAAGTCCGCATATGCCGATACATGTCGAATATCTCTGATGTGTTTAATATGTACGCGGAAACGTTGAGTTAAAGACACGGCGTCTTTCGCACTGCTGCTGGGCGGGCGCCATAGGCGAGCGCGGTATAAAATTAATGGGAACTAATTTCAGCGTCCTTTTATTTTTGCGAAATATGCCTTTCCAAGTGTTGCTCCTTGATCCTAGTGTTGTCGTGATGATTTCTCGTAATTAAATGTCGAAAAATTTAGTAGTTATCTATCTACACAATTGGTGGAGCTTTATTCGCGAGAGCAGCATACTTGTTCACGGTCGTCGTCTGCCAGCAATTGACCGTGCTTATCCGCTTCTGTGACCTCTCACTGCATCCCTTTGGCGAGCAACAGGCTCTGCTGGTGTGAAATCGGTTGCATGGGATCACACAAACAGAAATCTTGCTAGCGTCAACAGACTATCATAACTGCAGTCGGAAAGACCAGGAATGTTTCATTAGGTGACGTGGAGAAAGCGGCGGCCATTTCAACGTCCATGATAGCTCACTGCGCTGAGCTGTCCTCAGGCGGAGTGATCGGACGGTGATAACCGCCGGGTCATATCTCGCCGCCAGATTGTGGTCCGTCGTCGTGCGGCCGCGCCCACTCTACTGCTATCACTCTGAACATCACCACCAGACCTTAGCGTCCACGACACGCCGAACGCCTCCCAGTGCCCTTCTGGCTGAGCTGCGTGGGTTACGGTAGATGTGGGCGGAGATGACCTTGTGTTGCCTCTGATGCTTGACCGCCACGTTAGTTACACGATCATGAGTAACTGAAACTGAAGCTTTGAGGTCAAGCGTCTGCTTCCATATCCGGGGCACACGACTGAGACTTTTCCGGATTCTCATGCCTGGAAATGAAAGATGTACGCCATTTTTGTAGGACATTTGTGCCTCCCGAAAACACTTTTTCCGTAGGCCACACCAAATAGGACATCGTATACTTTTACTCGGTGTCACGCAAGAAAGAAGTACCATGTTTCATACGCTGGAACTTGAATGGAAAGCTCTAAATCAGGCATTTAAAGTATACTGGGCTGCCTCCAAGCCATGTACTATTCAATGCTGACGGTCTCAAATGGCATACTACATTGCAAACACAAGGAAGACGCATGAAGACGATTCCATGTATTAGCGTATATACGTGCATAACCATACGACTGAACTTAGCTGAAACGAAAGCAAGACATATAATGACTGAACATGCAGTCCATCTGGGGGGTATGGGCTCCGTCAGGGGGACGTGGGGAGGGGAACGCGCTCCCGAAAAACTTTGGAAAACATTAGTGTAGGGGCCACTCTTGCAGAAGAAACTGAGTAAAACCTGTACAGAAAAATCGCATTTACCTTGCCATGGCGGACCCTATTCGGAACATTGGTTACACAGCTATGGGTCTTCCTTTCAAAAGAGTTACATGTGGCCTTAGCTGACTTCTCACAAAAGGTGTGCCTGACGATCCCGGAAGGTGGAGGGGCCGGACTCCCCCTTCTCCAATATTTAATGATTTTAGCGTTAGGTCTATAGCAATTACTGGAAAAAACGGTCTGAAATCCTTTGCGTACGCCCCTCCCCCCATCTCCAACAATTTTCGGAAGCTTCCCGCCATGACCAAAGGTGTAGCTACGTCCATATTGGTGTTGCCGGGGCAGTTTTAGGTCCATTCGTTTGATGCATTCCCATAGGCCTAATGTTCAAGTTCAGAATTACTGGTGTTGCATAGGTAACACTAAACGTACTGGTGGCTCTACCCCCTCTTATCACGAATGGCTGCATCGACATAATTCAACAGTCACTGGGGTGTATGGAAAAAACGCATCCCTTCCTTTTTGCAACGCATCCATATGATCCGATATCTCACTACATGATACGTCGAGGCAATCTTGGGGTGAACAAAAACGAATGAATCAATTTTTTCCAGGCCATTTTAATGAATAGACGCAATGGAAACACCGAGATCTTAACCTACCGAACAGAATGACCAGTAAAGCAGTCAGAAAAGTCCAACTACTGAGAATCTCGATCAGTTCCCGTCGCCCACCACAGGCTCGGCCGCGGGCCCTGCCGGTGCCGCTGGCCCGGCGCGCACCGCAACCTCGCCGCTGAGCGAGACACCGGCCGACCGGAGCTGGGAGCCGACCGGCCAGGCGTCACCGCCGCCGCCGAGAACCGCCCGCTGTCCCGGCTCCCAGACCTCAGGCCGAGTCTGCCGAGGCCGCGAAGGCTCCAGAGTCTCTGGAGTCTGCGCAGTCTGCAGTCTCAGATCGCGGCCGCGAGCAGCAGGGAGCGCGGCGGCGCCGGCCGCCGGCCGGCCAGCCGCCCGCACCGCTCAGTAGGCCATGTGTTCCAAGATCCAGTCCATGTAGTCGGCGACGCGCGTGTAGACGCCCGGCAGCCGGCCGCCGCCGCAGCGCGTCGTGCCGAACGACACCACGCCCACCAGGTAGAACGGCGGCCCGGTGCGGGCGTGCATCATCAGCGGGCCGCCCGAGTCGCCCTCGCACGAGTCCTTGCCCTTCTCACCGCCGGCGCACAGCTGGCCGTCGCCGACCTTGGCGCGCAGAGCGCGGAACTGGCGCGCGCACTGTGCCGTGTCGACGATGGGCACGGGCAGCCTCTGCAGCGTCGGACTGGTGTCGCCGTCTGCCGAAGACGGAAACAACTGACTCGACCGCGGCCGTAGACGGCAGCCTTTTGAAGCGGCCGTTGGAAACACCCGGTTTACTGAGGGGCTGCTACGGGATTATTCGTAAATGGGAACCGTTGGGTGTTTTGGGTCAGGGTCTACATAACGTAATGTACCTGGTCATGAATTTCATTCTAAGCCATGATTCAAAAGCTCAGACGATAACTACGTGATCACTTAAGAAGTTTAAACGACAATTATCAGCAAGTTTCTAACTCTTCGTATGAACTATCAAGCCAATAGGCTGAGCAGTATTCAAGTAAAACAAACTAATGTCCCAAAAGGCGGAAGTATTTGACCATTTGTAGATCCAAGCAGACAAACTTACCAGCTGACGTGGCCTACCAGCTGAGTCGCTACACGCGCCCGGCAAAACAACAGCTTCAGAATCGGCCGCTGAGGCGGCGGCTAAGAATTCGGTAGGAGCTGCGCACACTTACACGCTTTTGTGAGTCCAAATCCTGCCACGTGTGCAGTGGTGGAGGGAAGATCATTGGTCCTCCACTCCTCAAATGGCAGGCAGATGGGCCAAATCCATCCTACCGCACAGACCAGACAATCAGTCACATCCATGGCAAAGGATTTTTGAAACGTGCCATTGTGCATTTCATATCATGCACTGAGCTTGATAGATTACAAAAACATAGATATGGTAGAAATGTTGACAACACATGATAGGATGATATGATGATATGACAACATGGAAAGACATGATAGGTTACGAAAAAAGAGACAAAGCATACGTCTGGAAGCATGCAATCGAAGGCGTGGCATCTGCCCACTACTTCGTCCTTCCCCCTCCCCACTGTCACAAACTGCGAGAAGATGGACTACACTGAAACCTAACCGCATTCTAACTAGGGATGCACCGGATCAGGATTTTTGTGATCCGGCCGGATACCGGATATGCCGGATCGAGGTGCCGGATATCTGGCCGGATATCCGGCCGGCTACCGGATATTATGTTTACATGTTTTTATTTACTATTTCTATTGAAATAATGAAACCGAAAAGACTGAATAGAAAAGAAAAACATGGGAAACTGAAAAAATTAGTAAAAAATGCCCACAGCTTGTGAGTCGGTATCTTCAAGGCTAAATGGGGTGGAAAAGGTCAACTTTGGACACTTTATCGGCCTGTACAGGCCATTCTGTACAACTTTTCGAACGAAACGGGGTGTTTGTTGGGCCGTTAAAACGTGGAATACGATAACTTCCATTCATTTGGCGTCTTGACTGTGGATTTTGGGTCGAGGTAATGTCAGGTCAAAGACCTGTGACGTCATTTTTTCACCTTTTACAGATCAGATTTCGAACAACACGGGACAGTTTGAGAGTAAATGAGGGCGCAACATGTATTTTTTGGCGTATTTTCAGTGAAGGTAGCCAACATCGGTACATCTGGGCATTTCCAGCGTTTATATTTCTGTATGTATGTATAGGTATTTATGTGTATACATGTCAGTATCAATATGCTCAACGTGTTTTAGAAGGGTCTTTGAATGCGTATTTCACACAAATCGATGTATTGCGAAACAAATCTGGGCCAGGTCACAAAAACCTGCCCTTGACCTTTGATGACCTTGTCCTGGAATGACTCTGGCATATATATATGCGTCTGCATGTGCGCACACGTGTCTTTATTAGGGTCTTTGAATGCATATTTCATACAAATCGATATGTCGCAGAACAAATCTGAGCAAGGTTACAAGATATTTGGTCTTGGCCTTTAACAACCTTGACCTTCACTGACCTTGGAATGTGTAAGCGTATCAGTGTGCGCACACGTGTTTTTATTAGGGCCTTCGAATGCATATTTCATACAACCTGACATCTTGCAAGGCAAATCTGGATCAGGTCACAAACCTTGACCTTTGATGCCCTTAACCCTTATTGACCCTGTCTGTGGCCTTGGTACGTCCATCACTTATGCCCGAATGACATCGCTTGACTGTGTTCAAACAGCAGTCTTAAGCAGAACGCTAGTTCTTTCACAAAGTTCCCATTTGTCAGCGACAACCGTCGTTTTCTTGATGTTTGCCTGACTTCAAATGCTTGAAACTTCAAAATTTCCAGCCAATTTCCAATTTTTCTACGCCATTCGACGAGTTATTCAATTGCCATAAATGTCACAAAGTAACAGCAACCAGCTCAGACGCGTTCTCGAGATATTCAAGAAGAGCAGGGGGGGGGGGGGCACAAAAAGACCCCCATTCCAGTGCGCGTGTTAAAAGACAGCTACATCTGATTCGAGCTGTAAAAACAACGGGTGTCATAACGCGTTCCGGCTGGAAGGTTTGGAATATCCAGAACGTACATGACAAAAAAATATTGGTGGCAAACAAGGTTCGGTACCGAAACAGCAAGAGGTCACCCCAGGTCACCCAAAAACAAGAGGTCCCTCAAAAGACCCGTATCCGGAAACTGTCCCGCGGATCACATGAAATCGGAAAGAACGGGGCATTGCCATGGACGACGAAAGCTACTTCACCTACCACGAGAGGTATATGTCAGGAAACCTTGGGTATTCTGTTGGAGCACGTCCAGCAGAAGTCCAGCGAAAGTACAGCTGAGGCCAGAGAGCAAGTTTCCGCGTAATCTTTTCGTGTGGCCCGCCATCTCTCTCAGGGGTGTGACAAAGCCTGCTATCATGCCGGGTATGGGCAATGTTGATGGTAACATGTACCGTGAGAAGTGTGTAGGAGATGTGCTCATCCCATATTTGGATGAGTACTGTTTCGAGAGGGACATGTTGATCTGGCCAGACTTGGCTAGCGCTCATTATGCGAAGAAAACGCTCAAGTTGCTGGAAGAGGCCAGAGTGCCGTATGTAGTGCGTGACAGCAGTCCCCCAGTGTGCACCAGGTGTGTCCTACTGACGACATCTGGGGCATCATCAAGCAGAGGGTGTATCAGGGAGACTGGTACGCAACATCCAAAGTCGCCCTAAAGCGCTGGATAAGCCAGGTGATCGCTGCTCTGGACCTAGAGATACCGCGTAAAATGCTGGTGCGCGTACCCAGGCGCGTGCGTGTTGCCGACAGATGAGAGGTGATGGAGATGATCCATTAAGCAAGAACTGACCGCAGCGGTTATGACTACATTTCTGCAAAGTTTAATGTTCATACAGTAATAAATGTGCTTACGGTATGACTTTAAATACTGTCTCATTTTCCAGTGCCCACAATTTATATTTTTCTTTAATGCATTTGTGTCAGAATTTAAGAAAGATAAGAAACATTTCGAAAAAGGGAAATCAAAAGATGGGCTGCTGACCGCATGCTGGCTATTGTTTCACAGTTTTGAACATGAGTCCCATTCTTGCAGGATATGTCCGAACCCTCCCGGACCAATACAGAAAAGAATTGGTTCCAAGGTCTCCAGACTGACTTGGAACTGCCAGTTACATCGAAAATCTAACACAACAAGCCACGTTTGCCCTGAAACGGTTTTGGACGCAGATATTAGAGCAACGTCTTGATTGTACATGGGGAGGTTAAATATCCGGCAGTATCCGGCCGGATCACAAAAATATTCGGCCGGATACCGGATGCCGGATAATCTCTAATATCCGGCCGGATATCCGGCCGGACCGGATATCCGGTGCATCCTTAATTCTAACACCACTGGCAAATTGTCCACGTCCTACGTCAATCTACTCCTCCTGTGTGGTACATGCGTATTCGGCAGCAGCCTTTTCTTCACATCCCCGGAACAGGAGGCCTTACTGGTGAAGTTGACGGGCTGCGAAAGTTGGATGAGGGCGATGTCGTTCTTGTTAGGGAAGGGGTGGTTGAACTCTGCATGGGCGATGATCTGCTCCGGCTCGATGTCCACCGGCGGATCGTTGCAGGTATCCGGTGCATCCGGGTCTTCAGAAGCCTTGGGTGAGAGGGCTGGTCAGCAAGGTGGGGCGAGTCTGGCTTGTGACGACCAAAGATAAACAGCCTCCCACCGAAACCCGGGCGCGTTTGCACAGTACGTGAGACAGCAGACAACCACTCCGGACGCTGTCGGTATCTGCGCATGAGGCGGCAGACGATTAGTTCTGGGAAGCAAAGCGGGGCACTGTTTGGACTAGGAAGCAGTCGACAGGCCATGGGGACTGTAGACATCCAGCTGAAGAAAAAAACAAAACGAAATGACAGGAAAAACGGCGGTAAATAATGAAAAGGAAGCACCGCAATCTTGAACAGCTCTCCGCCGAAACACTGATCGTTTTCACAATGGCATATTCGTCAAAAATCTTGCCGCGAAATTACTTCGTACAGGCGAATCACGAGGCTAGGGAAAGCAAAAGCACTCAGTTTCGTTTACAGCCTCGTATTTTGCAATGCGTGATTCATGTTTGAAATTATGCTATACGCCGAAACCATCCGTAAAAAAGCATGCTCTCACATTTTTCAATGTTTGTAAACCAACAAAACCTTCGAGCAGTGTTTATACAGAAGATTGTTACCAATCCGAACAAAAATAATTGCAATCACCGAAATATAACCAAGCACGCACCAAATAGCCCATCGACCGCCGTGGTCTTGCTGGTTTCCGTCACCGAGGCGTATTAAGTGGGATTCATATAGTCAAAAACAAAGCTGCTGAATTATCAAAACGCAAACGTCAGCAGAGTCCCCAAAAAGGAACTGTTGAGTCAGACTCCGATGGTGAATGGCCACGAAAACGTGCCCAGCCAGCAGGCAGTTCGATTAGTCTTGTTTGGACTTTGAAATCTGTCCTGTATAACAAATGCCTAAAATAAGCCCTCTAGACACAAACAGTTGAAACGATCTTAATTGCATTGAACTGTCAGAACAATTATTTCCCACGCAAGACATGGTTTGTAAGAGCTGATGGTGGGACGATGAAGAAATCCCTTTTTCATTGGCAGCAAATGGAATGGAAACTGGTCGCAAGGGAGCGGGAAGCGGGGCAAGAGGAGGGAAGGGGACGGCCGTCCCACAACTTTCTTGGAATTTAACATTGACCGTATGGACGCTGACCTGAAAAAAACTGAACCAAAATGCTTCTTTGTCCCCGCCCCTCATACGGCCCTCAACGAACCGGGGGAATTCCCGCAGCTCTGACTGGGCAAAGGATAGTCCGTAATCAAACTGTGTACACATTACTTTCGTATAGCACCTGATGTGCACACGACGTTCCTTACCGCATGCTCTTCATCGGGGCACTGACGTTGTCATATCAAGTACCTCAGATGCATGCATCATGGAGATAAACCCTTGAATGAATCGTACCGATTGGCAGCTAATTATCACAAACAACTGCCTGCTAACTGGTTTCGACGGTGCCATTCGGTGTTGGTGGAATAAAATATGTTCCTGTGTCTTTATGTGACTGAAATCGGGGCAGCTCCGACTAAATGTACGACCTTAGCCTGCAGCATAGCTGGAGCTCTCCGACACTTGGGTGGCAACATGATCATTTTGTCTCGGATCAGCATGCCGAAAAGCACGTTTTGCTCTACATCTGAACTTCGCTGGCTGAGGAGGACAGGACATGAAAAAGTCTGGTGATCGACTCTCCACACCTGACCGACTGTCCACGCCTGGCCGGTTGTCCAGACCTGACCGACTGTCCACACCTGACCGACTGTCCACACCTGACCGACTGTCCAGACCTGATCGACTGTCCACACCTGGCCAGTTGTCCAGATCTGACCGACTGTCCACACCTGGCCGACTGTCCAGATTTGACCGACTATCCATTCCTGACCGACTGTCCAGACCTGATCGACTGTCCACACCTAGCCAATTGTCCACGCCTGACCGACTGTCCACACCTGACCGACTGTCCAGACCTAGCCAACTGTCTGGACCTGGCCGACTTTCCAGACCTGACCGACTATCCAGACCTGATAAACTATCCACAATTGGCCGATTGTCAACAACTGGGCGGGACCCAGATGGCGTGAGTGGGGGACATCCATCAGCGCCGCGTCTGACCTGCCACAATGTCTCCCCCCCGCCTCCCTCTCTGAGACGACCATGGCCTCGATCGGTCCGGACAGGTGGACGGCGTCGATCTCCGCACGAGATCTGCGCCGCGGGCCGGCCCTGGCGCCTGGCCACCGTCACACGTCGCCACGCCGCCGACCGGGCAGCATGAACTGGCTGCGGCTCTGCGTGGTGTTGGCCAGCCTGGCCGGCCTGACGATCGGCCGTGCGGCCCCCTCGACAGCACGGCCCGACCAGCCGTCCGTCCGTCTACAGCCGGCCGCGGCAGCGGGACACGATCGCCAACAGCGGGCCGTGACGGCGACAGGCGGACGCCTGCAGACGAGACAGCTGTACAGGTGGGCGAAACGACGGGACGCGACCGCCTGGCATGTCCATGCTCCAGCTCCCGTTGCTCGCACCGAAGGGCATTGTCTTATATAGTCATGCATGTGCCGTTTGGCATTCGTTTTTCTTGAACATTCTCCGAAAGCGGCAGAGGACTTTTCATCCACAGAGCATCAGACTCGCAGTTTCATCAAAACAATTAGAAATGGTCAACGCCTAGACGGTATTACAAGTGTTTCATTATAGTTTCAAAGCCCCTGGAAAACTCATTTTCCCACAAAAGCCAAAGAAATGCAATTGGTGTCAGTCATTCAAGTCAATCAGCTTTCAACAAAACATGCGACCTGCTTTTTTCTGGCCAGCAGTTTGAATAGCTAAGCGTGAATCGAGCCTGGCCTTTCACATTATTGAGACATCATTGAATCATGCATTGTTTGGTGCGTGTTATGGTGATACAAGCAGATCACTTGACGAGTCTCAATATTTCCGCGAGACGGCGTCTTTGGCACCTACCCTACCCACGGCCAGATTTACACACAAAAAAATCAGTACCGCCAGAGACGGTCAACTGATCGTCTTGTATGGCCAGACGATTGGAGAAAGGTCTCGCTTTTTCAGACGTTATCCAGCTGGTGGGACACGATCTTACCGTCCTCCGCTGCTGCGGCTGCTGACCCCTCGAGTCGTGGTTCTGGCTCCGTTCGGCGCCATCTACCCACAAGGCGACGCATCTGAGCTTTTGCCTTCTCTCCGCCAGAGGATCTTACAGTCGAACCGGGCAAGAAGGGCACGACGGCTCCGGAGCAGATCAAGACGCCCGTCTAGAGCGAGTTAGGACGCTGAGGCGATATTCCACGTCGTACGAGGTCTGACCAGTGTTTCACCCACTGGACCTCTCTCCTGGACAGAGTTTTCTCGGGAGTCGCATAACGTTCGGGTTTAGTGTGAATGATGTTTATCAGCATCAGCACGAGAAAGACTTCACTTGAATTTTGGTCTCCTTAGTGGACACGTGGACCAGCCGGTTTTTCGTCCATGGCTGGAGATTTCCGAAAATTACTGGGAGTGAGTCACATAGGATTTCAGGTCGTTTCTTTCAGTCATTGCAATAGGCGAAATGCTAAAATCCCTGAAATAAAGGAGAGGGGGTCGAGAAACCCATCCCCCGGGATCGCCAGCCATGATTTAGTCAGCTTCACCCCAGACCCCACATCACTGTTGGCTGTGTTTTCCGGTAACGATGACGGACGCTGAACAGGCTTCGAATTGGCAAAGACGGTCCGACTAGCTCTAACCATCACCAGTGTCCACAGATAAGCAATAGGAATACCTGATTGCCCAGAGTACGAGGAAAGACAACCGGAGAAGTGACGGTAATAACAATAAAAAGTGTCATATGTAGATATACATATATATATATATATATATATATATATATATATATATATATATATATATGTATATGATTTCAAACGGTACATCGCGCCATCATTGTACGAATACATCGACACTAGCAGTGGAATATTTCTTCATGTTAAGTGTATTCAGAGAAACATGATACATGCCATGATCTCTAAACCATAGCCAACATTCTGCATTTGGCCACCTCCAACAGCACGGGGGGTGTAGCACTACCCTCCACAGCAATCTCTAAACATGATGTGATGAGATGATGAAACAAAAGGAGCGTTTAGCGTCGTCTTTGGGCTACAAGAAGGTACCAATTTTCGTGCCTTTCAGTCACACGGTGGTCTTGCAAGCGGCCTCACGTCGGCAGATTCTGGTTTCTAATAAATACAGTGAGACGTAACCTAAAGTGTGCTTTTGGGGGGCCCAAAACGACCTCTGACGGTGATAGCCTGAAACTACGGCAACTATGCCAATGAACCATTCCGAGTACTTAATGGTCTCTCCGAGGTCAGCAGCAGGTCAGAAGGATGAGTGGCCACTGTTGATGATTCTAACCTAAGATGACCTTCACACAAGAAAGCTGTTCCGAGTTCGGAGGCCACTGACACCATGGGCGACACTCATGCATGAGATTGAGTAAGATATCGTAAAATACAAAAAAGTCTGCTTTATGCATACCGTCGACGTATCGAGATTTTTTTGCTAAATGCCTTCCAGAAAGAGACAATATATGCTCGTCATAATACCTGTCAAAGTACTGGCATCAGATTCAGATAGGATGTCAATGGGCGTAAAAGTTAGCTATACAGAAGTCCAGAGCATTCAACTTTGTTGCAGGTCTGTGCTTCATTCCGAATTGATTGGAATCGATTCTGAAGCAATTTTGACATTTTTGTCGCGAATGCGAATCGAAATCAGTTCAGTTGAAAACCATAGCGAACCAGAACGGAAGCTGAATCGCCTTCTTGTCCAAATAATCACTCGTGAACCGATTCACAAAAATGGATAGTGCTCAGTTGCAGACTGAGTATTAAAGGATGTACAATGCTGAAATAATCATGGAACAACTCCAAATGTTTTATGGGTTTGTATTTATTTATAGATGCCTTTGTATCACAACTGAATCCATTCAGTTTTGAAAATACGATGTGCATTTGAATTAAAATCGATTCACAGCTCTGAGAATCACGCAGCGAACCAGTTGACTTAAACTGAGTGAAGCACAACCCTAGGCAGTCGTAGGTTGTAAGTTCAAAAAAAACAGGGCGGTTGCATCAATCCCCAGTGCACTAACCAGAGGTCTGCACATTGCTGCCCTGTTAAAAGGAGAAAAAACATGCGCTTCTTACATACGATAAATGTTCCGAAATAACAAAACTTCAGAAATAGCAAAACTCCATTTTCGCATATTCCTCACAAATCTAAAAGCTTTCTCTTACCTCTTCCTGTCTCACAATGATGAGATTCTACGTAGAAGTGAAAACTTTTATCAGGGACATGTCAGAACTTTCAGGATAGCGCATCTGACAACCACGCGATCCACCATTGACAGCAAAACATTTCTACGGCGGTCACCTGATGGTGGTAGTGGCCAAGACCTTATGACAGGGTCGTGAAATGGGGAGTGCGACTCGACTTGAAACTAGGATTAAAAATTGCTTCCCCTTTTTACCGGCGCTTCAGTCGTAAAGACAAACGACAAGGACCCGCAAGCCATTTTTCCCCAATGCTGAGAGGACCAAAACGTTGGTTCCTATGGTCCCTCGAACTATATCTACTAGTCACTGAGGCTTGACAGGCAGCATTGCGACCTCCATGGGTCGATATTTTGCTGGGATTGGACAGAGCGTTGGACCCAGGCAGATGTGCCAAGGAGCTCAAATTTTACATATGCGACGCGTTCTTTGAGGCAGAAACTGGTGGGTTGAGCGGTCTCTGTACTGGCGTGGCTGGTGTCTGGTCGGTAGAAATACTGGAAGACAGTGCCCATGACTTTTTGACTTTGTTGCGAGGCAACGTCTCGGGCGCGAGGGCATGACAAACGGATTCCGCAAGCGGCTTGCAACGACAGTCTGCGGTTTGTCACGGCGTGTGCAGCCAATATCGCAGGAAGCTTCACTTGACATGACTTAACATCTCACTGACCTGACAGTCCGTTTCAGTGCCGAGGTTGTGTTCTCCAAGGCGGATTTTTGCCCTGAAAAGATCGATGTGGCATTAGGTGAGTCATGACAAAAAACGAAATTATTCAGTTTATTCTGGGGCCCAATTTGCTGAACTCAGTAATGAAATATTCATCCTGACTGACAAGTTGATGAAGCTGCAACACACCATCGACTGAGAGTTTCAAAACCATCGGCCAAGAAACGCAACCAAATCAGCCCGATTATTCCCATAACAAACGTATGAATGAAACGCGGCCATATAACCTCAAATCATGTTGTTCTATTCAAGGGAGTGAGTCCAAACAAAAATGAAAGATTCCATGCTCTTACGTAGACCGAAAATGCATCTGTAGTACTATGCCTAAAGCTTCTGCATCACCGTAAAAACGAACAGTCAGAGAACCACATGCGACTGTTGCGCTGAGTATGAAACGTCGCTGCATCTGTTTATTGTGCACACGGATGGACAACTGTGTGTTGTGTGTGTATGTGTGTTGTGTACGTGTGCTCCTGCGCCTTTCATACTTTCATCTCCTGCGTCATTCATTCAGTACATTGTCGCAGAGTTGTTTATAGCCACGGTCCTCTGTGAATGCCTCCATGTATGCGTGCAAATGAATAAATAAATAAATACTTGCGGGTTCCAAAACACTTGAATTTTGCCACCGCAGCATGATGCGAGTCATAGATGCAAGATTAAAATGAAATGGACAGATAAAAAAGTTCATATTCGGAAATAAACGCTGATCAAAAATAAAGCAAGTACGCTCAGATCAATTCATTCATCAAGAATCATAGCAAAAAATGACAACTAAGATAACCTGAACCACAATGAAATATGATTGACAAGCACATGAAGTGCAGTGAACTGATTAAAAGAAACAGGATTACGCAGACCGGCCAGACAGCGCAGACCATACATGATGACAAAACAGATTTCTTAAAAGCGCGGTTATGTACCCATGGGGAAAATATGTAGCTACACAGGCGGCCATTGGCGAAGCACACAGGATTTCCCAAAGCGTGGGGAGGGAGCTATGTTTTTGGTCGGGGGGCCTCCGACTTCAGGGGGCCTCCTTGTTCGACAACATGCACTGTGTTTGCTTTGCAGCCACGGATATATATACATATATATATATATATATATATATATATATATATATATATATATATGACAAAAAAAACGTGACCCATCGAAGTGAGAATTTAAATAAACTCTTCGCTCTCAGACACATTGATTGACACCAGTTCAACTTTGCTATGGAATGTTTCACACCATGAAACGTTATCGTATATACTGGCGTCGAAATCGGGTTCTTGCTGTTTATAAGTCAGTAGAGGTCTCTTTCACATCTCAGCATGTGTCCCTTATAGGTCAGAAATGATCCTCTGTATAAGTTCTTTGCTGCAGAGAGAACATAAAGCATAACTGGACGCATAACTGCGTCTTGTGCACCTCCAAATGCGTCTGCGTCGATGTCCATTCGTGCATGTGTCTGAGAATGTGTCCGCGCGTCCTACTGGCGAGTGAACATGCGTCCACGTGTCAGTGTGTTTCCCCTCGTTCACCTGTCAGCGTGCGTCAGCGTGTCCATCTGTCAGCGTATGTCCGTGCGTCCACCTACCACTGTGTGTCCGTGCGTCCACCCGTCAGAGTGTCCCCACGTGTTCACTTGTGAACGAGTGTCCATGCGTCCACCTGTCGGCTTCCGTGCGCTTCGCCAGCCGTCAGCGTGTATCCGCGAGATCACCTGTACGCGTGTGTCCGCGTGTCCACCTGTCAGCGTGTGTCCATGCGTCCACCTGTCAACGTGTGCACGTGTCCCCGCATGTCCGCCTGTCGGCCTGTGTGCATGTATCCGCATGTATCCGCGTGTACCCGCACGTATCGGCGTGTACCCGCGTGTATCCGCGCGCACACGCTGAGCGCCGCCGAACAGTCGGCGTGCTCGCGTCCTGCCCCCAGCCTGGCGTCGGTACGTACACCTTCCGTCCTGATCCCGGCGATGGCAGACAGTGCGCCGCCGTCACCACGTAGCGCTCGTTGATGAGCGCGGCGCCGCAGTCGAAACTGACCGACGGCTCCGAGCTGGCCTCGGGCGTCTCCGAGTCGTCGTAGTCGTAGCTGTAGCTGTAGCTGTACGTTTCCTCCTCTGGCCGGCAAGAACGGGGCTAAGTTGTGGTACGTACGGGTTCTCGACTGACCCGCAAAAAGCGGCCGTATCTTCCTCTCTCCGTAAGTAACGTACAGACTTCTTCTTCCCGACAATAGCAAGCGTAAGGTGCGATTCGGACAACAGACGTGCCTTCGATCAAAAATGATATTGCAATAGCAAGCGTATCACGGAGCATCATTCAGAACTTACGGAACACCAAACAGAATCACGAAAGTCGTTAAAGGAAACATGCCTAGGACCGAATGCATGACGTCTTACCATTGTCCCACAAGGAAATTAAGACAGCACATACCCCGAAAGCAGTCCTCGGATGCCAAAAGATGCTTTTTTACCGTCCTTTTCCAAGATAACCTGGATCTACGCAACGTCCTGCTGGCTACTCACCCTCGAAACCGAGCAGGGCGATCCAAGGGAACTCCCCGATGGTGGCCTCCTCGCCGCCCACGATTCGCTGGCCAATTTGGGCGATGCCGCACTGGGGGAAGCGCGGCAGCAGCAGCCGCTTCGGGTTGCCCTCGGGCGTGTTCGGGTCGAACTTGGAGAGATCGAGCGGCTGCGGAGTGGTGGTGGTCGTGGTGCTCTCGGTAGGGGGCGGAGTGGGCGCAGCGCAGCAGATGATCACGCCTTTTTGCTGAGGGGTCAGGACAAGGCAAGTCGCAAAGCTTTACCGAACCTTGCGTAACGAGTCCACTCATCATCATTAAATCCATCGGAACGTTTTGTTTGTTTCGCTGTTGAGCTAATGCAGCGGAAGCGGCTATAAGAAAAACGGGAGCTTACTGCAGTGGCTTTCAAAGTTAGGTACGGTAAACAATATTTATCCGACGAAAAATCATGTTTTTGGTCAGCCATAGAAACACTGTTGGCGAACAAATGCAATGATTTAAAATTCTGGAGCAAAAGTTTCTTTGGATTTCTCCTCATGCACTTTTTTGGTTTAAGAACATATCCTGAAAGAAAAATGACGTTGCGTCTTTTTTATCCCGTCCACTAAAAAACAGCTAGGCTCCCAGTTGTTCGATGTTGAATGCAGTGGGCCTCATGCTTAGTTTGCAGCAAGTTTTTTGCTGAAGTTTGCACTTCGCTTTCGTTAGAACCAGCCAGGAATCTATGACTACATTCGAAAATGCTTGTTATGTGTGGTACTGGATATTCAAGTGTTTAAATCTTTGTGCCAATAAACTAATCTATTTCTGCGTTGTTGATTAGAATCGCTACAGAAGATATAATTGGATCAAACAGCTTACAGCAATGTGGGAAAAACACCCTAACAAAAATAACTCATATGATTATAAACTGATGTGACGCGGAGATCCTCGTGCGTTACGTTTTGTGAAGTTCTTTGACTGCAAGGGTACTGGCGGCTTAAACTGAGAATGTACGCCCGACACAGAGTGAGCAAGTGAATCTTTACACTGGCCACGTGGTAGCTGGTTTTGTCAGTTTCTGCAAGGCGGGGACGAAATCATTCCCGGTTTGGAAAGGACGTTCCAAGTAAATTAACTGGCCGAACAGTGCTTTCACAGTCTGCGCTTGCAAATGTGCCAAGTAAGTGAATTTTTACTGGGGTGATTACCGGAACATTTTCTTTATGCCGATTTGCTTGGTGAGTAAAAGATAAATCCAATAAATGGGACAATGACGCCAGCGTTGTGTTACGACTGTTTACGCAAAGCCGGGAAAAGGTGTTATGAGGAAAGACCAAAGTCAAACACTTCCCATGCCGGTGGCTGCACGTCATGTATCGTGTTGTGATGATAAATAGAAAATATACGATTTAAGGTGAGGCGTGGAGCCCCAGGCGAGCTTTCTTTTTCCCTCGTGTACCGATTTTCAAGATACCAGCGTCGCCCATGAAACCAGGTAAACAGAACGCTCAGCTTTAGTGGCATTGGAAATTAGAGGCTATCATGAGAAGGAAAAACTAGGAGACAGTGACAGAACGGTTGTAACCCTATTCCCGGCAAGGGGGCTAAATCCGCCCCCTCGGGTTTTTTGCTTGCCAATTCCAGGCTTTTTGATGTAGCTTCACGAAACTTAACCAATTTTCCTAGCTGTTTTTTCTACGTGCCGTGACAAAATTTCAAAAAGTGTATTTTGCTCAGGGGCGGAGCCAGGCAACGTTTTTGGGAGGCACCTCAGGCCATTTTTGGCCATGTCATGGCCATGGCCACGTCAAGGTCAAAAGTTGAAATTTATTTTTTGCAATAACTTCGGCACCGTTCTTTTAAATGCCAAACCCAGAATACATATGACGTAAAACGGTGCCCTCTACTTGTGTATCAAGTTTGAGCTTGATATCAGGTCGGGTCACGGAGCTATGACCTAAAATGTCAGTGCGCGTACCCCATATCGCAATAGCCATAAAATGAAATCTTTGAAATAGAGTGAATTCAAATGATTGAAAACGTTTACAGAAAATATTAATTGCACAAGAGATCATTCCAAGCGGCCCCAAGGTCACTGGAGGTCATTTCAGATCGAAGGTCGCAAGCTGATCTGAGAAACGTGTGACCATGACGGTTGCCCCTTTTTCATGTCCCTGGCACCGCCTATGCTAACATTATACAAACACTGTGATGCGATTTGTACTTCTTTAGCATAAAATGACTAGCAAAAGCCAAAACAATGTTTTTGCCTTTTGTTCATTTAGTTGTTGGAAAATTAATCCTCCTATTTTTGAAACCCTGTGAACGTCCATGAATTTTCTCAAAATTTCAGATTTGTGTATCTATGGCAAAAGCTCTATCTATCATCCCTCGATTCATGCCAGTTTCATTGAAATCGGTCAATAAACAACGGAGTTATAAGAAGTCCAAAAGTACCCCCATTTTGATATTTTTGCCCCCCCCCCCCTGTATCTACACATTTCAAAATTTTGAAAATTTCTTTTTATCAAAGTGTAGTTCACGTCACGGCAAATCGATTGCCGTTTGTTGGGATGAAATCGGACGAGTGGTTCTGGAGATCTCAGGGGGGGGGGCCGAATCCGACTCCCCTGCAGGGAATCGACCATACTGTCTAACCCTCCGGGAATAGGGTTAAATTAAATTAATCGGGTAAAACATGCAGTTCATAGACCACAACCTCTAAGCAACAAAGCTCTGGTCAATCCACCAAGTAAAGTCGATCTTCAAGGTGTCTCATCACGAGAAGGAGCACGCAAGCTGAGTAACTTTTTTTGCGCCAGGGGATCTCTGGGCCCTGTTGATAACGGGGCTGTTGATACAATGTCCAGAGCCAAGCATCCACACACACACACACGCGCGCGCGCACACACACACACTCGCACGCACGCACGCACGCACGCACGCACGCATGCACGCACGCATGCACCCGCACACACACACACACAAGCACACACAAAAACGCACGCACACAAGCACGCACATTCACACAGAAACACCCATCAATTGGAACACGATCGTGTGTTTTTCACATTTAAAATGAAAGCTGAAATGTGCTTAAAAATTGTTTAACCCGGTACATCGGGGGTGTCAAACAGGACACCCTCTCGGTTTTCTTGAATAATATCGGAACCGTTAGAGTTAGCCCAACCAAATTTTCAGCACCTGTTCAACAATTAGTTCTATAAATTTTGCATCAAAACCATTTGACAGTAGATCAGGTCATGAAGATACGACGTCATAATTAAGCCCTTGGATGCCTGTTTTTGCCTGTTTAGGCGGTGGCGCGAACGTGCTTCGATTTTTTGACGATATTTGCAAGTATAATGCATGGATTGTTTGAATTTGCATAGGGAACGGTCTCCAAAAGGATATGCAATCGTGACATGCCAATATTAGAGGTCATGCTAGATCACATGCATGATGACAATTGGACTGATTCGCATTGTAGTTGACAGAAGTTGATGCCGCTGACTTTCTCCAACGTTCAAGTCAGATGAGCAAATTTATATGCGCTCCTTAGCAAAGTTCACCAAGTGCAGAGTCAGATCATGTTAGATCAGGTCAGATTAAGCCATAGGTAGATGTCAAAACGAAATGAAGTACAACATTGTCTGTGAAAGATCGTTCAGGAGCAGCAGACAGCAATTATTGTTCCTACTCAGAAAAAGAAAAATAACTATTTGTCTTGACCTGGGTTGATCTTGATCCGCTAAAGAGCAGAAAAAGCATATGTGATCATCACGGGATGTCATTTCAATTCTGTACTTCACGTAATTAAGAATTGCAACGAGTAGTGTTTGCTCTTTGTCGGGAAGAGTAATGCAACCTTATTTGACCTGACCCAGATTGATCTCAACTGGACAAAACGTAGATAATGCAAAACTAATCATAAAAAGGTTTCACTTTCATTCTTTTTGTCATGTAGGTCAAAACGAATGCGAGTAGGTACCGATCTTTGGCACATGAAGTAAGAGCAATATTTCGCCTGACCTAGGCTAACCATGACCCGGCATTTCTTAACATTTTGGCATGCATTTCATACAGAAGTTCGTGATCTTTCGTTTGATGCCCCATTGAAGGTTCTAAGAGGACTAATACCGACAATATGAGGTACAAACCGATGTCCGTTTTTCCGAAGTCGTGTTATGCGTTCTACGTGACCTGTGACACCATCAGTCACGTTACCAGGAGTGACATAGTATTTTCTGAGTCGCAAGACTCAGAGCTATCGATTGGTGGTAGACCGGTTCAGATCCGACGGTTAGATCCTGAGATAGCAGGGGTGCCTTTTTTGACACCCCCAGGCGGTCGCGGGTACAAAAACACGCCTGGCGGTGCCGAGTTAATCTAACTCTGCTCCAAACTGCCCAAACAACAAGTCATAGCAACGAATGCAGTCCTGACGAATTGCTCACCATCTGAATAATTTATTCGGCTGGTCAGTCAAAGCTCCGTTGTATCTGTTGAAGTTCGTGACCAGCGTCAACACAGATGTTGAACACTTCTGTGAGTCCGCCACTGAGGTACACTGGTAAATGTACGGCTTCTCCAGAGGCTGATGCTCAAAAGTTAGGACCTACGAATATTTGGATTTGTTATTACTGGAAACTATGTCTGCTGGTTCATAGCTATACCTATTGCGATGGATATAAAAGTGCCCGAACGCCAGAATTTTTACTTTTCAAAAACGGCATTGGTGGAAGCTGTTGTTTGGCGGGCAGTAGGCCGGCCACGAGCTGCAGCTCACCGCCTGGCAAACGGAGTGGTGACAGGGAGCGTGAATCCGTTGGCTAGGCTTTCGCGGTGGTGCGCATTGGCCAAATGTTCCATTTCAAGAGAAATTCTCACTTTTACCGTACTGTTCATCGAGTGCTGATGTCACACGATGTATGACATGAGTCACAGCAGCACCATGCATGCTGTCCATAGTTCCATCGATCTGGCAGTATTCCATCTGACTAAGCGTGGGCGGACCGTCACCGGCCGGAAGCGTCACCTTGGACGGACAGATGCTCCTCTTGATACGTCCGATCTCTTCCGAGCCCGGCTTGGACTGCAGCAGCTGGACGATGGCCGTGCAGGAGCGCACGTTGACGCAGACGCCCGTGCGTCCCCAGCCGTCCCTGCACGGGACGGCCAGGCCGGGCGCGGCCGCTGCCGACAGACAGACGCCGGTCAACGGCGGCGACCAGTTGGGCTGCCGCGCACACGGGCTGGGAAAACTGAGTATTAACCTCACGGTGGTTCACAAAAGATCGGTAAACGAATTTTCCCGAAGCTACAGTACTGTACCGTAGTCCTTGCTTGTACTGCCATCTGTTGTAATATGATGCGGAAAACTAGGCAACACATTGCAGGCACAGTTGAAACCGTTGAAACATATATTTGACATGGAAATATTACGCGACTAAGAGCAACTGATCTGGACAAGGGGATTCGAATCCGCAAACGATGAGTGTTTTAATGAGGTTTTTACATGGAAAACCGTCATGTCAGTGCTGAGCAGCATGCGTATACTCCTGCACGGATCGGGCGCCATATGATCACGTAGTGGTAGCGCCTTAAAGCCCTAATCTCGTACACACACTCACACACACACACACACAGACACACACGCACACACACACATACACACACAGACACGCACGCAGGCACGCACGCGCGTACACACACACACACGCACTATCCTGCAAGGAATGACGAGAATGACGGTTTGTCAGGAATTCAGTGTAGGTCGTGTTTCTGGCATAGCAACCTGTCCGAATATATATATATATACATATATATACATATATATGTATAATCTGACATTTTGATCAATAGATCCATATATATATACATACATATACACACATATATATATATATATATATATATATATATATTCGTGTGTGTCTATACGCCAACACGTGATGGTGCAACGCACGGGTGGAAGGTGGAACCACAACATATCTCGAGGATGCTGCGGTTCATTCCCGATTTTACGAAAACAGCACCGTGATGGCAACCGTGGGTTTCGAAATGCTTCTTGTATCCTCCGCGATTCCGGTGAAGTTCGGCGCTGGTGCAGCGTCGGATGATGGATGAACGCCAGAACTAACTGCCCGGGCGTGTCAGGTTTGGTCAACTTCAAAAGTGCTCAGCTTCTGCGACGCAAATGCAAAATGTAAAATATGCAGGATTTCGTCGAAAAAATGAAGACTGCTGGCATTGCTGTTAACCCTATTCTGTGCTCCTGCCCGGTTAACCTTATTCCGTGCTGGAAAGGGGCAGATTCTACCATCCCCCTGCGATTCCAAAAACTATTGCTCCGATTTCCTAGAAGAAAACGGCCTTCGATAGCCAGCAGCGAGATCTACATTTCTAAAAAATAAGTATCCAGTTTTGAAAAAGGGGAAGAAAGGGATCAAAATGATGGTATAAATCGGGGCTTACTTATCTGATCTTTCTGGCCATTTTTTACGACCGATTTTGTTCAATTCCATGTCATTATACCGGCAATGGATAGGGCTATCATATCTGTTGAGGAGAAGTCGATTCACAAAATCTGTAGACGTATCCGGGGCACATGAAAAGGGGTACACGGTTTTGGGAGAGGTTAATTCATTCCACGTATTTTGTGACACAACGTATTTTGAGCCCGGTGAGCTTATATAGTGTGTTCGGAAAACATTTCCGTGTGTCACATGCCATATTATGTACGAATGACAAATGCCCATAGGCGTATCCAATTACCAGAAAATGTTCTCAATACCTACATGGCGATAGTTGTGTTTCATTCCGTAAATCGAGTCATAATATTTCAAGAATAAGAAGAAATAAAATACTCCCTTTAACATCCCACTTTACCCATATCACGACACCGATACCCCACCATGTTGCGGGCCATCACATTACTCGGCAACCGGCTGGACAAAGTAAACCAACAACTTCGGTTACTAAAAGCTCGCACGATTGCAGCTAGAATTCCTGTTATGTAATTTGACAGTCATGCATAAAGTCCTAAGAAAAACTGCATACCGCTACGTTTCCGATCACTGTGTCGTCAAAGGACGGAGCTGCCGAGGCTTAAAGAAATCAGTCCCTAAAATACAAACGAAGCCAAATTAAATGAAACCAGTGGTGCGCACATCTAACCGAAAAGTGAGTTCGATAACCGCCAATCCGCTAACTCAAAAATCAACTCTGACAACGCTAAATTGATAAACCGTTACAAAAATAACGGAAGCTAGCGATGACCGCCAACGGCCAACTTATACTGTATGAATTTGGTATCGGTTTGTTTTTTGGTCCTGCCATGGACGTGCCCATGCCCACGCCTGTGAATCAGCGCGCTGCCAGGCGCTAACGGACGCAAGGCTTGGTATAATATTTTGTTCTTCAACAACTAAGGTTTTCTTGGGACTAAAGGTGTCATATTTGGAAGGTGCATGGAAAAAGTTTTCCGGGGATGAAGGTTTTTTATTGTACCGGGTAATGTCTGAAACGAGCGATGAATATGACCGATTTCCAATCAGTTCTCCGTTGGCTCAAGGATTGGTCGTCCAGTGACGTCATTGACTCCATGATCGTTCCAAGTTTTGGTAGCTGTACGCTCCATGGACTTGAACTGAACTACAGAATTACGCAATGCTCGTCAGCTGCTGCTGCGTCGACCAATCCCAGCTTGTGTTTACACGTAGTCAGCCAACAGCGTGCCAAACTGTTGCAGAATACTCACAACAGATGGGAGCATACGTGTATAATTTCAAGATTTACCGACGTTTTTGGTCGTTTTTTAGCTTTATTTGATTTACCGGCAAAAAATATCGGCACTGATGGAAACTGATTGGTCTGCAAACGGTTTTCAGAGTTACCGGAAACGCTAATGCGCTAACGAAAAAGTTAGCTTCGCCAGTTATGGGTCAGCGGAATAGCGGGATCGTTACCACCACTGTGCGAAACCGTATGCTTTTGGAACGGAAATACCAGTGTTACCATAATACCAATATTAGTTCTTGGTAAAGTTACCGTCACTTCCCGTCTCATAAATTTTCTTTTGTGATGTCACCACAGCGATACTAAAATCCGACTTACCCGTTATTCATTCTGTCCAGCAACGATGCTCAGTTCAACACTTGTATTCGTCAAAGAAGCATAGATCAATCAACATCCTGCCCCGACTAGTGAAAATTCCATTTTGCATATTTACAAGTACATCACGTGTCTTGGACACCGATAAGGGATGTGATCTGGATGAAATCCCGGAATGGCATCGGTAAGAGAAGACCCTGCACGATGCGTCCGTATAGCACAATGAAGATGTTACAACGGACGAGTAAACAGGATTTGCGTTAGGATTCCGCCATCGGCCCTAATCCATCGTACGCTGGTGCCGCTGGTAACAGCGGCACTTTTAAACGTCCAGTCTCTGCTTCCCTGAGGCTTGTCGACTTCTGTGGCATCTTGGCAACAAATAATGTGGACATAATGTCTTAGAATGAAACGTGGTTAAGAAAAAGCGCACCTGAAGGAATGGTGATGATGCCTGGCTACCAAACTGTGCAAAAAGACAGGTGCGGTATAAGAGGAGGGGACATTCTAATCGTAGTACGAGACCAGTATACGACAATGGAAATTCCTACTCCTGATTCTCCAGCGTTTGAATTTGAAGGTTGGCATCATGGCAAGGTTGAAATCATTTGAATTAAATGGCAGGTTGGCAAAAACCGGAATGTAGTAACTGGTGCCCTATATAGACCAGCAGGCGGGTCATCCCGAAGTGCTGACAACGAACATATAGAATGCGAGCTGAGGCATATTTTATCATTGCGCAACGTACACGTCCTGCTTCTCGGAGGCCTGAACACCAACCTGATGAAGCCGCGCGATCCCTTGTCTCAGAGATTGATTCATACTATGGGCAGATTTCAGCTTACACAAATGGTAAATGGGCGAACATTTGGGGAGATCGCAAAATCAAAGTCACTTTTGGGTGTAAGCATAACAAACCGACCAGATTTAGTGAAGAACACACGTGAAGTACCAAGTCACCGCAACGACGACGAACTGGTCCTGCAGTCAGTCTCGTTGCGAAACCGTAGGCCTTAATCAGAGGTCAGAAGGAACCGATCCTATCATCAGATAGATAAAGAGTCGTTTCTGCTGGACTTAGCAGGAGCTGACTGGACGGATATGATCCAATCATAATCGCCAAGCGATTAATGGAACAAGTTTCTTTGTGTATATACCCTTCTAATGGACAAATACGCACCTGAGCGCAAGATTACAATACGGAACCTATACGCACCACGTGTTACGGAGGAGACAAAACAACTAATGGCTGGACGCCGTGCCATCCCATGGTCCGATCCACGGTCCAAAGAGCTGAACCGCTGAGTGCGGACAATCTGAAGCGACAACCGGCAAGCTGTGCGAAGGAGACTGGGGACAGCAGGCCCATCTGATATGTATCCCGTCATTGGAAACATAATTGGTAACAAAAAAGAACTAATACAGAGCTCCTCGACGAACTGATGGAGGAGGCCAATATTTATTTTGCAAACGTAGGCAGACAAACCTCAGAAGTTTTCAATTTTCTGCTTTTCAATCACAGGCACAGCCTGGGGAGCCAAGCCCCCCCGGACCGCACATGTTTGTGAAAACCATTGTACGTCGTCTTCCCGGCAGGCGGTTTTCGTATGATTTCAGATCACATTTAGCTCCGGGCCCCCTGTCAGAAAATCCTGGCAGCACCCCTGTTTTCAGTTGTAATTGTCAGTTTTCACTTCAAGTTTTCAAAGGAGATGCAGATGAAGGCAAACTGCTGGGATGCAGAATAACACGAGTGTGTCCACGCCATTCAGCGTCCAACCAGTACTGCCAGATGAAAACTGGCAAGCAGCATTTACAATGGAGAGCAGTTCGTGTGCAGGAAACGATGGTACGACACTTGATCTCAAGCTGTGCCTCCCAATGCCCATGCCCGTATTCCTGCTCATCATAAATTCCAGTTTTACCTCCGGCATCGTACCCTCGCAGTGGAAGATGACGTACGTCAAGCCGATGTTCAAAGCAGGCGATCCCAGCATCCCAGCAAACTACAGGCCAATATCACTGTTGCTAGTCCTGACAGAATTTGCAGAGAAGCTGGCGGCTGATCAGCTGATGAGGTATTTTAAAACCAATCATCTTCTGTCGTCACCACAACATGGCTTCCGATGCCATTTTTCGATGGAAACTGCTCCGCTGAGCATCTTTAATGCTCTGATGCAGGGCAATGGATGCTGGTCTGGATGTTGGTCACTACTGTGCCTGCTTGACCTTTCCAATGCCTTCGATTGTGTAGATCACATTAGGCTGCTGAACCATCTGGAATGCTACGGTGTATTATCTCCATGAATTAGAAACTGAAGAACAACATGTAAGTCATACGTGTTTGAAAAACCACCACAGCACCTCAACTTGTGGGTCATGGAGTTTTTCAGGGGTCTTGCCTCGACCCGCTTCTGTTTTTTTTAACACGCTAACGATCTAGTCAATTACACAACAGCACAGCTCGTCCAGTATGCTGATGACTGCCAGTTACTCATTACCTGCAACCCAGCTGATATGAACAGCCTCACCGCAAGCTTGGAGGAAGACATCAAGACCCTCAACACATCATTCGGCTCAAATGGCCTGAAAATGAATGCTAAAAATACCCAGCTAATCGTCATTGGTGGAAGACATCGCGTACAAGTACCGCCAGCCAGCTTGAGTGTGAATGGAAAAACGGTGGCTGCTACTCAGAACGTTAATACTCTGGGAATGATCCTTGACTCTCATCTATCTTGGGCAAATCATATTGAAAAGGTAACCGGAAGGTGCACTAGGCTTCTCTTAGCACTGGTCTATCATCGCCGTCTTCCGCCCGATGCCGACATGAGACACGTAGTACCACTAGTATTGCCCCACATTACCTATTACCTTATTGTCACAGCTCCTATGGGACCGATCCAGGAGAAAGGTTAGGAATGATTTTAAACTTCGCGGCTCGAGTTATTTTTGGTCTGCGGAGACACGATCACGTTTCAAAAATCAGAGCAAAACTGGGTTGGCTAAGTACCGAAGAACTAATAGAATATTATGAAAGTACCATTATGTACGAGGCTGTAGTTCGCAAAACCCCTGAGAGTCTGAAAAGCACATATCTGTCTAACAGGAGCATACACAGCCTGGACACAAGACAGAATGACTGACTACACTTGCGACAAATGCACAATGAAAATGGGAAGAAAGCAATATTGTTCAGGGGACAGAAGAGGTGGCATGCACTTCGAGAGGATGTGGGAAGTTCGTCTATCCTGCCGAAATTCAAAACCAAAATGAACAATATGACTACTGAAAAACGTAACCTTTAAAGATGTGCCCTACGTAGTCGGATAACACCGGATATCATTTGTCAGTCAGGTATGATTTCATGTCTATTGCAGCATGCGCTAAACAGTAAGTGGGTATCGTAAATATGTAACTGATAGCACAGCTGTGAGCCACGGTATCATGAAGCTGCGTGATTGTAAGTGCTTTTTGCTGAGTGTCACGCGACGTGCATAATATGACAGTTAGAACTGTATGCGTATGAACTGATGCAGACATTAAAAGCCATCTAGCGTGAAGCGTCTCCAAGATGCAATACATACATACACACATACATCTAACATCCTCACATGATCATTTATGATAGCATTGTTAGTAATGTCATCGCTAAATACCTGCAGTTCTAAAAATCGTTTTTAGTTTGATGTTAAATCATTACACACTTATTTTAATACCATTTTTCAAAGCGTAGAAAGTAAATTTTCACATATCCCACATAATTAATTGAAAACATTTTCACAATTCAGATACCGTTTAGGAGGCATAAAGCGGACGCCACTGCACGTCTAATACGAGGATAAGAAGCAATGTCTGCTGCCTTTGCCCCGCCAATGGGATGATACCCCATGCTCCTAAAAAAGCGAGGTGAAATCGGCGTCTTCACCTACCGAGGAGCGTTCACAGAGGTTTTCTATGTACCCGTTGAAAAATGAGGTGTTCCTTTTTGGCACCCACACTAATACTTGCTGGAAAATCTCCGTTTTGTTATTTGACCACCGCACATGAGAAAGTGCAGACACAACATAATTCCTGCGTGTCCGTGCCACTAGTTCCCAAGGAAAAGGAGCAGGGATGAAATGATGGAGTTCTGGATAAAGTACAGAGAAGCTAATGGATTACATTTCTCTAGAAAGCTCCTCGGTAGAGTCACATAAGGAATGAAATATATTTGTAGGTACCTTACCATTATTACGGTGCTAGATCACCAGAAAAGTAAAAATCGGCAAGGTTTTGATGCAGAGATGCAGTACCCTAAGGACATCACGTTCCGGCGGAAAACTGATCTTTCGTCGTCAAAAACAACAGTAATGGATGTCATCTATGAGCGTCAGGAATTGACAAAAGTCGGTATGCCTGAACATATCTGTATACTTATATATATATATATATATATATATATATATATATACATATAACAAATATCAAATAACAAAGCGGAGATTTTCCATCAAGTATTAGTGTGGGTGCCAAAAAGGAACACCTCATTTTTCAACGGGTACATAGAAAATCTCTGTGAACGCTCCTCGGTAGGTACTAATACCCGTCTTCATGCGCCGATTTCACCTCGCTTTTTTCGGATTCCGTATGCATGATAGCACTAATTCCGTTCGATTACTAACTAATCGAATTACTAACTAATAATATACATATATATATATATATATATATATATATATATATATATATATAGAAGTATACCTGGGTGCCTGGATATATCCAGGTGTCGTTTCGGCGTAGAGCCATGTAAGCGTCCCGTCTGTGCGTGGTTGCTACGGCGGCGGCTCTCACCTGCGAGCGTCACGGTGAGCACTAGAAGAGTACTGTAGGGACACGCCATGGTGCGATGCTGTCCGCGACACTGTGAGCTTTCGACCTGGTGGCGAGGCGGCGAGACGAGGCCCTCCGCTCGACGGCGGCTCATATAAATATTTACCGCCAACGTCAGGCGTCGGTCACAGAGACCGCGCCCCGTGTGGCGCTGATGTCGCTGGAAATGCCCACAGCCACTGCCCAGAAACGCATCTGGGACCAGTGCCGCAGCGATGACGTGTGTCAGGTCAACAGAGTCTGGGATCGCGGCCCGAACGGTGGTTGTCGCGATGACACGTCATTATAGTTTGGGATCACCACCAGAGCTTATTGTGACGATGCATCGGGATAGCATTCTCAGTACAACAAAACAACGAGACATCATGATTTGCAACGAACGAACGAAAGCACACGATATCGTATCCCGTGGCGAAGTCACATTTTGGTTGTGAAGGTTGTGCTAAATGACATTTTCCCTCTTTTCCGGCGGAGTCCACCGACAAGTTTTGGTGCTGTCGGGAAATTCTGCAAGTCCATTTTTCCATGCATTACCGTAGTTGCTGGAGGTTTGTCAGAAATGACGAAAAACATTTTTCCAGGGACAAAGTGAGGTGCCTATTCCTTGACTGTTAGCGCAACGCCGGTCACAGATCCCGCCCTCTTGTTTGCGACATGGAAGGTTCCCGACACTAAATCACAGGATGCTTAGTGTTGCACTGCCAACAGCTCTAATTAATCAGCCAAGGGAAAACAAATGAAGAGGATATCAAGTTGTTAACGTCATTTCGCGCAGCGCTCATAACCATAGAAGTTACACATAACATAACATTAGAAGTTCATAACGTTCAACTCCTATAAAGCTGGAGAGGCGTCACTTACGTCCCTCTTGCCGACTTGCCAATTGTTCGCCTTGCCAGCTCAGTGTAAGTTCGGTCGAAATTAACGTGATTATTTCTTGTACTGCGTGTATCGCGGCCAATATACGTCACAGATACAATATGTCTCATGGGTGTAGTTTCCTATCCTTTTGTGGGTGTTCCAGCACCCCCTATGTTGCTTTGGCACCCTCAAAGATCCATAGATTTAACATGGGACCATACAGGTTGGACATTGTGATTCGTTTTTTTAACTTTTTGATTGGATTTTTGGATTGAATCAAGGAAAAATTTGACACGCACAATGATTTGCAGTTGCCAAGATAATGCATGGGCGGGAATTCCCAACCCACATTAAAAATTATTATTCCCGGCATTGTCCCTATACCTGTTACATACAACTATTCAGTTCAGCAATGTCGCGACTGATTATAGCCCACGATTGACCTCGCGGAAGGTGACCACTCGATGGGATCAGCAGCATCAAATATATCACTCGCTACGAAGTGCTCAAAGGACGCAACTGGCCAACACAGCCATAGGATTTGAAAATTGTTTTTTCCCTAGCGCATTTAAAATGCGGAATGGAGTACCTGAGGAAACACGAGTTAGCACATGTACAAAATTATTTTGAAAAAATTCGCGAGAACATTTAACTGCTAAGTTACATTCTGGGTACTACACACTCGGCCCAAAACTGACCAATTCTCCATTAAAAAGACTCATAATAGGTACATGTAAACTAAATTCTCACTCATTCCAAGCAAAATTAACAAATTCACCCATTGTGCTTATGGACATGAATAGGAACACAGAATCATTACCTTGTACAGTGGCTATTATGCACACAACAAAATATTCCAGAGAGCGCATTTTCCAAAAATTATAAGCAAGAGCTTTCTAACGATATCTTGTCAGTGAAAGACGTTTGTTTCATTCCATGACCATAATCTAAGCGACGGAGAGGCCCGCGCTGCAACACAAAGTGTGCATAAATTTATAAACGAACAGGACAGGCTCAGAGACGCACAGCACTCGGTCGGCCTGGGCGGGCTTGGCGTGGAGGCGTTTCCGGCGCGGCTATCGGCTCGTAACTTGCCTCCTTAGCGGACAACAATGGCCTGCCTGGTGGCGCTGGATTTCGCTATGAGATGTGTTTGAGCAGGTGCTGCTTTGATTAAAGGGCTTCAGGTGCTCTGCGCCATTTGCTCTCTTCTGTGTTTGCATGTGTATAATTGTAAAGGAAAACATATAGGTATGTACGTGTAAATGCATGCGGAAAGGATATGACATGCGAAAGAAATGAATGTTTCCTTAAGATAATCATGTTCTGACTTGACAAGGATAGTAAGAGAATGTTTCTTATTTGAGATGGCGTTTGCATTGCATACAAAAGGCACAATGTCTGTACATTGTATAAAGGTTACAATGTACAGATCATAAACCTGATACCATAAGACGCAACACAACATTCTCTAACCAACGGTGATTCCGCAGTTTTGTAAAGGCCACGTGTTAACAGGCGCACTGGAAGCGGGAGGAGGGGAGGGATACTTTTGTGCCCCACCCGTTTTTTTTTCTTAAATCCCCGGAACGGATCGGAGCTGTCCGCTGCAACTTATGTAACATTTATAACAGTTCAGTAACTCGTCGATTGACAGGACGATATCGAAAATCGGCCGGAAATTTCTGAAGTCTGAAGCATTTAAAGTCAAACAAGGAAAAAATAGCGTTTGTTGCAGAGAAACTGGGTACTTTGCGAGAGGGCAAGTGCTCTCCATAAATTACCGTTTCAACATTATCAGCCAACATCTTTCGGGGATAACTGAGCATGATGGATGCACCAAGACCAAAGCCATAGTCTATGAAGGTCAAAGCCATCAAAGGTCAAGGTCAGCCAGCTTGTGACCAAATCCAGATTTGCTTTGCAACATGTCGATTTGTATGAAATATGTATTCAAGGAACGTAATAAAAACCCGTATGCGCATATTTTTACGCTTATATATATGTATATAATATATATAATGATATACATAATATATATAATATGCAATGTTGGCGTTTTACAACAACGAAATCAGGCAATTGGGCCCACTACAACAAAATAGTTTTAGTGCAAACAGTTGACGCAGAACTTAATCTGGATCAGAAATGACGGAGGTCCGTGAACGCTGAAAGTGATCAAATGTGCTGTTGTTGACTATCTGCACTGAACATGCGCAAATGACGCCTTTAGCGCCCCTTTTTTACCATCGAGCTACACCAGTATTCCGCGTTGCTCGAACTCTGATCTGCAGATATAAAAATGACGCCATAGGTCAATGACCGGACACAGCCTTGACCCGTAATCTTCACTCATTACGTCAAATGAATAGACATTGTCGTATTCCACGTTTTAACGCTCTAACATGCGCCCTTTCCCGTTTGGTCCGAAAAGAGGTCGTACGGAAGGGCTTATAAGGGCCGAGTAAGTGTCCAAAGTCGACATTTTCGACCTCCTTTGACCGTGGAGATGTTGACCTAGGGTCACGAAAATTGCACAAAATGTAATTTGTCATTACCCCACCCTATCCTAGGGTTTTGTTCCGCTAGCTTTTTCCGTTTTGAGATCGGAGGGGGGCACAAAAGCGCCCCCTTTCAGTGCGTGCTAGCGCGAAGCCCCCTTCCACTGCTCGCTTGAGTTCGGATAAAGTTTGATGCACTTCCACACCATCTTTTATTCATGTGGTCAAAATAAGGAGGAAATTAGTACCAAACAACGGAACTAAAGTTTCTCTATCTTGTGGCCACTTTCAATGTTAGCTCGCTATAGTGGTGGATTTCGCTGTGTGCGGATACGAATGTGACGTCATTTGTATGCCTCTTTCTGGCTCAGTGTTAACGCTCCGTGGCAGTGCCGGCGGTTTGTGCGGCTGCCGAACTGTTTTGATGTAGATCACTGGCGTGGGCAAGACAACCCCCCCTTGAGGCTGACTCTAAGACCACCAGGGGCATGGGATGGCCTGGATGGTCAGGGCTCATGGGACGGCCCTGAACCTGAATCAATTGGAGGCCATGGGATGGTCAGGGACCACGACAGAGTCAAGGGTCCTGGGACAGTCACAGGCCCTGAGGCGATCATGGATCGTGGTGCAGTCATAAGTCTGAGACATCCAAAGGTCCTGGGATGGTCAGGGACCATGAGACAGACGGACAGTCAGGGGTCCCGAGAAAGTCAGAGGGCCTCAGACAGTAAAGGCCTGTGAATGTCAAGGACAGCATGGGATGATCAGTGGCCGTGGGATAACTGTGGCCATGGAACGGTTACGGTGCCTGTTTTAATCATCTGCACTGGGCCCTCAAAATGGCCAGGGCGTCCTCAGAACGCTTCAGAGGAACTAATGAAAACCACTGGCTCTGGCATATGTTCAGGGGCCTTTGAGTTGATCTGAGGTGTTGTGAGAGTTTTACGAATGACAGTAAAGATCTAAGATAACCCCAAAAATCAATTTAGTGGTCGCCGTGCACAGCTAGATAAAAGATCGGACGATGACATTTCCGAGTCCCATGTGTGGCAGATGCTTGGCTCGAGTCCATAAACGTATATATATATATATATATATATATATATATATATATATATATATATATATATATATGTGTGTGTGTTCGAATATAACAGTTTATATAACATTATATAATATATTTGTTATATGTATATATATGTATATATATATGTTTGTGTACAGAATTACGTAAGAAAAGGTGCTAAATTTTTCAGGACGCTGCGTTTATTCGTTTGGGAGATATTTAAGAAATGCGCCGAGTGGGCGAAATGTACCAACTACAAATTAGTTTGCAATATAATGTAAGATAGCCTTTTAGTGACGTACGTCGTGTAATAAATACTAATATTGTCTAATTTTCCATTTAGCATATTTCGGCAAAATCTTAAGAAATAATCGTATGGGCTGCCTAATTCACGTCAAATTTTCGTTTCTCAGTCGATGAAAAACAATAAATGTCACCCTAAACCTCGAAGCACCAGTGTTCCCGGGAAGCAGGGAGGGGGACAAGAAACCAGTGACAGGGGATTTGGACAGGGCCAGGGATAAAAACACGGACTGGGTAGTCAGGACCAAGACAGGGGACAACACAGCGGACCAAGGACAAGACAGGGGACATGATTGGGGCAATGGGACTGGCGGGACGGGATCACGGACGGGGGCAGGGGAGCAGGGGTGGGGACAGGCGCCTTGGACAGGGGCGTGCCAGGTGCACGGGCTGGGCCGGATCGCGGACGGGGACAGGGTACAGGCGGGGCCGGATCACGGACGGGGACAGGGAGCAGGGACTGAGACGGGGCCAAGGACAGGGGATATGACAGGGGACCGAGACAGAAGCGGGGATGGGAACAGTGACCGCCTCAGGGGACCAAGACAGCAGAACAGAACAGCGTACCAGAAACGGGACAGGGGACTTGACTGAGGCGCGAAGACAAGGAATTGGCACAGGGACCAGGGCAACCAACAGGTTCTGTCGCCAAGGTCCTGCCCTATACCAGTTTTGGAGAATTCTGCACAGAAGACTACCAAATGATATGGGTATACTTTTGATGTTTACAGACGGAAATTCAGTTTTTACAAACAAACCAACGCAACCCTTCGAAAGATGCTTCAGGAGCGGTCGGCGACGTCGGAACAATGGAGCGCTGCACCGTCCTCTGGCCGGTCGTCTTCGGAGGGTCCAGTCTTCGATTTGTCCTCTACAGCTCGTCGAACGTTGGTCGTTACCTACGTCACTGGAGGATCCAGCGGGTTCACGGGAGTTGTGGTATAATCCGACAAGGGTCATTTGGACCATGGTGGAACGTGCAAACGTGCAACTGTGTTCCGACAGGCATGGAAGGAAACAATACGACGGATAACATAAAGAGTATAAGCGAAAAAGAGTGCAAGTGCAGCCAAGGGGGCCCGGGGCTCCGGGCCTGCTCCCCCTTTAGGCACACATTTTTTGTGAAGACCATTTCACATCGACTTCCCGGCAGGCGGTTCTCGTATGATTTCAGTTCACACTGAGCTCCGCCCCCCCCCCCCCGCTTAAGAAAATCTTGGCTGCGTCCCTGAAAAGGAGCAGGAACACGTGTACAGACCAGGGATCGTGTTATTGAATTCACGGGTAATCAAGACTCGTGATATGCAACCGCGCTAAAAAAGAAAAATCTAGTGTAGGTGCAACACTGAAAACCAAACAAACATGACGGATTTCGTCATCTGACTTAAAACAAGTTGAATATTTTATTACGTCTTACTTTTTTTGAGACGCCTTTCGACTGTGGTGAAACCGCCACATATTTTAAAGTCACAGAAAACCGTCTTGTGTGTTTTAGGTTTTGGTGTGACACCTCCATAACTCGCAAGTTGTACAAGGCACGAAAAGTCAAAATTATGTTATGTCCACTGAAATGAAAGAGAAAACCAAACCCAGTGACTTCCGATGCGCTAAGTACCATCCACGGGAAGTCCCACACCAGCGACCAAATCCAAGTGCTTACGCTGCGTGTCCAAGTGTTATCGTCACCAGACGTAAAACCAAAATGTTTACAGTTTCTCCAAACGAACTGAAATATGGAAGGTTTCGAAAAAGGACGCTTTGATTGAAAAGAATTCTAGTTATTCATTTCTTTTGGATTTTCGTTTCCCTTACATCTTTATCTTATTTCATTACTGAAAGATCAAGTACTTCTTGAGAACTGGGAGTTCCTTATAGGCCAGGCACCCTCACACCCCTTAAAATAGGCATAGGAACGTCTCAGAATGTAGGGCTACCAAAGCCAATTCTGAAGCCTATTCTTTCCATGCATCGCCATAGAGTTAATGTTCAGCATTCTCGGAGAGGGGTGGTGCATGGCACCCACGGACCCCTAGGTCCTACGTCTATGCCCCTTACAGATGAGACATCTCTGAAGAGTATGGTGCTCTCACAGACTGCTCTACAGAGCAGTCGCCCCTCTGGACGCCATGTGGCAATGTAGTGGGAGCCTCCGTAAACCTGAATCGCCATCACCAGGCGCCCCCTATAAACCAGGCGCCCTCAAACGGATCGGACAACCCTCATATATCCCGCACCTCGTACAGGTCAGGCGCCCCCACCCCGTACATATCAGATGCCCTTTAATTCCTCGACGCCCGTTACAGACCAGGCACGTTTTAAAGGACAGGATCCCTTCCCGCCCAGGAGGCAGATGCAGACCACACACACAGTGAGCGTCGATGTGGCGTTCTTGAGGACACCTACTGATGTAAATAATGTATGTTCTCCGTTCCACAAAGGTTCAAGATGCGACACAAGTAAATCCCTGGCTACCGCACTACCTATAAGCGTATACTAATTTGCACGCAGAACCCTCTGAGTGGTACATTCACGTTCGTGAAATAAAAACTGAGTAATTAAGTCGTGGAACAAACGTGGCATGGAATGATGCTATTTCATCATTACATACATATTTTACGAGATTTCGTTCATAAAAAGATCAATCATTCGTGAATACTTTACAGCTAGCAAACGCATAAGTCGGACTTCCTTTAGCCAGTCTCTAATACCGTGGGTAATGCCAGGGAACTGCAGGCAGTTCAGTGCGTAGAAGACATTATCAGTAAAAACTCTTTGGACAATAAATTTCATATTCCAATGAAATAATGCAAGTATATTTGGTTGCATAGCACGTGCACTGAGTTCAACTTGTTAATGGAAAACAACTGGCATAAGTTCCAGGCTGTCGTTAAAAATCATGTACAACAGATCAAGGATGCCTTCGAATAGTGTTACAAAGTAGTTTAAGACTATCATGATGCTTCATGGGCACATGGGCATCCAAGTTTTTCCGCTTTGTTCCATTTCGGAAATTTCGGTTCCCTGTGCAAACCCAGGTGATTTTGTACGAGCTCTCATCACAAGGTTAGTCTGTCACGATCTGGCCTACTTTTGAATTACCATTACCTAAAGATGTTGCTGAGAGTGCTTTGGAACAGTGTTGTTGCCTGCACGCAGCGCTCAATATTTTGCTAAGTTCGTGTATTCAACCACAGGTCAACGACAAAACTGTCGAAAAACGAAAACGTCGTTACTCCTTGCATTTTTTGGCTGTAAAACATTTCCAATCGAATGAAATGTTATGACACACGAGCTGCGATGGGTGGGACCGTGTATAAGTCGTTGCGTGTGACTGTTGAGAAAAGCGGTCGGCCTTTTTTAGCGTGGACCTTCCCCCAGAACTGACTAATCATTCTATATCTAGGCAGGAACGTAGACAGGATTTCGTTAGCAGGGGGTCAAGGACAAACCCAGCCTCCCAAACACTAAAAACTCCTCGGATTTTGGCTACTTGATTTTCAAGTTCCAGAGCTTTGCATTTATTTTCATTCTATGTACGTTAAAAACATGATATTTCCAGCGCCAAGAGGGTCGTGACCCTCATGGCCTCTTTGGCTACGCCCCTGTCTACAAGATGTTTATTTGGACAAAACGAAACTGGGGGTTTTGTGGCGAAGGCAACGGTTCAGGAACTTTCAACAAACCCCTTGCATCACTGTGCCGCCTGGTCGGAAGGTCCCGGCACGTGAAGACAAAGATAGAGTATGTTTAAAACGGTATCCAGCTCTACTGCCAAATTAGTTAGGTCCTAAAATATGTAGCCTAGTTCGAAAGACATGCAAACGTATGAGGTAGGTGACATTCCTGATGGGCAAGTTCTTTCCTAACTTCAGCACATTATTTGTCTGACTAGCAGAAGAAATAACTCAAGAGGGTTAACTCTCCAATATATATATATATATATATATATATATATATATATATATATATATATATAGATGGATAGATAGATAGATAGATAGATAGATAGATAGATAGATAGGTAGCTCAAGGAGAAATAACTCAGAAACACTTGCACAGGAGATATTATGTCCTCACACATAAACACATGTTCCTCTTCATTAATGCACACCAGCGTTGCTGGCAAACATAGGCATGTAGTGTCTGGTACAATATGTAAGTGATGTCTGGTCATTCTCGGTGTCTTAAGTTTACCACTGTATTTTTGAACGTCTCGCTCAGTGTCGATACGATCATGTTTGTTGTCTCATGATGTGTAAATCTTGCAGCGTGCGATTTATGCAGCATTGATGAAAAGCTTACAATTTAATTGGTTGTAATTGGTGCTCAGCTCTGGTATCGACTCCAATATGTTCGCAAAATTCATTACAACAGAAAGCCATGTTTATCGTTTAAGGCTTCTGACAACACTGAAACCATTTCCTTGCTTTTTTCCAAACGCTGTGATGGTGAATGCTTGTGACAAAGTCTAGATAGATTTTTAGGATACATAGACGCTTCTCCAGTATGAAAGCGATATATTCTCTTCACTTCCCCGCTTTTCCCTTTTTAACGCCCTTTTTTACGGCCCCAGTGCTTCGTCTCAGACACCGCTGAACGTACCTAGACCGCGGTTTTCTTTAATCCTATTCCCGGAGGGCTAGCGGTATGGCCAATGCCGGCAGGGGGAGGCCGATTCGGCCCTCCCTGAGATCTCGAGAAGTACTCATCCGATTTCATCGCAACAAACGGCAATCGATTTGCCATGACGTAAACTACATTTTATTAACAGAAGTTTTCAAAATTTTGAAAGAGGTTTCGATACAGGGGAGCAAAAAAATTCGAAATGGGGATATTTTTGGATTTCCTATAATTCGTTATTTATGGAGCGGTTTTGATGAAATTGGCATGATTCGAGAGGTTATGAAGGGGACTTGTACCATTCGTCCATATATTTGAAATTTTGAGAAAATTCATATGCGTTCACAGGCTTTTAAAAATAGGGGGGCTAGTTCTTCAAAAACTAACCTAACAAAAAGTTAAAAGCACTTTTTGGCTTCTTCTAGAAATTTTATGCTGAAGAAGTACAAATCGTATCGCAATGTTTGCATAAAGTTAGCATAGGCGGTGCCAGGGACATAAAAAAGGGGGACTGTCATGGTCACACGTTCTTCAGATCAGCTTATGACCTTTGACTTAAATGACCTCCAGTGACCTTAGAGTCACTTGAAATGATCTCGTGTGCATTTAATATTATCTGAAAACGTTTCCAATCATTTGAATTCACTCTATTTCTGAAATTTTATTTTACGGCTGTTGTGATATTGGGTAAGCGCACTGAAATTTTAGATCATAGCTCCGTGATCCGACTTGATATCGTGCTGAAACTTGGTACACAAGTAGAGAATACCCTTCCACGTCATATGTATTCCGGGTTTGGCATTTAAAAGAAATAGCACCAAAATATTTGCAATAAAACCAAATTTTGACTTTAGATCTTCTCCTGACCTTGTGAAGTGACCTCAGATGAACAAAGTTTTATTTGTATGTTGCCCAACTATTTACCTCTACATTCATGTGAAGTCTTAAGTTCTATCTTAAAAACGCTGTTTTTGGCAGTCATTTTTCTTTTATCCTCAACATGGCCAAAAATGGCCTGAGGTGCTTCCCAAAAAGTTGCCTGGCTCCGCCCCTGAGCAAAGTGGAATTATGAAATTTTGTCACAGTACGTAGAAGGAATAGCTAGGAAAAGTGACCAACTTTCGTGAAGCTGCGTAAAAAAAACTTGAATTGGCAAGCAAAGAACCCAAAGGATTCAGCTCCCATACTGGGAATTAGGTTCAGCAAAGTGGACAAATTGTACGATTAGGAGCCACTCGCCACATGTCGAGCACACTTCTCGGGTTCACACCATGCTATAAATCTAAATGGTCTTCAGACCGGCAAAATGTTTGTTGTCTCGGGCTCCCGTTCTAACCCCAAGATACAGCATAAATATTCTTAGTTTTCTGCCAATACTGCTGTGTTTTGTTGTCTCGGGCTTTCGTTTTAACCCCGAGATACACTATAAATATATATATAACCTTCTGTTAGTACTGGTTTGTAATGTCTTCGCGTAAGCAAAATAATTCAGCTGTAAACGTATCTATTTAAGCTCCACGAACGGCGCCAGTGCTTTGTAATTTGGCAAACTGTGGGCCTCCGAGGCAAGCAGCCTTGCTCGGTCTCTGTATTTCGCAACCACAAAAAGCTAAGACATCGTTGTGATCAGTGCTTTGACAGATTATTTGGGTTAAGGGCGCACTGACCTTATTATTGTATGATGCCTAATGATCAGTTCTTTAAGAGGTGTTACCGAAAAAAAATCACGAGGATTAAGAGACCGGAGGTTAGCGACCTCACCCTAAATCAAAAAGGGGACAGGGATTTTAAATTGATGGAAAAAAATGTCACCTGTGAGACCACTTTGAACAACAGGGAACGTCTGGAGGAGTTTAGGATTTAATATATATATATATATATATATATATATATATATATATATATATATATCACATATTATATTATATTATATTATATATATATCATATATTATATTATATATATATGCGTGTATGTGTGTATGTGTGTGTGTGCGTGGTTGGGTGTGTGTGTGTGCGCGCGCGTGTGTGTGTGTGGACGTACGCGGTTACTCCATAATCATATTACCCCACCGAGGCCAATAAAAGGTGGAAAATGTCAGGTACCTCATTTGGCTCAAATGGCTTAGACCAAAATTGACATTGGCCCAAGTAAGGACCCAAGTGAATGGAGCATTAGCACCATCGATGAGACCCATGCACAAAAATGGCAAAGGCTGTGTGTCGTAAAACACTTAATTCGTTTGTTAGGCGATGACGATAGTCACCGTACCACGATCTCTCAGCGACGAATCCTCGAGAAAAAATCGTAGGTCACTGACATGTTAACTCTCGCCCGTACTGCGTAACGCGGACCTATGGGGGTACTGGTTAGACCCTCCCCCCGTCCGTTTCCACACCGTGCGTTCTGGAGCGTCGCGAAAAAACTGACGTGTTGCACGTGACGAGATCTCGCGGCTGGCATTTCTTTTTACGGTCTCAGGTAAACGGATGACCTTCCAGGTCGGGTCAAAGGTCAAAAATTGGCGGGAAGTGGTAGTTTTTTCGAGTTCAAGGAACGATGACGAACAAACGATGATGAAATGAAACGGAAGTCATAGTGTTCGCCAATCAGTTATGAATCTATCTGTACCCCACATGATCGTATTTTACCTATGGAGTCTGATCCATGCCATGCTACGTCAATCCTTGTCATGCGCGGTTATCGGCTTAAGTGCGTTCTTGGAGCTGCAGAAGCATTTCTATAAATAATAAAAGACGTTGAAATAAAATACAGCATCTCAGTTAACACGCATTATTGTCGAATAACATATGAAGGTCTTCTTAGATCACCCAAGTTTATCTGAGGCCAATGACCTGAAATGATCTCGGATTAGTTAAAATTCGTAACTTAGTTGACTTAAAAGCATTTTTCGACTTGATACCCCACACAGAACCCAATTTTAGGGATGACATGGTACTGTAGACTCATCGTTCCACCGCCCGTCAGAGCAAAAGTCGGGCGTTCGCTGCATTGCAACCTCATTTGATGAAATCAAAGATAAGATGCACCGAATTTATATCATTCGATCCCTTACACCTCGAGCAATCTGAATATGTAGGTTGTTTTACGATACCTATTTCCTACCGCATTCCCGAAGATAAAGAGTAACGTGTTTCCAGCCGTAGCGCATAACATCAGTTTTCACCCTCGATTATCCCGGCAGTGAGCACAGGCTATTAAATCTATGTATAGCCTTATAGAATGTACAATTTGGAGTCGATCAACTTATATTGTATTGTATTTGTGCACTACAACCGTCTTAAAGTGAGACAAAACTGAGACCGTTGTAAATCGGTTCTGTCGACGCCCGAAAACGGCTAACATGGTTTCCCATTATGACGTCACAGCTCGTTACCATGGCAACGTAGAAGAAAAATTTTCACCATAAGTTGCCGGAAGGATGCCTCAGAGGGTACAGTAAGTTTCAGATGAATCAAACAGACCGTTCGGAAGTTATCCTCGGAAAATCTCAGGGAGAGGGTTGCATCGACTCCCCTCCCTCCTATACGGGAGAGTATAGGACGGGAGAGGGTTAAGATATTGACCTAAAATGTTTCGAGACAACGTAATAAGGCTCCGAACTCAGATATGCAGAATTTCGAAGTGACCGAAGCATTCGTTGCTGGTCAGCTTGCGAAAAGCCCGCGGAAGGAGAGGCACCTACTGTCCTGGCGAAGGTTAAAACCGTCGCATTTGAAACTACTTTGTGCAAAATTCAGCCCATGACATAAACGATTCAGGCTAATCACACGATTCACAATATTCTTAAATATAGCATCTCCTTAGAGCAAAAGGATATTCGCAAAGTCCATCCCCATGGCTGGATCCATCGGCCCTCAGACACAACGAAAACACTGTCTCGCATATTTTGCCATCCTATCATTGGTTAGATGCGTAAAGCCAAACCAAAACGTCGCCTATTCAAAGTAACGATCCGATTAGAAGACATTGGCCAGGCGAACCAATTCCTTCAGAAATCAGCGCAGTTCAGTTGTCTTCTGGCCAGATAGCGGACCAAGAATTCCTTCTGTCTTCGTATTTGGATGGGTGCACGCCTGTTCAGGTGCGCGACACGCGTTTTGGACGGACAACGACGCATCACAGCCGCGGCCCGATGCAGCTATCTGCTTCGGCGCCGGGCCAGAGCGGCCCGTCCGGTAGGTGGCGCCCTCTTCGGCCGGCGTTCCTGCCACCTGCCGGAGGAGTCGGTGACAGTCTCTCACGGAGAAGGTCGTTTGTCTCCCTCAGCACGCCTCAGTAGTGCTAACGGACTGATGCTGAGTTCCCAGTCCGTAGTAGGTAATGTGGGAGCGTGGCGCAACAAAGTGTTGTTGCGAAGGATGCAAAGGACTTCAAACACTGCCCAGCTTCCCTCGGAGGCACGGGACCTGGTTCGGTGCCGACATCGTTCTTGTCCCGCTTCAGTTTGGCGTCATTGCCAACGAGTTTTACGGACCTGCATATGTTTCAC